>CM062290.1:99525377-100125377 GCA_031216915.1 Pictodentalium vernedei | reverse complement strand
TCTATAAAGTAGATTTTCTGTTTCTCAAGTAATTTTTTTCAAAACACACAGGACAGTGTTTGTTATTTTTTTTCAATTACAGTTTCTTTTCCCTTATGGGTTCATATACTTGGTTTGTTTTATATTTTATAATCTACTGAATAATGCTGGCAGTGGAGTATTTTATTCATTTGTTTAACTGGAACGTTTATCTTACATAAACTAATTGTAGAGGTAATGCACACAGCAGCCAAAATGATCAAGTGGGTGTAGGGACCTGTGAATTGCAGATTTTGATTGAATCTAATATCAAATCAAATTGGAGAAAACAAATCAAATTTTGAATCGAACTTTCAAATCAAATCACAGTTAATGAATACATCGTCAAAAGAAGTTTTTTTTCAAAATAACACCCCTGATTTTTAAAATACACACAGTTATGTGGAGCGCGCTTTTTGCCACATCACTTCCAACACTATAAACAGAGATATAAACCAATATACTAGCTATTGATTGAAGCTATTCAAATTGTTAACTTTGTCGCATCGAAACTGCAGCAATAAACATTTTTAAACGAACCTAGCTGATACCTCACATTTATGACATGTTTTCTTGGAAAAAAACTTCGTTTCAAATCAGATTGACTCCATTCTGTCATGAATCCATTTGTTTTAAATAAAAATGCGGAATGACTAAAATGAAACGATAATTCGATGCTGAAGGGAGTCGATCCGCTTGTAAATTAAAGCCTGCTCTACTTCTGTTTATATAATAATCAGGGGTATTTTAGAAAACTGTTGCTTTTGATGATGTGTCCAGTAACTGTTATCGAACAGAACAATACTCAATATAAAATAATGTGATCATGTTGTGGAAAAAATCACTTATTGATGTTGAACAGCTGAATAACTTTTCAAAGTTCGAAACTTGAAATTGTCATAAATGGTCACTGGTCATAATGCACAATGAGTTGAAATGAACAGTTGTAGCAGTAACAGTGTTTGTAGCGATGTAGCTACAACTGTTATACAGTTGTAGCTACATCGCTACAAACACTGTTACCGCTACAAGTCAGCTGCGTTTCTACTCAGAACAATACTCAGTATAAAATAATGTGATCAATTACAATCTAAATATTATGGCTGAAGTATATTAAAAAATATTCGAATTTCCATTTTCAAATAGAATCGAATATTGACTTTCAAATTGAATTTCGAATCAAATTTTGAATTTTCGCAGTAGCCTCTGTGGGTGGCCTGAGAAATTGATTCTTTTTTTGGAGGCAAAAATGATAAAAATAACAAAATTTGAATGAGAATATTTGCGAATAGTTCTGGTTGGATTTGCTTTTTATGTTGGTAAAGGGGTTAACCCTTTACCTAATGAATCGGGAGCATCCACCCACGTAATATGCAAATTCAGCAGCTGAAAAAATATTAATTTTCAGAAAATTACAACAAAACAATATCATGTGACCCCTCATTGGAACGAACTCAGTGAGCCCGTTCCATTGAGGGGTCACATGATATGGTTTTGTTGCAATTTTTTTTAAATTTTGAAAAAAGAATATTTAAAATTATAAATTTTGATATCGTCTGTATTGGGTAAATGATTAATTGAACTTAACCAGGTTTTTTATATAATTCAAATGTCGATATTGTTATTTATTCAGGTTTTGAAAGCTGATGAATTACCGACTATAGATGTATGGCAGCAGTGTAATGTATCTCTCTGTCCTATCAATGTTTATCATGAAGGTGGAATGGAAGATGCTGGTAGTGCTGCTATACAGGTAAACTTAGATCCAATGTAGCAGAGCACTTTTTACTCGTTAATCTCACATGACTAACAGATGGCACTTGAAATATCTTTTTATACCCGCCCCCCTTCCTACCACAACAAGTTGGGGGGGGGGGGGGGGGGGGGTATACTGGAATCATCTTGTCTGCCTGTTTATCCATCCATCTGTCTAACTGTCCTTTCATCTGTCCATCTGCCTGCCCTTCCATCCAGCCACCCATCCATCCATCTGTTCATAGACATAAGTTTGTCCAGAGATTTCCTCTGATGTTTACGGGCCAATCTCTTTGAAATACGGTATTCATGTTCACTACTATGGAAACCTGTGCACCTGCGATTATAGCAGGCCTGGAAATAATTTTTTTTGGTGCATCGGTCATAATGACCAGCTCCATAATGATCGGATCGGTCATACAATAATCCGGGTCGGTCATATTTTTTGGCTTCCAAATCAAATATTAACTAGGGCATACTGACCCGTGTCTTAGCCCAGGGGGTGCTTGCAGTTGGTTGAGAACAAATCGAGGGATGGGCTTAAACATGAAGACTTGAGTCTGTGAGTGTGACTGGGTTTTTCTTGATAAACGATACTGATAAAATGACGATCCCACATCATTCACTTTATGAACGAAATACAAAATCAACATTGGTTTTCAGTATCATTTGTCAAATCACCAATGAGTATGTAACATGTTTTACTTTCAGTGTTCAATTATTTTAATATATTTACTCATATTTCAGCTGCTCTGTGAATAAAATTTTATTAAATCCACGTGTGTTGTTTGTATTTTTTTCAGTAAACATTGTTTCTGGTAATTGCATCACATGCAAACAAGGATGAAAACCAGCAAATTAAACGCCCAAACAAGCCAACTATACAATCTTATCAGAGGGAATCCATTTGAAGTGACAAAATCACAATACAACAAACCCAGTTTTATTAGCTCACCTGACTGAAAGTCAGGGTGAGCTTTTCTGATCACTTTTCGTCCGTCGTCCGTCGTCCGTCGTCCGGCGTCCGTCGTCCGTCGTCCGTCGTGAAGGTGGTGTTTGGGTCTTTTTCTTCCAAACCACTGGCCGCATGTTAATGAAATTTCATGTGAGTAGGGGTTATATAGCGGCATTTTGATTTTTGGGCAAATTAGGTTTCGGCTCATATTGAGCAGAGGGGTGGGGCAAAAATGCTCCAATTCTTAAAAAATCTTCTTCTCAAGAACCAGCAATAGCAGAGACTTGATATTTGGTATGCAGCTTCCTTTTGAGGTGTAGACTCAAGTTTGTTCAAGAGAAGTTTGTAGGTCTATACTTGGCGATGTTATGGGAGGAGCAAAAATTTTGGCCCCACCCCAAATTTCTATTTTTTAAACCGAGAGGCCAATTTGAACCAAATTTTATGTGAGGGCTTATTGGGTCATAAGTACCTAATTTATGCAGAAATTTTTTTTCCTGTAGCCCCGTGGGAACCACAGGAGCTAAAAATAGAAAAAAATTAAAACGCCTATATCTCAAAAACTGCACGGCAGTGAGAATTTTTATTTGGTGTGAAGCTTTCTTGGGACCAACAGAAAGGATTGGTAAAAAAAAATTGCTATCGGTTTTATCATAGGGTACTTTTTCGGGACTCTGAAAAAGTGCTGAGTCAGTATTTTTTAACACAGTAGGCAATGGGAAAAAAATAAAGAATTGTTTTCTTCCAAACCACTGCTCTAAAAGCTTTCATATTTTACATATAACATCTTTGGAACATTGATTCACATATTTGTAGAAATCAAATTCCTCGGTCCATATTTGGGTTCCCTATGGGAACCCAAATGTTCAAATTAGTGCAATATGAGGGATATATTTTAAAAATCTTCTTCTTCGGATCCACAAATCAGAATCTTTTGATATTTGCTATGCATCATCCTTAGGGGGGTGAGATTGATGTTTGTTCAAGCCAAGTCCCTGAGTTCATATTTGGACTCCCTTTGGGAACCCAAATTGTAACTTAGTGCAATACGAGGTATATTCTTTTAAAATCTTCTTCTTCGCATCCACCGGTCAGAATCTTTTGATATTTGGTATACAGTATGCTTAGGGAGGTGAGATTCAAGTTTGTTCAAGTCAAGTCCTTCGGCTCATATTTGGTCTCCCTGTGGGAGCCCAAATTATAACTTAGTTCAATATGAGGAATATTCTTTAAAAAAAATTTTTTTTTCAGATCCACCAGTCAAAATGTTTTGATATTTGATGTACAGCATTCTTAGGGGCTGAGAGTGAAGTTTGGTAAAGCCAAGTACCTGGGTTCATATTTGGGCTCACTGTGGGAGCCCAAATTATACCAAAATTTTTATTTTCCAAACCAAAAAGTCGATTTGAACCAAATTTGATATGAGGGCTTATTGGGTCATAAGTACCTAATTTATGCCGAAAATTGTTTTCCTGTCCCCCACGGGAACTGCAGGAGCTAAAAAATTTTTTTCTTTTTAAATGCCCATATCTCCAGAACTACATGGCACTGAGAATTTTTATATGGTGTGAAGCTTCCTTAGGACCGGAAGAAAAAAATGGTAAAAATTTTATCATAAGGTTCTTTTCTAGGACTAAAAGTGCCGAGTCATCATTTTTTAACAGTGTAGCTAATGGGAATAACGTTGAAGAATCTTCTTCTCCCAAAACACTGCTTCAGAAGCTTTTATTTTTGGGCTCCCTATGGGAGCCCATGTATAACTTAGTTCAGTATGAGAAATATTCTTAAAAAATCTTTTTTTTCTGTTACTCCTGTCAGAATCTTTTGATATTTGATTTTTGATTTTCTTAGAAGTGGCAAATTGAAGTTTGTTCAAGTTCTGCTTTATTGATAAAATTGGGCCCAGTAGTAACCAATTCCTGCATTGAAAGCCCTGTAAAGTGGGCAGTGATAGGCATAAACGATTGACCAAACTTGATATTATAATTACGCCTCTGTAAGATGTAGCCTTAGATGCTGAAAGTGACCTTAAATGGGAATAACGTTGAATAATCTTCTTCTCCCAAACCACTGCTTCAGAAGCTTTTGTTTTTGGGTTCCCTATGGGAGCCCAATGTATAACTTAATTCAGTATGAGAAATATTCTTAAAAAATCTTTTTTTTCTGATACTCCTCTCAGAATCTTTTGATATTTGATTTTTAGTTTTCTTAGAAGCGGCAAATTGAAATTTGTTCAAGTTCTGGTTTATTGATAAAATTGGGCCCAGTAACCAATTCCTGCGTTGAAAGCCCTGTAAAGTGGGCAGTAATAGGCATAAACGATTGACCAAACCTGATATTATAATTATGCCTCTGTAATGATGTAGCCTTAGAAAGTGACCTTAAATTCCAATAAATAAATAGATAAATTATTGAGTACCCAATATGGGGATCTAACATATGAACACTCTGGGTTACTAAGTAGAGAAAACACTTTTATGTTGAAAAACTGATAATAACCACAAGGCAGAATCCCTTGCTATTTTGGTGATATGACTCGGCCAGTATCAGGTGAGCGCCCTCAGGCCCCGTGGGGCCTCTTGTCTTTTTTATTACTCAATAACACTAATTACTCAATAAAACATCAAATGAATACTACAAATATAAAATAAAACATGTGATTAAAAAAACGCCCAAAATAGCACAAACTACAAAGATGTACGTGCGTGAACTCGCCCCTCAGGTGACATGCAAAGAAAAAAAAAAATTCTCATTTTATCCGAATTCACACCGGGTGCAAATTCAGTTTATTCACAGGAATTGAGATTTTTTTCTTCTTTCCATGTCACCTGAGGGACTCGCTCATTTCATATTCATTACAATACTTATTCTCCCCAAGTTACACCCACTCTTGACTCAATACTAATCCCCCCCCCCCCCCCCCCCCCTTTCCTGGCCCCATCATCTTGAATGTCCCGGTTGGAAATTTCAAGTAGATATGTGACTTTCACAACATTTTAGAGCGGCAGTGATCTAATAGCCAGGTGGAATATATTTGCGCTTGAATTTTGTGAAAATCACATCAACAGATCAAGCTTCTGCTTGGACCGCTGTACCCCTCCCCCCCCCCCCCCCCCCCCTCCTCTTGTCGGGTTGCACCGAGTCTCCTGGCTTCGGACCGACCAGGGATACTTTGGTAAACTACTATAGAGAATGTATTGATATTGATAACAATACACTTTTAATAGTAGTTTCTTGTAGTACTCCAGGGTGCCATCCTTATAGTATGCATATGGGATATACTGAAGTGAATACACTTTTCATGATAGTTTCTCTTAATACTCAAGGGTTCCATCACTGTGGCACACTTATGGGGATTGTCTACCCCTATGGTGGTACCCTGGAGTACTCAGGACATTTACTATAGAAAATGTATTGACGCTAATACTTCTAAAGGAAATTACCAATTAATGAGTTCAAATGCCTTATTTATTATTAGCTTCCATTGCGATGACTGTTTTATTCAGTCACTGCCTGGCCCAAGTTTTATACATATTGTGGGAAAAGCCATACAAATATCCTTGGCAGACTTTAAAGACATTTATTTTGTGTGTGACTGTGTTGTCAACACAGCCACATGCGATTATTATATGAGTGGTTGTTTCTGATTGTGTACATAATAATTTGTATTTTTTGCATCTTGTATAGATCCTTGTATGGATTCACCCCCTAGCTGTCTTCAAAAATAACCGGACACAATAGGAAGCAATTACAATTCAGTTGGTAAAAATATACATTTAACACTCCGTTGTTCATGTATAAATTATTCAGTCTGTTATAGGAGTGTTTTTGGAATAATTGACAAGTAAGGTGCATGCTGTCAAGTTTGTGGATATTATTCAGCAAAGTGAATTCGTGAAAATAAAAACAACATCATTTTTGCTTCGGAATGAATTTTATTTTAATAAAATAAAACCATTTACCTCTTTTTGACATACCAAGGCATACAACAATCAATTTCTTGAATGTTAGATGGAAAAGGAAATCTGCACTGTTTTCCAGCCTCCAGGTATTGACAACACGTTGTTACTCACCTAATTTCGTTTCAAATTCACCTGCGAACTGACAGACTTTTACAGTTTTCGAAATTGGGGGAGTGGGCTTAAACACGGAGAGGGCACCTTGTTTTCGAAATGCAGAAAGTTGGGGTGGGGGCTTAATCACGAATATGGGCTGTGACACGGGTCAGTACAGTACTTGGGAGAAAAATGCGCCGGTCATTCATGACCGGTTGGATATAGATAGCGCCGGTCACGTCGATGTTTCGTGGCGGTCACTGTCCGTGACCGACCACTTATTTCCAGGCCTGTTATAGTTCTGGTTGGACTATTTTCACTATAGTTATGCCCCTATTTGACTTTGATTAATTTGCTGCTAGGTCTAACTAAATTTTGTCCAGAGTTTTTCTCTGATGTTTATAGGCCAATCCTGACAAAACATGGTATGCATGTTCACCACCATGGGAACCTGTGCACCTGCAATTATAGTTCCGTTCAGAGTATTTTTGGGGTAGTTATGCCCCTTTTTGAATTAGAAAGATTTGCTGTTTGGTCTAAATTTTGTATGTGCATTTCAGTACTGTGGTGCCCATTTTATAACTATTGCTTTAGCGGTATGCCAATAATGTGGTGGAGGGTGGGGGGGGGGGGGAGGTGGGGGGGGGGGGGTGATTGCCAGGCCCATCCTTTTACTAAACATGCAGGATATCAAAATGTATTATTAGCTCACCTGACTGAAAGTCAGGGTGAGCTTTTCTGATCACTTTTTGTTCGTCGTCCGTCGTGAAGGTGGTGTTTGGGCCTTTTTGTCCCAAACCACTGGCCACATATTAATAAAATATCATGTGAGTAGGGATTATATGAGGGCATTTTGATTTTTTATCAAATTAGGTTTTGGCTCATATTGACCAGAGGGATGGGGCAAAAATGCTCCAATTCTTAAAAAATCTTCTCAAGAACCAGCAATAGCAGAGACTTGATATTTGGTACGCAGCTTCCTTTTGAGGTGTAGACTCAAGTTTGTTCAAGAGAAGTTCGAGGGGCTATATTTGACGATGTTAAAGGAGGGGCAAAAATCTTGGCCCCACCCCAAATTTCTATATTTTTATACTGTACCAATGACCCAGACATAGCTGGTGCTAACTCTTAAAAATCTAGGGCCAAACACAAATTTTGTCCCCCATTCCCCAAAATTTGCATCTAAAACCAAAGAAATCATGTCCTGAATGGCCCTCCATACTTTGCCTCTACTGCGCATGCACAGTGTCAAGGAGGTCCCGGAATTGGCGCCATTTATCATTCTTTGTTTGGCCCTTCATCAGTTCACATCTGACTGATCTTTGTGCTTGTAAATCTCAGTTTAAATGATGCCAGACACATAAATATTAGAGAAATGGTGGATCTAAAGAGGAAATAGAAGGAGGAGAGGAAAAATGAGTGACAGAAAATAATCAGGGCTGTAACTTAAAATTTTTTTATGAAATTATGTTAAGTTACCTATTTTCGGGGCATGGGCCTGTTGTTGTCATTCTTGTTATAAAGTTACACTGCTTGTTCAGTGTTTTCTCTCTCCCTTTCCTTTAAGTCCCCCCTTGCTATTCTCCCATGCTTTTGGCATTTTTCTGTAATATTATTACTAAAATTTCTTGGGAGTTGTAGCTGGATAACAGAATGAATTCTGTTCTTTTCCCCATGTTTACGTCCTCACCCATGGGTGTTTAGGCATAGTGTTCTGCATCTACCATCTGATGTTCTGCAGTTTCTTTCCTGGAAGTCTCTGTTTTGCATCAGATGGTGTATTATTGGTAACTGATTTCGGGCCATAGTTATCAGTGCCTGGAGTCATGTTTCTGGTGTTTTTACACGTCTTGTTTACATTGACAACAGTCTGTGTGGAGGGGGATTTCTTGTCTTTGTGTTAGTTTAATCATAACAAGATACATTATTATTATTCGTAAGTGTTGCATTAATTTTTTAAAATTTTTGTCCACACTTAGCCTTGGGATCCATTGGGGCTCAACGTTACTTTTCAGAAACTTGGGCTTTTCTGAAAAAATATTTTTTCCAAAAATTTTTTTGATTTCAATTATTTTTTCTATGTTAATGGATCATGTTATTATGTATCTTTGTTTTCAGGGGTTGGTGCGAGAACTAGGACTTTTTGTATTCTTTTCACAATGAAAGGATATTGTTCAATTGTAATAAGAGGAAATCCTCCTCTGACTTTCATAATCATTGTATTAATTGTAGTCAGTGTACTCGCACTAATTCCTGTTCAGTATGTGTCAATTGGGATGACAACATGGGAAGCGTGTGTCACGGTATGTTAGCGGGAAATGGCCATGCCGGTCCTTTCTCCGCAGGGTCACTCTAGTTTATCAATCTCTATTTCAGACGAACAAGAACAGGGTTATGTTTCCGTGATGTCTTCCAAAAGTGTGCCTCCGTTGTCACAATTAAATGAAGAGCTAGCGGCAAAGTGCTCTTGGAAATACGTCAATTGCCTAAGAGGTCCCTAGTAGGATCGACGGCGTTGACGTCCTCTAGCTCGCCCGGTGTAGCGTCCATTCATCGAATGGTTCGGCAGCCGGGTTCGTCCGTTGAGGTCCAGAAAGGAGTTTTGGGTGATGCGAGCACTATAAATCAACTAAGTGCACACCCAGTGACGGCGGATCAGAGGAGAGAACGGAGGAAGCCTATTAGTCTGGTTCCTAGCTCGTCCAGGTCCACCCGGGCTGCGAGCGAGAGAGGCCCCTCTCTCGTACAACAACATCTGGGACCAGATGTTGTGGTACAAAACATTTCGCATTCGGAGCACACGTCCGCCGCTCGGCACACTCCATTATATAGACAGTCCGGAGGGACTGTCAATAAGGCTTCCTCATCCTCACGGCAGCGCACACGACTGCACCTTGGCTACGTGACCTCGGATATCCAGCCAGCTTCGCCTATCAGAGAATCCACGGCGACCAGGTCATGCCATCCGGTAGCCAGGGACACGAGGCCTGTAGACTCCGGACGTTCGCATAAGAAAAGTATGCAGGAGTCAACGTACACAGAGCTTCCAGCGGCAAAGCATCGTAAGACCGCTTCTCCACAGGCCTCAGTGACGTACTATCCCAAATAGCACAACTTATCACAGCATCCCAGCAACGACCGAATCTCTGACGGATCAGGTAATATCCGACGATGCTGGGTCGGTAAGCTCTGCTGAGGCATCAGGTACGGACGTCCGAAAACTTCATAGGGTCCGACAGGATGGCGAAAGGGATTCGGAGGATTTCGAGCTTTCCCTTTCGGAACAACATAAGCTGCCGTACATTTCATCCGGCTTTATCTTCCAGAGGTTGTTTCGTCGGACCAGAATGCTGCGATGCCGGATAAGAGACTGATAGCGTCTTTGGACACAAGAATTTTTGGATCGGTTCAGGGACATCGTCCCTGAGTTTCCGACACAGTCCAATAATGTCACAGGAACTTTCGAATTATTGAACGATGCTATATATATATGCTTGCTATTAAACAAGCAAGTCTGGTTTCTTGTTCGCAAAAGTTACCGTGATGTCTTCCAAAAGTGTGTCTCCGTCGTCATAGTTAAATGAAGAGCTAGCGGCAATAAGTGCTCATGGAAATACGTCAATCGCCTAAGAGGTCCCTAGTAGGATCGACGGCGTTGACATCCGCTAGCTCGCCTGGTGTAGCGTCCATTCATCGAATGGTTCGGTGGCCGGGTTCGTCCGTTGCGGTCCAGGAAGGAGATTTGGGTGATGCGAGCACTATAATAAGACAAAAGTGCACACCCAGTGAAGACGGATCAGAGGAGAGATCGGAGGAAGCCTATTAGTCCGGTTCCTATCTCGTCCAGGTCCATCCGGGCTGCGAGCGAGAGAGGTCCCTCTCTCGTACAACAACATCTGGGACCAGATGTTGTGGTACAAACATTTCGCATTCGGAGCATATGTCCGCCGCTCGGGACGCTCCGTTATATAGACAGTCCGAGAGACTGTCGATAAGGCTTCCTCATCCTCACGGCAGTGCACATGACCGCACATTGGCTACGTGACCACGAATATCCAGCCACCTTCGCCATTCAGGGATTCCACGACGAACAGGTCACGCCATCCGGTAGCCAAGGGACACGAGGCCTGTAGACTCCGGACGCTCGCATAATAGAAGTATGCACGGGTCAATGTACACGGAGCTTCCAGCGGCAAAGCAACATAACACCGCTTATCCACAGGCCTCAGTGACGGATGTGCTATCCAAAATAGCACAACTTATCGCAGCATCCCAGCAAACAACAGAATCTCTGTCGGATCAGGAATAATCCGACGACGCTGGGTCGGTACGCTCCGCTGAAGCATCAGGTACGGACGACCGAGCACTTTATAGGGTCCGGCAGGACGGCGAAAGGGATTCGAAGGATTTCGAGCTTTCCCTTTCGGAACAACAGAAGCTGCCATAGATTTCTTCCGGCATTATCTTCCAGAGGTTGTTCCATCGGACTAGAATGCTGCGGTGCTGGATAAGAGACTAATAGCGTCATTGGACACAGAATTTTTTTTTGATCGGTTCAGGGACATCGTCTTTGAGTTGCCGACACAGTCCAATAATGTCACAAGAACATTTGAATTATTGAACGACGCTATATATATAAGCTTGCTACCAAAACAGGCAAGTCTGGTTTCTTGTCCGCAAATGCTCTAAATCTGCCTTTCATCAATTCAAGGAATAATTTGAAATGGCAGGACAGGGCATACCGAGAGTTCCTCTGCGTCTAGACGACGAGGCTGAAGACTTCAAATTGTCTATGTCGCTGTCTATGTCAATTCCAACCACGACGTTGGAAACGACAATAATGTCTAACAGACTTAACTTAGACGCTTTATCATACGCAGACCACCTTACTAAGGCGTTATCATTACGTCTTCAAGGGAAAGAATTCCAGGATATGATCCTCAATGAGATTTATTTCAAGGGCAGTAGCTTTTCCACGTATAACTCCGCCCTTCAGTGGCAAACCTGGAGTTGGTTAGACGTGACGCAGCCCTAGCTACATCCACACGCGTGGATAGTAAGGTGAAGAACTCTCTCAGAGTCGCTTTGGTCTCGGAGAAGCTTCTCTTCGATGGCAACCTTTCAGCAATCCTTGAATTGCTCGATATAGACGTTCTCTTGTCAATCAAGTGTAACAAGAGATTCAGACTTGGGCAAACATTCAGTGGTTGAATCAAGGAGTTCCACTGCAGTTGCCGGATCCGACTTTTACGATTATGACGGATGCCAGTCAAACAGGTTGGGGTACAACATTGATCACAACGGATTCGAAGTGCCAGGGTCTTTGGGTTCCGCAGTTTCTAGGCAAGCACATAAACATCCAAGAAATGATGTCAATTTGGCTTGCACTACGTCATTGGATGAACATTATTCAGAAAGCATATGTCCAAATCCTGTCCGACAATATGACAGTAGTTGTGTATATCCGGAACCAGGGAGGCACTCATTCCGTTCCGTTATTCAATTTAACGGAAAGAATCCTTCTGTTTGTTCTAGAATACCAATTTCTGCTTTCGGTCCGTCATATTCCAGGTCGTCTGAATGTATTAGCAGACTCCCTTTCACGGAAGAGTCGCTTGTTGCCGTCAGAATGGACTCTCAACAAACAGGTATTCAATCAGATTTGCTACCAATGGGAGCGGCCAATGATAGACTTATTTGCGACACAACTCAACAATCAATTGCAGACGTATGTGTCACCATGTCTGGATCCCCGAGCATATGCAGTAGACGCTCTATCGATCTCGTGGGACGGAATGATAGGATATGCGTATCCTCCAGCGCCGTTGATTCAGCAAATATTGCTAAAGATAAAACAATCACAATACAATTCTGTTCGTAGCATCTCTGTCTCCACAGAGACCGTGGATAAATCTACTCAGGTGTCTGCTGTGGGACTTACCGCGAAAACTTCCTCCACGAGAGGATCTTCTTTCGCAGGGGAAATCGTGTCAACTTAATCACAACCCGCAAGGTCTCAACCTTCACATATTCTGTTGTGCGATCCTTCTTGCACGGCAAGCATTGTACAGGACGAGCAGTGGACGCGATTTCTAACTGTAGGAGGACCTCCTCTTCGCTATACTATGCGGCTAAAGTGGAAGGTCTTTCGTCGTCGTTGATGTAGGGATCATTATGTTGATATTTTTGATCCCTCCATACCAGACATTGCAAACTTTCTAGTATACTTGTTTGACGAGATCAACTGCAGCCTGTTACTATTAAAGGTTATAGGTCTATGTTATCTGATACCTATGCACACCATGATAGTTTACAATTGGATCTAATGTCTCTTTATCTGAATTAGTTAGAAACTTTTCGACAAATAGACCTAGAACCCTTAGATTAATTCCTAAATGGAATTTAGCTTGGGTTCTTCTAAAAATAAAGAAAACCATTTGAGCCTCTTGAGACAGTAGATTTCAAATTCTTGTCTTATTAGACAGCATTTCTCTTAGCTTTCTCTTCTGCTTGAAGAGTCAGTGAGCTTCATGCACTATCGGTGGACGATTCTCACTATCGTAGTGTCGGGAACACTATTACCTTTACTTCTAATGTTGGATTTTTGGCTAAGAATCAGGCCCCTAATAAATATCCGGAACCTATTGTTATTAAGGCCCTTCCATCTTCAGATGGGCATAGGCCTTTACTCTGTCCGGTTAGAGCTTTATGTATTTATAAACAAGATCTCAGTTTATCAGAAAGAACGTAAAAGCTTCTTCTGTCTCTGATGCCTAATAGAAAGGACATTACGGCCCATTCTATTGCTAGATGGATTCAATTAACTATCTGTACTGCTTATGATAATCTATCTTCAGCTCAGCAGTCTGTGCTTAAGATTTCAGCTCATGAAGTAACAGCTCTTTCTACATCTTGGGCTTCTGCAGATAGTGTTGCTATTACAGATTTAATGAAGGCTGCATATTGGTCTCAGCCATCCACATTCACGAATTTTTATCTCAGAAATATTGAGTCCATTTCTGGAGACCTGCATTGTTTAGGTCCATTATCTGCTGCTCAGAATGTCGTTCACTAAACAGTTGGAACTATAGTTATGTAGGCTTTCTGTTCAGGCAGTGACTCCGTCCTGTTGCCCTCTTCGCTCTGGGCTATTTGACCCAGGGCAAGGGGAAGGGGGGGGGGGGGAGGGTGTTCCCTTGGGTCACCTGTTTTATAGTGAAAACAAGGGGATACCTCTTCCGGAGTCAGTAATTCTGAGCTGTTAACGGGATGGTTTTAAAGTGAAAAGTTAATGTTTAAAAAATTCATTCATGTCATATTTTTAAAGTGTAGCATTTGAATATGTCACGTGTCAAACGGCCGTTAATATACAATCCTCGGACACTTTTAAAAGAGTATAAAGAGTCTCAATTCTCTGGACTAACTTTATTTATTGGCTTACTTTAAAAATAATTAGTATAAGGATTATACTGGATGTTAATAGAGAACATGAATGTTACGATGCTCAATTATGGAGGGTGTTGTGTCTTTCTAATTTATCATAAATAAGAAAGATACATGTAAAGCCTAATACTCCTTTTCTCCTCGAGGGGATGACTCTATTTTATATAGTTGAGTTTATTGGATTTTCAGCTATGTCCTAGGCCCTCCAGCCTTTTTACTATTCAGCTATGTCTGGGTCATTGGTACAGTATAAAAATGTTAAAAAATTTGTAGTAATTTATATATTTTTTATACTTACCAATGACCCAGACGGGGATGGCCCTCCCAGGAGTTGGGAACTCATACCTCCCCGCTGAGTACATAGCGCTGATCAGGCACTGATTGTAAGAATGATAAATGGCGCCAATTCCGGGACCTCCTTGACACTGCGCATGCGCAGTAGAGGCGAAGTATGGAGGGCCATTCAGGACATGATTTCTTTGGTTTTAGATGCAAATTTTGGGGATTGGGGGGCAAAATTTGTGTTTGGCCCTAGATTTTTAAGAGTTGGCACCAGCTATGTCTGGGTCATTGGTAAGTATAAAAAATATATAAATTACTATAAATTTTTTAACTTTCCAAACCGCGAGGCCGATTTGAACCAAATTTTACTTGAGTGCTTATTGGGTCATAAGTACCTAATTTATGCAGAATTTTTTTTTCCCATAGTCCCGTGGGAACCACAGGAGCTAAAAATAGAAAAAAATTAAAACGCCCATATCTCCAAAACTACATGGCACTGAGAATTCTTATTTGTTGTGAAGCTCCTTGGGACCAACAGAATGGAATGGTAAAAAAAAATTGCCATCGGTTTTATCATGGGGTACTTTTTGGGGACTTTGAAAAAGTGCTGAGTCAGCATTCTTTAACACTGTGGGTAATGGGAAAAACATATAAGACAACTTTTCTCCCAAACCACTGCTCCAAATGCTTTCAAATTTCTCATATAACATCTTTGGAAGATTGTTTCGTTTATTGAAATCAATTGCCTGGGTCCATATTTGGGCTCTCTATGGGAGCCCAAATGTTTAAATTAGTGCAGTATGATCCCCGTGGGAACCCCGGGAAGTAAGCAGCACTTGTTTACTGCGGTAAACCAGTTCCGCTTTACTAGTAAAATAGGACCCAGTCACCAATGCTTGGGGTGAAAGTCCTCTAAAATGGGCAACATGTTGATCAACGATTGACTATCCTTGACTTCATCGCCATGTTGTGTCACGATTAGCCATTGTGCATAAATATGTGACGTTAACCACCAACAAACATAGTGCAGTATGAGGAGTATTTTTTAAAAATCTTCTTCTTCTTCAGATCTGCCAATAAGAATCTTTTGATATTTGGTGTGCATCATCCTTAGGGGGGTGAGATTCAAGTTTGTTGAAGCCAAGTCCCTGGGTTCATATTTAGGCTGAAAATTTGAGGTCCCGTTGCAGGCTTAAAAATTTTTGACCAAAATCCAGAAATTTTTTTTTGTTTTTTTGTGCGTTTCGGTCAATTTTAAGACAAAAAAAAATTTATTTTTTTTACACTGAAAATTTGGGGTCCGGGTGGGACTTAGAAAATTTTGGACCAAAATCCGAAAAAAATTTTTTTTTTGTTTTTTTTATGCATTTCTGTCAATTTTAAGACAGAAAAACATTTTTTCCCCCTGAAAATTTGGGGTCCGGGTGGACCAAAATCCCTAAATTCTTTTTTGTTTTTTACCTCAACTTTGGCAATTTTGTACCAAAATCGGGAATTTTTTTTTTTTTTTTTTATGCATTTCTGTCAATTTTAAGACAAAAAAATTATTTTTTTTCCCCTGAAAATTTGTGGTCCGGGTGGGGACTTAGAAAATTTTGTACCAAAATCCGGAAATTTTTTTTTGGTGTTTTTATGCATTTCTGTCAATTTTAAGGCAAAAAAACATTTTTTTCCCCTGAAAATTTGGGGTCCGGGTGGGACTTAGAAAATTTTGGACCAAAATCCGTAAATTTTTTTTTTGTTTTTTAGCTCAACTTTGGCAAAGCCAAATTTGAGCTTTTGTCATGGCCCGTCGTCCGCCTGTCCGTCTCTCTGTACGTCAACAGTTGGATACGGCTCGGGCTAGAGGCGTATTTATGAACTGATCTTTACAAAACTTCTTGGGTACCTTTGTTATGACCGTGGGACGAGAACGAGTGTTTTGGGGTGCGGTCCAAAATTCAAGATGGCCGCCAGCTGCCATTTTGTACCGACGATGCAGAAATCTGTTTTTTGTACAGAACTTCCATATGAAAGCTCTGATTTGAATAATTTTTTGTATGAATGTTTAGTACCATAGGATACATCACATATAATACAGGTTTTTTTTCTCCTGCGTAAATTGTGCAAATTAGATTAATTTTGATGTTTTTTGGTGTTACTTTCAGCACTGTAAGTGCAAATGCCAATACGGCTCGGGCTAGAGGCCGTATTTATGAACCGATCTTTACGAAACTTCTTGGGTACCTTTGGTATCACTGTGGGACGAGAACAAGTGTTTTGAGGTCCGGTCGGATATTCAAGATGGCCGATGGCAGCCATTTTGTACAAAATTAGGTGCAATCAGATTTTTGCACAGAACTTCCATATGAAAGCGCTGATTTGAATAATTTTTTGTGTGAATGTTTAGTACCATGGGATACATCACATATAATACGTTTTTTTTTCTCATGCAGAAATTATGCAAATTAGATGAACTTTGATTTTTTCATTGCGACTTAAACACAGTAAGTACACATGTCTATACGGCTCGGGCTAGAGTCTGTATTTATGAACTGATCTTCACGAAATGTCTTGTGTACCTTTGTTATCACCTTGGGACGAGAACGACTGTTTCTGGTGCGGTCTAAAATTCAAGATGGCTGCCAGTGGCCATTTTGTACCAAAATTAGGTCTAATCAGTTTTTTGTACACAACTTCTATACGGCTCAGACTAGAGGCCATATTTACGAACCAATCTTTACGAAACTTCTTGGGTACCTTTGTTATCACCGTGGGATGAGAGCGAGTGTTTTTGGGTGTCTGAAATTCAAGATGGCCACCAGCAGCCATTTTGTACCAAAAATAGTGCAATCAGTCTTTTGTACAGAACTTCTGTATGAAAGTTTTGATTTGAATAAATTTTTGTATGAATGTTTAGTAACATGGAATACATCACATATTGTAAGGTTTTTTTTTTTTGTGTAGAAATTATGCAAATTAGATGAACTTTGAATTATTCAGTGCTACTTACACAATGTAAGCACACATGTCAATACGGCTCAGTGTAGAGGCTGTATTTATGAACTGATCTTCACAAAACTTCTTGGATACCTTTGTTATCACCTTGGGACAAGAATGAGTGTTTCTGGGTGCGGTCCAAAATTCAAGATGGCTGCCAGTGGCCATTTTGTACCAAAATTTGGTCCAATCAATCCAATTTTTTTTGTTTTTTTTATGCATTTCTGTCAATTTTAAGACAGAAAAACATTTTTTCCCCCTGAAAATTTGGGGTCCGGGTGGACCAAAATCCCTAAATTCTTTTTTGTTTTTTAGCTCAACTTTGGCAATTTTGTACCAAAATCGGGAATTTTTTTTTTTTTTTATGCATTTCTGTCAATTTTAACCCTTAAGCCCCCATATAGCCCCAAACCACCACTTTTATATTGCATTGAAGCAGGTGCTCCCTTGTGTAATCTTTTTTATTACTCTTGTGTGTAGACTGAATTTTCCCTGGCAGTGGTTCTGCATCACTGCTGGCTGCCTGTATAGGCAGCCAGCAGTGATGTCGAACCACTGCCAAGTCATCAATAACTATGTAAACAGAAAAAGGCCATAAATACTTTAAAATTAATCTGAGGACTTAAGGGTTAAGACAAAAAAATTATTTTTTTTTCCCCTGAAAATTTGTGGTCCGGGTGGGGACTTAGAAAATTTTGTACCAAAATCCGGAAAGTTTTTTTTTTGTGTTTTTATGCATTTCTGTCAATTTTAAGACAAAAAAACATTTTTTTCCCCTGAAAATTTGGGGTCCGGGTGGGACTTAGAAAATTTTGGACCAAAATCCGTAAATTTTTTGTTTGTTTTTTAGCTCAACTTTGGCAAAGCCAAATTTGAGCTTTTGTCATGGCCCGTCGTCCGCCTGTCCGTCTCTCCGTACGTCAACAGTTGGATACGGCTCGGGCTAGAGGCGTATTTATGAACTGATCTTTACAAAACTTCTTGGGTACCTTTGTTATGACCGTGGGACGAGAACGAGTGTTTTGGGGTGCGGTCCAAAATTCAAGATGGCCACCAGCTGCCATTTTGTACCGACGATGCAGAAATCTGTTTTTTGTACAGAACTTCCATATGAAAGCTCTGATTTGAATAATTTTTTGTATGAATGTTTAGTACCATAGGATACATCACATATAATACAGGTTTTTTTTCTCGTGCGTAAATTGTGCAAATTAGACTAATTTTGATGTTTTTTGGTGTTACTTTCAGCACTGTAAGTGCAAATGCCAATACGGCTCGGGCTAGAGGCCGTATTTATGAACCGATCTTTACGAAACTTCTTGGGTACCTTTGGTATCACTGTGGGACGAGAACGAGTGTTTTGGGGTCCGGTCTGAAATTCAAGATGGCCGATGGCAGCCATTTTGTACAAAATTAGGTGCAATCAGATTTTTGCACAGAACTTCCATATGAAAGCGCTGATTTGAATAATTTTTTGTGTGAATGTTTAGTACCATGGGATACATCACATATAATACGTTTTTTTTTCTCATGCAGAAATTATGCAAATTAGATGAACTTTGATTTTTTCATTGCGACTTAAACACAGTAAGTACACATGTCTATACGGCTCGGGCTAGAGTCTGTATTTATGAACTGATCTTCACGAAATGTCTTGGGTACATTTGTTATCACCTTGGGATGAGAACGACTGTTTCTGGTGCGGTCTAAAATTCAAGATGGCTGCCAGTGGCCATTTTGTACCAAAATTAGGTCTAATCAGTTTTTTGTACACAACTTCTATACGGCTCAGACTAGAGGCCATATTTACGAACCAATCTTTACGAAACTTCTTGGGTACCTTTGTTATCACCGTGGGATGAGAGCGAGTGTTTTTGGGTGTCTGAAATTCAAGATGGCCACCAGCAGCCATTTTGTACCAAAATTAGTGCAATCAGTCTTTTGTACAGAACTTCTGTATGAAAGTTTTGATTTGAATAAATTTTTGTATGAATGTTTAGTAACATGGAATACATCACATATTGTAAGGTTTTTTTTTTTCGTGTAGAAATTATGCAAATTAGATGAACTTTGAATTATTCAGTGCTACTTACACAATGTAAGCACACATGTCAATACGGCTCAGTGTAGAGGCTGTATTTATGAACTGATCTTCACAAAACTTCTTGGATACCTTTGTTATCACCTTGGGACGAGAATGAGTGTTTCTGGGTGCGGTCCAAAATTCAAGATGGCTGCCAGTGGCCATTTTGTACCAAAATTTGGTCCAATCAGTTTTTTATAACAAGTTCTATACAGCTCGTATTTATGAACTGATCTTCACAAAACTTCTTGGGTACCTTTGTTTTCACCTTGGAACAGGAACGAGTGTGTTTTGGGGTGCCTTTGTTATCACTGTGCTATGAGAACAAATATTTTGGGGTTGAGTCAGACCCACTCTGGGACTCAAAGATTTTTTTCTAGTTTAGCATCTGACTGTAGTCCACCTTTACAATACTTTACCTATACATTTGTTACAGGCAACGGTCAGTATTTATGTACAGACCGTTACAATACTTTACATGTACCCTTGTTATCAGGTCATTACCTAGATGTTTGTCATTGCTGTGTCACATACTATACATGTACATGTCTTTGTCTTGACAAGTTGAGCTACAGT
Organism: Pictodentalium vernedei; assembly: GCA_031216915.1. NCBI lineage: Eukaryota > Metazoa > Mollusca > Scaphopoda > Dentaliida > Dentaliidae > Pictodentalium > Pictodentalium vernedei. Next base: position 100,105,231 of record CM062290.1, on the reverse strand, counting down.
GTCATTGACACTTTCATTATACATTTCTGTCAATTTTTTTTCCCCTGAAAATTTGGGGTCCGGGTGGGGACCAAAATCGGGAATTTTTTGGTTTTGTTTTTTATGCATTTCTGTCAATTTTAAGACAGAAAAACATTTTTTTCCCCTGAAAATTTGGGGTCCGGGTGGGACTTAGAAAATTTTAGACCAAAATCCGGAAATTTTTTTGTTTGTTTTTCTATGCATTTCTGTCAATTTTAAGACAAAAAAAATTTTTTTTTTTCCCCTGAAAATTTGGGGTCTGGGTGGAACTTAGAAAATTGTGGACCAAAATCGGGAATTTTTTTGTTTGTTTTTTATGCATTTCTGTCAATTTGACAAAAAAAATTTTTTTTTTTACACCGAAAATTTGGGGTCCGGGTGGACCAAAATCGCAATTTTTTTGTTGTTGTTTTTTCTGCATTTCTGGCAGTTTTAGGGGGCGCAGTGGCTCAGTTGGTAGAGGTGCGGGCTGCAAGCCGAGAGGTCCTCGGTTCGAATCCCACCTGCGGCAACCACGTTGTGTCCTTGGGCAAGACACTTCACCCCCATTGCCCACGTGGGGGCACGGTGATGCTGTGTACTAAGGCGTACTGCACGTCGATGGTGCACCTGTCTTCAACCAATGCTAACCCTGCTTGTGTGGAGTTGGTATGTTGGGGAGCTGACAGTTGCTCGCCGTTGCTCGGTGGTTCTCTCCGGGTACTCCGGCTTCCTCCACCCGTAAAACTGTCACGGTCATGGTTAGCCATTGTGCAGAAATATGTGACCTTAAACACCAATAAATAAATAAATAAATATTCTGGCAATTTTAAGACAAAAAAAAAAAAATTTCCCCTGGACCAAAATCCAGAAATTTTCTGTTGTTTTTTATGCATTTCTGTCAATTTTAAGACAAAAAAAAAAAAATTTTTTCCCCTGAAAATTTGGGGTCTGGGTGGGGACTTGGAAAATTTTGGACCAAAATCCGTAAATTTTTTGTTGTTTTTTTATGCATTTCTGTCAATTTTAAGACAGAAAAACATTTTTTCCCCCTGAAAATTTGGGGTCCGGGTGGGACTTAGAAAATTTTGGACCAAAATCCGGAAATTACTTTTATCGTTTTTTATGCGTTTTAAGAAGAAGAAAAAAATTTTGGCTGAAAGTATTTTGTTTGGGAAAAAAATCTGTTTTCTATGCGTTTATGGGGAGTTTTGGGACGTAAAAGTGCAGGAACTGAAAATAGAAGGAAATCCTGTGTATTGTGTGGGCACAATCGCTTCATCTAGTTGGTATATGCTTTTCTTAGGAGGGATGTATGCTGCTTATTCAAGTCAAGTCCCTGGTTTGATATTTAGACTACCATGTCAGGTGAGCGCCCTCAGGCCCCCTGGGGCCTCTTGTTCTAATTATTGTTTTCTCAAATTTTTCAAAAAAATTTCCACAAAACCACATCATGTGACCCCTCATTGGAACAAGCTCAATGAGTTTGTTCCAATGAGGGGTCACCTGATATGATTTTCTGGACAAATTTGGAAATCTAAATTTGTAAATTATGCAGAATGAGGAGCTCAGTGGCTACAGAATTGGATTTCAAACCGAAAGGTCCATAGTTCGATCACCACCAGGGGTAACTGCCTTAAGGCACTTAATCTCAATTGCCCACATGGGAGTGCAGTGGCACTGTGTACTTTGGTCTACTGCACACATCAATGGTGCACCTGTCTTTAACCAAGACTAACCCTGTTTGCATGGAATTAGTATGTTAGGGAATCTGACAGTTGCTCGCCATTGCTCAGTGATTCTCTCTGGGTACTCTGACTACCTCCACCCTTAAAATTGTCTGACACGAGGTGACCCTGACTGTCAAAAATGTTGTTAAACCCCAATAAATAAATACTGCAGATGAATGCTACCGATTTGTTAGATAAAGCGTTCAATTGATCCTTTAAAACTTCAAATACAGCAGATGACCTGGAATGTTTTTAAAACAAAAATTGAAAAACTAACAAAATTTTAATGTTGTCTTTTTATACGCCTCTATTAATTGGATGTATTATTGTATGGCACCATCCATCCATTCACTTTTGTGTTTCTGGATTCTTATGTGTACCATACTTGTGATATCAAATCCATATTTGGTATGTGGCTTCATTCACAGAAAAAGGCTAGTCATGCAGTTGTTTTGGTGTGGTGGTGGTATGCAAAGAAAATAAATTTTCCAGAAATTGCCAGACCAAAAGAAAAATATTACCTCTTGGAGCCATTTAACAATTTGAATGGCCTACTTTCCAAAAACATATATATACATTATAAAAATGTGAAATTGAATGCACATGGTAAGCAGAAGTATCAGTAGTCAATAAGAAGTTATCTTACTGTTTTAAAGCGCAGTGCACTTTTTCACCCTGGTTAATCAAGTTTGGCTCTAATCTTATCAGAAAAACTTTTCATTGGTCTTAGTGTTCAACTGATGATCGGAACAGGCCACCACAATCAGCCGATTGTGGGTAATCGGATGGCAGTGGCAATGGCTACTGGAACATCGATTCAACTGATCGTTGCCAAACATGTTCTGATGATTCGTGAACTGCATTTTATTATCTTCTGTAATTGTTCAATTGTTAATGTAAAATGGTATTATTGATACCATTCAAAACAGGGACCACCCATGAGGTCGACTAGGGCGATTATGTTGCCCTTCTAAGCCCAAAGTCGCCTAGAAAAATAGTCGGGCGATTACAAGTCGCCCTCTCAAATTGGCCGAAATGAGGAAAGGCTGAACTGAGTGATCCAAGGTTTACATAAAAACGATTATATTTTTATATGACAATTAATGGCCCAGACCAGCTGGTGCTAACTCAAATTAATCCAGGGCCAAACACATATTTTACCCCCCAATCTTCAAAATGTGCATGCAAAACCGAAAAAATCAAGTCCTAGATGGTCCTCCATACCTTTTAGATCTGCGCATGCACAGTATCCAGGAAGGTACCGAAATTGGCTCCAACCATTATTCTTTGTTTGGCCCTAAAGTCGGCAACAATGAACTGACATCTGTGCTTTTAAATCTCCTTTTTTGATGATGCCAGACACAAATCAATGGTAAAATTGGTGGATCCAAGGATATAAATGGATGATGGAAGTGAACAACGGTGGTTAGAAACGTTCAGGGCTGTAACTTATAATAATTATAAAATTATTTCCGGTTTCCCAATTTCGGGTCATGCACCTGTCGACATCATTCTTGCTAATGATTTATCCCCTGTTTGCTAAGTGTTCCTTCCCTATCCCTCCTTGAAGCCCTCCTGTTAAAATCCCAAGGTTTTTAGCTTATTTTTATCGAAATTTTTTAATTAAATTTTTTGGGAGTTTCATGTGTGTAACAGAATGTTTATTCTGTTTATCCTCATGGTTATGTCCTCACCCCAGGGGTGTTAGGTCATTTTGGGTCATGCATCTTCTATCTGATGTATCGTTTTTTCTTAGTTTGAAGATCTTGCTTTACATCTGTAGCTTTAAAATCTGTTACTGACTTTGGGCCTTTTTTCTGTGCCTGATGTCTTGTTCCCGGTTTTTTCCTTGACGTTGTTTACATTGGCAACGTCTTTAAATATATGTAGTATTTAGTTATTATTACTGTAGGGTTGTTGCAAGATACATTAATTAATATTCCGGTAGTGTAGCAAATAAAATTTGGATTTTGTCCGCACTTAGGCTCTATCAGGATGCCCTTGGGCTCTTCATGGTCCCTTTGGGAACTTAGGCTTTTTTCAAAATTATTTATTATGTATCTTTGTCATATATTTATTGTGGAGTTTGTGGGAGTATGATCGACTTAATTTTTAATTAATCATGAAAGCTTACTGCTCAAAATGCAAGGCGAGGAAGTCTTCCTCAGATTTACATGCTTTTTGCCTTGCCTGTTGTCGATGTACTCCTGCAGATTCTTGTCCTATATCATTGGGAAGAGAAACATTGGAAATGGGTGTCATGGTACGTTATTGACGGAGAGATGCCTATGCCAGTGCACTCACCGCAAGGTTACTCAAGTTTTTCAGTTTCTTTTTCAGAGGAACAAGAACATGGTGATGGTATTGTGACACCCACCAAACGTGTGCTACCGTCGTCGAGCTCTGATGAGCAAACAGAGCTAGTTGCTAAGGTGCTCTTGAATATTAGGTAAGGGATAAGGCCTCTGGGCAGTGTTCTTAATCCCTTGCAGGCAGCTAGCTTGACCAGTGAAGCGGTTACTCCGTCCTTGGGAGCTGTAACACCGGGTATGCCTGTTGCGGTCGAAGGAAGTGTAGTGGGTAGAGCGAGCACCTTAAAAACAAAAGCTCATCCAGTGACGACGGAGCTAGGGAGGAAGTCAGCAAGTTTCTTGTCTGGAGGCTCGGCGTGTCTGAAAAGGCCGCGAGCGGTAGAGGTTTCTCTCTAATAAACCAGCAACATCTGGGGCCAGATGTTGTGAAGCTTGCACAGGCCGGAGCATACGTCCACACCTGCCTCTCGGGACGCTCCTTCTAGACTGCAGCCGGCCTCGGCTACAGTCACGACTTCCTCCGCTATGATCAGTAAGCACACATGACCGCATCCTAGCTACCCGACTTCGGATATTCAGCCAGCTGTGCGAAGACGGAGCCACTCTTCGTCCGTGGAGTCGGACCATTCATTGATAGGGAACCGAGCTTTGATCATCGGGATGTTTGGAGAAGAGATCCATCTCCGGAACGCCATCCCAGCAGCAGCGAGTTGCTAAAAAACAGAAAACCGCTGCTCCTCAAGCCTCAGTGATGGACTTGCTGTCACAGTTTGTGCGGCTGATCGCAGCATCCCAGCAAGTGCGGGAGCAGCCTCCCTCAGACTCCGGAAGTGAGCTGTCGGATGGTGCTGGGTCGGTCCAGTCGTCTGTTCACGCAGATGCAATGGACCGAGATTCACAGCTGATTCAGTCGGATGGTGAAAGGGATAAGGAAGAGGATTACCCTTCCCTTTTGGAACAACATATGGTTGCGATGGACTTTATCCATCAATACTATCCTGAGTTTGTTCCGCCGAATCAGCAAGCTTAGACAACAAGGGAGAAACCGCTGGCGTCTTTAGACACAAACTTTATATGGAGGAAGGAAGAAGTTCTTTCTTTCCCACTTCAGGCTAGACAGGTGTCGCAGGCCTTCGGCCATGTAGACGACGCCATATTTAACCTCTCGAGTGTGAGGAAAAAAGGCGGTTTCTTATCAACATCTTCCATAAATATACTGTTCCTTGGACCACGTTCATTTAAATCGGTTGGAGAAGATGTTCAGAGAGCTCCACTGCGTTTAGATGAGCAGGCCGGGATTTAGACATATCCTTACCTGCTTCATTCAACATTCGCTCAGATGTAATGGAAAGTACAATTTCATCGAATAAAGCAAATTTGGATGCAGTGTCCTACGCAGATCACCTTACCAGTGCTATGGCGCAATGTCTCAATGGGAAGGAATTTGAGAACGGGTGTACCTCGCTTCGAGTTCTTTCCAGGGCAATCATGTATTCCTCGTATAACTCCGCCCTGACAGTGGCAAATCTGGAGTTAATTAGATGTGATGCTGCCCTTGCGTCGTCATCACTTATAGATGACAAGGTGAAAAGCTCTCTCCGGTCTCCGGACATACTATCTTTGAGGACAGGCTTTCGTTAGTCTATGAACAGGCTACTAAGAAAGCTTCCAGTGCTCTGCTTTTGAAGTCGGCGTCTCAACAACACGCTTCAGCAGACCGGGATAAACGAGGATGTTCCAAATCAAAATCATCAAAAGGAAACTCCTTGCGAGGGTACAAGAAACCCTCCTATAATTACTCCGGAGGTCGTCAATACAGCAACTCGGGGAAGGGACATAAGTCTGATTGGGATTGTCGGTCAAATGCCCCTAACCCGACAGGGCGGGGATCTTTGTGGGGAATTCGTAGTTTCTCCTCCCGTAAGCCTCGCAAGTCCTACAGGTGATGGTCAAGACCTCTATTGCTGGCCAGTTGGCGGTAGGTTATCAAACTTCGCGAGAAACTTGATAGCAGTCACAGAAGATCAGTGGGTGAGAAGTGTAGTCTCGGATGCGCTACGGCTATCATTCCGAGCGAAACCCCTACTAACAAGATGTCCGCGTTGGACAAATCTTCCGGCGGATCCTTTCAAAAGAGAGTCTCCTCTATCGGAGGTACAGGCTCTCTTATTAAAGGAAGCAGTAAAGGTCATCGAGAATCGAAATTCTCAATGTTTTTACAGTCACCTGTTCCTCGTACCGAAGCCAGACGGCTCGTTCCTACCGGTAATAGACTTGAGCTGGATAAACAAGTTAATCATGGCTCCAAAGTTCTATATGGAAACCATTCAGTCGGAAAGAGTGAGCATTCGAGTGAACGACTATGCAGCAAGCATAGATCTAAAGGACGCTTACTTTCATGTCCTGGTACATCCAGCATTCAGAAAGTACCTGCGGTTCGCTGTGCAAGGAATGGTTTATTAGTTCAGAGCAATGTGCTTTGGTCTGAACCTTGCTCCTTGGGCCTTCACTCGAATAATGAACTCGGTAATGTCATACTTCCGAGCTCATTCGTCTGCGGTAATGTCATTCTGCAGAGATACGGCAACGGAATTATCTTCAGAACAATGTTCAGAGTCTGCTACTATTGCTCCGACATCTCGGTTTCATAGTAAATGAGAAAAAGTTCGATCTAGCTCCGTCGAAGTCGTTCACTCACTTGGGAATGAGCTTCGAGACTCACAACAATCTGGTTTGTCTGCCGTTACCCAGAGCGAATTTAGTCAGTTGTTATGCTCACTTTTGTCTAAACTCAGATGCAATAACAGCGAGGGAGTTTATGCATCCGATGGGGCTGTGCGGAACGGCTGAGGATCTTATGCCGATGGGCCGTCTGTGCACTTGTCCCTTCCAGATATTCTTTACTCAGAACTGGAGTGTGAAGACGCATTCACTCGAAATCAGTATTGTTTTAATGGACCTAGTAAAACAAAAGGTTCAGATTTGGGCAGATCTTCAGTGGTTAACTCAAGGAGTTCCGCTGCAACTGCCGGATCTGGCTTTCACGATTATGATGGATGCAAGTCATACAGGCTGGGGCGCGACCCTAAGTCCCACAGACTTGAGGTGCCAGGGTCTTTGGGACTCTGGGTTCCTAGAGAAGCATATAAACATCAAAGAGATGATGTCAATATGGCTAGCACTACAACATTGGATTCGTCTAATAGCGAACGTCCATGTTCAAATTCTGTCGGACAATTCGACAGTAGTTGCTTACCTCAGGAACCAAGGCAGCACTCACTCGATTCCATTTTGCGAATTAACGGAGACGATTCTCCTATTCGTCATGAATCATCACGTTCATCTCTCTGTCCATCATATACCGCGTCGTCTGAACGTATTAGCAGACTCGCTCTCTCGGAAAGGTCGCCTGTTGCCATCAGAGTGGACTCTCAACAAGCGAATATTCAGGCAGATTTGCTACCAGTGGGATCGTCCCATGATAGATCTTTTTGCGACACACCTGAACAATCGGTTACCGACATCCGTGTCTCCATGCCCAGATCATCGGGCGTACGCAGTAGACGCTCTGTCAATTTCACAGTAGGATATGCATATCCTCCAACTCCGTTGATTCAGCAGATTCTGTTAAAGATCAAACAGTCTCATTGCAAAATCCTGCTGGTAGCACCTCTGTTGTCGCAGAAACTTTGGATCAATCTTCTCAGGTGTCTGTTATGGGACGTTCCCCGGAAGCTTCCTCCACGAGAGGATCTTCTTTATCAGGGGAAGTCACGCGCACTGCATCACAACCCGGAAGGTCTCAACCTTCACGTATTTCCGTTGCGCGGTCCTTTTTGCTCAGAAAGCATTTTACAGGATGTGCAGTGGACGCAATTTCTAACTGTAGGAGGTCGTCCTCTTCGTTGAATTATGCAGCGAAGTGGAGGGTTTTCTTCCATTGGTGTAGGGATCAGTCGATGGATGTATACGATTCGTCCATACCAAATATTGCCGATTTCCTGGTCTACTTGTTTGATGATCTCACACTGCAACCCGTCACAATTAAGGGCTATAGGTCTTTGTTATCAGATACTTCATGATAACTTGGCTCATCATGATAACTTGGCTATTGGATCAAATACTTCATTATCCAAGCTAGTTAGAAATTTCTCTATTAATAAACCTAGAACCTTCAGATTAATTCCTAAGTGGAATTTGGCTTGGGTTCTGTTGAAGCTCAAAGAAGCTCCTTTTGAGCTGTTAGACATCGTAGAGTTCAAATTCTTGACCTATAAAATGGTGTTTCTCTTAGCCTTTGCATCTGCTAGAAGAGTCAGTGAACTTCATGCATTATCTGTTGATGAATCTCACTACCGTAGTGTTGGTAATACCATTACCTTCACTACGGAAGTGGGATTTGGCCTAAGAATCAGATTCTGGATAAGCGGCCTGAGCCTATTGTCATTAAGGAATTACCGTCCTTGGATAACCGTAGACCATTGCTGTGTCCAGTCAGGGCTATGTGCATTTATAAATGTCGATCAGATTTTGTTAGAAAGGGAAGAAAACATTTCTTTCTTTTGTTGATTCCTAACAGAAAAGATTTTTCTGTTCATGCTGTCGCTAGATGGCTTCAGTTTGCAATTCACATTGCCTATGAAAATGTTTCTTCGGATCAACGTTCTGTCAATAAGATCTCAGCGCACGAGGTTAGAGCACTGTCCACTTCTTGGGCTTATTCTAACGGTATAGCCATTACTGATCTTATGAAGGCTGCTTACTGGACACAGCCCTCTTCATTTACCAAGTTTTACCTGAGAAATTTAGAGTCCATCTCCAATGACCTTAGATCTTTAGGTCCTCTTGCTGTTGCTCAGAATGTCGTCCATTAATGTACATCTATACGGTCTTTAGGCAGTCTGTTCCAGCACTGATGCTGTTCAGCTGCCCTCTTCGTTCTGAGGAATTTTTCCCTTATGATCATCTGGCTTTATAGTGAAAAGCAGGGGAATACCTCTTCCGGTGTCAGTAGTCCTGCGTCGGTGCTGAGGTGGTTTTAATGTGTAACTCAGTGTGAAGCAATAATTATGTCTCATTTATGTACTGTTTTTAAAGTGTAGCTCACTGTGAATGAAGCCTTTGTATATGTTACGTGTCAAACAGGCATTAATATACAATCCTCAGACACTTTTAAATGAGTATAAAGAGTCGCATTCTCTGGGCTATCCTTATATATTGGTTTTCCTTCACCAAATTAGCATAACAGGTTATGCTGGCATTAAATGGAGAATTATATATTATCTAATCCTCAATTACATTGTTGGTGTTATGTCTTTCTCTTTTCACGTAAAAGAGAAAGACATATATAATTTCTGTCTTCTCCTGTGGGAGCTATTCTTTACTGAAGTAATTGAGAGATTGGATTTTCCTTTAAGTTCTAGGCCCTCGAGTCTTTTTACGATTCAGCTAGTCTGGGCCATTGGTTGTCATATAAAAATATGATAAATTTTAAGTAATTTATATATTTTTTATACTTACCAATGGCCCAGACGGGTATGACCCTCCCAAGAGTGGGCACTCATACCTCCCTGCTGTTTATAACATTTAACAGGCAATCTGTAGAAAGAATGATGGTTGGCGCCAATTTCGGTACCTTCCTGGATACTGTGCATGCGCAGATCTAAAAAGTATGGAGGACCATCTAGGACTTGATTTTTTCGGTTTTGCATGCAAATTTGGGGGATTGGGGGCAAAATTTGTGTTTGGCCCTGGATTAATTTGAGTTGGCACCAGCCAGTCTGGGCCATTGGTAAATATAAAAAATATACAAATTACTTAAAATTTATCATTTTCAAGAATCGAATGTGCTCGAGTGTGATAAATGGGCATTTCATTCGTGAAATAAGCGACCATTTATTTGAAATCACAGGAGAATCAATTCTCCATTGTCGTTTTTTGTTGATTTTTTTATTTCTGTTTTGTTCCATTCCAATCAGAGCTTCAAGTGTTGAAACGAAAATAGGTGACTTACGCGACTCAACAAAATAACCCAGTTTGAAAGTAGGTTATGTCGCTTAGGATGCCGAAAATAAATTCTCTTCTGAAAATGTATACACAACAGACATGGCAAGGAAGTAATTACTGAAATAAAAAATAAAATAAAAAACCGCTCGCCCGCATGCAATTTCACAAATAATGGCCCGAGAAACAGAAGATCTACTTTGTGTGGCCTAACAGACTAAAATTAATGATTAAAAATAGTCCTTTTACCCCAAAAAACTTTTGAATCAGTCATTAACATAGAAAACCCCCAAAATAAACAACTCTGGAGTTTTTTCATTTAACAATTATGGGGCCTATGTTAAGTTTGAGCTAAATGTTTGAGAACCCATCCCCAAAAATATATGGCATTCTTCAAAAGGTGTTACGAACCTAGAATATTGATTAAAACTGTCCCTTTATCCAACAAAACTCCCGAATTGGTCTGCAAAACATAGAAATCCACAAAATGCAACAACTCTGAGTTGTTTTTATTTTGACACTCAAAGTGAATCATGTGGCATATTTTACAATGAGTTGTTTGACTTCATCCAATACTTAGTCACTTCAGGGGCATATTTTTATACTATAAACCAATGGCCCAGACTAGCTTGTGCAAACTCAAACGTTATCAAGGGCCAAACACAAATTTTTAACCCCCCAATCCCCCAAATTTGCTTGCAAAACCAAAAATTAAAAGTCCTATCTGGTCCTTCATACTTTTACTCTTTGTGCATGCACAGCCATCAGGGAGTGACCAGAATTGGCGCAAACATCATTCTTTGTTTGGCCCTAAAGTCAGCAACAATGAACTGACATCGGTGCTTTAAAATCTCCTTTTTTGAGGATGCCAGACACAAACCAAAGACACAAACCAATGCAAGAATTGGTGGATCCAAGGCTGTTATTGGATGATGGAAGTGTTCAATGGTGGTTTTAGATGTTCAGGGCTGTAACTTTATAATCATTATAAAATTATTTTATGTTTCCCAATTTCGGGACATATACCTGACATCATCATTTTTGATAATGATTATTCCACTGTTTGTTAAGTATTCCTTCCCTATCCTTCCATGAGCCCTTCCTGTTAAACTCTTAAGCTTTTTTGGCTATTTTTTATTGAAATTTTTTATTAAATTTCTTGGGAGTTTAACATGTATTACAGAATATTTATTCTGTTTTTCCCCATGGTTACATCCTCACCCAAGGGGTGTTAGGTCGTTTAGTCTTGCATCTTCTATCCGATGTATCGTTTTTAGCTCAACTTTGACGAAGTCAAATTTGAGCTATTGTCATGGCCCGTCATCCGTCTGTCCATCTGTCCGTACGTCAACAATTGGCTATGGCTCGGGCTAGAGGTCGTATTTATGAACCGATCTTTACAAAACTTCTTGGGTACCTTTGTTATGACCGTGGGACGAGAACGAGTGTTTTTGGGTGCGGTCCGAAATTCAAGATGGCTGCCAGCCGCCATTTTGTACCGATGATGCAGAAATCTGTTTTGTGTACAGAACTTCCATATGAAAGCTCTGATTTGAATAATTTTTTGTATGAATGTTTAGTACCATGGGGTACATCACATATAATACGGGTTTTTTTCTCGTGCGTAAATTGTGCAAATTAGACTAATTTTTATGTTTTTTGGTGTTAATTTCAGCACTGTAAGTGCAAATGCCAATACGGCTCGGGCTAGAGGCCGTATTTATGAACCGATCTTTACGAAACTTCTTGGGTACCTTTGGTATCACCGTGGGACGAGAACGAGTGTTTTTGGGTCCGGTCCGAAATTCAAGATGGCCGATGGCAGCCATTTTGTACAAAATTAGGTGCAATCAGATTTTTGCACAGAACTTCCATATGAAAGCGCTGATTTGAATAATTTTTTGTGTGAATGTTTAGTACCATGGGATACATCACATATAATACGTTTTTTTTTCTCGTGCAGAAATTATGCAAATTAGATGAACTTTGATATTTCAGTGCGACTTACACACATTAAGTACACATGTCAATACGGCTCAGACTTGAGTCTGTATTTATGAACTGATCTTCACGAAATGTCTTGGGTACCTTTGTTATCACCTTGGGATGAGAACGAGTGTTTCTGGGTGCGGTCTAAAATTCAAGATGGCTGCCAGTGGCCATTTTGTACCGAAATTAGGTCTAATCAGTTTTTTGTACACAACTTCTATACAGCTCAGACTAGAGGCCATATTTATGAACCAATCTTTACGAACCTTGTTGGGTACCTTTGTTATCACCGTGGGATGAGAGCAAGTGTTTTTGGGTGTGGTCCGAAATTCAAGATGGCCACCAGCAGCCATTTTGTACCAAAATTAGTGCAATCAGTCTTTTGTATAGAACTTCTGTATGAAAGTTCTGATTTGAATAAATTTTTGTATGAATGTTTAGTAACATGGAATACATCACATATAGTACGGGGTTTTTTTCTCGTGCAGAAATTATGCAAATTAGATGAACTTTGACTTATTCAGTGCTACTTGCACAATGTGAGCACACATGTCAATACGGCTCAGGGTAGAGGCTGTATTTATGAACCGATCTTCACAAAACTTCTTGGGTACCTTTGTTATCACCTTGGGACGAGAATGAGTGTTTCTGGGTACGGTCCAAAATTCAAGATGGCTGCCAGTGGCCATTTTGTACCAAAATTAGGTCCAATCAGTTTTTTGTCACAAGTTCTATACAGCTCGTATTTATGAATTGATCTTCACAAAACTTCTTGGGTACCTTTGTTTTCACCTTGGGACAGGAACGAGTGTGTTTTGGGGTGCCTTTGTTATCACTGTGCTATGAGAACAAATATTTTGGGGTTCAGTCAGAACCACTCTGGGACTCAAAGTTTTCTTTTCTAGTTTAGCATCTGACTGTCACCCACCTTTACAATACTTTACCTATACATTTGTTACAGGCAACGGTCAGTATTTATGTACAGACCATTACAATACTTTATATGTACCTTTGTTATCAGGTCATTACCTAGATGTTTGTCATTGCTGTGTCACATACTATACATGTGCATGTCTTTGTCTTGACAAGTTGAGCTACAGTGTCATTGACACTTTCATTTCTTCATATGAAGATCTAGCTTTGCATCTGGTAGCATTTAAATTGGTTTCTGACTTTGGGCCTTTTTGTGTGCCTAATGTCTTGTTTCCAGTTTTTTCCATTGACGTTGTTTACATTGACAACGTCCTCATATATATGTAGTATTTTATATTCTGTTACTGTAGAATTACTGTAGGATACATGGATTATTATTCCAGTAGTGTAGCTCAATAAATTTGGATTTTGTCCACACTTAGGATCTATCGGGATGCCTTTGGGCTCTTAATGTTCCCTTTGGGAACTTGGGCGTTTTTTAAAAAAATATTTTGAATTTAATTTTTAATTTTGATTGCTATTATTCATGTATCTTAATTATATATTTGTTGTGGTGTTTGGAGGACTGATATCGACTTTAGTCGATGCACTCCTGCAGACTCTTGTCATTCTTTTGTTCACTGGGATGACTAATGTTGGAGACGGGTGTAGTGGTACGTTGTTGGCGGTGAGGTTCTGAGGCCAGGCCTCTCACTGCGTTATAATTCATTTTTTCAGTTTTTATTTCTGAGAAACATGAACATGGTGATGATGTTCTGACACCCATCCAAGTGTGCTACCGTCATTGCACTCCGTTGAGCAAATAGAGCTAGCTGCAGTGCTCATGATTTCAAGGGTTAAGGCCTTTTGTTAAGGGTCTTAATCTCTTAAAAGCAGCTAGCTCGACCGGTGAAGCGGTTACTCCGTCCATGGGAGCCTTGACACCGGGTAAGTCTGTTGCGATCGAAGGAAGTGTAGATGTGGGTAGAGCGAGCACTTAAATATAAATAAGCTCACCCAGCAATGACAGAAATAGGGAGGAAGTCAGCAAGTTTCTTGTACTCTGCAATGTCTATTAGACCGCAAGTGGGAGAGCCCCCTCTCTAACCTAACAGCATTTGGGGCCAAATGTTGTTATGAGAAACTTGCATAAGCCAGAGCATATGTCCTCCCACCGCTCGAGACGCTCTGTCTAGTCTGCAGCCAGGGTCGGCTTCAGTCACGGCATCCTCCGCTACGTTTGACAAGCCAAAATGAAGTTTTCTGGTTGGAAACTTGCACGAGACGGAGCATACAGCCACCCACTGCTCAGGATGCTCTGTCTAGTCTGCTGCTGGGGTCGGCTTCAGTCACAGCTTCCTCCGCTACGTTATTAAAGCATTCATGACCGCAGGCTAGCTACCCGACTTCAGATAACCAGTCAGCTGCACGAAAATCCGATAGCTAGCGATCCGAGGTATCGATCAACGGGACACTTGGAGAAGAGATCTATCTCAGGATCTTCGTCCCAGGAGCAGCAAGCGGTGGGAAAAACAGAAGACTGCCACTCCTCAAGTCTCAAGAATGGACTTGCTGTCGCATTTGCGCAGCTATTAGCAGCATCCCAGCTAATGCAAGAGCAGCCTCCCGCAGACTCCAGTGTGAGCTGTCGAACGGTGCTGGTTTTGGTCCGGTCAATTGTGCATGTAGTAGAAGCCTGAAGTTTCTCTACAGGACGCTCGGCTAGATTTGGGGTCAGCTCACCGATTGGAGAACCCTCTCTGTCCCGTTAACAGTCAGGGCCGTTGTGAGAAACCTAATTGAGTCTGAACACGCATCAAAACGTTCATTCCACACTGCAGCTGGCTTCTTCTAATTACATGGAAGCGCACGAAAGAGGATTAAGCCTAGAAGTTTCTAAGCGGGATACTCTACGAGATCTGAGGACAGATCGAGAGTGCAGAGCGTTTTTTCATCCCGTTAACAGCCAGGGACGACTGTTTTGTGTTGTAAGAAACTTCAGTGAGGAGGAGCATCTGTCCTATGTGACGAGTTGGGATGCTTCTCCTGCACTTCAGCCGGGGTTGGCTGTGGCTATGGTTCCTCTTCTTCCATGGATTTGCATGATAAGGGATAGATGCCTAAAAGTTTCTAACAGAACGCTCGGTGAAGTCTGGAGCAGACTGCAAGCTGGAGAACCTTCTCCTTTCCGTCAGCAGTTGGGGTCGACTGTTTTTGGTACGAGAAACTTTAGTGAATTGGGACGCCCGTTCACGCTTGCCATTGGGGATGCTTCTTCCACACTGCAGCCGGAACCGGTGGCAGCTGTGGCATCTTCCCTTGCTTCATTTATGAAGTGCGGCGACGACAGACTAGCTATCTGACTTCGCAAGTTTGGGTTGATAGCTAGTCGTTTGAGACTAGTACTACCATTGAACAGACTCTGATGGTGAGCTGTCAGTCAGTGCTGCATTGGTCCAGTCATCCATTTAGTCGGATGGAGTTGACCATATTTGCGGATGGAACATTGGGATGGTGAGAGGGTTACGGAGTGTGAGTCTCCATCTCTCACAGAAGGGCACTTTAAGATTATGAAAAGTCTTAAGCTCTTAAGAATATTGTTCTATCTGAATAAGTCTGCAATTAGATGAGCAAGCCGGGGATGAAAATATGTCCCTACCTGCATCATTTAATATATGCTCGGAAATAATGGAATGTGCTATTTCATTGATAAGAGCAAATTTGGGCGCAATGCCCTAAGCAGATTACCTTACCAGAGCTATGGCGCAATGTCTCAATGGAAAGAAATATGAGAACGTGGTTTCTCGCTGGAGTCCTTTCCAGGGCAGTCATGTATGCCACGTACAACTCCGCACGGACAGTGAATTTGGAGTTGGTAAGACGTGATGCTGCCCTTGCGTCGACATCACTTATAGATGACAAGGTGTAAAGCTCTTTCTGAGTCGCTCCAGTTACCGGAAATATACTATTTGATGACATGCTTGCATTGATATATGTGCAGGCTACATGAAGTTTTCCGCATCCGCTATTGAAGCTGCTGTCTCATCAACACACTTTAGCAGACCGGGGTAAGCAAGGCTGTTATGCTTCTAAGAAAGCATCATGAGAATGTCTCGCGAGGGTACAATAACCCTCTTATATTTACTCTGGAAGTCGTCATTATAGCAACTCGGGAAAGGGGTATAGGTCTGATCAAGGCTATGGATCAGACACCCCTAGGCCGACGATTAACGGAAGGTTATCTTCACGAGAAACTGGGCATTAATCACAGAAGTTCCTTTCAAAAAGAGTCGCTTCTAGTGAAGGGAAAGACTCTTATTGAAGAGAACAATTGAAGTTGACGAGACGAACTTCTTCACGGGGAGGACGTAGTTTCTCCTGTAAGCATCGTAAGTCGTACATGTGATGGACATGACCTCTATTGCTTGCGAGTTTACGGAGGATTATCAACTTCACGAGAAACTGGACATTAATCACGGAAGTTCCTTTCAAAGAGAGTCGCTTCTAGTGGAGGTAAAGGTTCTCTTATTGAAGGGAACAATTGAGGTCAACGAGACGAGCTTCTTCGCGAGGAGGACGTAGTTTCTCCTCCCGTAAGCATCGTAAGTCGTACAAGTGATGGACATGACCTCTATTGCTTGCCAGTTTACGGAGGATTATCAAGTTCACGAGAAACTGGACGGTAATCACGAAAGTTTCTTTCAAAGAGAGTCGCTCCTAGTGGAGGTAAAGGCTCTCTTAATGAAGGGATCAATTGAGGTTGCCGAGAATAGATTTCAGTTGCCTGCAACTTGGCAATAGGTTACAAACCTTGCAAAAGTGGATAAATTGCGGAAGATTAGTGGATGAGAATGTAGTCTTGGCAGGCCTGCAGCTATCAGCTCGAGCAAGCTCTACTTACAAGAATAAGAATACTTGTTAGACAAATCTTCCAAGAGAGGCTTTTCTTCTGAAGGTATAAGCTTTCCTATTGAAGAAAAGCATCAGACGTCGTCAAAATTATTCTCCAGTTTTTATACGCCCGTTTTGAAAAAACGGTCATATTATGGTATACCGCTGTCTGTCCATCCGTCCACATGTCGTACAATAACTCGAAAACGCTTCGAGCAATTTGTGGGATTTTTTGGTGGAAAGTATATGTTGATGGAAGGAAGCTCCCTTTCAATTGGTGTCGCTGTTCGATTTGTCATTCCAGAGTTATGGGACTTTATTTGTCAAAATATAGGCAATTTTCCACATGTCAGACTTTGAGCAATTTTCATGATTTTTTGGTGGCAAGTATATGTTGATGGAAGGACTCTCCCTTTATATTTGTGTCGCTGTCCGATTTGTCATTCCAGAGTTATGGGACTTTATTTCAAAATATAAGCAATTTTCCACATGTCGAACAATAACTTGAAAATGCTTAGACCAATTTTCACGATTTTTTAGTTTCAGGTATATGTTGATAGACGGAATCTCCCTTTCGATTTGTGTCGCTGTCTGATTTGTCATTCCAGAGTTATGGGACTTTATTCATCAAAATATAGGCAATTTTTCACATATCGGACAATAACTTGAGAATGCTTTTGAGCAATTTTCATGATTTTTTGGCTGCAAGTATATATTGACAGAAGGAATCTCTCTTTTGATTTGTGTCGCAATCAGAATTGTCATTCCGGAGTTATGGGACTTTATTCGTCAAAAGATAGGCAATTTTCCACATGTCGGGCAATAACTTGAAAATGCTTTTGAGCAATTTTCATGATTTTTTGGTTGCAAGTAACGAATGCAATGGTAATGATTATCAAATTATTTTATTATATAAACTACTTAAAAGTTCAGATGTTGAACAATGTATCCAATTCATTTACCATTTCTTCTTGAAGTTATGATCTCTATAGGCCAGTGTGTTAAGGGGCAATTACTGGGCAAGACGTGGTTTTCTTTCCGTAAGCCTTGTATGCATTTAAGTATATACATATATATTTCATGACTTCTCGATTGGCAGCTGGGTCGTGTTCTATGGCGACCTCATGGGCACATCCACTTTTTAGTTGGT
Source organism: Pictodentalium vernedei (assembly GCA_031216915.1). Taxonomy (NCBI): domain Eukaryota; kingdom Metazoa; phylum Mollusca; class Scaphopoda; order Dentaliida; family Dentaliidae; genus Pictodentalium; species Pictodentalium vernedei. The sequence goes on along the minus strand of CM062290.1, from coordinate 100,087,244 downwards.
TGGTTTCCTGTGGTTGTTCGTCTATATGTCATATATGAGCATATGATTTATCATCAATAAATTGCTATCCTTTGGGTACCTGGGAGGCTGTCTAGTCAGTTAACTGGTATTCAGATGATTGCATGCGGGATTTCATTGCTCACGCGCATAATAAATGCATTATTAGGCAGACGCATTATTGTATGTTATAGACCTTAGAAACAATGAATTTCGAGGGCGGTCCGTGACGAGTCTGTTAATCATAGCTCGTTCCATTTCTAGATCCAGGTTTCTATTAATTTCGGTACCCAATCGAATATAACTTGTCTTTACACTCTCGTATATTTGCACGTTTCTGGAAGCATAAATATTGGATAGAACATGTCTGGGAGTGTTATTTACTGGAATTTATTGTACACCTGAATGTTGTCGCCTGTGGGTTAACGCGGAAGTGTGTTTACTCTCCAGAGATCGTCCATTGTGATTCTATTGGACATGTGTATGTTATATATTATATCACCGGTTTTCGACCCATCTACGTATGCCGACTCCGGTATACGTTACAAGCGGGTGATATTAATTACCAGGATCGCCACAATAGGCTTAGCTTCGGAAGTGGCGTTAAGCACCAATTTATTAATTATAATTAATACCTGGGTGCCTGTTTGACGAATATTTATATTGTTATTTCTTACCGCTTTTGCCGATTCCAGAGTGCTCCCCTCTTTCTTTTTGACGAAGATTCCTTCAAAAAAAGGGGGGAGGGGGTGATTTTTTTTTTACCTCTCCTCCAGCTTGATAAGTGTCTAACTATGAGTGAAGCTGTTTTGTCTGTAGATTATATTCTGGATGCAGCTTGTGTTTATTGTATATGGCATATGTTTATGGGGGATAACCTCTCATTCTCAATACGCCATCCTAATTTTTGGGGCTTAGTCCAGACTAGCCTTAAAAATTGGGAACTCTTTACATCCAATTAGCATAGTCTTCATGCTAAGAATATGGAATTACTTGAATTTGGCTCCTTATTTATGATATGTCTTCTCTATTACTGTATAGAGGGAAATACATGTAATTCCTTTTAAATTTAATTTCCTTTCACCTTGGATTACACAGGCCTTCCCAAATTTAAATTTAAGGTAACCCATTTAAAGGGTTACCTTAAATTTTTTTAGGTAACCCATTTCATATAAGGTAACCCTTTTCATCAACATACTAATAAATTAATGCCAATCAAAAGAATCTCCTTCCATTTTTGGCTACACACCAAGCACTTTAAATTAAAAAGTTGCAAAACTAAAATCAGGCCACTTTTTGAATGTCTTCACGCCCACACACTCAGTCGTTTGTTTCACTTTTTATTTACTTAACATGGTTTGTATTTAAGTATTTTATGCACAAAAAATTGCATGTTTTACACTTTTTCTGTCATTCATTCAATAGAATGCTGAAACGCGGATCGCTACTCTCACTATTTTGAAAGTACACGTGTAACGGTGTTTGTTCCGGTTAATTAACAAAATATTAATATTCATGCGATTTTTGTGTCACTTTTGTGATAATATTTATAAAAATAGTAAAATATTTAAAGTGTTTTTCGCAAGGGAAACTATACTTATATTCTTTTATTTAGAAAATGCTAAAACATTAGTTTGACATTGGAAATTTATTGCAAAAATGAAAGGTCAACATCGAGCATGGCATTGAAGACGATTGCACATGATCGCTGCACAGTTATTTTTAACATCCGCAAGGCAAACACAGAATCACTGGTCTATAAATAAATTTAGCTCAGTGCATAGAATCAACTATGACAGAATAAATTCGGAATTTCCGATGACGAAATAAAATCGCAATGATCTGAGCATGATTTTTCGGGACGACTTTTATTTGTTTGGTTTACATGTTTTAATTTGGGGGAACGGAAAAATGGCTTGCCTTAAAAAAATTTAGGTAACCTTTGGGCGAACGAAACGACCGTTCGCCCAATTCAGGAAGGACTGATTACAGGCGTGGAACTATGTTGGTCTACTTATTCTGAAGTCCTAGGCCCTACACCTTTTTACGATTTTTGCTAGTATGGGCCATTGGTTTATAGTATAAAAATATAAAAATTTAAAGTAATTTGTGTATTTTTATGCCCCCCGACTTAAGTCGGGTGGCATATAGTGATTGAAGTGTGCGTGTGTTCGTCCGTGTGTCCGTGTGTGTGTGTGTGTGTGTGTGTGTGTGTGTCCAAGCCAATAACTCAGAAACTGTTAGGGTCACAGTCACCAAACTTCGCACAATTATAAAGGACCCTGGGAGGATGTGTCACACACCATAGCCGGATTTGTACCTTCAAGGTCAAGGTCACATTTCAAGGTCACACTAAAAATCGGTCAATATTCGTGTCTCAGCCATAACTCAGAAACAAATCATAGTACAATTGTTAAACATTTTACAAATGTTAAGGACAGTCAGAAGATGTGTCATGTACAATAGTTTCTGCCGCATCTGCAAGGTGAAAGTCACAATTGACCTTCATATGTTCAGGGTCACAAATCGTGTCTCAAGCATAACTCCAAACCTATTAGGGCTACAATCATCTAACTTCGCTCAATTATAAAGGACAATGGGTGGATGTGTCACACACCACAGCCAGGTCCTTAAGGTCAAGGTGGGGGGGGGGGGGGAGGGGGCATGTGTTACCTTAGTAACATTTTTCTTGTTTATACTTACCAATGGCCCAGACAGGTATGGCCCTCCCACTCATACCTCCCTGCTGAGTTATTATGTAGTACTCTTTTCTACAAAGAATGATGTTGGTGCCAGTTCCAGTCACTTTATGATGGCTGCGCATGCGCGGAGAGTAAAAGTATGGGGAACCAGATAGGACTTTTAATTTTCGGTTTTGCAAGCAAATTTTGGGGATTGGGGGATTCAAAATTTATGTTTGGCCCTTGATAACTTTGAGTTTGCAGCAGCTAGTCTGGGCCATTGGTAAATATAAAAAATATACAAATTACTTTAAATTTATAATTTTTTAATGTCTGCCAACTGCACATCAAAGCATGTGTGAGGGCAGGCCCATTTTTTTTGGACCTCAAGGGAATATTTATTTCGCTGAGATTTTTCCCTGAACTTGGTAATTATGACAGACGGCTCAGAAGTGTACCATTTGTGCTATCTGTGCCATGCCATGCCATTAGTTAATCAACCATGCCTTAACTTTCTGAGGTTTTAGAGAATAGTTCTGGGAGAGCAGTTGTTTTGGTGTGGTATAAGAAGAAACAAATTTTAGGCCTAAAAAGTTAAAAATCATTTTTCAGGCCTTCACGCATTGTCCTTTTGGCTGCCGCATGCTCTCTTTTTATAACCAGGGCAAACTTAATAAATTTAAAATTAAATGGGTTATGTTTGATATTTTACCTAAGTTAATAAAATTGATAAATTTTTCCCTTGAGTGGAACAAAGCCTTTTTGCGCTCAAGGGACGAAATACACCACCACCTATACTATTCTGTAGAGTTTGAGGCCTAAACATAAAACAAACCAAGAACATGAACTTTTGATGGCAGAAATAATTACAAAAATAAAAAATAAAATAAAAAACCCAATGCCTGCCTGCAATTTTACAAAAAAAATGGCACGAGAAACAGAAGATCTTTGTTTGGCCTTATTGGAAAAATTAAATTTTTTCGAGTTTATTTTTAGCTCAACTTGAGAATGTCAAGTATGAGCTATTGGGATGTGTTGAGATCCGTTGTCCATCCACATGCGTACGTACGTCAATCTGTACATCCATCCATTCATCCACAATTCCTTTAGCACACCCTCCATTCAGGCTTACAGGCCACAACTTTCACCCGATCAGTTTCAAATTTCATATGTGGCTTTGAGGCAATGTCCAGATGGGAGCTATCAAATTTTTCCGAATTTTGTTGAAAAACATGGCCAGCAACCAGCAACCTTCTTAGAATTGGCATATAAATTGTCAACAATTCCATTATCACACCCTATGGGCCGCATCTCTCACCTGATATTTTTCAAATTTCATATGTAGCTTTGGTGTGATGTCTGGATGGGAGATATCCAATATTTCTGATTTTTTTTTAAAAACATGGAGGGCAGCAGCCATCTTTGATTTGGACAATTGTCAACAATTACATTAACACACTCTACAGTCCACATCTCTCACCCAAGGTTTCTTCGAATTTCATATATATCTTTGGTGTGATGTCTAGATGGGAGCTATCAGATTTTTCTGAAACACATGGCTGCTATTGGCCATCTTGGATTTGCCATATGAATTGTCAATAATTCCATTAGCACACCCTACAGGCCGCATCTCTAACCTGATCTTTTTCAAATTTCATACGTATCTTTGATGTGATGTCCAGATGGGAGCTATCAAATTTTTCTGAATTGCATTGAAAAACATGGCCACCAGTGGATTAGACATATAAATTGTCAACAATTCCATTAGTACACCCAACAGGTATCATCCCTCACCAGATCTTTTTCAGATTTCATATGTAGCTTTGGTGTGATGTCTTTTCTGTAGAAACTTGATTGAATGACTTGGCATTATAGGATCTTTCTATTTAGTCCAGTCCCTTCTTGAACAAGTTGAGCTGCAGTGTCATTGACACTTTGATTATATAGCTGTTTAAGGTTGGGACATGTTTATTTTATAAGGTTTGGCCAGCAAGTTCTTTAACCATTTGAGACTTTAATTATCCTGATGTTCAAACGTCACCAGGAATTCAATTTCTTTAACGTTTTTCAAAATGCGACGTCAAACGTCGGAAAGTACAAATAACAAGATATTTTTCACATTAGTGATTAACTGGTTGAGAGCTAGATTATTTTTGGCAATCTGAATTTGTTATTCGAAACTTGTTTTATTACAGATTATTGAAGATTGCTCACAGGCACTCTCCAATAATTTGTAATAAAACAAATTTATATAAACAAAATATTATTTGTGTTTGACTTAATATGAAATATAAGCAAAGAATGTGTTGGCTTTTACTCTGGTATCCTCATTTTTAGAAAGCCCTGATAGTGGCTTCTGGCACTCAACCAGTTAGCAAGTCTTGACAGCAGCATTATAGTAGTAGCTTAAGCTGCGATAACATTTGGCTCAATGGTTGCCACTGAGCACTTTTTCGGGAGAAAATAGGAATTGATGTTAAAACTTCAAGACGTACAAAAGTATCAGTGCGCTGTTTGATTTTGTACGTAATAAGACATACAAAAGTATGAACACGCTTTTTGATTTCATACGTAATAAGACATAAGAAAGTATCAACGCACTGTTTGATTTCGTACATAATAACACATACAAAAGTATCAACGCTCTGTTTGTTTTCGTATGTAATAAGACATACAAAGGTATCAAAGGGTTAACTTTTTTCTCAGCACATCTAGTTGATTGCATGGCTCAGATTTTGAGGGATAAACTCCATGCTGTCAATTTAATTTATAGCTCCCCCAGAACAGGTAAGTTTCACAACTGACTAACCAAGAGCTATAGTCAGATAATATCCGGTTATCTGTGGCCATTATTTCCCCTAATATAGGATCAGAACTATAGGGATTGGAAAGCAGTATTCACAGAAACTATTCCGTAATGTGAAAACAAATGAACGTTGTTGAGTACTCGACAATGTTCATTTGTATAATACTACGTAATAGTTTCTGCAATTACTCAGTACTCATGAAAATTGCTGAACATTAACGCCAAAGTCGATTATTTCTCAATATATTCAACACAGTGAGGTGTAATCTATCCCAAAGGAAAAGTGTCAGATTTACTACGTTTTAACCATGGAATAACAATCACTATCAATGTTTTTTAGATAACCAGTTGATGGTTTTTCTAATCGGTTAGGTAAGTAACGGGTTTTAAACCGGTTATCCGGTTAACCATTTCAGTGCTAATAAGTACACTTTTTGTTCAAGCTCAAAGTTCCAGGATCAATATGTCAAGCTCCTAGGCCACCAGTCTAATTTTGAAAATGAGACTCGTCTCAGCCATAGTTTTATGATTATGTAGGGTAGTTCCACAGATTATGTTAATATCTTGATGTTTTTAAGGGGAATTAAATACTTATTAATTGGAATATCCATAACTGGGGCAGAAAAGATTACCTGTATATCTTTGTAAGAAAAGGCACATCATATTACATCATTGGTCAATGGTCATATGTACAGGAAAATTTGGCCTGAGAAACCGCAGTCCAGTAGAGAGATTGGCTCACTTTTCAATTTACCAGCCCATTTGGGCAATTGACCGGCACATTAGAAGATTTTTATGACATATACAGATAATTACCTCCCCCCACCTTAAAAGTTGACCCTAGGTAGTTTTCTTGCTCAAGTTTGGTCCTTTTTTGGCCTTCCAGTTATTTTAAAATCTTTTCCTCAACTGTTGAAAAGATAAGCTTGTCAGGAAATAAATTTTAATAATTTACAGGGACACCAGCCCATCAGGCAGGGTTCGTACGGGTCCTTGAATGTGCTTGAAAGTGCTTGAATTAAAAAATTGAAATTCCAGGGCCTGGAAAGTGCTTGAAAATAAATTGTATCTCCAGTAGTAAAGTGCTTGAAAAATATGTAGTGTGAATAATCAAGCATGTTTGTGGAAAAAAATGGCTGTAATAACTTGCGTAATTGCGTAGATTGACAGTGCATAAAGTCAGTGATTTTTCATAAAAAACAGAGCGTGCCTTCTTAATTGTGAATCAGGTATTCCCAGTATTATTCGGCCCATTACGTGACCGCTTGAATGATATAAATAACTTTTCCCACATAACACAAATAATGTCCAATCAGAGCTCTGCTCTCATGCAGCTTTGGTTGCATTAGCTAATCAAGTGGCAGTTTTTATTCTCGCCGATAATGTGACCTGTCTTCCGTTATCAAACTGTGTCGACACAAGAAAACCTTTACGCATAATTAACTAACAATACATTTGTGTTACTGGGTGAAGTTATTGTACAGCTATGTCTGGAAAATGTAAATTCAATGTGGAATGGCTGCAATTGGAGAAATATAAAGCATGGCCAGAAACGGTGTCACGTGTAAATGAAGCCCGATGTGGACTTTGTAAAACAACCTTTGACATTGGCAACATGGGAGAATCGGCACTAAAAAGCTGCATGTCTGGAAAGAAGCACAGTGAACATATAAAAATGCCCCAAAATTGTGCTAACGGAACATTGGTAAATATGTTGAGTTTTAGCTCCCGGGAAAGGACCGCTAGTGACAATTTGCCTTCAGATTTGTGGGGCTCATCTGCTCAGTTGCCTATCGCAGTTCTTGAGGCCAGCCAAGGGGACAAGGCTGTGTTAAAAGCTGAAATATTATGGGCACTGAAGTGTATAGAGTCACATTATTCCAAGAAAAGTTGTGAAAATGCAGGTAAATTGTTTGGTGCAATGTTTCCTGATAGTACTATTTTAGTTCATTCACATGTTGATAGACACACATGTAGCTAAATATTATGTTATAAACAGGTACGCAAGTATGAAATAGGGTCAGCATTATGTTATCGGATGGTCCTGGAAAGGTCCTGGAAGATGCTCAGAAAAAGTCCTTGAAAGTCCTGGAATTTTTTTTTCTCAAGGGTGTTCGAACCATGTCAGGCAATCTCCCAACTTCAAGATCTGTCAATCCACCACTGCAGCTGCTGAATTTGAAAATTTCATAAAGAATCATTTTCTGTGAATCCAACCTAGAAGTGTTAATCAATCGAGACTTGATTTGATCGACATTTTGATGAGATTACAATCAGAAATGAAGACTCCCTACAGCTCTACTTTTATGATTATGCCAGGTAGTTCCACAAATTATGTTAATACAGTGGAACCTTGTTAATTGAATAGCCACTTTGCCAATGAAAATTATTCAGTTAACAGGAGTATTCAATTAACAGGGATTGTGTCACTTTCCTGTATTTTAGAGATAAACTTAGCACTTATTCTATTATATCTTGTTTGACAGAGCTCCATGAGCTCTGTCAAACAAGATATAATAGACTAAATGCCTGTATTGGATGTACTGAGGCCAAATAGGTCTATAAACAAATGATGGTGAGAGCGCGGTGGCTCAGTAGGTAGAGGTGCAGGCTGCAAGCCGAGAGGTCCTCGGTTCGAATCCCACCTGCGGCAACCGCATTGTGTCCTTGGGCAAGACACTTCATCTCCATTGCCCTCGTGGGGGCACGATGACGCCGTGTTCTAAGGCTTACTGCACGTCGATGGTACGCGTGTCTTCAACCAATCTAACCCTGCAGTGCGGGAGTTATGATGTTGGGGAGCTGGCAGCTGCTCTTCGTTGCTCGGTGGTTCTCTCCAGGTACTCCGGCTTCCTCCACCCGTAAAACTGTCACGGTCATGATTAGCCATTGTGCATAAATATGTGACCTTAAACATCAATAAATAAATAAATAAATAAATAAATAAATAAATAAATAAATAAATAAATAAATAAACAAATGAAAACTTGGGAGAGTCCTGGTAATTTCTCGACAGGTTACAAGATTTTTTATTCAATTAACATGAGTTTATTCTATAACCTAAATTCAATTAACAACTCAAATTTGTACTGGAGGTATGGTAAATGGTTTTGTTTTGGGAAATTATATTCAGTTAACAGGTTTATTCAGTTTAAAGATATCCAATTAAGTGGGCTCCATTGTATCTTGATGTTTTGAAGGGGAATTAATTACTTATTGATTGGAACATCTCTAATTGCAGCAAGAAAGAATACCTGTAATTTTTTGTAAGCAAAGTCACTTCTCATTACATCAACGATCGTCTGCACACAAACTTCCACAAAAAGTGGGTAAACAAACAGCTCACTATAGCATCAAATTCTTTATAGGATTATACTGGTGGTGACCTGAGATCTTTTATCAATGGATGGTTGGGAAAGATTTGGATGCAACTCAAATATTCTGGTGCTACTAATTAATAATATAATATTGCAATGTTAAGATCTAGAATCCACCACAGTGCTCTCTGACTTACATTATTACCCCGTATCATTGGCATACACATCCTTTGTTCATTCCATGACACTCCATGATTATTGGGTTGATGCTAGATTTCAGAGCATATTGTTTTTGGAAGGGAATTTAATGGCAAGGTTTGTATTGGTCTTTGGTGTTTGAATTTTAAAATGAAAATTCAAGGCCCTTGAAAGTGCTTAAAAATCAGACTTTCTGTCTGTTTTCGGAGCACCCTGTGTGAACCCCACATCACCAGAATCATCACGGGTATATTTCTTTTGGACTGAAGCTGCAGTTCGCGTCTTACACCCGTTTTATTCCGGTAGTTGCATGATTCAATGCACTTTACAGTCACTCCTCCATTGATTTTTCAGAGGACCCTGATTGATTCGTTGTGGGGGTTCTTTATACAGGTAATGAAGTACATTATATACAAGGGGGGAATTGGGGGAATTTTGCCGAGCTGCAGCTGTTTTATCACAGTAGGGTTCTTTAACGTTCACAGTAATTGCTTCACATGGGACAGCCATTTACGTCCTCACCTGATAGGACGAGCATATCACCATCCCCAAACATGACACTATGGAGGAGCAGTGTGGTTTTGAATCCACGCTGGCATTGCATTACGTTACGTTTCCCCGAATGGGGTTCAAACTCCCAAACCTTTCTTTGTAAATGTCATGAATAGTTCCTGAAAGATATTGTTGGGTAATTTCATGCTTCCTTTTAGTCAAAATGCGTTCTTATTACTACTGCTGGGTACTGCTCGTGTCTTGATCCTGCCCTGATCAACTCATAAGAGATTTGTAATCACAGAAAATTAATCTACACCTTATCCATCTATACACACTGTAAAAGAAATGGCTTCTCTCAGGGTTTCCGCTAGGGTGACCTGGGATCCTCTGAACGGCCCCATTCCCCTCACCCTAAATTCCCCTAACTGCGCATTCCATAGTTGATATAAATTTCTACAAGAAGTTTGACATCAGGGAAAACGTGAAATAAAACCCTCATGCTACCAATTCAACGCATTGGACAGTAATAATCACAGGTTACACCCAACAGGAGCAGGAAACACATTGTAAAATTATACACGAATGTCGGTCATAGATCAATCAATGACACCCTCCGAGTTCACAATGACCACATGCGGGTCTTGCGACAGAATATGAGAGCACCGGCAAACTTCAAGTCAATGAGTGACTGACATCACAACTGCATGATTTTATTTCCATGTGATCGCTTCTGAGTAAACTGTTGTGACATATAATCGTTGTTGACACCCCTGTACACACAATCGTTATTGAACTGGATCATCCATGCCACCATGGACTGGTATTGTCAGTAAGTACTTGAATCTGTATGAATGATTTCTCACTGCATCTCTCCTCTTTGGTCCCTATTCTTCTGCAATTACTGGCTCTCGGAATGTGAAAACCTACATAAATATCGCTGTGAAAAACCTCAAAATATCCCTCAGATGCAACAAAATGGGGGTTTTGGGACCCCGGAATTTAAAATTTTCCTTCCAAGGGCTGAACCATCATCGCCCCGTGCTAGCGATGACTCTTTGTATTTTTGTACTGTACCAATGACCCAGACTTAGCTGGTGCTAACTCTAAAATATCTAGGGCCAAACGCAAATTTTACCCCCCAATCCCCCAAATTTGCATCTAAAACCGAAAATTACATGTCCTATATGGTCCTCCATATTTTTACTCCACTGTGCATGCGCATTTTCAAGGAGGTCTCAAAATTGGCGCAATTATCATTCTTTGTTTGGCCCTCAATAAAGTTACACTTCACTGTTATTTGTGCTTGTAAATCTCAGTTTTGAGGATGCCAGACACATAATTATGAGAGAAATGGTGGATATAAGGAGAAAATAGAAGGAGGAGAGGAAAAAACAGTGGAAACAAATGTTCAGGGCTGTAACTTATAATTATTTTACAAAATTATTCATGTTACCTATTTTTGAGGCATGACCTTGTTGTGGTCATTCTTGCTATGAATGTTCCATTGTTTAATCAGTGTTTCCTCTCTCCCTTTCCTTTATTCCACCCTAGCTATTCTCCCATGATTTGGCTTATTTTTTGTAATGTTTATTACTAAAATTTTTTGGGAGTTTTGGCTTGGAAACAGAATTATTTTCTGTTGTTTTCCCCATGTTTACGTCCTCACCCTTGGGTGGTTAGGCGTTTTGGTCTGCATCTACCATCTGATGTTCTGCAGTTTCTTCTCTGGAAGTCTCTGTTTTGCATCAGATAGTGTTTAAATTGGTATCTGATTTCGGGCCATGTTTATCAGTGCCTGGAGTCATGTTTCCGGTTTGTTTACACTTTTGGTCTATGTTACGGTTGTTACTATGTAACGGTTACTTCTTATAGTGATTACTTGTCCTCTGCTTAGTTCAGTTCATAGCAAGATACATTAATATTGTCCGTAAGTGTTACATTAATTTTTTGAAATGATTTAAAAAATTTTGTCCACACTTAGGCATTTTTGGGATCCATTTGGGCTCATTGTTCCCATTGGGAACTTGGGCTCTTCTGAAAATTTTTTCAAAAAAATTTTTTTTGGAAATTATTTTCTTTTGAAATGTTATAATGGATTATAATATATAATGTATATTTATTTCAAGGGTTAGTGCGAGTAATATGACTGTATATTTTTTCATGTTGAAAAAATATTCTTTAATTGTAATGCGAGGATATCTTCCTCTAATTCACAGGTTCATTGTGTTTCTTATAGTCAGTGTAGTTGCACTAATTCTTGCTCTGTGTGTGCTGATTGACATGACAACGTTGGAGACGTGTGTCACGGTATTTTGTTAGCGGTGAGGGGTCCATTACGGTTCTCTCTCCGTAGGGTCACTCTATATTATCAGTTTCTTTTTCAGAATTCAGAGTGATGTTTCCGTGATGTCTTCAACAAGTGTGTCTCCGTCGTTGCAATATTAGGGCTAGCGGGAAGTGCTCAAGGTATTACGACAATTGCCGGGAGTTTGCTAGTTCAATCGAAGGCATTGATCGCCCGCTAGTCCGCCCGGTGTTGCGACCATTCACCAGGAAAGAATGGCTCAGCACCTGGGTTCGTCCGTCGCGTTCCAGGGAAGCAGATTGGGTGATGCGAGCACTATAAAACATCAGATGTGCACACCCAGCAACGACGCATCCGAGGATAGTACGGAGGAAGCCTGTCAGTCCAGTAGCTAGCTCGTCCAGGTCCACCCGGACAGCGAGCGAGAGAGGCCCCCTCTCTCTTGCATCAACATCTGCGTCGCGATGTTGTTGTATGTTTGTTCACTTAGTCGGAGCTTACGTCCACTCCTCCTGCTCAGGACGCTCCGTCGCATGACAGTCCGACGTGGCTGTTATATTGGCTTCCTCATCCCCGTCAACACACACGACCGCACCTTGGCTATGTGACCACAGATTTCCAGGGGACTTTTGCATATTATATAAAAGCAGGATTGAACGTCCATGGTGCTCCTGCTTCGCTGACCAAGGAATACACGTCGACCAGGTCACTCCATCTGCTAGCCAGGGATATGAGACCTTTCCAGTTGGGACGTTCGCATATTATACAAATGCAGGAATGAACGTCCCAGGAGCTTACAGCGGATTATTCAGGTAGGACCGGGGCTCCACAGGTCTCATAGAGTAACATGAACAAGGTGTTGTTACCGTGATGTCTTCATAAAGTGTGCTTCAGTCGTCACAGGCAAATGAAGAGCTAGCGGCAAAAGTGCTCATGCAGATACGTCAATTACCCAGGAGTTCGCTAGTTCGATCGAAGGGTTTGACGTCCGCTAGCTCGCCCGGTGTCGCGACCATTCACCGGATGGCTCAGCACCCGGGTTCGTCCATTGCGGTCCAGGGAGGAAATTTGGGTGATGCAAGCACTATAAAATACAATGTGCACACCCAGTGACGCCGGATACGAGGATGGTACGGAGGAAGCCTATTAGCCTGGTTCCTAGCTCATCTAGGTCCATCCGGGCTGCGAGCGAGAGAGGTCCCTCTCATACTACAACATCTGGGCACAGATGTTGTAGTACAAAACGTTCCTCAGTCGGGGCATACGTCCACCGCTCGGGACGCTCCATTATATAGACAGTCCAGAGAGACTGCTCTTTCGGCTTCCTCATCCTCACGGCAGCAAACGCGACCGCACCTTGGCTATGTGACCAGTCATATTCAACCAACATTGCCGACCAGGGATTCTACGGCGACCAGGTCACGCCATCCTGTAGCCAAGGATACGAGGCCTTCATACTCAGGACGTTCGCATATTAGAAATATGCAGGAATCAACGTCCAAGGAGCTTCTAGCGGCTAAATTCTGTAAGACCGCAGCTCCATAGGCCTTCGTTATGGACGTGCTATCGCAGATAGCACAAATTATTGCAGCATCCCAGCACCCGACAGTAACTCTGTCGGATTAAGAATTATCCGAGGAAGCTGGGTTGGTACGGATGAGTTGTATTTTTCCTTACGGAACAACATAATTGCCGTAGAGTGCATCCGGCATTATCTTCTGATGTTGTTCCTCCGAACCAAAAATTGCTGCGTTACCGGATAAGAGACTGATAGCGCCACTGGACTCAGAATTCTTATCGGTTTAGGGACATCATCCCTCAGTTTCCGACATAGTCCAGATATGTCTCACGGACATTTGATCTGTTGAATGACGCTATATTTATCTAACTTGCTACCTAAATGGGCAGGTCAGGTTTCTTATCGGCAAATGCTCTACATCTGCCTTTCATCAATTTATCGAATATTTTATAAAGGCAGGACAGACCATTCTGAGAGTTCTCTGCGTCTAGACGACCAGGTCAGGGCCTAGTATTGTTTATACTGTCGTCTATGTCAATTCCAACCATGATATTGGAAACGACAATATCGTCTAGCAGGGTCAGCTTAGACGCATCATCGCACGCAGATCACCTTACCAGAACATTATCATTACGTCTCAAAGGAAAAAGAATTCTAGGATGTACAACCTCCTTAAGAGTTCTTTCAAGGGCCTCACGTAAAACTCCGTCCTTTTAGTGGCAATATGGAGTTGGTTAGATGCGACGCGGCCCTGGCTACATCCACGCGTGTGGATAGTAAGGTGAAAAACTCTCTCAGAGTCGCTCCGGTCTCCGGAGGGTTTCCTTCGACGACAAGCTTTCCAGTCTGTGATCAGATAACTAAGAAAGCTTCAGACTCTCTGCTTTTCAAATCCGCTTCCATATAGTCGGATTCAGCAGAGAAGAGTAGGACAGGCACTTCTGGGATGAATACATCCAAGGGAAGTTCCTATAGAGGTTCCTATGCGTCCTCTAGGTCTTACTCTAGAGACCGTCAGGGTAGCGACTCAGGTAGGGGCCATAATTCTGGCCGAGACATCCGGTCAGACGCCCCTAGGTCGACGGGGCGAGGTGCGGGTCATGGAGGACATGGCTTCTTCTTCCACAAGCCTCGCAGGACCAGGAGGTAATGGTATTAACCTCTCTCGTGTACTAGTAAGTGGAAGACTGTCGAGTTTCTCAATTAATTGGGAGTAGATTACGGACGTCCTTGGATTCGAGGGGTGATCTCGGAAGGACTAAATTGTCCTTCAAACGAAAAACCTCCGTTAACTCTGAGTCCAAGATGGACTCAGCTTCCGTCAAGTCAGCAGGAAAGAGGCTCGCTTCCATCAGAAGTCCAGTCTCTTCTGGAATGATTGCGATAGAGATCGTAGAAATCCAGGAATTTCCAGGTTTCTACAACCATCCTTTTCTGGTTCCAAAAACCAGACGGCTCGTTCCGTCCACTCATAATTCTGAGCTGGATAAACAAGCTGATCGTGGCTCCAAGTTTATATATGGAGTCCATCTGATCGGTCAGAGCGAGTATTAGGGTGTACGACTATGCTACATGCATAGATCTCAAGATGCGTACTTTCACGTCATGGTACATCAGGCATTCAGAAAGTATCTTCGCTTCTTCATCATAGGAGTCATGTATCAGTTCCGAGCAATGTGCTTCGGTCTGAATCTAGCCCCCTGGGCTTTCACTCGAATAACGAACTCGGTAATGACTCATTTCCGAGCTCATTCGTCTGCGATAACGTCGGCCTACCAGGACGACATTCTTTAGAGGTATGGCAATGAGTTAACGCTTCAGAACGATGTGCAGAATCTGCTTCTATTGCTCCGACGTCTTAGTTTCATAAGTAAACGAGGAGAAGTTGGATCTGTTATCATCCAAGTCATTCACCCACTGGGGGACGAGCTTCGAAACGCACAACATTTTCGTTCGTCTGCCGTTACCCAGAGCGAAATTAATCAGTTGTTATGCTCACTATTGTCTTCGCTCAGACAAGGTCTCAGCAAGAGATCTCATGATACTGATACGTTTGTGCGGAGCTGCCGCGATTTTATTCCGATGGGGGCGGTTACGCACTTGTCCTCTCCAATTTCTTCTGATCCAGAATTGGAGGCTGAAGATTTTTTCGCTCGATACAGACATCTTCTTGTCAATCAAGTGAATAAGAGATTCAGACTTGGGCAGGTTTTCAGTGGTTAACTCAGGGAGTTCCACTGCAATTGCCGGATCCGAGTTTTATAGTCTTGACAGATGCCAGTCAAACAGGTTGGGTCGTATCATTGAGCCCAACGGATTTGAAGGGCCAGGTGCTTTGGGATCCGTTGTTCCTAATTAAGCACATTAACATCAAGAATGATGTCATTTTGACTTGCGCTACGTTATTGGTTAAACATTATTCAGAATGCTCATGTGCTAATTCTGTCCGACAATTCGACGGTTTTAGCGTATTTTCAGAACTAGGGAGACAATCATTCCATTCTGTTTTTCATGTTAACGGAAGGAATCTTTCTGTTTGTACTAGAACATCAAGTTCTCCTATCGGTCCGTCATAATCTGGGTCGTCTGAATGTATTAGCGGACTCCCTTCACGGAGGGGCCGCTTGTTGACACCAGAATGGACTTTCAACAAAAGAGTATTCATTCAGATTTGCTACCAAGGAGAGTGGCATATGATCGACTTTTTCGTGATGCATCTCAACAATCAGTTGCAAAAGTATGTGTCACACTGTTTGGATCTTCAAGCGTTTGCAGTAGACGCTCTATCGATCTCATGAGACGGAATAATAGGATATGCGTATCTTCCAGCGCCGTTGATTCAGCAGATATTGCTCAAGTTATATATCGCAATGCAAAATTCTGTTGGTAGCATTTCTATCTCCACAAAGACCGTG
The DNA here is from genome assembly GCA_031216915.1 of Pictodentalium vernedei. Classification (NCBI taxonomy): domain Eukaryota; kingdom Metazoa; phylum Mollusca; class Scaphopoda; order Dentaliida; family Dentaliidae; genus Pictodentalium; species Pictodentalium vernedei. The sequence continues at coordinate 100,071,011 of CM062290.1, read as the reverse complement.
GTTTAATCTACTCAGGCGTCTGTTGTGGGATATGCCGTGGAAGCTTCCTCCACATTTCGGTCCATTCTATGGTTAGATGGATTCAATTTACTATCAGTACTGCTTATGATAATATCTTCAATCAGCAGTCTGTGCTTTAGTTTTAAGCTCATGAAGTAAGAGTTCTTTCTACATCATGGGCTTACACTAATCATGTTGCTATTACAGATCTAGTGAGGGCTGCATATTGTTCTTAGCCCTCCACTTTCTCGAATTTGTATCTGAGAAATATTGAGTCCTTTTCTGCAGTTCTGCATTGTTTAGGTCCGTTATTTTTCACTTAGAATGTCGACCACTAAACAGTGGCAACTATATATATGTAGGCTTTTGGTTCCGGCAGTGACTTTGTCCTGCTGCCCTCTTCGCTCTGGAGTATTTGATCAAGGGGAAGGGGGGGGGGGGGGGGTTCCCTTAGGTCACCTGCTTTATAGCGTAAAGCAAGGGAATACCTCCCTTGGAGTCAGTAATTCTGAGTCGGTACCGAGATGGTTTTAAAGTAAAGCTAATGTTTACTCATCTATGTAATATTTTTTATGTGTTGCTCGGTGTGAGACATTTGTATATATCACGTATTAATCGGGCGTTAATATACAATCCTCGGACACTTTTATATGAGTATATAGAGTCTCATTTTGCGGGACTTCCTTATTTATTGGCTTTCCTTTAAAAATATTAGTATAAAGGGTTATACTGAATGTTAATAGAGATCAATGATGTTATTGTGCTGAATTACAGAATGGCGTTGTGTCTTTCTTTTTGATACAAATAAGAAAGATTCATGTAAAGCCTATCTCTCATTTTCTCCTTCAGGGGATAGTTCTGTTATATGTAATTGAGTCTGTTGGATTTTCCTTTATGTCCTAGGCCCTCCAGCCTTTTTTACTATTCAGCTAAGTCTGTGTCATTGGTACAGTATAAAAAAGTTAAAAAATTTATAGTAATTTATATATTTCTTATACTTACCAATGACCCAGACGGGGATGGCCCTCCCATGAGTTGGGAACTCATACCTCCCCGCTGAGTACATAACGCTTACCAGGCACTGGTTATAAGAATGATAACTGCGCCGATTCCGCGACCTCATTGACACTGCGCATGCGCAGTGGAGTAAAAGTATGGAGGACCATATAGGACATGTAATTTTCGGTTTTGGATGCAAATTTTGGGGGATTGGGGGATAAAATTTGCGTTTGGCCCTAGATATTTCAGAGTTAGCACCAGCTAAGTCTGGGTCATTGGTAAGTATAAAAAATATATAAATTAGTATAAATTTTTTAACTTTCCCATTTTCCCCAAATTACCCCCCTGAACATTTTTACCCTAACAGAAACCCTGCTTCTCTAGAATCATTTAAGTTGTGTTTTATAATGTACCTTTTCCATACAGCATTTTGTACAGCCATAGAGCACCATTTGTGGATTTCAAGCTATCAAATTATTATTATTAGGCCTAAAAAAGTAAAAAAATCTGTTTCTCAGGCCCTCCCACATGGTCTTTGGGCTGCCGCATGCTCACTTTTTATAACCAATTCAAACTTAAAAAAATAAAAATTAAATGGTTTATGTCTGATATTTTACCCAAGTTAATAAAATTGATAAATTTGTCCCTTGAGTGCAACAAGGCTTTGCAATGCTTTAGCATTGCAAAGCTTTCTTGCACTCAAAGGACGAAATACTCCACCACCCACAGTATTCTATAGATTAGGGGGCCTAAAATATAAAACAAACCAAAAACATGAACTTTTCTTGGCAAAGAAATAATTATAAAAATAAAAAATAAAATAAAAAACCACCTGCCCACACTGGCCCACATGCATTTTACAAAAAAATTACCTGAGAAACAGAAGATCTACTTTGTAGGGCCTGATTGTTGTAAAATAAATCATGCACAGCAATAGTTAACAGAATTTTTTTTTTACATCTTCATTCAGGTTGACTTTGCCAACAGATCTATTGGCGGTGGTGTTCTCGGAAGAGGAGCAGTGCAGGTATCCAACTTTTTATTATAAGCATTTCTGTAAATTATCGAGAAAATGTAAAATTTGTAAAACTGAATATCGCCCAGGCAGGAGATTTGGGGAATAGGTTTCACAATAGTGTCATGTTTAATGTCAGAATTCCACTTCAAAATTTTTGAGATTGCCTCCCATGAAAATTCAATAGAACTGTTGAATTTTCATTGAAAATAGTATTCTCTTGTTCTTTGATTCTCAATAGTCATTTTCTTAACCCTGAACCCAATGAATCGGCCACTTCCACCCACTTAACCCTTTACCCAACGTAACTCCCTTTACCCAATTGAAAAAATTTCCCAACACAAAACCATTTACCATACCTCCTGTACAAATTTGACTTGTTAATTGAATATAGGTTGTAGAGTAAACTCCTGTTAATTGAAAAAAAAAAATCTTGTAACCTGTTGAGAAATTATCCTGATTCTCCCCAGTTTTTCTTTGTTTATAGACCTATTGGGCCTCAGTACATCCAGTACAGGCATTTAATCTATTATATCTTGTTTGACAGAGCTCATGGAACTCTGTCAAACAAGATATAATAGAATAAATGCTAAGTTGATTTCTAGAATACAGGAAAGTGACACAATCCCTGTTAATTGAATATTTTTCACTGGCAAAGTGGATGTTCAATTAACAGGGTTCCACCGTATTGTGTTTAGTAGTTCTTAGGTGAGATAGTGGCAGTGTAACTGGAAGCGAATGACATCGACCAAGAATTGAAGGCCCCGAGAAGGTACCCATCAAGACTCCAAAGAGCATATACTGGTACCACGTAGTTTCTTTTAGAGGGGCTAGACCAGTAAGGGTTATATGTAGATATGGATTCATTCTTGAGAATGTGTCACGTCGATTTCTAAGTATTACAGATTTGTGGGGAACGGCATAGCCGATTTAGGTAACATTTACATCGGGGGGTTGAGTGAAGTAGGTCACCTGACGCATAATGGCAATGATGTGTAGATGCTGAATATCACTTTCATAATCCAACGAAGAACAAACTTTGATATTGTATGCATAGGGTGAAGGGTTAACAGATTTGACACATTTGTCAGACATGTTAGCTCTCCTGGAATGCCCGGGATTCTCCCGGAATTAGCTATCCCCTCCCGCCCTCCCACCCGGGAGTCAATTTGGGCCAAAATCTCCCGGAAAGTCGACATACCAGACAAAAACTGAATCCACCAGCTTTTGTTTACAAATACAAAAGCATGTGCTCTACTCTCAATGGCAAGGTCATTAAGTTTGTTTGAAACGTCACCACTTACGTAAGAACTGGTGACCAATCTCATTTCTGTCAATGGCCGTGTTGTGATTATTTGCAACACGTTTGACAGGCGGATTAAATGAATTTGAGATGCAGGATAATTGCTGAAATTGATTATATATTAAAGGCACACCTTTGCTTGTATACAGGTAGCAGTCAAATCGAAAAATAAGTTCCATACGCATAAATTTTGTCCAATCGAACATGTGCAAAAATACGCACAAATTTATTATTGTGCATTTTGGATTTCACTTTCACTTCAGATAATTATAGCCAATTTTGCAGACAATCGGCTCAAACATATGAGTTGCCGTAATTTTCAATATATTGGGAAAAATTTCCGATTCGCAATTTTCTAAAGCAGGCTGTGAAAAAAATTATGTTTTTGGTGAAAAAAATCTCTAAAAAGTTGCTAATTTACGGCACTTGGACGTTTTTTCATTCGTTGTGATAAATGGACAACAAAATAAATTAAATATCCCGGAGATGTTTCGTCCTGGGCTGGCTGTGGCATAATGTTCACGTTTCACTGAAAAATGATCACCCCATTCCAAATCCCCTTCGTAAATGACCAACTACTTCCAGTGAGTACCCGGTGTGGTTAGGTGGGGCGCTGGGCTTTGGCAGATCGAATTACCACAACAACCGGGCTCGGGGTGTGCCTAAACACCACAGATCGCCGCAGGTTACCGCAGGTCGCCGCCAGTACCCATAATTTCCCAAATAGATCCAAAACTTTCAACACAGCGTCAAAACTGATATAGTGCTGAAAAGGTCGAAAATATCTCCAAACATTTTGTACATAAAACCATTGAAATATGGATGTCATTGGAACAACTCAGATATTGGCACATGACCACATCCATATTTTTTATTTCTGTTTTTCTCTATATTTCTATGTTTTGGCTTTTGAAAGGACAAATTTTTCAAATAAAACACATTAGGGTGGAATGTTTAAGGTATGTGTGTGTGTGTGTGTGTGTGTGTTGGGGGGGGGGGGGGGGTGGTAACATGGAAATTATTGATGTGCTGCCTACGTGCAAAAATCTCACTGACAAGCATCCAAGTCTCACTGGGAGCTCATCAAAATCTCACTGACAGTCACCTCGAGAGGTTAACAGGTCTGGGTCACTCACTACCGGTTAGTAGAACGTTGGCGTATGTTCCTTTGATGTATTGTTGTTGGACTGTTTCCTGTTATGTCTGTGTGTGTGGGGGTGGGGGGGGAGGGTATTTGGTATTAATTTGTATTTAAAATTGATCCACACGTGGCTTCTACATGCAAAAAAAAATCTCCCTGAAAATCATGTCATCTCCCTGAAAATTTTCTTCAATCTCCCTGAAAAAAATTTTGGAAGGTTAACATGTCTGACATTTGTGAACATTGTATCGGAAATACTAATCAACTAAAATTTGAAAATAGCCCACATAACAGGGGAATGGTTGCACAATAATCAGATTATTATCTCACTCATGGGCACAAGAAATTATGTATTTCCACTCTGGGCAAAGTGGTGTACACCTAATATTCGTCAATATCCCCACAAAAACACAAGATATATAGAGGTTATTAGACCACAGAAAGTAGATTTTGTGTTCCCCAGGCCATTGTTTTGTAACAATACATGCAGGGGTGAAGTGTTTACTTTTTAGTCCCCTACGGGAGCCGTAAGGGGACTATAGGATTGCACTCCGTCCGTCTGTCTGTCCGTCCGTCTGTCCATCTGTCTGTCTGTTTTTATGTTACCACCTCTCCCTCCAACATGCTTTAAGCTACACCTTTCATATTTGATACATGGTTAAATGGTTCTGAGGGGATGATGCACGCTCAAAATCTAAGATGGCAGAATGGCGGCCATTTTTGTCGTGTTTTTTTAAGCTTTCTTCTCTATTTTCATGTTACCACCCTTCCCTCCAACATGGTTCAAGCTACACTTTGCATATTTCGCACATGGATAGAGGGTTGGGAGGGGATGATGCACGTTCAATATTTTTTTTTCAAAATCCAAGATGGCCGCATGGCGGCCTTTTTTGTTGTGTTTTTTTAAGCTTTTTTCTCTATTTTATGTTACCACCCCTCACTCCAACATGGTTCAAGCTACACTTTTCATATTTGGCACATGGATAGAGGGTTGTGATGGGATGATGCACGTTCAATATTTTTTTTTCAAAATTTAAGATGGCGCCATGGCAGCCATTTTTGTGTTTTTTAAGCTTTTTTCTCTATTTTATGTTACCACCCCTCCCTCCAACATGTTCAAGCTACACCTTTCATATATGGTACATGGATAAAGGGTTGCGAGGGGATTATGCACGCTCAATATTTTTTTTCAAAATCTAAGATCTGTCTGTCTGTTCGTCTGTCCGTCTGTCTGTCTCTTTATGTTACCACCTCTCCCTCCAACATGCTTTAAGCTACACTTTTCATATTTGGTACGTGGATAAATGGTTCTGAAGGGATGATGCACGCTTAATATTTTTTTTCAAAATCCAAGCTGGCGGAATGGTGGCCATTTTTGCTGTGTTTTTTAAGCTTTTTTTTTCTCTATTTTTATGTTACCACCCCTCACTCCAACATGGTTCAAGCTACACTTCTTTCAATTCTCAATTTTTAGATTCCATTCACATTTGAAATCCTGTCTGATAACCTGTATTTTACCCAAACCACCCCCAGGTCTGACACTCCTGTTGACTGTTGTCATGAAACCCGAATTGTCCCAAGCCGAACCGTACCCAGGCCGAACCATCCCCAATTATTTTACCAAAACTGCCCCCATCCCCAGGTCTGATACTCCTGCTGACTGTGGTCATGTCTTATGTGACAAAAACACCTTTTGTCACAAAAGCGCCGTAGGGGACTAATACCACCTCGGTGGTCAAACACTTGTTTTCCTTGATGTTGTTATATTAGAATTTATTTATTTATTGGTGTTTAAGGTCACATACTTATGCACAATGGCTAATCGTGACCGTGACAGTTTTACGGGTGGAGGAAGCCGGACTAACCGGAGAGAACCACCGAGCAACGAAGGAGCAGCTGCCAGCTCGCCAGCATAGTACCTTGATGTTGTTTACATTGGCAACGTCCTTAAATATATGTAGTATGTGTACTTATTATTACTGTAGGATTGTTGTAAGATACATGTTTTAATATTCTGGAAGTGTAGCAATAATTTTTGGATTTTTGTCCACACTTAGGCTCCATCGGGATACCCTTGGGCTCTTCATATTCCCTTTGGGAACTCAATTTTTTTGTCCATAAATTTTTGAAAGATTTTTTAACAACATAGACGTGAGCTGGATAAACAAGCTTATCGTTCCTCCAAAGTTTTATATGGAGCCCATTCGGTTGGTAAGAGCGAGAATTCAAGTGAATGACTATGCGGCAAGCATAGATCTAAAGGATGCGTACTTTCATGTCCTGATACATCCGGCATTCAGAAAGTACCTGCGGTTCGCCGTACAAGGGAAGGTTTATCAGTTCAGAGCAGTGTGCTTTGGTCTGAACCTGGCTCCCTGGGTATTCAGTCGAATAATGAATACTTCCAAGCTCATTCATCTGCGGTAATGTCGGCTTACTTGGACGTCATTCTGCAGAGATACGGCAACAGAATTATTCTTCAGAACGATGTTCAGAGTCTGCTTCTATTACTCTGATGTCTCGGTTTCATCGTAAATGAGAAAAAGTCGGATCTAGCTCCGTCCAAGTCGTTCACTCACTTGGGAATGAGCTTCAAGACTCACAACAATCTGGTTCGTCTGCTGTTACCCAGAGCGAAATTAGTCAGTTGTTATGCTCGCTTTTGTCTACACTTTGACACATTAACAGCAAAGGAATTCGTGCAACTGATGGGGCTGTGCGGAGCGGATGTGGATCTTATTCCGATGGGCCGCCTGTGCACCCGTCCCCTCCAGATATTCTTTACTCAGAACTGGAGTGTGAAGACGCATTCGCTTGAAACCAGTATTGTTTTAACGGACCTAGTAAAACAAAAGGTTCAGATTTGGGCAGATCTTGAGTGGTTAACTCAAGGAGTTCCACTGCAACTGCCGGATCCGGCTTTCACGATTATGGCAGATATGAGTCAGATGGGTTGGGGCACGACCATAAGTCCCGCAGACTTGAAGTGTCAGGGACTTTGGGACCCTCGGTTTCCAGAAAAAGACATAAACATCAAAGAGATGATGTCAATATGGCTAGCTCTTCAACATTGGATTCACATAATAGTGAACGTCCATGTTCAAATTTTGTCGGGACAATTCAACGGTAGTAGCTTACATCAGGAACCAAGGTGGCACTCATTTGATTCCATTATGTGAATTAATGGAGAGGATTCTCCTATACGTCATGAATCATCATGTTCATCTTTCTGTCTGTCATATATCAGGTCGTCTGAATGTACTAGCAGACTCACTCTCTCGGAATGGTCTGTTAGACGGAATGGACTCTCAACAAGCGAATATTCAGACAGATTTGCTACCAGTGGGATCGTCCCATGATAGATCTGTTTGCGACACATCTGAACAATCAGTTACCGATGTTCGTGTCGCCATGCCCAGATCATTGAGCATACGCAGTAGACGCTCTGTCAATCTCATGGGACGGAATGATAGGATATGCATATCCTCCAACTCCTTTGAATCAGCAGATTCTGTCTCAAACAGTCTCATTGCAAAGGTCTGCTAGTAGCACCTCTCTCGTCACAGAAACCTTGGATCAATCTTCTCAGGGGTCTGTTATGGGACGTTCCCCAGAAGCTTCCTCCACGAGAGGACCTTCTTTGTCAGGGGAAGTCACATGCACTGCATCACAACCCAGAAGGTCTCAACCTTCACGTATTTCCATTGTGCAGTCCTTCTTGCACAGAAAACAGTTTACAGGATGCGCAGTGGATGCAATTTCTAACTGCAGGAGGTCCTCCTCTACGTTGAACTATGCAGCGAAGTGGAGGGTTTTCTTCCTTTGGTGTCAGGATCAGTCGATAGACGTATACGATCCGTCCATACCAAATATTGCCAATTTCTTGGTCTACTTGTTTGATTATTAGACTGTCTGTTCCAGCATTGACGCTCTTCCGCTGCCCTCTTCATTCTGAGGATATATACCACAGAACAAGGGGAAGGAGGGGATGGTTTTTCCCTTATGATCATCTGGCTGTATAGTGAAAAGCAAGGGAAGACCTCCTCCGGTGTCAGTAGTCCAGAGCCGGTGCTGGGATGGTTTTAATTTGCAGCTCGGTGTGAAGCAATAACTATGTCTCATTTATGTACTGTTTTTAAAGTGTAGCTCACTGTGAAGCATTTGTATATGCCGCTTGTCAAACAGGTGTTAATATACAATCCTCGGACACTTTTAAATGAGTATAAAGAGTCTCATTCTCTGGACTACCTTTATATATTTGTTTTCCTTTTCTGAATTAGCATAACGGGTTATGCTGGCATGAAATGGAGAATTATATATTATGTAATACTCAGTTACATTGTTGGTGTTATGCCTTTCTCCTTTCTCGTAAAGGAGAAAGACATATATAATTCCTATCTTCTCCTATTCTCCTGTAGGAACTATCCTTTACTCAAGTAATTGAGAGATTGGATTTTCCTTTATGTCCTAGGCCCTCCAGCCTTTTTACGATTCAGCTAGTCTGGGCCATTGGTTGTTGTATAAAAATATTATAAATTTTAAGTAACATTTAACAGGCAATCTGTAGAAAGAATGATTGGTTGGTGCCAATTTCAGTTCCTTCCTGGCTACTGCGCATGCACAGATCTGAAAAGTATAGAGGACCAGACAAGACATCAATTTTTCGGTTTTGCATGCAAATTTTGGGGTTGGGGGGGGGGGGGGGAATTTGTGTTTGGCCCTGGATTAATTTTTGAGTTAGCACCAGCTACTCTGGACCATTGGTAAGTATAAAAATATACAAATTACTTAAAATTTATAATTTTTTTTCATTTTTGTCTCAAAAACATAGGTTATGACCCCTCATTGGAATGAGCTTGATGAGCTCGTTCCAATGAGGGGCCATAGCCTATGTTTTTGAGACAAAAAATAAAAAAATAATGAAATTAATTGGCAATTTTTTTTAGAATAGCACTGGCTGGTTTTGTCTGTTCCATTGGGTAAAGGGTTAACCCAACAAAAATAATGAAAAAATGTTCTCAGATCTGTTGCCATTTCTGACAGTGTTATTGTTTCTTATTTTCACAAAGTCCAAAATTTCCTCTTCTCCCATTTCTTCAAAGCTCCGTTTACAATTCTCTGTTTGCGTTGAACAAAACAGGGCTCAGATTCAAGTTTGTTTAAATGAAGTCCCTGGATTCGTATATAGGCTACTCACGAGAGCACAAAAAATTAACTGAGTATAATATGAGAAATAATCTTTTAAAATCTTCCTCAGATTCATCATTTAGAATCCATTGATATTTGGGGGTTGGGAGGGGGGGGGGGGGGGGGGGGGTCTAGGCATTATCTCTGAGGTAGCATCTGAATACTAGATAAAATCATCTGCCATGGGCAACTGAGTCATAAACAATTACAGGACTTCATTCCTAGTGTTGACTTTCCATAGATGCTAATTAAATCCTTCTTTTAAACAACTTTGGTGAGGTGAGCACCTATTGTTATAATTACACATCCTATTAATCAAAGGAGCATGTACTTAATTATGTCTCCCCTTCCCAGAAGGGAGACATTGTTTTAGTGCATATTCTTCTTCATCTTCTCATACAAACTTTGTCCGGGCCATAACTTTTTTGTCTTTTGACCTACACCTTAGATACTTGGCATGTGGATGTATCACCATGAGCCGGTGTGCAGTGTACCATAGTGCCCTTCATATGACCTTCATGTGACCTTGACCTTTGACCTGAAGGTCAGATTTATGTGTTTTTTTAAGGGAAACATCACACAAACTTTGTCCGGGCCATAACTTTTTTGTCTTTTGACCTACACCTTAGATACTTGGCATGTGGATGTATCACCATGAAACGGTGTGCAGTGTACCATAGTGACCTTCATGTGACCTTGGCCTTTGACCTGAAGGTCAGATTTATGCGCTTCTTTAAGGGAAACTGTCTGGACCACAACTTTTTTTGTATTTTGAGTCAGGCTTTAGATATTTGGCATGTGGATTTATCACCATGAACCGGTGTGTAGCGTACCATTATGACCTTCATGTGACCTTGACCTTTGATCTGAAGGACAGATTTGTGCTTTTTTCAAGGAAACTTTGTTCGGACCAAAACTTGTTTGTCTTTTGAGCCAGGCCTTAGATATTTGGCACGTGGATGTATCACCATGAGCCGGTGTGTCGCATACCATTGTGACTTTCATGTGACCTTGTCCTCAAGGTCAAATTTATGTACTTCAAATAGGGAGTAATTGTCCAGACCAGAATTTTTTTGTTTTTTTTACCTAGGACTTGGTTATTTGACATGTGGATGTGTCACCATGAGACCGCATGTCATCTGCCTTGATGACCTTCATGTGACCTTGACCTCTGACCTTAAGGTCAAATTTATGTACTTCAAATAGGGAATAATTATCCAGACCAGAACTTTTTTGTTTTTTGACCTAGGACTTATATATCTGACATGTGGATGTATCGCAATTAGATCGCATGTCACATGTAATCATGACCTTCATGTGACCTTGACCTCAAGGTCAAATTTATGCACTTTAAATAGGGAGTAATTGTCCAGACCAGATTTTTTTTTTTTGGACATGAAAGGTCAAATTTATGTACTTGAAATAGGGAGTAATTGTCCAGACCAGATTTTTTTTGTTTTTTTACTTAGGACTTGCTTATTTGACATGTGGATGTGTCACCATGAAACCGCATGTCCGCTACCTTGATGAACTGCATGTGACCTTGACCTCTGACCTCAAGGTCAAATTTTTGTACATCAAATAGGGAATAATTGTCCAGATCAGAACTTTTTTGTTTTTTGACCTAGGACTTAGATGATTGACATGTGGATGTATCCCAATGAGACCACATGTCATCATGACCTTCATGTGCCCTTGACCTCAAGGTCAAATTTATGTACTTTAAATAGGGAGTAATTGTCCAGACCAGAATTTTTTTTTTTTGACATGTGGATGTGTCACCATGAAACCCGCATGTCCGCTACCTTGTTGAACTGCATGTGACCTTGACCTCTGACCTCTAGGTCAAATTTATGTACTTCAAATAGGGAATAATTGTCTAGATCAGAACTTTTTTGTTTTTTGACCTAGGACTTAGATGATTGACATGTGGATGTATCACAATGAGACCGCATGTCATCATGACCTTCATGTGACCTTGACCTCAAGGTCAAATTTATGTACTTTAAATAGGGAGTAATTGTCCAGACCAGAATTTGTTTTTTTTTTGACATGTGGATGTTGAGCTAGATCATAGATATTTATAACCCCGCTCCCCAAAGAGGAAGTTGGGACGTATTTGTTTAATTTGTATTAGTATTCACTACAATATGACAATAAGTTGGATATAACATAACAGTTCTGATAGGAGTTTTTGCAATCAGTGTGACCCAGTCGGAGTCAAAGGTTATTTTTTTCACCTGGATGTTCCTCGAGTGACAAACGGGGAACAACGGTGTGCGCTCTTATCACCCGCATTTTTGAAGATAGCCGATACCATGGCTATTTGTTTCAGTCACGTTAACCAATTGGAAGACGTGATGCATACTGATACAGGGACAAATTGTTTTAGTGCATATTCTTCTTCTTCATCTTCTTCTTCTTCTTCTTCTTCTTCTTCTTCTTCTTCTTCTTCTTCTCCCCATGCAAACTTTGTCAGGGGCATAACTTTTGACCTAGACCATAGATATTTGGCATGTGGATGTATCACCATGAGCCGGTGTGTCGCGTGCCATAGTGACCTTCATGTGCCCTTGACCTTTGACCTGAAGGTCAGATTTACATGCTTTTTAAGGGGAACTTTGTCCGGGGAATAACTTTTTTGTCTTTTGACCTAGACCTTAGATATTTGGCATGTGGATGTATCACCATGAGCCGGTGTGTCGCATACCATAGTGACCTTCATGTGACCTTGACCTTTGACCTGAAGGTCAGATTTATGTGCTTTTTTAAGGGAAATTTCATCCGAACCAGAACTTTTTTGTCTTTTGACTTAGACCATAGATATTTTGCATGATTGTCAATATTATTCATGTATATATAATTTGCAGTGCATTAAATAGAAAGGAAGGGGAGACATATGTTTTAGTGTGCTAAAACAGTTTCTTGTTTTTTATGTTTTCAGGAGGAAATCAAATTTTGTGAATGTCCTGAACTGATAGTGTCAATGTTATTCATGGAGAATATGGAAAGTAATGAAGCAATAATTATTGAAGGTTTTGAACAGTTCTCTAGTCATACAGGCTATTCTGGAAAATTACAGTATGGAGGCGATTTCCAAGACCCAGCACAGGTATTACGAGAACCCAGATTGGTGTTTAGTCACATCCAGTGTTCACACTGGCCCAAAAATGTTTTTGTGATATATTGAATTTTTATTTGGTGCCAAATGAATTTTTTGGTGCCAAATGAAAGATTTTATTGCCATCAGGAAATAACCACATACCCTGCTAAAACAATGCACATGGCACCTTGTTTCACTCGATGTATGATATTTTTTTTAGTGTAAACTGACTGTTTTAAGTATTTTATTTGCAAAAAAGCAATAAATAATAAAAATATAGATAAAAAAAAGTAAAAGGTTTTTAATAAAATTTCCAAAATAATTTCATGGTTATTATTTACTCACTGTTTTTTCACTCCAGATGAACTAGCAGCAAATAATTTATTTTATTCCCGAAAAATTATTAAAAAAAAGATTTGAGCATGGTATCTTGGTAGGTAGAGATGCATGCTGCAAGACGAGAGGTCCTTGGTTCTAATCCCACCTATGGCAACTGCGTTGTGTCCTTGTGCAAGATACTTAATCCCAATTGCCCACATGGGGGTACAGTAGTGTTGCATACTAAGGCGCACTACACGTCGATGGTGCACCTGTCTTCAACCAAGGTTAACCCTGCTTCTGTTGTGTTAGTATGTTGGGGAGTCTGGCAGTTGCTCGCCATTGCTTGGTGGTTCTCTCCGGGTACAGTGCCTTCCTCCACCCGTAAAACTGTCTGACACGAAATGACCTAGGATGTCAAAAGTGTCATTAACTCTCTGCACTCTGATGTCAAAATGCCATAGTTTTCAGCAGCAAATTTTTCCCACAATACAACTGGAAATTTAACAAGAGGCCCCGGGGGGCCTGAGGGCGCTCACCTGACATGGTAGCCTAAATATCAACCCAGAAAATTGATTTCCACAAGTTGCATCTGCTCCTCCTAAGAAAAGCTGAAACCAAATATCCAAATATTCTGACCAGTGGATCTAAAAAAAGATTTTTAAAGAATATTCCTCATATTGAACTAAGTCATAATTCGGGCTCCCACAGGGAGCCCATATATGAACCCAGGGACTTGGCTTTAACAAACCTGAATCTCACACCCCTAAGGATTCTGCACACCAAATATCAAAACATTCCGACTGCTGGATCTGAAGAAGAAGATTTTTAAAGAAAATTCCTCATTTTGAACCAAGTTACAATTCGAGCTCCCACAATCAGCCCAAATATGGACCTAGGGACATGGCTTGAAAAAACTTGAATCTTACCCCCCCCCCTAAGGATGCTGCATAAAAAATATTAAAAGCATTCATCTGCTGGATCTGAAGATTTTTAAAGAAAATTACTCATTTTGAACTAAGTTGTCATTCAGACTCCCATAGTGAGCCCAAATATGAACCAAGGGACTTGGCTTGAACAAACTTCAATCTCAGCCCCCTAAGGTTGCTCCATGCCAAATATCAAAACATTCCAACTGCTGAATCTGAAGAAGATTTTTAAAGAAAAATTCCTCATATTGACTAAGTTATAATTTGGGCTCCCACAGGGAGCCCAGATATGGACCCAGGGACTTGGCTTTAACACACTTGAATCCCCCCCCCTCCCCCCCATTCCAAGGATGCTACTCACCACATATCAAACCATTCCAACTGCTGGATCTGAAGAAGATTTTTTAAGAAAATTCCTCATTTCGAACAAAGTTACAATTCAAGCTCCCACAGTGAGCCCAAATATGGACCTACGAACATGGCTTGAACAAACTTGAATCTCACCCCCCTAAGGATGCTGCATACCAAATATCACAAGATTCTGCCTGCTGGATCTTGAGAAGAAGATTTTCAAAGAAATTTGCCGGAAATGCACTAAGTTCAAATTTGGGCTTCTATAGTGAGCCCAAATATGAATCCAGGGGCCCGATTTGAACAAACTGGAATCAGATCCACCCCACAATGTTGCATATCAAATATCAAAAGATTCTGCCTGCAGGATCTGGAGAAGAAGATTTTTGAAGAAATTTGCCTGAAATGCACTAAGTTCGAATTCGGGCTTCTATAGTAAGCCCAAATATGAATCCAGGGGGCCAATTTGAACAAACTTGAATCAGATCTACCCCGCAATGTTGCATACCAAATATGAAAAGATTCTGCCTGCTGGATCTGGAGAAGAAGATTTTTGAAGAAATTTGCCTGAAATGCACTAAGTTCGAATTTGGGCTTCTATAGTGAGCCCAAATATGAATCCAGGGGACCGATTTGAACAAACTGGAATCAGATCCACCCCACAATGTTGGATCTGGAGAAGAAGATTTTTGAAGAAATTTGCCTGAAATGCACTAAGTTCGAATTCGAGCTTCTATAGTGAGCCCAAATATGAATCTAGGGAGCCGATTTGAACAAAATAGAATCAGATCCACCCCACAATGTTGCATACCAAATATCACAAGATTCTGCCTGCTGGATCTGGAGAAGAAGATTTTTAAGAAATTTGCCTGAAAAGCACTAAGTTCAAATTTGGGCTCCTATACTGAGCCCAAATATAAACCCAGGGAGCCGGTTTGAACAAACTTGAATCAGATCCAGCCCACAATGTTGCATACCCAATATCAAAAGATTCTGCCTGCTGGATCTTGAGTAGAAGATTTTCAAAGAAATTGGCCTGAAATGCACTAAGTTCAAATTTGGGCTCCTATACTGAGCCCAAATATAAACCCAAGGGGCCGATTTGAACAAACTTGAATTAGATCCACCCCACAATGTTGCATACCAAATATCAAAAGATTCTGCCTGCTGGATCTGGAGAAGAAGATTTTCAAAGAAATTTGCCTGAAATGCAGTAAGTTCAAATTTGGGCTCATATACTGGGCCCAAATATAAACCCAGGGGGCCGATTTGAACAAACTTGAATCAGATCCAGCCCACAATGTTGCATAACAAATATCAAAAGATTCTGCCTGCTGGATCTGGAGAAGAAGATTTTTTAAGAAATTTGCCTGAAATGCACCAAGTTCGAAATCGGGCTCCTATACTGAGCCCAAATATGACCCCAGGGGGCCGATTTGAACAAACTTGAATCAGATCCACCCTACAATGTTGCATACCAAATATCAAAAGATTCTGCCTGCTGGATCTGGAGAAGAAGATTTTTAGTCGAGTTGTGACGAAGTCAAACTCGACTTATAGTTTGGTGAATGGCGGGCGGGCGGGCGGGCGTAAACAATTGGTTTCCGGATGATAACTTGATAGTGGTTGAACTCACATTCATTAAACTTCATACGTAGGTTGGTCTTGGTTGGAGGAAGAACCCTATTGATTTTGGACATGCTACGTCGAAGGTCAAGGTCACAGTGACCTTGAACGTAGTAAATCTTAAACAATTGGTTTCCGGATGATAACTTGATAATGGTTCAACTCACATTCATGAAACTTCATAGGTAGATTGGCCTTGGTGAGGGGAAGAACCCTATTGATTTTGGACTCGCTACGTCAAAGGTCAAGGTCAACGTGACCCTGAACATAGTAAATCGCAACAATTCCTTTCCGGATGATAACTTGATAGTAGTTCAACCTACATTCATGAAACTTCATAGGTGGGTTGGCCTTGGTGCGAGGAAGAACGCTATTGATCTTGGACTCACCAGATCAAAGGTCAAGGTCACAGTGACCTTTAACATAGTATATCGCAACAATTGGTTTCCGGATGATAACTTGATAGTGGTTCAACCTAGAGTCATGAAACTTCATAGGTGTGTTGGCCTTGGTGCGAGGAAGAACCCTATTGATCTTGGACTCACCAGGTCAAAGGTCAAGGTCACAGTGACCTTGAACATAGTATATCGCAACAATTGGTTTCCGGATGATAACTTGATAGTGGTTCAACCTAGAGTCATGAAACTTTACAGGTGTGTTGGCCTTGGTGCGAGGAAGAACCCTATTGATGTTGGACTCACCAGGTCAAAGGTCAAGGTCACAGTGACCTTGAACATAGTATATCGCAACAATTGGTTTCCGGATGAGAACTTGATAGTGGTTCAACCTAGAGTCATGAAACTTCATAGGTGTGTTGGCCTTGGTGCGAGGAACTGTTGTCACAACTCGACATTGGATCGGTGATCCTGAGCGGCATTTTTTTAAGGTTTTTCCTATTGCCTACAGTGTTAAAAAGTGCTGACTCAGCACTTTTTCAAAGTCCCGAAACTGTGCCCTATGATAAAACCGATGGCAATTTTTTTTTACCAATCCTTTCTGTTGGTCCTAAGGAAGCTGCACACCAAATAAAAATTCTCGGTGCCATGCAGTTTTGGAGATATGGGCGTTTTAAATTTTTTCTATTTATAGCTCCTGCGGTTCCCACGGGGCTGCGGGAAATTTTTTTTTTTGCATAAATCAAGTACTCATGACCCAATAAGCCCTCACATAAAATTTGGTTGAAATCGGCTTCTCGGTTCAGAAATAGAAATTAGGGGCGGGGCCAAAATTTTTGCCCCTCCCATAACGACGCCAAATATTATCCCTCAAACTTCTCTTGAACAAATCTGAGTCTACACCTCAAAAGGAAGGTGCATACCATATATCAAGTCTCTGCTACTGCTGGTTCATGAGAAGAAGATTTACAAAAATTTTGGTGTCCCTTGGGGGCGTGGCACCACCCAGGAGGAGGGGCAACTTCATTTGAACAAATCTGAATTGGCATTAGGTAATAAACATTTAGCCAACATTTGAATAAAATTGGGCTAGTGGTTTAGGAGGAGAAGTCGATAATGTAAAGTTAACGCCGGACGGACGACGGACGATGGACAACGGACGGATCACGATCAGTAAAGCTCCTGCTGAGCTTTGCTCAGGTGAGCTAATAAATTATATCTTGTTTGACAGAGCTCATTGAGCTCTGTCAAACAAGATATATTTTGTTAAATGTTTCATTTTATATGGACAATATGGAGTCAATAATGGAAAATTTGAAATACTAGCAGAGTGCACGTGCCAGGAGTTAAACCCCAATATATAAATAAATCAATAACAAAGATTAAACAAGATAAAAAAAATATTAAATTCCAAAGAAATGTTTTGATAAGAATGAGATTGAATGGATGAACTGTTAACAAATACCAATAATTATACCTAACTGTTACCTACAGATTACTTGACTGGCATGAATTATGTTGCTCCAGTACTGTCAGACAGTGATTTTATCGAAAACGAGGCAATAAAATAATGAATCACTAAGCGCTTAAAGTCTACCAAAAGCATATTTTGGTGCCAAATTTTGGTGCCACATAATGTATTTTGGGTGCCAGATTAATATTTTAGTACAGTTAGCACCTTTAGTGTACCTGACGATGTGAACACTGGTCATGTCTTCTATTTATAAATCAAAACTGACTGAATAAAAGATTATGCTAACTCACTTTTCATGTAATGCTGTTTCAGCGGGTTTTTTTTTTAACCCTTTACCCAAAATAACGGGAAAAACTGGCCTGCACTATTCACAAAAAATACCATTCAGTTTTCATTATTTTTTTCATTTTTTTCCCCAAAATATAGCTTATGACTCCTCATTGAGTTCGTTCCAATGAGGGGTCTTAAGCTATGTTTTTGACACAAAAACTGAAAAAATTGTTTATTCAAGAATTTTGTTTGCAAGTGTTGCAGGCCTGCCAAAAATATAAATTTTGCATAACCCGAAAATGGGTCCCACAAATTTTGTTTGCGTAACCTGTTTTGCTTCGCGTAACCCGTTTGTATAATAATGAAAATTATGTGCCAAAAAGAAGCCTGGAGCATTATATTGAGCAGGAAATGGATTTTTATTGAATAGAATGCTCCTGGCTTATTGTTGGTTCAATTATACCTTGATCGGTACTAAGCTCATTCTGATGTTTTACAAATAAACAATTTACATTGTTGTATTCCTTAATTTTTTTTACTATTGTGTTCTGTGTCTCCAAATAATTTATACCCACCCAATCTACTATCTTTAAAACTTTTCTCGAAACAAATTGGTGGTGTGTGTGGGGGAGGGGGGGGGGGGGGGGCAGCTTGACACATGACTGGTGACTTAACAAACATCTTGTTCACTGTTAACTGAGAGTTGAGTGAGGGTGTGGGGTCATTTTCCGACTGTGTTACATTGCTAGCCTTGTTGTCCAATTTACACAAATTCTGGGCAAATTCACGAAGGGAGTCCAGTTTACAGTGTCTTTCAATATTGGACTGCTGGGCGTGTTTCACACCATCAATGTACTGTTTAACGCCGTTGGCGACCACCCCACGCAGCCCCGTTTGGATGCCTCTTTTAATACTACGGTGTCCCACTTTGTTGAACATGTTAGGCATTTCACATTGAATACTTTCCTCACCTCATCAACCCCAAAGGAAAGTGGTGTGACATTTGACACTTTTTAAAGGTTTTCTCCATTTCAGATTCTGGGTTCGACTTAAAAAGTGATCTTTGGTCTGACATTTTAAAACATTCCCTGAACATTTGCCACGAATTCAAGTTGTAAAAACCTTCACAACATTACCACGTGTAGGTGACGAGCACGTGTTACAAAGCGCACTTGTGATTCGCTTTACATACATCATTCACACGACGTCATCACTGTTTTATTTTTGCCAGAGCCTTACGCCCTTGGTTGATTCGCTTTATAATTTATTTGTACCAGGTGATCAGGGTTTTAGTGTTCAAGCTTCTGAAGAAAATAGCGTTCGCAGCAGACTTTATTGCTGGTTAGATTTGCTTGAATTCTTAAGGAACTGGTGCAATGAAGATGGCTTGTCATGCCCTTCAATACTTAATCGATGAACATGTTTTAAATCATCAACCAAATGCTGAATGACACAGCAAGCCATACTTTTATGCGGTTTTATGTCATCTCTTTTTTGTTTCACCACATTGGTTATACTGTTCCTTGCAGTCCGTGATTGGGGGCGTCTTTTTGGGTGTTTGGTCACTCACGCATTCAGTTCGAACACGCCTTTCATCATTGTCTTAATAACTAAAATTGTGCGGCATTGACCAACTTTTGAAAGTTTTATTTTAGTGAGAGATTCCTGTTTGGATTTTGTGGTATTGTCTGACATTTTTAGCTCACCTGACTGAAAGTCAGGGTGAGCTTTTCTTATCACTCTTCGTCCGTCTTCTGTCGTCCGTCGTCCTGCGTGAAGGTGGTGTTTGAGCCTCTTTCTCCTAAACCAGTGCCCACATTTTAATTAAATATCATGTAAGTGGTGGTTATGTAGGGGCATTTTGATTTCTGATCAACCTACTCACATTTGTTTACTTCAGGCTTGCACTACAGTGGAAGTCCCTAACTCGGATATAATACTCTCTATTTTTGTCTTTCCCAAGCAAGTTGGGAAAGAAAAGTGGTGCAAAAGCACCAATAAAAAATAAGCCAAAACTGGGTCGAGTGCAACCAGCGCAGACCCAGTACGGGATGCTCTCTCCCAAGTACAACTCCACGACTTCCGTTGCCAGTGCGCATATACCGTCTCTAAAGACTCATTCTTTTTATAATCCGCTTCGTGTCGAGATGTTTTTGCACGCTTATCAGTGTTCCACCAGCTCGATGTTTGATGATTCCTGATTCATTGTACCACAGTGTATCCTTTGTATTCTCAGGAACAGTGTTTTTTTATATTCTCTTTTCTATTATATGTCCATAATGTATATTTATTTGATCTCTCTCGAGTCGCGCGCGAATTTCGTGTGCCACGCGGTTCGGACTTAGATTATTTCACGATTATTGTTAATGCTTTTTTTGCAAAATTTTCTAATTGTGTTAGAGTTAGGTGTCATCGGGGTACCACTCCTACAGTGTTTCTTCTTTCTTTTGAGAGTAGTCTTCCTGTTGTGTGGTTACCGGTCGACCGTCTGGGGTCTTTGTTTCTGTCACCTTTCTCTCTTCTTTGGGGGTGTTCTGTTTTCTGATTTCACCTTCTCTGCTCCTCTCACCTCTATCATGCCCAGGACAATTCCTTGTGGGCAATGTCTGCTGCCAAAGCATGTGGACGATGTGCATTCGTCGTGTTCCTCCTGTAATGGGTGTTCGGCCGAGCGGCCATGTGGTGTCTGTGGAGCATGGTCTTCCACCTTCTGGGCGTCAGTAAACCGTGTCGTTCGTTCTCGTGGCCGTGCCTCCCGCTCCCGCGGGAAAGGAGAATGTGGTCGTTCGGGGCCTCCCGAGCCGACTTTGTCTGGTGAGAGTTATTCCTCCTCCGTGGGGGATGTGCAGTCTTTTCCTGTGGTGGATACTGCGGGAGCCGTTGAGTGTTCTGGTGAAGAGATGCCTGGTTCCGGGACTACGGTCCCCCTCCAGTGGACATCTGAGGCTGTCACTAGGGTTGTGACTCCTCCTTCGGAGCCGAGCCGGTGTGCTCTCTCCACTATTTCACCAGCCTCAACGACTCCTGACGTATCTACTACTACTGCTGGTCCGTCTGCTTCGTCGTCTGTTTCAGTCGGCCTCGGCTTTTCGCTGCAGGGGACTGCAGGAATGTCCGATACTGTAGACGTGGGATATCGGCCTCAGCCTTCCCTGACTTCAACTCGGCGAAGTCGGAAGGGGCTGCCGGCCGAACCCATCTCTGTGGTCTCTTCGCCGTCGAGCACCACAGTTGTGTCTTTGGATTCGGATGTTCGTAGTGGAAACACTATGAACTCCGTGGCGTTTCCGTCTACTCATTCTGGCCACACGACCAGTTTTGGGGGACCAACGCCTTTTGTGCAGCCTGGACCTTCTGCCCCGCAGAACTCTCATGAGTTCTCGCCATATTGATCCTCGGGGTGCATTGTACCCCTATACACGTCTGCCTTCAGATTTTTCGGCTGCCGCCCGTCGTCCCGCGTCTGGTGTTTTGGAGGATCGTGACCCTTCGCTGGTTAAGAGGGTCAGAGGTGAAGCCACTTTGCCGGTTCGCTCCCCTGTCGAACCGGTCGGTACGGGCAGTGAGCTTAGGGAGGCCCTCTCCTTACTCACTCAGGTTCTTTCTAAGAGCCTTCCTGTTGCTTCCAGCGATGCTATGAGTGGTTTCCAGGCGCCTCCTATGGCGCCGCCTCCCGGGATTGGAAACAGGCCGGTTTCTGATTCCTCTGGTGTTCCGACACCATGGGAGGCGTCGGCTGGTTTGCCCACGATGGGCTATGTGTCTTCCGACTCTGGGGAGGAGTCCGACATGCTTGAGGTCGAGGGCCAGCAGTCTTCGGACTTGGGGGCAGCTCTTGACTTTGTGTTTGGGTTTCTGCCAGATCTCAAACCTGCTAACCAGCTGACAGTGTCAGCCTGGCCGCGATCATCGGTCGCGTGCCAACAGCCTATGGAGCAACCAGCTTCTGGGCACCTTCGACTGTGCCAGTCGGTACAGGTGGTTGAAGCTTTTTCAGCATTGGATTCCAAGCTAAATTCCAAGGCTTTGAAGACTTCGTTCTTCACCAGGGTTGACACCTTTTTGTGCGTTATCGTTCCTACGATTCTGCCAATCCGTCGGTCTGCCAGACTTTGACGGTTCTGGATCAGGACTCCACTTCCCTCGGGCTTTCCAAGCCCAAGTCTACTGTCATTCCAATGACGACTCTGGAGTCCACGTTGGGCTTATCTAGAGAGATGCTTGGCATGCTTTCTCTCTCAGATCACGTCGTCTCAGCTTTGGCTGCTTATCTGCCTCCAGATAAGTTTGACGAGGTACAGGCTCCTTTGCGTGTGCTGTCCAAGGCGCTTATGCACCTTACTCACATGCATGCCTGTAACACGGCTAATTTGGAATTGGTTCGAAGGGACGCTGTGCTGGACACAGGACGATCCCTTCCCGAGGAGCAGCGTGCTGCTCTTCGATCTGCTTCTTTGGCAGGTCCGCAACTTTTCCATGGTTCCGTGTCGACGGTCCGGGATGACGTCCTACGTCATTCCAAAGATCAGCTGCTGTTTCGTCAGCTTGATCAGCCTTCTCGGGGAGGCAAGGGCCGTTCCAAGCCTAACAAGTACCCTTCTGCTTCCTCTGTGAAGCAAAAGGCTGGTCCTTCTGCCGCCGCCTCTACTTCTTACTCACGGGGTAAAGGTAGGGGTCGGCAGAATCGAGGGAAGTCTCAGGATTCTTCATTTAGCAGAGGAGGTGGTTTCTCCTCTCGCGGGCCTCGTCGGGGCTCGAAATGAAGGTCCTCACCTCGACTCGTCCCAGGTTGGAGGAAGGATAGCAGAGTTCGCAGACCATTGGGCCACCATCACATCCGATCCATGGGTGTTAGATGTTGTTCGGTTCGGGCTGCGCATATCCTTCCAACGGCACCCCACTCTGTCAAGGATGCCTCTTCCAACCACAGTTCCTTCAGACGTTTTACGTCGGGAACTTTTGTCCACGGAGATTGTCAATCTCCTGGCAAAGGGGGCGATCGATGTCGTCAAGAACGTTCAGTCAGTGGGTTTCTATTCCCGCCTGTTCTTGGTGCCGAAGAAGGACGGCCGACTCTGACCGGTTATCGATCTGAGTATCCTGAACCAGTCTATCATTGCTCCCAAGTTCAGCATGGAGACTTTCAGGTCGGTCCGCCAATCAATTCACCAGGGAGATTTCGCAGCCAGCATCGACCTGCGAGACGCTTACTTCCACGTTCCGATGCATCGGGCGTCACGGAAGTATCTCAGGTTCGCTTTTCTGGGGCGAGTTTACCAGTTCAAGGCCATGCCTTTCGGCCTCAACCTGGCTCCTTGGGCGTTCACCAGACTGATGTCGCATGTGATAGCGTTCCATCGCACACAGTCCAGGGTGACTACTTCGGCATATCTGGACGATATCCTCCAGAGGCATTTCAATGCTGCCTTACTGGAATCGGATGTCGCCACTCTGTTGAGCTTGCTCACGTCGCTAGGATTCAGAGTCAACGAGGAGAAGTCGGACCTGGTCCCTTCTCAGTCGTTTTGTCATCTGGGGATGTCTTTCCAAACCAAATTCAATTTGGTGGTGGTTCCCCAGGCCAAGGCTGTGATTCTCTCAGCTTTTGCTCTGACTCTGTCCCAGTCCAGGTCCGCGACCGCTCGGAATTTTCTCCGGCTGATCGGTCTCTGCGGTTCGGTGACGGATCTCATTCCTCTAGGTCGGCTGCGTGTCAGACCTCTCCAACACTTTCTGCTCAGTCGTTGGAGGCCGAATGTAGATTCTCTGGATCAGGTGCTTCCGTTTCCGGACTCTCTGTATCCTCACCTTCTTCCCTGGACAGATGTTCAGTGGATTACGCAGGGTGTTCCACTGGACTTACCCACGTCCGATCGCGTTCTGACGGCAGATGCCAGCGATCTCGGATGGGGTGCGATGTTGGATCCTCTCGGTCTTTCCCTACACGGGATGTGGGACCAGGATCAAGCAGCTCTACACATCAACCAGAAGGAGCTTCTTGCTCTTCTTCTGAGTTTCAGGCAGTGGATCCCTCACCTGTCGAATCGCCAGGTCCTTCTACTATCCGACAATTCAACAGTGGTTGCTTACATTCGGAACCAGGGCGGCACGCACTCGGTTCCGATGTACGAGTTAGCTCGGGATCTTCTACTGCTCGCTCAGGATGTTCACGCCGGAGTGGTTGTTCGTCACATTCCCGGTCGTCTGAACGTCCTAGCCGACTCCCTGTCCCGACAGGGCAGGGTTATTTCCACCGAGTGGATGCTTCACAGGGCAGTGTTCCAGTCGCTTTGCGATCTCTGGGGACGTCCCCACATCGACCTCTTTGCGACTCGTTGGAACCATCAGGTGGACACTTTCGTGTCCCCGTGTCCAGATCCTCTGGCTTTTGCCGTGGACGCTCTGTCACTCGATTGGAACGGTCTAGTTGGCTACGCCTTCCCGCAGGTTCCGATTCTTCCTCAGGTTCTCGGCAAAATTCGAATCTGCAGTTGTCGAATCATTCTGATCGCTCCCTTGTCGCCTCAGCGGGTGTGGATCAATCAGCTCCGCTCGCTGATGGCGGCGGTTCCGGCACGTCTCCCGCTACGTCGCGACCTTCTTTGTCAAGGTCGCCCGAGGAGGTTTCAAGTCGACCCGACTTCGTTGTGCCTTCACGCATATCTTTTGTCAGGTCCTGTCTCCTGGGGGGGGGGCGCCGTTCGAACCTTTATCCCAGGTGGATATGCATTTTCTCACATATAAGACGGCTTTTCTGATGGCATTTGCTTCGGCTAGACGGGTTAGTTAGTGAGCTTCACGCCCTCTCGGTTGACCCGGCCTTTTTTAGGAGCTCTCCCAACAGTGTTACTTTTACCACTGATTGCTCCTTTTTGGCTAAGAATCAGTTACCAGATACTACTCCTCCTCCTATCTGTATCAGGGCTCTTCCTTCTGTTGAGGGTACTCGCCCGTTGCTCTGTCCGGTCCGTGCTATTCGCATTTATCTTGATCGGACACGCTTCATGCGGAAAGGCAGAAGACGTTTTTTTCTGTCTCTCATTCCGGGTCCACAGAAGATCTCTCCTCAATCCATTTCTCGATGGATTTGTCTTGCTATTCGTACGGCTTATAGTCGTTTAGCAGCTGGCGATTGTATTACCAATCGTATTTCTGCCCACGAGGTGCGGGCACTGTCTACCTCTTGGGCTTATTCTAACTCCGTCAAGTTGTCGGATGTTATGCAGGCAGCCTACTGGAGAAATGCTTCTACTTTCTCCACCTTTTATTTGCGCCAGTTGCAGGAGCAGTCGGAGGACCTTTTTGCCCTGGGTCCTCTTTCTTCTGCTCAGGCTGTTGTCTGCCATAGTTATTAGGCTTCTTGGAGGTCAGTTTCAGCCTTGTGCTGTTACTGCCCTTTTTCTGTCTGTGTGTCACACAGGCTCATATGTCTCTTTTCATTGTCCTTTACCAATGATTGCGACATTATGGTTGATAAGCCTCGGGACCTCTTCCTTCTACTTCACGGTTCCAGTGCACTGGGGTTATGTGGGGGTTGGTTATGCGATTCCCTCCAGCCTTTTGTCTATTCAGCCTGAAGTAAACAATTGTGAGTAGGTTGATAAGAAATCTAAATTTTATAGTAAATTTCCTTTCTTATTATACCTACCACAATTGTTTACATGGAGGCCCTCCCGTCTTCTTTACGGGTAAGGAATCTTTCCTCCCTGCTGATCACATAACTCTAACGTTTACGGATTCAAAAAGAATGAGTCTTTAGAGACGGTATATGCGCACTGGCAACGGAAGTCGTGGAGTTGTACTTGGGAGAGAGCATCCCGTACTGGGTCTGCGCCGGTTGCACTCGTCCCAGTATTGGCTTATTTTTTATTGGTGCTTTTGCACCACTTTTCTTTCCCAACTTGCTTGGGAAAGACAAAAATAGAGAGTATTATATCCGAGTTAGGGACTTCCACTGTAGTGCAAGCCTGAAGTAAACAATTGTGGTAGGTATAATAAGAAAGGAAATTTACTATAAAATTTAAATTTTTATCCAAATTAGGTTTCGGCTCATATTGAGCAGAGGTGTGGGGAAAAAATGGCCAAATTTTTTGAAAATCTTCTTCTAATGAACCACCAGTAGCAGAGACTTGATATGTGGTATACAGAGTCCTTTTGAGATTTAGAATCAAGTTTGTTCAAGAGAAGTTTGTCGGGCATTATCCGCCTTCGTTATGGGAGGGGCAAAAATTTTGGCCACGCCTAAAATTTCTATT
Organism: Pictodentalium vernedei; assembly: GCA_031216915.1. NCBI lineage: Eukaryota > Metazoa > Mollusca > Scaphopoda > Dentaliida > Dentaliidae > Pictodentalium > Pictodentalium vernedei. The sequence continues at coordinate 100,044,645 of CM062290.1, read as the reverse complement.
TTCTGAACCGTGAGGTCAGTTTAAACCAAATTTGATATGAGATGATAATGGGTCATAAGTAGTTGATTGATGCAAAAAAAAATTTTCTCATTGCCCCGTGGGAACCTCGGGAGCTAAAAATAGGAAAAACCTTAAAACTGCCATATCTCCAAAACTGCACGGCACAGAGAATTCTTATTTTGGATAAAGCTTACTTTTATCCAGTAGAATAGAATAGTTAAAAAAAAATCCCTATCGGTTTGATCACAAGGTACTTTTTTCAGGACTTTGAAAAAGTGCTGAGTCAGCACTTTTTAACACTGTAGGCAATGGGAAAAACATTAAAAAATCTTCTTCTCCAGATCCAGCAGGCAGAATCTTTTGATATTTGGTATGCAACATTGAAGGGTGGATCTGATTCAAGTTTGTTCAAATCGGCCCCCTGGGTTCATATTTGGGCTCAGTATAGGAGCCCGATTTCGAACTTAGTGCATTTCAGGCAAATTTCGTAAAAAATCTTCTTCTCCAGATCCAGCAGGCAGAATCTTTTGATATTTGGTATGCAACATTGTTGGGTGGATCTGATTCAAGTTTGTTCAACATCGGCCCCCTGGGTTCATATTTGGGCTCAGTATAGGAGCCCGATTTCGAACTTAGTGCATTTCAGGCAAATTTCTTAAAAAATCTTCTTCTCCAGATCCAGCAGGCAGAATCTTTTGATATTTGGTATGCAACATTGTGGGGTGGATCTGATTCAAATTTGTTCAAATCGGCCCCCTGGGTTCATATTTGGGCTCAGTATAGGAGCCCGATTTCGAACTTAGTGCATTTCAGGCAAATTTCTTAAAAAATCTTCTTCTCCAGATCCAGCAGGCAGAATCTTTTGATATTTGATATGCAGCATTGTGGGGTGGATCTGATTCAAGTTTGTTCAAATCGGCTCCCTAGATTCATATTTGGGCTCACTATAGGAGCTCGAATTCGAACTTAGTGCATTTCAGGCAAATTTCTTCAAAAATCTTCTTCTCCAGAGCCAGCAGGCAGAATCTTTTCATATTTGGTATGCAACATTGCGGGGTAGATCTGATTCAAGTTTGTTCAAATTGTTCAATTGGCCCCCGAATTCGAACTTAGTGCATTTCAGGCAAATTTCTTTAAAAATCTTCTTCTCCAGATCCAGCAGGCAGAATCTTTTCATATTTGGTAAGCAACATTGTGGGGTGGATCTGATTCAAGTTTGTTCAAATCGGCCCCCTGGGTTAATATTTGGGCTCAGTATAGGAGCCCGATTTCGAACTTAGTGCATTTCAGGCAAATTTCTTAAAAAATTTTCTTCTCCAGATCCAGCAGGCAGAATCTTTTGATATTTGGTATGCTACATTGTGGGGTGGATCTGATTCAAGTTTGTTCAAATCGGCTCCCTAGATTCATATTTGGGCTCACTATAGGAGCTTGAATTCGAATTAGTGCATTTCAGGCAAATTTCTTCAAAAATCTGTTTTGATATTTGATATGCAACATTGTGGGGTGGATCTGATTCAAGTTTGTTCAAATCGGCTTCCTAGATTCATATTTGTGCTCACTATAGAAGCTCGAATTCGAACTTAGTGCATTTCAGGCAAATTTCTTAAAAAATCTTCTTCTCCAGATCCAGCAGGCAGAATCTTTTCATATTTGGTATGCAACATTGCGGGGTGGATCTGATTCAAGTTTGTTCAAATCGGCCCCCTGGATTCATATTTGGGCTTAATATAGAAGCCCGAATTCGGACTTAGTGCATTTCGGGCAAATTTATTAAAAAATCTTCTTCTCCAGATCCAGCAGGCAGAATCTTTTGATATTTGGTATGCAACATTGTGGGGTGGATCTGATTCAAGTTTGTTCAAATCGGCTTCCTAGATTCATATTTGGGCTCACTATAGAAGCTCGAATTCGAACTTAGTGCATTTCAGGCAAATTTCTTAAAAAATCTTCTTCTCCAGATCCAGCTTCAGAATCTTTTCATATTTGGTAAGCAACATTGTGGGGTGGATCTGATTCAAGTTTGTTCAAATCGGCCCCCTGGGTTTATATTTGGGCTCAGTATAAGAGCCCAAATTTGAACTTAGTGCATTTCAGGCATATTTCTTAAAAAATCTTCTTCTCCTGATCCAGCAGGCAGAATCTTTTGATATTTGGTATGCAACATTGTGGGGTGAATCTGATTCAAGTTTGTTCAAATCGGCCCCCTGGGTTTATATTTGGGCTCAGTATAGGAGCCCAAATTTGAACTTAGTGCATTTCAGGCAAATTTCTTTGAAAATCTTCTTCTCAAGATCCAGCAGGCAGAATCTTCTGATATTGGATATGCACCATGCTTAGGGGGGTGAGATTCAATTTTGTTCAAGCCAAGTCCCTGGGTTCATATTTGGGCTCACTGTGGTAGCCCAATTCATAACTTAGTTCAAAATGAGGAATTTTCTTTAAAAATCTTCTTCAGATCCAGCAGTTGGAATGTTTTGATACTTGGTATGCAGCATCCTTAGGGGTGAGATTCAAGTTTGTTCAAGCCATGTCCCTAGGTCCATATTTGGACTCACTGTGGGAGCTCGAATTGTAACTTAGTTCAAAATGAGGAATTTTCTTTAAAAATCTTCTTCTTCAGATCCAGCAGTCGGAATGTTTTGATATTTGGTGTGCAGCATCCTTAGGGGGGTGAGATTCAAGTTTGTTAAAGCCAAGTCCCTGGGTTCATATATGGGCTCCCTGTGGGAGCCTGAATTATAACTTAGTTCAATATGAGGAATATTCTTTAAAAATCTTTCTTTTTTTTAGATCCACTGGTCAGAATCTTTGGATATTTGGTATAAGCTTTTCTTAGGAGGAGCAGATGCAACTTGTTGAAAACAATTCTCTGGGTTGATATAAATTTAGGCTACCATGTCAGGTGAGCACCCTCAGGCCCCTTGGGGCCTCTTGTTTATTCAACCCTTAGTTGGAAATTTGAGGAATTTTTTGCGCGACCGAAAAATCGGCCCCTCGGCAGGAAGTTTGCACGAGCGGTGTGTAACGTGAGCGATCGCTCGCGCAATTTGGGCAGGCCTCGTGTTGTCTGCTTTTCGTGTTAGATAAAAGGTTAACAAAAGAAAGGACAATTATTGCTGATGCAACCTCTGAATTTTGAGCAATTTACTTAGGCCAAAAAATTGCCTTGGTCAAATATTTTCCATCGGCTAAAGGCCTAGGTCATGATTTCTGAGTGGAATGAACCATCTGAGTGGATCAGCTTCAAGATGGAGGAAAGGGAACATAAGCAGGGTGCCCTCCTTTGATGACGGGGCCTTCAGAGAAAATTGAAAAATTTTGTGGAATAAGCCATTAAGATACAGAATATAAGCAGCTCGGGGAATAGTGAGAATGATATTGAAGAGAATGAACACTGCCAAATAATGTTGTGCAGAACAATATATCAAGCGTTAAACATGACCTACATGTATGTGAGACACTCACATACTTTTACAGTCGAGCCCACTCAATTGGATATCTCTTAACTGAATAACCCTGTTAACTGAATTTAATTTCCCAACCCAAAACCATTTACCATACCTTCAGTACAAATTTGACCTGTTAATTGAATATGGGTTAAAGAGTATACTCCTGGTAATTGAATAAATAATCTTGCAATAATGTCGAGAAATTACCTTGACAATAACTGAAATCCCCTTGTTTTGAATTGGCCTTAGTAACAGTGTTCAACTGATGATCAGAATTGGCAAACACAATCGGCCGATTGTGGTCAAATGGATGGCAACAGCTCCTGGAACATCGGTCCAACCGATTGTTGCCAAGCATTTTGTGATGATTCATTAACCACATTTTATTATCTTCTGCAATTGTTCAATTGTTAATGTAAAATAATGTCAATGATGCCATTCAGTAAAGTTGAGAAAGAAATACAATGTGTATTCTTAATCTCTCTTGACGCCCCCTTTAGGTTAAACAACAGGTAAAGCTTACAATTGAGCGTACTTGCGGCAATCGCCAGTTCATACCAGAAAAGTAAAGGTTGTACTCCATTGACTCAGATCGCAGTAAAATTACCAGTCGCACACACTTAGGCGGTAAATGTGGTTTTGAGAGCCACATTTACCACCCAAGTGTGCGCGACTGGTAATTTGGCTAGTGGCTATTTAATTAACAGGGTTCCACTGTAATAGTAATTGATGACATTAAAGGATCACAGTGAGACTAAAGTTTATGTGGGCAGTGGCATGTTTTGTGAGATGGAAAGGAAATTTGAAAGGAAAACGAACGAATCGGGCAGTCGATTTCAAATTGAACAGAATAGCAACTTAAGATTTGAAATCAAATCGAATCTTGAAGCTTCGCAGGTCACTATTGTTTACTGTAGTAAACAAGCTCTGTTGTACAAATAAAATATGCCAAACGCATCAATGCCTGGATGTAAGCTCTCTAGGGTAGGCAGCACAGATATCACAAGTTGCTATACTTGACTTCCTGCCTATGTTGCAGTCACGATATAGCTATAGATGCTGAAAGAGACCTCACTCACTGATAAATAAAATATTAAAACTTATTCAAATCAAATCCCTTGGATCATATTTAGGGGTATTAGGGAGGATGGGGAACGTATATCAAAATCTGGGGATGGGGGGGGGGGGGGGGGGGGGATTAGTGTTCAAGCGATTACAAAAAATGGTCACTGACCGATTACGAGTTATTTGAGCTCACAACCGGTCGATTCTGATTCTGATTACGATTTTAATACCATGCTCTACTAGAGAAGTCGAGGCTTAAAAAAACTACATAAAATTGAATTTATTTTACGGGTTTACAGTCCGTTCACTACTAGATATGTCGAGGCTTGAAAGAACTACATTAAATTGAATTTATTTTATGGGTTTACAGTCCGTTTACTACTAGATAAGTCGAGGCCCAAAAGAACTACTTTAAATTTAACTTATTTCACAGTGTTAAACTCCGTTGACTCAGGTCTAGTAAAATTACCAGTCTCACACATTTGGGCGGTAAACATGGCTCTCAGAGCCACGTTTACCACCCAAGTGCACGCAACTGGTAATTTTTTCTGCAACCTGAGTCAACGGAGTGCAGCCTTCACATTTCCGGTATGAACTGGCGATTGCCATAAGTATGCTCAATTGTAAGCTTTACATGTCGTTTAACTTGTATATCCTATAGGTTGCCATCTAGAGAGATTAAGAATACATGTTGTGGTGGTTTTTCAACTTTATTGAATAGTATCATTGACATCATTTTATAACTGAACAATTGCAAAAGATCATAAAATGCGGTTTATGAATCATCACAAAATGCTTGGCAACAATCAGTGGAACCAATGTTCCAGGAGCCATTGCCATTGTCATCCGATTGCCCACAATCAGCCGATTGTGGTGACTGCAGGAACCTGCGAATTGCTGATTATGATCAAATCGAATGTCAAATCGAATTGGTGAGAATGAATCAAATTTTGAATCAAACTTCGAATCGAATCACAGTTAATGGATATGTCGTCAAAAGAAAAGTTTTTTCCTCAAATAATACCCCTGATTATTAAAAGACACACAGTTATGTAGAGTGCATTTTTCGCCTCACCACTTTCCATGCTAAAAACTGAGATATAAACCAATATACTAGCTATTGATTGAAACTATTTGAATTGTTGACTTTGTAGCTTTTGAATAAAAATGTGTAATTTCTAAAACAAAACAATAATTCAACACGAAATGGAGGTATAATAATCAGGGGTATTCATTTAGAAAACCATTACTTTTGATGATGTATCTAGTAACTGTGATAGAACAGGACAATACTCAATATAAAATGTGATCATGTGGAACAAATCATTTATTGAAGTTGAACAGCTGAATAACTAGTTCGAAGTTTAGAATTTTCATAAATGGTCACTGGTCAATAAGTTGAAACAAACAGTTGTAGTGGTAACAGTGTTTGTAGCGATGTAACTACAACTATTATACAGTTGTAGCAACATTGCTACAAACACTGTTAATGCTACAAGTCAGTTACGTTTCTTCTCAGAGCAGTCACAAACTTATGACCGAAATATATTCGAAAATATTCAAATTTCCGATTTTGAATCGAATCGAATATTTACTTTTCAGTTTTTTACAGGAGCCTTGTTGACCAGTTCTGATCATAGGTTGAACACTAGGGGGATCTTGGCATTCAGGCTAGCATCTTAGCTCAGTGGAGATCTGTGAATTATTTCTTCATATTTATCATTGATACTTTTGTTTTTGTAGAGAACCAGATCAGGGAGTCTTGAAAACATGGTCTGTGCAATAGATGCCGTCCCATTTAAAATCAATAAAAGAAAGCAATACTTGGAAGAATTCTTGTTGAGAGACATTAACAAAGCACTTACTGGATTCTGTTGCTTGGAAAGCAGTGATGACAGTTTTGAAGACACGAGTGATGATGAATATATCACAGCATCTGAAACATCTCATGATCAAGGTTAGATAACAAAAATTTTATGTTATCATATTCACCATCAATTACAAGGTTCATATGCGTCATGGAAATCTTGGAAAGTCATGGATTTTCATTTTTAAAATCGAGGCTCGGAAAACCTGGGCAAAGTTGGGGTTATTTTACTGAGCATTGTTCATGCTGGCTCAATATTTTAACCCTTTACCCAACACAGAGAATATCAAAATTTATTACTTTAATTACTATTTTTAAAAATTTTTCAAACAATTTCAACAAAACCATATCATGTAACCACTCATTGGAACAAGCTTATCGAGCCCATTCCAATAAGGGGTTACTTGATGTGGTTTTGTTGAAATATTTTTTAAAAAAATATTTTTTTCATCTGCTCAATTTGCAAATAATGTGGGCGGATGCGGCGTTTCGTTAGGTAAGGGTTAGTGTACCAAAGCTGAATATTTTTTGTTCCAAATGAGAAATATTTTTACACTGTAAACCAATGGCCCAGACTAGCTGTTGCTTAACTCAAAGTTATTAAGGGCCGAACACAAATTTTGAACCCCCCAATCCCCAAAATTTGCTTGCAAAACCAAAAAGTAAAAGTCCTATCTGACCCTCCATAACATTTACTCTCCACGCATGTGCAGACGTCAGGAAGCGGCCAGAATTGGTGCCAACATCATTCTTTGTTTGGCCGTAAAAGTCATCAACAATGAAATGACATCTGTGCTTTAAAATCTCCTTTTTTGAGGATGCCAGACACAAATCAATGCAAGAATTGGTGGATACAAGGCTGTTATTGGATGAAGGAAGTGTTCAACAGTGGTTTTGGGCGTTCAGGGCTGTAACTTTATAATATTTATAAAATGATTTTATGTTTCCCAATTTCGGGACATATGCCTGACGTCATCATTTTTAAAAATGATTATTCCACTGTGTGTTAAGTATTCATTCCTTATCCTTCCATGAACTCTTCCCTTTAAACTCTTAAGCTTTTTGGCTATTTTTTATTGAAATTTTTTATTAAATTTTTGGGGAGTTTAACATTTATTACAGAATATTATTCTGTTTCTTCCCCAGGGTTACGTCCTCACCCTAGGAGTGTTAGGCCGTTTAGTCTTGCATCTTCTATCCAATGTATCGTTTTTTCTTCGTATGAAGATCTAGCTTTGCATTTGATAGCATTTCAGTTGGTTCTGATTTTGGGCCTTTTTGTGTGCCTGATGTCTTGTTTACATTGACGTTGTTTACATTATCAGCGTCCTCATATATAGGTAGTTTTTTTTATATTCTATTACTGTAATATACTGTAGAATACATGGATTATTATTCTGGTAGTGTAGCTCAAAAAATTTTGGATTTTGTCCCCACTTATGCTCTATCAGGCTTTTTTTAAAATATTTTTTGTTTACAAAAAATATTTTGAATTCAATTATGATTGCTATTACAGTCGAACCCACTTAATTGTATATTTCGGTTAAATGAATATTATTTCCAAAACCCGATCCATTTGCCATTCAGACAATACAAAGTTGATCGGATATTTGTATATCGGCTGAATGGATATCCCGCTTAATTGTATGTGGATTTTGGGGTGAAAATGTATCCAAGATCAGATAATTGAATAAAAAGTGAGAAAATGGCGTTTTATCGACATTGGGTCATCAACTGATTTTGAATCGTGGGTGATAATATTTAATGAAATTATAATCATTTTGCTTTCGACTGTACCGGATGTTTGAAAATTGCTTACTTACCACAACAGATTTTTTTAAATAAAATATCCCACAGAATTTCTCATCATATTTGAATGAACACGTAATAAATGATCCTTCACTAAAAAGAAAATCCATCATGGTTATTTGAATTTACCTCAAGTTAAAACAAAACATTGCATAAACTCAGAATTGAAAAAGCAAACATTTTGTTTTCTTTGCACGTGTACAATGTGGTGTTTTTCAGTGGGAGGTGAAAAGATGGCTCAGTTCACAAAGTGCAAAATTGATCAGTGCAGACTAAACATACATGTTTGAATGAGCGTGTTTTGAGAAAGCCCAGGCATTGAGTGATCTTTAATGATGAAAAGATGTCCAGTTCTTTTATCTGCCGTTTGCCTAATCATGAAGGGAATAGGTGTGACCAATTGTTTTATTGAAAATAAAAAAAGTAGATAATGTTATGTCTTTGTTTCTTTTATGTCTTGTGCCTGTATTGTTTTCAAAGTCGCTTGGGTATGATGAGTTTAAAGATTTTTTCTGTATAAAATGAAAGTTCTGCTTACAGAACGACAGTTTCAATTTTTTCATCATGGCAACAAAACGTAAGAGAACCGACCTCACATTGTCCGACAAATAAGAAGTTGTAAAATTGCTCGAGCAGAAACCACTACAGGATGAGATTGCTCGAAAAATGGGATGTTCACAGCCTCAGATATCAAGGATATCTGGTAAGAGACAAGAAATAAAAGAAGAGTATGAGTCAAACGCCAATCATGACAGAAAAAGACAGAGAACTGGAAAAGCAGCAACTATTGAGTCTGCCCTCTCTAAGTGGTTTACGGAGACTAGAAATAGAGACATTCTGCTTTCAGGGCCTGTTCTAGCTCAGAAAGCCTCTGATTTGGCTAAGGAATTGCAGGACAATGATTTCACCCCCACCAATGGATGGCTCAGTAGATGGAAAGAAAGAAATAATATTGTATATAAAAAACAACATGGAGAGAAAAAAGATGCCGACGAACAAGCAGCTGAAAAATGGGTTGAGTCTGTTCTTCCCTCACTTTTAGAAGGATATGATGAGAATGATATCTATAATGCAGATGAGACAGCCATTTATTACAGAGCTTTGCCTGATGGGACTTTAAAAAAAAAATCGAAAAAGGTTTACGGCAAAAAAAAGGCAAAAGATAGAATTACGTTGATGGTTGTGACCAACATGAGAGGGACTGATAAAAGACGGCTAGTTGTCATAGGAAAAAGTAAGCTGCTGCGGTGTTTTAGGGGTAAAAAGACTTTACCAGTTTCATACGAAGCCAACAAAAATGCGTGGATGACGGGAGATATATTTATAAAGTGGCTAAAGAACTTCAATTCGGACATGAAAAGACAAAATCGTAAAATCCTCCCGTTTGTTGATAATTGTAGCGCTCATCCCCCACACCTCTGGAAAAACATTGACAAATATCCAATTTAGCATTTCTACCACCAAAGCATTTCTACCCCAAAGCCCCCCCCCCCCCCCTCCACACCCCTGATCCACTAAAGTAAAATGCCCATTGTTCGGTGGAATACTCAACCCAACATTTATTCACAGTTTCTTTAAGAAACTGCAATGAAATGTTGGGTTTAACAAACAACCGTCCCCAAACCCCCCCCCCCCCCCCCCACACACCCCACCCCCACCCCCCTGATCCACTAAAGTAAAACGTCCATTGTTCGGTGGAATATTCAACCCAACATTTATTCACAGTTTCTTTGTGAAATGTTGGGTTTAACAAACAACCGTCCGTTGATCGGTGGTTCTGTCCGGGTACTCCGGCTTCCTCCACCCGTAAAACTGTCACGGTCATGGTTAACCATTGTGCAGAAATATGTGACCTTAAACCCCAATAAATAAATAAAATAACAATGATGCAAGGGAGCTAACTCTTTTTTCCTGAATGTTTTTTAATCTTGTGCTGTTCTATGTTTTAGCTCAACTTTGGCGAAGCCAAATTTGAGCTTTTGTCATGGCCCGTCGTCTGTCTGTCTGTACGTCAACAATTGGATACGGCTCGGGCTAGAGGCCGTATTTATGAACCGATCTTTACAAAACTTCTTGGGTACCTTTGTTATGACTGTGGGACGAGAACGAGTGTTTTGGGGTGCGGTCCAAAATTCAAGATGGCTGCCAGCCGCCATTTTATACCGATGATGCAGAAATCTGTTTTTTTGTACAGAACTTCCATATGAAAGCTCTGATTTGAATAATTTTTTGTATGAATGTTTAGTACCATGGGATACATCACATATAATACAGATTTTTTCAGTGCCACTTACACACAGTAAGAACACCTGTCAATACGGCTTGGGCTAGAGTCTGTATTTATGAACCAATCTTCATGAAACATCTTGGGTACCTTTGTTATCACCTTGGGATGAGAACGAGTGTTTCTGGGTGTGGCCTAAAATTCAAGATGGCTGCCAGTGGCAATCTTGTACCAAAATTAGGTCTAATCAGTTTTTTGTATACAACTTATATACAGCTCAGACTGGAGGCCGTATTTATGAACCGATCTTTACGAAACTTCTTGGGTACCTTTGTTATCACCGTGGGATGAGAACGAGTGTTTTGGGGTGTGGTCCAAAATTCAAGATGGCCAACAGCAGCCATTTTGTACCAAAATTAGTGCAATCAGTCTTTTGTACAGAACTTCTGTATGAAAGTTCTGATTTGAATAAATTTTTGTATGAATGTTTAGTAACATGGAATACATCACGTATAGTACAGGTTTTTTTCTCGTGCAGAAATTATGCAAATTAGATGAACTTTGATTTATTCAGTGCTACTTATACACTGTAAGTGCACATGTCAATACGGCTTGGGCTAGAGACTGTATTTATGAACCGATCTTCACAAAACGTCTTGGGTACCTTTGTTATCACCTTGGGATGAGAACGAGTGTTTCTGGATGCGGTCCAAAATTCAAGATGGCTGCCAGTGGCCATTTTGTACCGAAATTAGGTCCAGTCAGTTTTTTGTCACAACTTCTATACAGCTTGTATTTATGAACTGATCATCACGAAACTTCTTGGGTCCCTTTGTTTTCACCTTGGGACAGGAACGAGTGTGTTTTGGGGTACCTTTGTTATCACTGTGCTATGAGAACAAATATTTTGGGTTCAGTCAGACCCACTCTGGGACTCAAAAATTTCTTTTCTAGTTTAGAATCTGACTGTCACCCACCTTTACAATACTTTACCTATACATTTGTTACAGGCTACGGTCAGTATTTATGTACAGACCGTTACAATACTTTATATGTGCCTTTGTTATCAGGTCATTACCTGTATGTTTTCATTGCTGTGTCACATACTGTACATGTACATGTCTTAACAAGTTGAGCTACAGTGTCATTGACACTTTCATTTTACAGTTTTTTGTCATTTCGTTTGTTGTGCTATTTTTGTTTTGACATGAATAAAAAGTATTCATTTATGAAGAAAGCGTTGTTTTCTCTTGTGTTTGACCCTTCTTCTGAATTAATTTGATAAATGAAAGCCATTAATGTTCTGCAGACACCTGTGTTTGATGCATTCAACCGGTCAATCCGCTTGAATGAACAGCCAAACACGTGTTTCTGAATGTGTTTTTCCATTATGATCATTCGAGGTTTCTCATCGTGGAAATAAGTAATTTGGCAGGTAAAACAAGTTTTTATAGAATCGTTTTTTATCAGTCCTTCATTAGTGTAAATGCAAATGTTGCAATTCATTGTCATTTAGCCGACTTCGAAGACGAAGTCTTAATCTGCCTCTTGGCTTGTCCCACAATTTCCATTTCTAGTTTGTGCAAAATGAAACTTGAAAAAAAAAACAAACACAACAATCATATTTTTATACTGTACCAATGACCCAGACTTAGCTGGTGCTAACTCCAACAAAACCAGGGCCAAACACAAATTTTGCCCCCCAATCCCCAAAATTTGCATCCAAAACAAAAAGAAATCATGTCCTAAAGGACCTCCATACTACGCCTCTACTGCGCATACGCAGTGACGCAGTCGTCCCGAAATTGGCGCCAATTATCATTCTCTGTTTGGCCCTTCATCAGTCAACATCTCACTGATCTTTGTGCTTGTAAATCTCAGTTTAAAGGATGCCAGGCACGTAATTTTTGGAGAAAATGTGATTCTAAGGAGGATAGAAGGAGGAGAGGAAAAAGAAGTGGCAAAAAATAATCAGGGCTGTACTTAAAATTTTTTGATGAAATTATGTTAAGTTGCCTATTTTCGAGGCATGGGCCTCTTGTTGTCATTCTTGCTAATTGTTGCACTGCTTATTCAGTGTTTCCTCTCCCCTAGCCTTCTAAAGTCCCCCCTGGCAATTCTCCCATGCTTTTGGCATATTTTTGAGAAATTTCATTTCTAAAATTTCCTGGGAGAGTTGCTTGGTTACAGAATGTTTTCTGTTATTTTCCCCATAGTTACGTTTTCACCCATGGGTGTATAACGTTTGTGTTCTGCATCTTCCATCTGATGTTCTACAGATTCTCCCCTGGGAGTCTCTGTTTTGCATCAGATAGAGTGTAATTGATGACTGATTCCGGGCCAGTTTTTTCAGTGCCTGGAGTCATGTTTTCTAGTGTGTTTACACTGTTTGTTTTCATTGGCAACAGCCTTTTTTGAGGGGGGCTGTTTGCCTTTGTGGTAGTTTATCTCATTATAAGATACATTTATATTATCCGAAAGTGTCTCATTAATTATTTTATATAAATTTAAAATTTTTGACCACACTTTGCCATCGGATCCATCGGGGCTCAACGTTACTTTTCAGCAACTTGGGCTTCTCTGAAAAAATATTTTTTCAAAATTATTTTGTTTTGCAATTGTTTTTTCATTTATTAATGGATCATGTTATTATGTATCTTTGTGTCAGGGGTTTTTGCGAGTAACTAGGACTTATTGTTGTTCTTTCACAATGAAGGGACGTTGTTCAAATTGTAATAGGAAGAAATCTTCCTCTGACTTTCATGATCATTGTATTAATTGTAGTCAGTGTTCTCGCATTAATCCCTGTCCTATATGTGAACATTAGGATGAGAAACATTGGAAACGTGTGTCACGATATGTTGTTTCTGGAGAAAGAGCGATGCCGGCTCTTTCTCCACAAGGTCACTCTACTCTCTCAGTTTCTATTTCAGAGGAACCAGAACAGGGTGATGTTTCCATGTTATCTTCTTCAAGTGTGCGTCCGTCGTCACAAATGAATTCAGAGCTAGCGGCAAAAGTGCTCATGGAGATTAGACAAATGTCGTCCGCTAGCTCGCCCGGTGTAGCGTCCATTCACCGAATGGTTCGGCAGCCGGGTTCGTCCGATGCGGTCCAAGAGGAAATTTTGGGTGATGCGAGCACTATAAACATAATAGATGCACACCCAGTGACGGCGGATAGTAAGCGAGAACGGAGGAAGCCTTTTAGTCCGGTTCCTAGCTCGTCCAGGTCCAGCCGGGCCGCGAGCGAGAGAGGTCCCTCTCTCGTACAACAACATCTGGGACCAGATGTTGTGGTACAAAATGTGTCTTTAGCGGAGCATACGTCCGTCGCTCGGGACGCTCCGTTGTATAAGCAGTCCGCAGAGACTGTTAAGGCTTCCTCTTCTCGTCAGCGCACACGACCGCACCTTGGCTGCGTGACCGCCGATATATTACCAGCTTCGCCGATGAAGGATTCTTCGGCGACCAGGTCACACCATCCGGCAGCCAGGGATTCGAGACCGATGGACTCTGGACGTTCGCATAGGAAAAGTATGCGGGAGCCATCTGATGCGGAGCTGCCCTCGGCGAAGCAGCGAAAGACTGCGCCTCCGCAGGTCTCGACGCCGGACATTCTTGTGCAGATAGCACAGCTTATCGCAGCATCCCAGCAGCCGACAGAAACGGTGTCGGATCGAGAATTATCCGACGGCGCTGGGTCGGTACGCTCCGCCGAAGCATCGGGGTCGGACGACCGGGAACATCGTGAGGTCCGACCGGATGGTGAAAGGGATACGGATGACTTGGAGCTATCCCTTTCGGAACAACATAAAGCTGCCGTGGACTTCATCCGGCACTTTCTCCCTCAAGTTGTTCCGTCGGGCCAGACTGCTGTGCTTCCGGACAAGAGAATTATAGCGTCATTGGACTCTGAATTTTTTGAGCGGTTCAGGGACATCGCTCCCGAGTTTCCGTCGCAGTCCAATAATGTTGCTAGAACATTTGAATTATTGAACGACGCTATATTTAAACTTGTTTCCAGGACGGGGAAAGCAGGTTTCTTGTCCGCTAATACTCTCAATCTGCCTTTCATTAATGCAAGGAATAAATTCGATACGGCAGGACAGGGTATACCGAGAGTTCCTCTGCGTATGGACGACGAGGCGGAAGACTTAGAGCTATCATTACCGTCGTCAGCTTCTATTCCAACCACGGTGTTGGAAACAGCTATTGCGTCTAACAGAGCCAATTTAGATGCCTTATCTTACGCAGATCACCTTACTAAGGCGTTATCACTGCGCCTTCAAGGGGAAGAGTTTCAGGATATACAATCCTCTTTAAGACTTCTTTCAAGGGCAGTAGCTTATTCCACGTGTAACTCCGCCCTTTCAGTGGCAAATCTGGAGTTGGTTAGACGTGACGCAGCCCTAGCTACATCCACACTAGTGGATTCTAAGGTGAAGAACTCTCTTAGAGTCGCTTCGGTCTCAGGAGAACTTCTCTTTGACGGCAAGCTTTCCGCTATTTATGATAAAATTAAAAAGAAAGCTAATGATTCTCTGTTGTTCAGATCGGCTCCTAAAAAGTCGGATACAGCAGACACGAATAAGACAGGCACTTCTGGGTCTAATGCGCCCAAGAGAGGTTCCTATAGAGGTTCCGGTGCGTCCTCTTGGTCTTATTCGAGAGACCGTCAGGATAGCGACTCTCGTTCGGGACGTCCTTCAGGCCGGGACAATCGGTCGGACGCCCCGAGGTCGACGAGGCGAGGTGCGGGTCGTGGAAGACGTGGTTTCTCCTACCGCAGGCCTCGCAGGTCCAGGAGGTGATGGCTTAAACCTCTATCGCGTTCCGGTTGGCGGAAGGTTGTCGAGTTTTTCACAAGAGTGGGCGTCGATTACGGACGACCCTTGGGTGAGAGGAGTGACTTCGGAAGGTCTAAAGATATCCTTCAAACGAAAGCCTCCATTAACTCGAAGTCCAAAGTGGACTCATCTTCCGTCAAATCCACAGAAAAGAGACGCTCTGTTATCAGAGGTGCAGTCTCTTTTAATGAAGAATGCGGTAGAGGTCGTAGAAAACCAGGAATCTCTGGGATTCTACAGCCATCTGTTTCTGGTTCCGAAACCAGACGGCTCGTTCCGTCCAGTCATAGATTTGAGCTGGATAAACAAGCTGATCGTCGCTCCGAAGTTTTATATGGAGACGATTCGATCGGTCAGAGCGAGTATTCGGGTGAACGATTATGCTACGAGCATAGATCTCAAAGATGCGTACTTTCACGTCATGGTACATCCGACATTCCGAAAGTATCTACGCTTTGCAGTCCTGGGAGTGGTGTATCAATTCCGGGCGATGTGCTTCGGATTGAATCTAGCACCCTTGGCTTTCACTCGGGTAATGAACTCGGTAATGATCTACTTCTGAGCTCATTCGTCTGCGGTAACGTCGGCCTACCTGGACGACATTCTTCAGAGGTACGGCAACGAGTTAACACTTCAGAACGATGTTCAGAATCTTCTTCTATTGCTCCGACGTCTCGGTTTTATAGTAAACGAGGAGAAGTTGATCTGGTGCCGTCCAAGTCATTCACTCATCTGGGAATGAGCTTCGAGACGCACAACAATCTCGTTCGTCTGCCGTTAACCAGAGCGAAATTAGTCAGTTGTTACGCTCGCTATTGTCTGCACGCAGACAAAGTCACGGCGAGAGAATTTATGAGACTGATAGGTCTGTGCGGAGCCGCCGCGGATCTCATTCCGATGGGGCGGCTACGCACACGTCCTCTTCAAATTTTCCTGACTCAGAATTGGAGTGTGAAAATTCATTCGCTCGATGTAGACGTTCTCTTGTCAGATCAAGTGAAACAAGAGATTCAGACTTGGGCAAACATTCAGTGGTTAACTCAAGGAGTTCCGCTGCAGTTGCCGGATCCGAGTTTTACCGTTATGACGGATGCCAGTCAAACAGGTTGGGGTGCATCATTAATCCCAACGGATTCGAGATGCCAGGGTCTTTGGGATCCGCAATTCCTGTGCAAGCACATAAACATCAAGGAAATGATGTCAATTTGGCTTGCGTTACGTCACTGGATGGACATTATTCACGATGCTCATGTCCAAATCCTATCCGACAATACGACAGTAGTGGCATATATACGGAATCAGGGAGGCACTCATTCAGTTCCGTTGTTCAATCTAACGGAAAGAATCCTTCTGTTTGCGTTAGAACATCACGTTCTTCTTTCGGTCCGTCACATACCGGGTCGTCTGAATGTGCTAGCAGACTCCCTTTCACGAAAGGGTCGCTTGTTGCCGTCGGAGTGGACTCTCAACAAACAAGTATTCAATCAGATTTGCTACCAATGGGAACGGCCAATGATAGACTTATTTGCGACACATCTCAACAATCAGTTGCAGACGTATGTGTCTCCGTGTCCGGATCCAAGAGCATTTGCAGTAGACGCTCTGTTGATCCCTTGGGACGGAATGATAGGATATGCGTATCCTCCAGCGCCGTTAATTCAACAAGTATTGCTAAAGATAAAACAATCTCAATGCAAGATTCTGTTGGTAGCATCTCTGTCGCCACAGAGACCGTGGATAAATCTACTCAGGTGTCTGTTGTGGGACCTACCGCGGAAGCTTCCTCCACGAGAGGATCTTCTTTCGCAGGGGAAATCGCGCCAACTCCATCACAACCCGCAAGGTCTCAACCTTCACGTTTTTCCGTTGTGCGGTCCTTCTTGCATGGCAAGCACTTTACAGGACGAGCAGTGGACGCGATTTCTAACTGTAGGAGGACCTCCTCTTCGCTAAACTATGCGGCTAAGTGGAAGGTTTTTCGTCGTTGGTGTAGGGATCATTCTGTAGATATATTTGATCCCTCTATACCAGACATTGCAAACTTTCTAGTATACTTGTTTGACGAAATCAAACTGCAGCCTGTTACTATAAAGGGTTATAGATCTATGTTATCTGATACCTATGCACATCATGATAGTTTACAAATTGGATCTAATGTCTCTTTATCGAAGTTGGTTAGAAACTTTTCGATAAATAGACCCAGAACTCTTAGATTAATTCCTAAGTGGAATTTAGCTTGGGTTCTCCTTAAATTGAAGGAAAATCCATTTGAACCTCTTGGGACAGTAGATTTCAAATTCTTATCTTATAAGACAGCTTTTCTCTTAGCTTTCTCTTCTGCCAGAAGAGTCAGTGAGCTTCATGCACTATCGGTGGATGATTCTCATTATCGTAGTGTTGGGAACACTATCACCTTCACTACTAATGTGGGTTTTTTAGCTAAGAATCAGGCTCCTAATAAATATCCGGAACCTATTGTTATTAAGGCTCTTCCGTCTTCAGACGGGCGTAGGCCTTTACTCTGTCCTGTTAGAGCACTACGTATCTATAAACAGAGATCTCAGTTTATCAGAAAGGGACGGAAACGTTTCTTTCTGTCTTTGATGCCTAATAGAAAGGACATTTCAGTCCATTCTATTGCTAGATGGATTCAGTTAACTATCCGTACTGCTTATGAAGATTTATCTTCTTCTCAGCAGTCTGTGCTTAAGATTTCTGCTCATGAAGTAAGAGCTCTTTCTACTTCCTGGGCTTATGCTAATAGTGTTGCTATTACAGATTTAATGAAGGCTGCTTATTGGTCTCAGCCATCCACATTTACGAATTTTTATCTCAGAAATATTGAGTCCATTTCTGGAGACCTGCATTGTTTAGGTCCGTTATCTGTTGCTCAGAATGTCGTCCACTAAACAGTTGCAACTATAGTTATGCAGGCTTTCTGTTCCGGCAGTGACTCCGTCCGGCTGCCCTCTTCGCTCTGGGCTATTTGACCCAGGGCAAGGGGAAGGGGGGGGGGGGGGTGGGCGGGTGTTCCCTTAGGTCACCTGCTTTATAGTGAAAAGCAAGGGAATGCCTCCTCCAAGTCAGTATTTCTGAGTCGCTTCCGGGATGGTTTTAAAGTGTAATATTAATGTTTAAATTCATTCATGTCTTATTTTTAAAGTGTAGCTCGGTGTGAAGCATTTGTATATGTCAAGTGTCAAACAGGCTTTAATATACAATACTCGGACACTTTTAAATGATTATAAAGAGTCTCAATTCTCTGGACTACTTTATTTATTGGCTTGCTTTAAAAATAATTAGTATAAGGGTTATACTGGATGTTAATAGAGAACATGAATGTTATTGTGCTCAATTATTAAGGGTAGTGTATCTTTCTAATTTAATATTAAATAAGAAAGATACATGTAAAGCCTAATACTCCTTTTCTCCTTAAGGGGTTACCTCTTTACTATATAGTTGAGCTTATTGGATTTTCCTCTATGTCCTAGGCCCTCCAGCCTGTTTACTATTCAGCTAAGTCTGGGTCATTGGTACAGTATAAAAATGTTAAAAAATTTATAGTAATTTATATATTTTTTATACTTACCAATGACCCAGACGGGGATGGCCCTCCCTGGAGTTGGGAACTCTTGCCTCCCCGTTGGGTACATAGCGCTGACCAGGCACTGCCAGTAAGAATGATAATTGGCGCCAATTTCGGGACGACTGCGTCACTGCGCATGCGCAGTAGAGGCGTAGTATGGAGGTCCTTTAGGACATGATTTCTTTTTGTTTTGGATGCAAATTTTGGGGATTGGGGGGCAAAATTTGTGTTTGGCCCTGGTTTTGTTGGAGTTAGCACCAGCTAAGTCTGGGTCATTGGTAAGTATAAAAAATATATAAATTACTATAAATTTTTTAACTTTTCCCTTTTTTAATTTATTTTAATTTTATTTAAAATAGAAAATATATGCAACATACAAAACATACATCAGAAATAAAAGATGAGACATAATACATAGAACACGAAACACTTATACATGTACTGTGTAACTGTACATTGAGCTCATTTGGGTAAAACCTCTTCACGACAGACGAGTATATGCCTCCTGGATAACAGAATACTCCGCTTAATAGAATAATTTCAGCTGACAAATAGGTTATTCAATTAAGTGGGTTCAAGTGTATTCATGTATCTCAGTTATATATATAGTTATTGTGGAGTTTGGAGGACTGATCTCGACTTTAGTTGATACACTCCTGCAGACTCTTGTCATTCTTGTGTTGCACTGGGATGACTGATGTTGGATTCGAGAGTCGCGGTACGTTGTTGGTGGTGAGGTTCTCAGGATCGGAGCCTCTTACCGCGTTTTACTTCATTCTGTCAGTTTCTTTTTCTGAGGAACATGAACATGGTGATGATTTTCTGACACCCATCCAAGTGTGCTACCGTCGTCGCGCTCCATGGAGCATATAGAGCTAGCTGCAGTGCTCATTATTGCAAGAGTTAGGGCCTTTGGGTAAAGGTTTTAATCTCTTGCAAGCAGCTAGCTCAACCGGTGAAGTGGTACTCCATCCATGGGTGACGTGACGCCGGATAAGTCCGTTGCGGTCTAAGAGGTGGATTGGGTAGAGCGAGCACTATAATATAAATAGCTCACCCAGCGACGATGGAAATAGGGAGGAAGTCTGCAAGTTCTTGTACTCGGTGAGGTCTGATAGACCGCGACCGGGAGAGGCCCCCCTCTCTAATATAGCAGAGTCTGGGGTCAGATGTTGTTTCGAAAAACTTGCACAAACCGGAGCATATGTCCGCCCTCCACTCAGGATGCTCTGTTTAGTCTGCAGCCGGGGTCGGCTTCAGTCAAGGCTTCCTCCACTACATTTCACAAGGCCGAAATGAAGTTTTCTGGTTGGAAACTTGCACAAGATGGAGCATATGTCCGCCAGCCGCTCGGGACGCTCCGTCTAGTCTGCAGCCGGGGTCGGCTTCAGTCACGGCTTCCTCTGCTATGTTATTTAAACACCCACGACTGCATCCTAGCTACCCGACTTCGGATATCCAGCCTGCTGCACGAAGAAGGAACCACTCTTCGCCCGTGAAGTCGGACCATCCGGTAGCTAGGGAGATGAGGCCTTGATCATCGGGACGCTCGGAGAAAGGATCCGTTTCCGACACACCATCCCAGGAGCAGCATGTGGCTAAGGAATGGAAATCCGCCACTCCTCAGGCCTCGATGACGGACTTGCTGTCGCAGATTGTGCAGCTAATTGTTGCATCCCAGCAAGTGCAGATGCAGCCTCCCTCAGACTCAGAATCTGAGCTGTCGGACGGTGGTGGGTCGGTCCAGTCGTCTGTTCGCGCAGATGCAATGGACCGAGATTCGCATCTGATTCTCTCGGATGGTGAAAGGGATAAGGAAGAGGATTACCTTTCCCTTTTGGAACAGTACATAGTTGCGATGGCTTTCATCCATCAATACTACCCTGCTTTTGTTCTGCCAAATCAGAATGCTGCGACGACAAAAGAGAAACTTCTGATGTCGTTAGGCGCAGACTTTATCCGGACAAAGGAGGAAGTCTTTTCTTTTCCGGTTCAGTTTATGCAGGTGTCGCAGGCCTTCGGCCATATAGACGACGCCGTATTTATCCTCTTGAGTGCGAGGAAGAAGGCACTTTCTTATCTTCATCTTCCATATACATACCATTTTTTGGACCACGTTCATTTAAAAATGGTCTGGGAAGATGTTCAGAGAGTTCTTCTTCGTTTGGATGAGCAGGCCGGGGATCTAGAGGTATCCTTATCTGTATCATTCACTATTCGTTCAGACGCAATTGAGACAGCAATTTCTTCAAATAGAGCGAATTTGGACATGACATTTTACACAGATCACCTTACAAGAGCTATGGCGCAACGTCTCAAGGGAAAGGAATTTTGAGGACGTTCGTACCTCTCTTAGAGTTCTTTCCAGGGCAATTATGTATACCACGTATAACTCCGCCCTAACAGTGGCTAATCTGGAGTTAATCAGACGTGATGCTGCCCATGCGTCGTCATCACTGATAAGATGACAAGGTGAAAAGCTCTCTCTGAGTCACTCCAGTTTCCGGACATTTTATTTTCGACGACTGGCTTTCGTTAGTCTATGAACAGGCTACTAAGAAAGCGTCTAGTGCTCTGCTTTTGAAGACGAGTAAAGGAGGGCGTTCCTGAAAAAAAAACGTCAAAAGGAAACTCCTCCCGAGGGTACAAGAAACCCCCTTATAATTACTCTGGAGGTCGTCAGTATAGCGACTCGGAAAAGGGGCGTAGGTCTGATCGGGACTATAGGTCAGACGCCCCTAGGCCGACGAGACGAGGTTTTTCACGGGGAGGACGTGGTTCCTCCTCCCATAAGCCTCACTGGTCATACAGGTGATGGTTTAGACCTCTATTGCTGGCAGTTGGCGGAAGGTTATCAAGCTCCGCAAAAAACTGGATAACAATCATGGAAGATCAGTGGGTGAGAAGTGTAGTCTCGGATGGTTTACAGCTATCATTCCGAGTAAAACCCCACTAACAAGTTGTCCACGTTGGACAAATCTTTCATTAAATTCTTGCATAAGAGAATTCCTCCTACTGGAGGTATAAGCTCTCTTATCAAAGGAAGCAATGCTGGTCATCGAGAATCAGGATTCTCAAGATTTTTACAGTCACCTGTTCCTCGTACCAAGCCAGACGGCTCGTTCCGACCGGTAATAGACTTGAGCTGGATAACAAGTTTATCATGGCTCTAAAAGTTTATTTATGGAAACCATTCAGTTGGTAATAGCCAGCGTTCAAGTGATCGATTATGTGGCAAGCATAGATCTAAGGATCTGTACTTTCATGTCCTGGTACATCTGGCATTCTAAAAGTACCTGCAGTCTGCCGTACAAAAGAAGGTGTATCAGTTCAGAACAATATGCTATGGTCTGAATCTGGCCCCCTGGGCATTTCACTTTGAACTCTGTAATGTCTTACTTACGAGCTCATTTGTCCGCGGTAACGTCGACTTACTTGGACGACCTTCTACAGGGATACGGCAACAGAATTGGTCTTCAGAATGATGTTCAGAGTCTGTTTCTATTACTCCGACGTCTCGGTTTCATCGTAAACGAGAAAAAGTCGGATCTAGCTCCATACAAGTCGTCGATTCACTGGGGATTGAGCTTTGAGACTCACAACAACCTGGTTCACCTGCCATTACCCAGAGCGAAATTAATCAGTTGTTATGCTCGCTTTTGTCTACACTCAGACGCATTAATAGTGAGGGAATTCATGCGACTGTTGGAGCTGTGCGGAGCGGCTGTGGATCTCATTCCGATGGGGCGCCTGCACGCACGTCCCCTCCAGATATTCTTCACTCAGAGCTGGAGTGTGAAGACGCTTTTGCTTGAACCAGTATTATTTTAACGGACCTAGTAAACAAGGGTTCAAATTGGGCAGATATTCAGTGGTTAACTCAGGGAGTTATGCTGCAACTGCCAAATCCGGCTTTCACGATTATGACAGATGTGAGTCAGATGGGTTGGGGCGCGACCCTAAGTCCCGCAGTCTTGAGGTGTCAGGGTCTTTGGGACCCTCGGTTCCAGGAGAAACACATAAACATCAACGAGATGATGTTAATTAGCTAGCGCTACAACATTGGATTCACATAATAATGGACATCCATGTTCTATTTGGTCAGACAACTCGACAGTAGTAGCGTACATCGGGAACCAGGGCGGCACCTATTCATTTCCGTTATGCCAACTAACGGAGAAGATTTTCCTAATGTGTCATGAATCATCATGTTCATCTTTTCATCCATCATAATATACTGGGTCATCTGTACTTACTTTACTCTTGGAAAGGTCGCCTGTTGCCATTGGAATGGACGCTCAACAAGCGAGTATTTGGACAGTTTTGCTACCGGAGGGATCGCCCCATGATACATCCGTTTGCGACGCACCGGAACAATCAGTTACCGTCGTTTGTGTCACCATGCCCAGACCATTGAGCGCATGCAGCAGACGCTCTGCTGATCTCATGGGGATGGATGATAGGATACGCATATCCTCCAATTCATTTGATTCAGTAGATTATGTTTAAGATCATACAGTCTCGTTGTGAATCCTACAAGTAACACCTCTGTCGTCACAGAAACCTTGGATCAGTCTTCTCAAGTGTCTGTTATGGGACATTCCCCGGAAGCTTCCTCCATGAGAGGACCTTCTTTATCAGGGGAAGTTTTTGTTCTTCAGGTCCCTTCTCCGCCCATAGTGGCATAATGGAATCGGTTAGACGTGAGGGAACCATTGCGCTTCCAATATTATTTTATGACTAACACAAGAACGATTAAGTAATGTTGGTGAGGAGGGTTCGATATGACTTTGAATCCCCCCACATCGCCAATGTGTTTAGAGGCGATTACCAGGCAAGACATAGTTTTCTTCCTGCAAGCCTCATATAAGTTTAAATACATCTCGATTGGTGGCTGGGTCGTGTTCTGTGGCGACCTCATGGGCACATCCACTTTTAGTTGGATTGGTTTCCTGTGATTATTCGTCTATATGTCATATACGAGCGCATATTTCATCATAATTAAATTGCTAGTATTTGGGTACCTCAGAGGCTGCATAACCAGTTAACTGGTATTCAGATAATTATATGCGGGATTTTAATGCTCACATGCATAATAATTATTAGGCTGACGCTTTATTGTATGTTATGGACCTTTGAAATTATGAATTATTGGAGCCTGTTAATCATACGTACATCCATTTCTAGATTCCGATTTCTATTAATGTCGGTACTCAACTCGTATATTCCCACATTTATAGTGTCATAGATATCGGATAGTAAACGTCGGGAAGTGTTGTTACAGGAATTTATTGTACACCTGAATGGGGTCGCCTGTGGGTTACCTCGGAAGTGTGTTTACTCTCCAGAGATCGTTCATTGTGGTTCGATTGGACATGTTATGTTATATATTATATCACCGGTTTTCGACCTATCTGCGTATGCCGTCTTCGGTGTACGTTATATAGCGGGCAGCATTAATTACCGGGATCGACACTATCGCCTTAACTTCTGAAGTGGTGTTAAGCACCATTTATTAATAATAAATTAATACCTGAGTGCCTGTTCAATGAATATTTATATTCTTTTTTGGTACCGCTTCTACTGATTCCAGAGCGCTCCCCTCTTTCTTTTTGAAGATTCCTTCAACAGAAAGGGGGGGGGGGGGGGGATGATTTTTTACCTCTCCTACAGCTTGATAGGTATGTAACTATGAGGGAAGCTGTTTTGTCCATAATTATATTCTGCATACAGCTGTGAATGGCGAATGTTTGTGGGGGATATTCGCTCATTCTCAAATACGCCATCCTAATTTTTAGGGGCTTAGTCCGGGCTAACCTTAAAAATTGGGAACTCGTTACATCCAATTAGCATAGTCTTCATGCTAAGTATACGGAATTACTTGAACTGGGCTCTTTTTGTATGATATGTCTTCTCTATTACTGTATAGAGAGAAATACATGTAATTCCTAATAATTTTAATTTCCTTTCACCTTGGACTACAGGATTGGAACTATGTTGATATACTAATTCTGAAGTCCTAGGCCCTCCACCTTTTTATGATTCAACTAGTCTGGGCCATTGGTTTACAGTGTAAAAATATTATAAATTCATAGTAATTTGTATATTTTTATACTTACCAAAGGCCCAAACGGAGATGACCCTCCCGTGAGTGGGCACTCATTCCTCCCCGCTGAATTTTTATGTAGTACTCTCTTCTACAAAGAATGATGTTGGCACCAATTCTGGTCACTTCCTGACGTCTGCGCATGCACAGAGAGTAAATGTATGGAGGGCCAGATAGGACTTTTAATTTTCGGTTTTGCAAACAAATTTGGGGGATTGGGGGTAGAGGGGTGGGGGGTTCAAAATTTGTGTTTGGCCCTTAATAACTTTCAGTTAAGCACCAGCTAGTCTGGGCCAGTGGTAAGTATAAAAATATACAAATTACTATGAATTTATAATTTTTGTGTCAAATGAGATTTTTTTGTGCATGGGTATTTTATGTGGGTGAACTACAGGGCAGCCGCCATGGATTGGTCACTTTCCACGGGTCGACAGAATTTCCGCGGATGCAATAATATTAGATTCCAAAAACAGTAATTACAGGAATACTCGTCAGACATTTAATCAATGAAGCACTGGGTACAGCCCAGTGCTTCATTAATTGAAATTTTGTTGATTATGATATTTTTATACTGTACCAATGACCCAGACATAGCTGGTGCTAACTCTTAAAATATAGGGCCAAACACAAATTTTGCCCCCCAATCCCCAAAATTTGCATCTAAAACTAAAGAAAACATGTCCTGAAAGGCCCTCCACACTTCGCCCCTACTGCGCATGCGCAGTGTCAAGGACGTTCCGAAATTGGCGCCATTTATCATTCTAAGTTTGGCCCTTCATCAGTTAACATCTGACTGATCTTTGTGCTTTTAAATCTCAGTTTAAATGATGCCAGACACATAAATATTAGTGAAATGGTGATTCTAAGGAGGATAGAGAAGGAGGAGAGGAAAAGAATGTGTGACAGAATATTATCAGGGCTGTAACTTAAAATTTTTTAATGAAATTATGTTAAGTTACCTATTTTCAAGGCAGCAGCCATTTTGTTGTCATTCTGATTATTTAGTTACACTGTTTTTACAAGTGTTTTCCTCTCTCCCTGTCCTTTAAGTTCCCCCTTGCTATTCTCCCATGCTTTTGGCATAGTTTCTGTAATTATTATTACTAAAATTTCTTGGGAGTTTTAGCTGAATAACAGAATGAATTCTGTTCTTTCCCCGTGTTTACGTCTTCACCTACGGGTGGTTAGGCGTTGTG
The DNA here is from genome assembly GCA_031216915.1 of Pictodentalium vernedei. Taxonomy (NCBI): domain Eukaryota; kingdom Metazoa; phylum Mollusca; class Scaphopoda; order Dentaliida; family Dentaliidae; genus Pictodentalium; species Pictodentalium vernedei. Next base: position 100,018,491 of record CM062290.1, on the reverse strand, counting down.
TTCTGCATCTACCATCTGATGTTCTGCAGTTTCTTCCCTGGAAGTCTCTGTTTTGCATCAGATAGTGTATTTTTGGTAACTGATTTCGGGCCTGGGTGCCTGGAGTCTTATTTTAGTGTTTTTACACTCATTGTTTACATTTACAACAGCCCTCTGTGTGAGGGGGGGATTTCTAAAAAATAATATCTTTATGTTATTTTAATCATAACTAGATACATTATTATTGTTCGTAAGTGTTGAATAAATTGTTTAAAATATTTTTAAAATTTTTGTCCACACTTAGGCTTGGGATCCATTGGGGCTCAACGTTACTTTTCAGAAACTTGGGCTGTTCTGAAAAAATATTTTTTCAAAATATTTTGATTTCAATTATTTTTTCTATATTAATGGATCATATTATTATTATGTATTTTGATTGCCAGGGGTTAGTGCGAGTACCAGGACTTGTTTTCTTTTCACATTGAAAGGATATTGATCAATTGTTTTAAGAGGAAGTCTTCCTCTGACTTTATTATCATTCTATATGTGGTCAGTGTACTCGCATTAACTCCTGTTCTGTATCGTATGATTTCGATGACAATATGGGAAGCGTATGTCACGGTATGTTGTTGGGGATTTGGACACTCCGGTCCTTTCCCCGCAGGGTCACTCTACTTTATCAATTTCTATTTCAGACGATCAAGATTAGGGTGATGTATCTGTGATGTCTTCCAACAGTGTGCCTCCGTCGTCACTATTAATGAAGGGCTAGCGGAAAAGTGCTCATGTAATACGCCAATTGCCTAAGAGGACCCTAGTAGGTTCGACGGCCTTTGACGTCCGCTAGCTCGCCCGGTGTAGCGTCCATTCACCGAATGGTTCGGCAGCCGGGTTCGTCCGTTGCGGTCTAGAAGGAATTTTGGGGTGATGCGAGCACTATAAAATTAACTTAATGCACACCCAGTGACGGCGGATCGGAGGGAGAACGGAGGAAGCCTTTTAGTCCGGTTCATAGCTCGTTCCGGTCCATCCGGACGGCAAGCGAGAGAGGCCCCTCTCTCGTTCAACAACATCTGGCCCCAGATGTTGTGGTACAAAATGTGTCGCTAGCGGAGCATACGTCCGTCGCTCGGGACGCTCCGTTGTATAGGCAGTCCGCTGAGACTGCTAAGGCTTCCTCTTCTCGTCAGCGCACACGACCGCACCTTGGCTGCGTGACCGCCGATATATTACCAGCTTCGCCGATCAAGGATTCTTCGGCGACCAGGTCACACCATCCGGCAGCCAGGGATTCGAGACCGATGGACTCCGGACGTTCGCATAGGAAAAGTATGCGGGAGCCATCTGATGCGGAGCTGCCCTCGGCGAAGCAGCGATAGACTACGCCTCCGCAGGTCTCGACGCCGGACATTCTTGTGCACATAGCACAGCTTATCGCAGCATCCCAGCAACCGACAGAAACGGTGTCGGATCGAGAATTATCCGACAGCGCTGGGTCGGTAGCCGGGGACTCGAGGCCTGCAGACTCCGGACGTTCGCATAGGAAGTGTGCGGGAGTCAACGTACATGGAGCTTCCGGCGGCAATGCATCGTAAGTCCGCTACTGCACAGGCCTCGGGAACGGACGTGCTTTCCTTAATAGCACAGTTTATCGCAGCATCCCAGCATCAACTGAATCTGTCGCATATATTTTATCCGACGATGCTGGGTCGGGACGCTCCGCGGAAGCGGGTACGGACGTCCGAAAGTTTCATCCGGTCCGACGGGATACCGAAAGGGATTCGGAGGATTTCAAGCTTTCCCTTTCGGAACAACATATGCTGCGATGCCGGATAAGAAACTGATAGCGTCGGTGGACTTAGAAATTTTTGGTTCGGTTCAGGGACATCGTCCCTCAGTTCCGACATAGTCCAATAATGTCACACAAACTTTCGAATTATTGAACGACGCTATATATATTATTATTTTATGCTTGCTATCCAAGCATTTCTGGTTTCTTGTTCGAAGAGTTATGGAGATGTCTTTCAAAAGTGTGCCTCTGTCGTCATAGTTAATGAAGAGTTAGCGGCAATAAGTGCTCATGGAATATGTCTATCGCTTACGGAGTGACATTCGCTAGCTCACCCGGTGTAGCGTACATTCATCGAATGGTTCGGCTGCCGGGTTCGTCCGTTGCGGTCTAGGAAGGAGATTTGGGTGATGCGAGCACTTTAATTACTTTAGTACTCACCCAGTGACGGCAGATTGAGGACAGATCGGAGGAAGCCAACAACATAGGGGACCGCATGTTGTGGTTCAGATATTTTACATTCGGAGCATATGTCCGTTGCTCGGGACGCTCCGTTATATTGTCAGTCCGAGAGACTGTCTTTAATGCTTCCTCATCCTCACAGCAGGGCACACGACCGCACATTGGCTACGTGACCTCGAGTATCCGATCAGTTTCGGCATTCAGTGATTCCACGGCGAATAGGTCGCGCCATCCGGTAGCCAAGGGACACGAGGCCTATACACTCCGGTCGCTCGCATATTGGAAGTATGCACGGGGTAACGATCACGGAGCTTCCAGCGACAATGCATCGTAAGACCGCTTCTCCTCAGGCCTCAGTGACGGACATGCTATCCGAGTTAGCACAGTTGTTTCGCAGCATCCCAGCAATTGACAGTTTCTCGGTCGAATCAGGAATTATCCGACGGCGCTGGGTCGGTGCGGTCCGCGGTTGCATCAGCTACGGACGACCGAACGCTTTATAGGGTCCGACAGGATGGCGAAAGGGATTCGAAAGATTTCGAGTTTTCCCTTTAGTAGTATCGGAAGATGCCTTTCATATCTTCTGGCATTTCTTCCAGTGATTATTTTTCGGACTTCATTGCTGCGATCTTGGATAAGAGACTTATAGCGTCATTGGACTCGGATTTTTCGATCGGTACAGGGACATTGTCCCTGACTTACCGACGCAGTCCAATATTGTCATTACAACATGTGTTTTATTTTTCGACGCTATATATTTATATATATATACAAGCCTGCTACTAAGCATGATAGTTTAGTTTCTTGTCCGCGTTGCTCATTTCTGCCATTTTATCATTTTTACAAATAGTTTATTTTGGCAGAGCAGGGCATACCGAGAGTTCATATGCGTCTAGACGGTGTGTTTAAAGACTGCATATATTCTTTTTCGCCGTTTATGTCTTTTCCAATTTCAATGTTGGGAACGACATTGTGTATAGTAGACTTAACTTAGACGCTTTATTATACGTAATCCGCCTTACTGAGGCGTTATCATTACGTCTTCAAGAAAAGATTTACGAGATATTATTCTCAATGTAATTTCTTTTGAGGGCAGTAGTTTGTTCACGTATAACTCCGCCCTTCAGTGGCTGATTGGAGTTGGTTAGACGTGACGCAGCCCTAGCTACATCCACACGCGTGGATAGTAAGGTTAAGAACTCTCTCAGAGTCGCTTCGTTCTCGGAGGAGCTTCTCTTCGACGGCAACTTTCCGGCAATCCATGAATTGCTCGATTTATACATTCTCTTGTCTATCTAGTGTTACAAGAGATTCAGACTGGGGCAAACATTCGGTGGTTGACTCAGAGAGTGCCGCCGTAGTTGCCGGACCCGAGTGTGGCTGTTATGACGGTTGCCAGTCAAACAGATTGGGATATATACTGATCCCTATGGATTCGAAGTGCCAGGGTCTTTGGGTTCCGCAGTCTTTTAGCTATCAGTTTAACCTCCGCGGAATAATGTTTTTTAGGCCTGCTTTATGTCATTGCATGAACATTATTCAGAAACGCATGCCCAAATTCCTGTCCTTTAATTCGACAGTAGTGGCGTATCTCCGGAACCAGGGAGGCACTCTTTCGTTTCCGTTATTCAATTTAATGGAAAGAATCCGTCTGTTGGTTATAGTACACCAAGTTCAGTTTTGGTCCGTCATATTCCGGGTCGTCTGATTGTTTTATCGGACTCCCGTTCTCTTACGGGTCGCTTGTTGCTGTCAGAATGGACTCTCAACAAACAAGTATTCAATCAGATTTGCTATCTATGGGAGCGCCCAATGATGATTTATTTATGACACAGCTTGCTATTCAATTGCAGACGTATGTGTTGGCTTGTCCAGATCTCTGAGCTAATAGTGTTAACGCTCTATTGATCTATAGGACGGAATGATAGGATACGCGTATCCTCCGGCGCTGTTGTTTCAGCAGGTATTGCTAAGATAAACAACCACAATACATTTCTGTTGATAGCATCTCTATCTTCACAGAGATCATGAGTAATTTACTCTCTTGTCTACTGTGGGTCTTAACGTGAAATCTTCCTCTATGTGAGGATCTTTTTTCACTGGGTAAATCGTGTCATCTTTATCACAACCAGCAAGGTCGCAACCTTCATGTATTCCATTGTGTGGTCCGTATTGCATTGTAAGCACTGTACTGGACGAGCTTTGGACGCGATTTCTTACTATAGGAGATCCTCTTCTTCGCTATTCTATGCGACTAAAGTGGAGGCTCTTCCGTCGTGGTGTAGGGATCATTATGTTCATATTGTTGATCCCTCCATACTACTCATTGCTATTTTTTAGTATACTTGTTTCACAAGATCTACTGCCGCCTGTTATTATTTAGGTTATAGGTTTATGTTACCTCATACCTATGCACTCTACGATAGTTTACAATTGAGTCTTTTGTCTCTTTATCTAAGTCAGTTAGTAGCTTTTTGATAAATAGACTTAGAATCTTTAGATTAAATTCCTATACGGATTTTAACTTCGGTTCTTATTTAGCTAAGTAATCATTTGAGCCTCTGGAAACAGTAGTTTTCAAATTCTGACCTTTTAGACAGTAATTCTGTTGGTTTCTCTTTTACTGTAGAGTCAGTGAGTTTCATGCACTATCGATGGATGATTTTCACTTTCATAGTTTCGGAATCAATACTTCCGTTACTATTTAGGTTGGATTGTTGCATAAGAGTTAGGCTCCTATTATCCGGAACCTATTATTTTAAGGTCCTTCCGTCTTCGTATGGGCATAGGCCTTTACTCTTTCCGGGTACAGTTTATGTATTTATAAACAGATATCTGTTTATTACAAGGGCGTAAGTTTCTTGTCTTTGATGTCTAGTAGAAGGACGTTACGCTCCATTTTATTGTTAATGGATTCTATTAACTATCGGTACTGCTTATGGTATATCATTGACTTAGCAGTTGTGCTTAAGATTTCGGCTCATGAAGTAAGAGTTCTTCTACTTCTTGGGCTTACTTTAATAGTGTCGCTATTATAGATTTTTGAAGGCCGCTCATTGCGCTCAGCCATCCACTTTCATGAATTTTATCTTAGAAATATCGAGTCAATTTCTTGAGGCCTCTTTTGTTAGGTCTATTATCTACTGCTCAGAATGTCATTCTCTTAACAGTTGCTACTATAGCTAGGTAGGCTGTCTGTTTCGGCAGTGTCTCCGTTCGGCTGCCCTCTTCGCTCTGGGCTATTTGACCCAGGGCAAGAAAAAGGGGGGGGGGGGAGGGTGTTCCCTTGGGTCACCTGTTTTACTATGAAAACAAGGGGATACCTCCTCCGGAGTTAGTAATTCTGAGCTGTTATTGGGATGGTTGTTTAGTGAGAAGTTTAAGTTTATAAAATTCATTCAAGTCTTAGTTTTTAAAGTATAGCTTTTGAATATTGCATATGTCAACGGACATGATTATGCAATTCTCAGACACTTTTAGGAGTATAAGAGTCTCTATTCTCTAGACTTACTTTATTATTGGCTTACTTTAAAAATTATTAGTATAAGGATTATATTGGATATTAATAGAGTACATGGATGTATGAAGCTCAATTTTGGAAGGTGTTGTATCTTTCTAATTTATCATAAATAAGAAAGATACATGTAAGGCCTATTACTTCTTTTCCCTACAGGGGATGACTCTATTTTATTTTATTGAGCGTATTCCATTTTGCTCTATGTCCTTGGCCCTCCAGCCTTTTTACTATTCAGCTATGTCTGGGTCATTGGTACAGTATAAAAATGTTAAAAAATTTATAGTAATTTATATATTTTTTATACTTACCAATGACCCAGACGGGGATGGCCCTCCCAGGAGTTGGGAACTCTTGCCTCCCCGCTGAGTACATAGCGCTTACCAGGCACTGGTTATTAGAATGATAAATGGCGCCAATTTCGGAACGTCCTTGACACTGCGCATGCGCAGTAGGGGCGAAGTGTGGAGGGCCTTTCAGGACATGTTTTCTTTAGTTTTAGATGCAAATTTTGGGGATTGGGGGGCAAAATTTGTGTTTGGCCCTATATTTTAAGAGTTAGCACCAGCTATGTCTGGGTCATTGGTAAGTATAAAAAATATATAAATTACTATAAATTTTTTAACTTTTATTACCTGGTAAACACATGCGTGGACATCACGCCCACATGTGTGTTACAACCAGTCCATGGCGGCCTTACTGTATAAAAACTTTTTTTTCATATGTTATTCAAGAAATATCAAAAGCATCAAATTTTATAAAATCATATTTAACATAAAACGGAACATAAAATAATAAAGTATCGTGAATCATATATGATCTATACGGTTACTGATTGAATTAATTCCTTTATTACTGTGTTAATCTTTGATTTTGGTCAATGGGGAAAGTACCACCAACTATTCAAGACAATTGATAATCTGGTCTATTGTTCGCTATTGTTGAAGAAACAAAGCATGCATTGTTTACACAATACACAACTTCTTAATCCGAGGTGTGACTGGTCATTGTGTACACAGTTTAACGAGATTACTTTTTTTGTAATTAATGATGTGGGCAAATCAAGAATATACCAAGTTTGTGATTTTGGATTTATGTGCCAAACACTCTCATTTATGTGCCAGATTTTTTTTTTTAACCCTTTACCCAACGCAGATGGTATCAAAATTTATTATTTTAAATATCATTTTTTTAAATTTTTCAAAAAATTTCAACAAAACCATATCATGTGACCCCTCGTTGGAATGAGCTCGATGATATGATATGGTTTTGTTGAAATTTTTTGAAAAAATAATACTTTTTCAACTTCTGAATTTGCAAATTACGCGGGCGGATGCGGGCAATTCGTTGGGTGAAGGGTTAAGTGTGCATTTGGCACATTTGGCGCATATCCACGTGGACACTGTTACTGAGTTATTGAAAATCAGGTTAAAAGTCATGGAATTTTAGAATGGTTATTCTGAAGTGTGAAATTTCAGTTTTATTTTTTGTTGTGTGCAAGTCGTTTGGTGTTTAACCCTTGGGCGCCTAAATCTGACTTTAATCACTTTTTATGCCCAACCCTAAAATGGCTGGGGGCATGTAGTATTACCCTTGTCCATCCATAAATCCATGATTCAGAAATAACAGTATTTTTATACTGTACCAATGACCCAGACATAGCTGGTGCTAACTCTTAAAATATAGGGCCAAACACAAATTTTGCCCCCCAATCCCCAAAATTTGCATCTAAAACCAAAGAAAACATGTCCTGAATGGCCCTCCACACTTCACCTCTACTGCGCATGCGCAGTGTCAAGGACGTTCCGAAATTGGCGCCATTAATCATTCTTAGTTTGGCCCTTCATCAGTTAACATCTGACTGATCTTTGTGCTTGTAAATCTCAGTTTAAATGATGCCAGACACAGAAATATTAGTGAAATGGTGATTCTAAGGAGGATATAGAAGGAGGAGAGGAAAAATGTGTGACAGAAAATTATCAGGGCTGTAACTTAAAATTTTTTAATGAAATTATGTTAAGTTACCTATTTTCGAGGCAGCAGCCATTTTGTTGTCATTCTTGTTATCAAGTTACACTGATTGTTCAGTGTTTTCCTCTCTCCCTTTCCTTTAAGTCCCCTCTTGCTATTCTCCCATGCTTTTGGCATATTTTCTGTAATTTTATTACTAAAATTTCTTGGGAGTTTTAGCTGAATAACAGAATGAATTCTGTTCTTTTCCCCATGTTTACGTCTTCACCTATGGGTGGTTAGGTGTTGTGTTCTGCATCTACCATCTGATGTTCTGCAGTTTCTTCCCTGGAAGTCTCTGTTTTGCATCAGATAGTGTATTATTGGTAACTGATTTCGGGCCTGGGTGCCTGAAGTCTTATTTTAGTGTTTTTACACTTATTGTTTACATTTACAACACCCCTCTGTGTGAGGGGGGATTTCTTGAAAATAATATCTTGATGTTAATTTAATCATAACTAGATACATTATTATTGTTCGTAAGTGTTGCATAAATTGTTTAAAATATTTTTAAAATTTTTGTCCACACTTAGGCTTGGGATCCATTGGGGCTCAACGTTACTTTTCAGAAACTTGGGCTGTTCTGAAAAAATATTTTTTCAAAATATTTTGATTTCAATTATTTTTTCTATGTTAATGGATCATATTATTATGTATTTTGATTGTCAGGGGTTGGTGCGAGTACTAGGACTTTGTTTTCTTTTCACATTGAAAGGATTTTGGTCAATTGTAATAAGAGGAAATCTTCCTCTGACTTTTATAATCATTCTATATGTAGTCAGTGTACTCGCACTAACTCCTGTTCTGTATGTGATGATTTCGATGACAACATGGGAAGCGTGTGTCACGGTATGTTAGTGGGGAATTGGACATTCTGGTCCTTTCCCCGCAGGGTCACTCTACTTTATCAATTTCTATTTCAGACGATCAAGATTAGGGTGATGTATCCGTGATGTCTTCCAAAAGTGTGCCTCCGTCGTCACAATTAATGAAGGGCTAGCGGAAAAGTGCTCATGTAAATATGCCAATTGCCTAAGAGGACCCTAGTAGGTTCGACGGCCTTTGACGTCCGCTAGCTCGCCCGGTGTAGCGTCCATTCATCGAATGGTTCGGCAGCCGGCTTCGTCCGTTGCGGTCTAGAAGGAGTTTTGGGGTGATGCGAGCACTATAAATCAACCAAATGCACACCCAGTGACGGCGGATTAGAGGGAGAACGGAGGAAGCCTTTTAGTCCGGTTCCTAGCTCGTCCAGGTCCATCCGGACGGCGAGCGAGAGAGGCCCCTCTCTCTTACAACAACATCTGGCCCCAGATGTTGTGGTACAAAATGTTTCGCATTCGGAGCATACGTCCGCTGCTCGGGACGCTCCGACATATAGTCCGTCCGGAGAGACTGTCAATAAGGCTTCCTCATTCTCATGGTAGCGCACACGACCGCTCTTGGCTACGTGACCTCGGATATCCAGTCAGCTTCGCCAATCGGAGAATCATCGGCGACCAGGTCACACCATCCGGTAGCCAGGGACACGAGGCCTGCAGACTCCGGACGTTCGCATAAGAAAGTGTGCGGGAGTCAACGTACACGGAGCTTCCGGCGGCAATGTATAGTAAGACCGCTACTGCACAGGCCTCGGGGACGGACGTGCTATCCCAAATAGCACAGCTTATCGCAGCATCCCAGCAACAACTGAATCTGTCGCATAATGTATTATCAGACGATGCTGGGTCAGGACGCTCCGCGGAAGCAGGTACGGACATCCGAAAATTTCATCCGGTCCGACGGGATACCGAAAGGGATTCGGAGGATTTCAAGCTTTCCCTTTCGGAACAACATATGCTGTTGTGTATGTCATCTGACTTGATCTTCTACAGGTTCTTTCGTCGGACCAGAATGCTGCGATGCCGGATAAGAAACTGATAGCGTCGGTGGACTTAGAAATTTTTGGTTCGGTTCAGGGACATCGTCCCTCAGTTCCGACATAGTCCAATAATGTCACACAAACTTTCGAATTATTGAACGACGCTATATATATTCTTATATGCTTGCTATTACCAAGCATTTCTGGTTTCTTGTTCGCAAAGTTACGGAGATGTCTTTCAAAGTGTGCCTCTGTTGTCATAGTTAATGAAGAGCTAGCGGCAATAAGTGCTCATGGAATATGTCTGTCGCCTAAGAGGTCCCTTGTAGGATCGACGGAGTGACATTCGCTAGCTCACCCAGTGTAGCGTACATTCATCGAATGGTTCGGCTGCCGGGTTTGTCCAGTGCGGTCTAGGAAGGAGATTTGGGTGATGCGAGCACTATAATAACTTTAGTACTCACCCAGTGACGACGGATTGAGGACAGATCGGAGGAAGCCTGTTAGTCCGGTTCCTGGCTCGTCCAGGTCCGTCCGGGCTGTGAACGAGAGAGGTCCCTCTCTCGTCCAACAACATAGGGGACCGCATGTTGTGGTTCAGATATTTTACATTCGGAGCATATGTCCGCCGCTCGGGACGCTCCGTTATATTGACAGTCCGAGAGACTGTCGATAATGCTTCCTCATCCTCACAGCAGCGCACACGACCGCACATTGGCTACGTGACCTCGAGTATCCGACCAGTTTCATCATTCAGTGATTCCACGGCGAACAGGTCACGCCATCCGGTAGCCAAGGGACACGAGGCCTATACACTCCGTTCGCTCGCATAATAGTAGTATGCACGGGGTAACGATCACGGACTTTCCAGCGGCAATGCATCGTAAGACCGCTTCTCCACAGGCCTCAGTGACGGACGTGCTATCCAAGTTAGCACAGTTTTTCGCAGCATCCCAGCAATCGACAGTTTCTCGGTCGGATCAGGAATTATCCGATACATTTCTTCTGGCATTATCTTCCAGTGGTTGTTCCTTCGGACTACATTGCTGCGATGTTGGATAAGAGACTTATAGCGTCATTGGACACGGAATTTTGGATCGGTTCAGGGACATTGTCCCTGACTTACCGACACAGTCCAATAATGTCATTAGAACATGTGTATTATTTATCGACGCTATATATATATATAAGCCTGCTACCAAGCATGATAGTTTAGTTTCTTGTCCGCAATGCTCAATTCTGCCTTTTATCATTTATAGGAATAATTTATTTTGGCAGAACAGGGCATACCGAGAGTTCATATGCATCTAGATGGCGTGGTTAAAGACTGGAAATTATCTTTTTCGCCGTCTATGTCTTTTCCAACCACAATGTTGGAAACGACAATGATGTCTAATAGACTTAACTTAGACGCTTTATCATACGTAATCCACCTTACTGAGGCGTTATCATTACGTCTTCAAGAGAAAGAATTCCGGGATATGATCCTCAATGTGATTTCTTTTGAGGGCAGTAGTTTGTTCACGTATAACTCCGCCCTTCAGTGGCTACCTGGAGTTGGTTAGACGTGACGCAGCCCTAGCTACATCCACGCGCGTGGATAGTAAGGTGAAGAACTCTCTCAGAGTCGCTTCGGTCTCGGAGAAGCTTCTCTTCAACAGCAACTTTTCAGCAATCCATGAATTGCTCGATTTACACATTCTCTTGTCTATCTAGTGTAGCAAGAGATTCAGACTGGGGCAAACATTCAGTGGTTGACTCAGAGAGTGCCACTGCAGTTACCGGATCCGAGTTTTATAATTATGACGGTTGCCAGTCAAACAGGTTGGGATACAATATTGATCCCAACGGATTCGAAGTGCCAGGGTCTTTGGGTTCTGCAGTCTCTAGGCAAGCACTTATCTTCCATGGAATAATGTTTTTTAGGCTTGCTTTATGTCATTGGATGAACATTATTCAGAAACACATGTCCAAATCCTGTCCGATAATACGACAGTAGTGGCGTATCTCCGGAACCAGGGAGGCACTCATTCGTTTCCGTTATTCAATTTAATGGAAAGAATCCTTCTGTTTGTTATAGTACACCAAGTTCTGCTTCGGTCCGTCATATTCCGGGTCGTCTGATTGTATTATCGGACTCCCTTTCACTTATGGGTCGCTTGTTGCCGTCAGAATGGACTCTCAACAAACAAGTATTCTATCAGATTTGCTATCAGTGGGAGCGCCCAATGATAATTTAATTACGACACAGCTTGCTAATCAATTGCAGACATATGTGTTTACATGTCCGGATCTCTGAGCTTATGTTGTTAACGCTCTATTGATCTAATAGGACGGAATGATAGGATATGCGTATCCTCCTGCGCTGTTGTTTCAGCAAGTATTGCTAAGATAAACAACCACAATACATTTCTGTTGATAGCATCTCTGTCTTCACAGAGACCGTGGGTAAATTTACTCAGATGTCTACTGTGGGACTTAACGTGAAAACTTCCTCCATGAGAGGATCTTTTTTCGCTGGGAAAAATCATGTCATCTTCATCACAACCCACAAGGTCTCAACCTTCACGTATTCCGTTGTGTGGTCCTTATTGCATTGTAAGCATTGTACTGGACGAGCTTTGGACGCGATTTCTTACTGTAGGAGAACCTCTTCTTCGCTATACTATACGGCTAAAGTGGAGGCTCTTCCGTCGTTGGTGTAGGGATCACTATGTTGATATTGTTGATCCCTCCATACTAGTCATTGCAACTTTCTAGTATACTTGTTTGACAAGATCTACTGCAGCCTGTTACTATTAAGGTTATAGGTTTATGTTATCTCATACCTATGCACTCTATGATAGTTTATAATTGAGTCTTATGTCTCTTTATCTAAGTCAGTTAGTAACTTTTCGATAAATAGACTTAGAATCATTAGATTAAATTTCTATACGGAATTTAACTTCGGTTCTTATTTAGCTAAGTAATCATTTGAACCTCTGGAAACAGTAGTTTTCAAATTCTGACCTTTTAGACAGTAATTCTGTTGGTTTCTCTTTTACTGAAGAGTCAGTGAGCTTCATGCACTATCGGTGGATGATTCTCACTTTCGTAGTTTCGGAATCACTACTTCCTTTACTATTTAGGTTGGATTTTTGCATAAGAGTCAGGCTCCTAATAAATATCCGGAACCTATTGTTATTAAGGTCCTTCCGTCTTCGTACGGGCATAGGCCTTTACTCTGTCCGGTTAGAGTTTACGTATTTATAAACAGTTATCTGTTTATTACTACGGGCGTAAGCTTCTTCTGTCTTTGATGCCTAATAGAAGGACGTTACGCTCCATTCTATTGCTAATGGATTCAATTAACTATCGATACTGCTTATGGTATATCATTGACTCAGCAGTTGTGCTTGAGATTTCGGCTCATGAAGTAAGAGTTCTTCTACATCTTGGGCTTACATTAATAGTGTCGCTATTATAGATTTTTGAAGGCTGCTCATTGCGCTCAGCCATCCACATTCATGAATTTTTATCTCAGAAATATCGAGTCCATTTCTGGAGGCCTCTATTAGGTCTATTATCTACTGCTCAGAATGTCATTCACTTAACAGTTGCTACTATAGCTAGGTAGGCTGTCTGTTTCGGCAGTGACTCCGTTCTGCTGCCATCTTCGCTCTGGGCTATTTGACCCAGGGCAAGAAAAAGGGGGGGGGGGGAGGGTGTTCCCTTGGGTCACCTGTTTTACTATGAAAACAAGGGGATACCTCCTCCGGAGTTAGTAATTCTGAGCTGTTATTGGGATGGTTTTTTAGTGAGAAGTTTATGTTTTAAAAATTCATTCAGGTCTTGGTTTTTAAAGTATAGCTTTTGAATATAGCACGTGTCAACGGACGTTATTATACAATCCTCAGACACTTTTAAGGAGTATAAAGAGTCTCTATTCTCTAGACTTACTTTATTTATTGGCTTACTTTAAAAATTATTAGTATAGGATTATACTAGATATCAATAGAGTACATGGATGTATGATGCTCAATTTTGGAAGGTGTTGTATCTTTCTAATTTATCATAAATAAGAAAGATACATGTAAGGCCTAATACTTCTTTTTCCCTAGAGGGGATGACTCTATTTTATATAATTGAGCGTATTCCAACTTGCTCTATGTCCTTGGCCCTCCAGCCTTTTTACTATTCAGCTATGTCTGGGTCATTGGTACAGTATAAAAATGTTGAAAAATTTATACTAATTTATATATTTTTTATACTTACCAATGACCCAGACGGGGATGGCCCTCCCAGGAGTTGGGAACTCATACCTCCCCGCTGAGTACATAGCGCTTACCAGGCACTGGTTATAAGAATGATTAATGGCGCCAATTTCGACCGTCCTTGACACTGCGCATGCGCAGTAGAGGTGAAGTGTGGAGGGCCATTCAGGACATGTTTTCTTTGGTTTTAGATGCAAATTTTGGGGATTGGGGGGCAAAATTTGTGTTTGGCCCTATATTTTAAGAGTTAGCACCAGCTATGTCTGGGTCATTGGTAAGTATAAAAAATATATAAATTACTATAAATTTTTTAACTTTCTAGACTTTGTTTGCCATACATTGATTTAGTTGGCTGATTTCAGGTGTGTGGCTTTGTCATGGGCATGTACAAATGGAGTTTGAGTTTGGTCCCAGGCTGATTTTTTGTGGAGTTATTGATCTTGAACTTATGATTCTAAAATAACAGTTTTCTGGAGTTTTTTTCTGCAAACATTGAGATAATTGGTTAGTATCTGGTACATGGCTTTGTCATGGGTATCAATAAATTGAGTTCGAGTTTGGTTCAAGTTGGATGATTTTTCACAGAGTTATTGACCTTGAATGCAGTTTATGATGTGAAAGCTTAATGAATCCATTTTCCAGAATTTTTTTGCTCGCTGTGGGGTGTGGGAAGGGAGGGGGGTGGGGCATACATGTCTAACTGACAATCTAGTTTCTACAACACAGCAGGTGCCCAACATGCAGTGTTTGGGTGAACTTGCAAGTAGGGTATTCAAAGTGTGTTGGCAGATGTTTCTTGACAAGTCTGGGCTGCTTATATGGGCAGCTGAGACTTGGCTAGAAAAACATCATGTGACATCACAAAAACAAAAAGGGACGTATAACTTGATATCCATCGAGTCAAAATAATAAACAACATTTAGGCCTAAAAAAATAAATCTGTTTCTCAGGCCCTCCCTCATGGTCTTTTTGGTTTCCGCATGCTATCTTTTTATAACCAATTTAAACTTAAAAAAAATAAAAATTAAATGGTTTATAAAAAAAAATAAAAATTAAATGGTTTATGTCTGATATTTTACCCAAGTTAAAAAAATTGATGAATTTGTCTCTTGAGTGCAAGAAGGCTTTGCAACGCTTTAGCATTGCAAAGCCTTCTTGCACTCAAGGGATGAAATACATCACCACCCATGCTATTCTGTAGATTATGAGGCCTAAAACTTGAACCAAGAACATGAACTTTTGATGGCAAAGGAGTAATTACTGAAATAAAAAATAAAATAAAAAACCGCTCGCCCGAATGCAATTTCATAAATAATGGCCTGAGAAACAGAAGATCTACTTTGTGTGGCCTTACCACTAAAACCTTACAAATATGGATGTTATTGGAACCGGCTCATTCAGCCGGTTCCAATGACCGCCATATTTGTACAATTTCATTGACAACATGTCAGGATATTTCAGGTCATGTTAGCCTTGTATTGGTTAATTTGTTGCTGCTATTTTAGGTAAAGGGTTAAATTGACTCAATTCCTTTCACGCGAATCCTAGCAGAGGTGCAGCAAGAGTCTACATGGATTCTTGATGGTTTTGTTGTGCGAATCTTTGCGTGAATTGATTCTTAGATTCTCATCGAAATATAAGCCCTGTGTCCTGTCATTGGAATGAGCTAAGGCCAAAATAATTAATGTTGTGGTTTGCATTATATGCCAGAAAAAATAGGGTCTGTAGGTAGGCTTCTTTTTTCTTTTTTTTTTTTCTTCTTCACTTTGAGATGAATAATTTAGCTGGATTATCCTCATATAGGCAAAACGCAACATACCCAGTATGAAAAAAGCAGAACAATGGGTATTATTCTGCTTAACAAGCCAGCTTGTTATAGAAATGGAACAGATATTAAAGCAAGTATGAGGCAGGGCATAAAATTTAAACTTTTAGATAACCTATTTTCTGTTTTACACGGATCCGAGAGTTATGTTACAGTCTATATTGAACCATGCCTGTTGGTCCCCTGCATCAGGTTTATCATCGGCGCACGAACTATGAACATTGCAATTGGGCTGATTAGCTGAAGTGGAACTAGATTCCCCGTGCAAATCTGTAAAAATGTCCTTAAAATTCTTATCGTAGTGAACAGATTGGAATTTCTTCAATTCATCCGAATGAGGTCACTTCTTTATTATAAAAGCCAAGATTGTTGACATCTTTCAGACGAAAATTGGCAATATGACAAATTAAAATCGCGAAATGCACAGGTTCCGTTACAATGAAGAAACGTACTCTGGTTTATGGTGCTAGATAAAAATCGCGATTTTTGAAAGGTCGATGAAATTTCTAGAGTCGCTTAAAATAGGCTCGGTCGGTTAGGTAACCCAAACCAAAACAGTTTTTTTCTTTGGCCTAAAGAAGCTCATTCCAGTGAGAGGGTAATAATAAATAATGTTTTTGAGACACATCATGAAAAATTGTTTATTCAAGAAATTTATTTCGCAAGTGTTGTCCCACTATTTGTGTTGGGAAACTGGATAAGAAAATTTGTCTTTCATCTGTTTCAGATGACCATCTTGAGATTATCATGGAATTTGCAGAACGGCTGTCTGAGAATATATGCACATCATCAGTGAATACTGTCTTGGAGCATTTTCAAACTATCTCGAAGAAAAGTCCTTCAACTTGTCATTTAAATAACACTGCCGACTCGGTAGAACATAAGTTTGACCACATGGACTATTTAGATGTGGATTACTCTGAGTGGTTATGGAGATTCCGTCGTCGAAGTTCAAATCTTAGTGATCTTTCTTCTCGACGGAGCAGTTCAAGCACAAGATACAGCTCTGACTTCAGTTCAGAGTTTGAAGACTATTACGAGGCATTCCAAAAACGTGAAAAGCTGAAAAATGGCATTATTGTGGAGGAAGTGTGTGATTCTCCAATTAATGAATTTGCTTCATCTTTAATTGAAAGCCTAATTCAAGCTGGAACCTCAACTGCTGCTCAAATAACCCCTAGAATTCAGAACTTCCATCAAGATTTTCCTGAATCAATTGCCAAACCCACACCTGTTAAATCATCTGATAATGATGTATTATTCTGTGAAAATAATCATTTAGATCTAGTTGGAAATTTTGAGAACACACCCTTTGAAGTGGATGAATCAAATTCGTTCAATCAATGTTCTAATGGAAATGAATTAGCTTCTAGTTCATCAACGGATTTATTACTTGACAATTTTGATGATGAACTACCAACTAATTCAGTGAAATTGAATTCATTGTTTGAGAAATTTGCTGACGATCTTCTTTCAGAATTCTTTCCATTAAGCAATAACATTGATATTAATAATGGACTTAGTGCAGAAAGGAATAACAATGCTATTAAAGAGTTTCACGACTGTGATACAACAAATCTATTGGTTACCGAGAATGTCACATGTCCTCAATGTTCGGTGTGCGTTTATCAGGACCCTATTGATTTCTTTGCCAAGTGTCTCTCCGGGGAAATAATTCAGGAAGCTATTGATACTTCAGTCGAAATTTTACAACACAATAATGTTCAGCCTCCTTTATTAAGTCGGGATAGTGAGGAGACACTTTGCTACAGTAATAATATTTCCTCCAATAATCATCAACAAATAAGTGTATCATTTGATGGTATTGATCATTTTCCTTATGAATCACATTATTATATTGATAGCTCAGATAATGTTATGGAATCTACTACTGCTGACATGCATTCCATACCAGGTCTTTCATTTACAGCTGCTGATATTATTTCTTCATCACCAAACTCATACTCTTATTTTGAAAAAAGTTTACTTACTGGCAGCTCAAACTTGTCAAATTCTTTAGAAAGACAAGAAAAGTGCACAAATCATTTGAAAAAGACAGCGAAAGTATTAAGTTTTGATTCTTCCTGTAGTGAGATTAGTAGTCACCGTGCAGCTGCTGATATGTCTTTTGAAGTCGAAGAAACAGGTGCCCGAACTCAGTTCGCTTCCAACTTGAGCAAAGATCATATGATGAATGCTTACTTGAAAGTACAATGTAAATCGAATGGCAACTTGTACTGGCGAAGAAGTAGTGAACCATACCAAAGTACCCAAGATGACTTTCTTCCATTTGTTTCTTCATCTCTGGATGAGACTCAACAACGTCCACGATCTCAACAGAAATTTAGAACTGAGGAGGACCTAATGTCAAGTCTTTCTGATGACATAAATAAGCAGGAAACATCACAGTGTCGTCCTCGGCGTAGTTCTAGTGGGTTTCGGGATCCAGTTTTATCTCAATTTGCTGAGGAGTTGATGAAATGTAATAATTGTGTGCCTAAGTTTGTCACAAATGGCAGTAGAAGTGAATCTGCTGATTCTCGTAGGAGTAGTCTAAGCGGTTTCAAAGACCCTGTTCTTGCGAGCTTTGAAGATGAATTGCTCACAAGAAGTGTTAAATGTGCTAAAAGCTGGAGGGATAGTGCCAGTTCTAGAAGTAGCTTTGTTAAAACTTACAAAAAGAAAAGAAGTCACAGCTTTGATGTGTTTGACAAAAAACGTCCACTGATTACCAGGGGACCAGGTTTTCATTCACGACCTGTTTGGAGTCGATCAACATCATCATCGGGATCATGCCCAGATTTAACAGACTTGTATGAGACTGCAGAGCGAATCACATTAGCAGTTGTTGAGGAGGCATATTCAATTGTTTACAGAGAAAAGTTAGAATTAAAAAGACTTAATGAGAAAATTCACAAATGGAAGTTGGACAAATTTGCATCGAATATTTCCAATGAGATTATGAAAGAAGCGTATGAAGATCTCCGTTTTATATACGCAGACAGATATTATAATGCTTCAGATGAATTTTATATTTCTTCCAAAGATTCAAGTATCTGCTCAGAATTTCAAGATGCATTTAGTGTTGTTTATTCTCACATTAACAGTTTTGCTGATCAGTTTTCTTGTTCTATAATAGATGGTGCGAAAAATGTTGTGAAAAGGCATTTACACCTCCAGGTAAATATTATCAGTAGATTAGGCCCTACAAAGTAGATCTTCTGTTTCTCAGGCCATTTTTAGCCCGACTGTTTACAGTGAGGGATAGAGTAATGACTTTTGTCCATCTGTCTGTTAACATTTAGAGTTTTGGTTAAAGTTTGTGGTTAAAGTTTTTTACTGAAGGTTCAAGTGTTTTTTTTTTTTTTTCTTTTCCTGTTTAGTTGACATTTGGAGTTTTGGTTAAAGTTTGTGGTTAAAGTTTTTTATTCAACCTTCAAGTATAGGCTATACCCGGTAGTTCTTGTCTGATCGTCACAAAAATTTCATATGCAGGTTTTAGGTCATGTCTACATGAGAATGTCCCCTTTTGGTCGTGATCGGTCAACCAGTATGGCTGCCCGAGCCCAAAACCTGAAAACTATTAGCACAGTCTACAGGTCGTATTTATGAAAGGATTTCATTGCAACTTCATAAAATGCCTCTGTATAATGCTTAGATGAGAATGTCCCCGTTTGGGTATGATCTGTCAACCGTGATGCCTGCCCAAGTGCGAAACCCAAAAAACTTTTAGCACAGTCTGCAGGTCATGTTTAATATGGACGGATTTCATTGTAACTTGATACGATGACTCCATATGATGTCTACATGAGAATTTCCCCATTTGGGCATGATCTATCAATCGTCACGCCTGCCCAAGCCCAAAACCCGAAAACCTTTAGCACAGTCTATAGGTCATATTTATGGAGGGATTTGATTGTAACTTCATAAGTTGACTTCATATAATGTCTAGATGAGAAAGTCCCCTTTTAGACGTGATTGGGCAACTGTGGCGGCTACAGGTGCCCAAAGCCCGAAAACCTTCAGCACAGTCTACAGGTCATATTTATGAATTTCATTGTAACTTCGTAGGATCAATCCACATGATGCCCAGATGAGAATCTCCCCTTTTGGTTGCGATCATTCCACCATGATGGCTGCCCGAGCCCGAAGTCTGAAAACTTTTAGCACAGTCTACATGTCATATTTATGGAGGGATTTCATTGTAACTTGATAGGTTGACTTGATATAATGTCTACATGAGAATGTCCCCTTTTGGGCAACTGTGACAGTAACAGAGGCCCAAACCCCGAAAACCTTTAGAATATTCCACAGGCCATCATTATGAAGGGATTTCATTGTAGCTTGGTAGGATGACTCCAAGTTTGTGGTTAAAAACCCAGACAAACCCCCTCACCCCCCCACGCACCCACCCCACCCCACCCCCCACCTCAATTAGGCTTCTTTTTTCTTCTTTTCTCCAATATGCATTTTGAACTATTTACAGTCCCTACATGCGGAACCTTTTTTTAAACTTACTTACCCCCCTCCCCCTGCTGGGGGCCAATTACGCACTTTTTTTTTCTTTCGTCAAAAATGCTTGTTTACAGTTTTGGTTAAAAACCCAGACAAATATAGGTTCTACAACTCCCCTCCCCCCTCACACACACACACACACACAAACACACACACACACACACACACACACACACACACACACACACACACACACACACACACACACACACAAACGTGTAACTTAGGCAATTATTCCCAAAATGCATTTTGGAGGATTGGGAGTTATTATATGCAAAAAAGAAAATTGACCCATATAGCCCAACATTTGCTTTATGTACTGCATCTTTATACCCCCCACAAACAAAGTTTGGGGGGGGGGGGGGTACATAGGAATCACCCTGTCCGTCTGTCCATCTGTCCATCCTTATACCGTACTGACTCATGTCAAAGCCCAGGGGGTGCTTGCAGTGGATAAATTACAAAGTGTGGGGGGTGGGGAGGGGTTGGGCTTCGGGACGAGTAATAGTGCTTAAAAGTGGCGTTGGGATGTGTCAGAAATTGGCGATATAAGACAAGTAAGTATCCACTGGGTATGTTACGTTTCTTTGGAAACTGCCTACCAATTTTATAGAATTTGCTTTAAAAATTCACATAATTATCTTGTACATACGTTTCAGACTTCGGGTTTTAATCCTCAGTTTAATGAATAAAACAAACAGAAAACCATGCGGTGTTGTTTTCATTTTTTTTGTACACGTTACTCTCGAAGCCAGAAATGTACGTAAGTTTGTCAATCAACACTGCAACCCACCCCCTTGAAAACAGACAGACGTAGTCTGTTTAAAAATAGCTGTTTTTTTTAAAAATGTACATTCATTATGAATAAACAAAATATAGCTTCACACAAAATCAATAAAAAAAATCTTAAGGCTAAAAAAAAATAATGTTTTGATTCTCAGGCCCTCCCTCATTGGATTTGAACCTCCTCATTAGACATTTTTATTATGCCATGTTTTTTTAAGAATTTGTGAAAACTTGGAATGGTCATTTTTTAACATTTCTCGACATATAATTATTTAGCTGTGTTTTCAGTAAATTGGTTTTTCTTGTTGCAGTTTATGGGAGAGTGCCCTAAGGCCCTCTCCCATAAACTGTAACAAAGAAAATTCTGATCTGCTGGATCATGATTTAATTATTTATTTATTTGCTGGTGTTTAAAATCATATATTTCTGCCCAATGGCTAATCATGGCTGCAACACCGATATAACTCAAGTTTAACCAATCATTTAGAGCCATGTTGCCCATTTTAAAGGACTTCTATCTCAAGCATTGGTTATTGGTTCCTATTCTAATGGATCATGATGCTTGACAGATACCATTAAAAAGAACAATAAAATACAAATCCTTTTAGCTGTAGTTCCGGCAGTTAGTTATAATTACTCTAATTACACTAAAATACCTTTTTTCTTTTTTAAGTGGAAAGACAGCAAAAAGATTTACTGAGTATACTCTACCTTTTACACAAAAAAAAAAAAAATAAAAATAAAATCCTCCCTCACTCACTGATTTGAAAAAAAAATTGCCTGAGAATCGATTCATTTTTTTTATTTGGCCTAATATGAAGACCAGATAAAATTTACACAGCGGAATATGAATAACAAAATAGTTGCCTTCCTTGGCAACATTCGAAAAATTGATTTTTCACTGAAAGTCATAACTTCACATGTTGCAGAGCATGATGAAATGATAAGTGAGCATGTTTTATTAAACCAATAAGTCATAAATCATATCCCTGGTTATATTGTTATATAATTCTCAAATACCAGAGTTGTAATTATTTTTTATTTTTTGTAATTATTTTTTATTTTTAATTACCACTTTCTCATTAATTTCTGAACACCTGTTTTTCACAATGAGTTGTGCACGCTCGAAAGTGGCAGTGTTCTTTCACAATGAGTTTTGGGCACCGCTCGAAAGTGGCAGTGTTCAATCAGTATCTTTCCGATGATATTCAACCACTGTGAAAACTGTGAAAACTATATGTTGTGGGCGTGTTTCAGACAACTATTGACAGCAGCCTGCACACTCATTTGAAACAAGTGACAGCTTCCAAAAACCAGGTCGACAGAAAAATAAACAAGTCTATTTTGCTTGGGATATATAATTTTTTAATAAAGACTTATTAAACTGAACACAGACATAATGTATTACACAAAAGACGAATTTAACAACACAAAAATCTCAACTCCAAAAAATATACATAATACAGTATTACAGTTCTATTTGGTAAGTACAGTGTTGCAACAAGTCACCTATTTTTCCATTTGATGCCTGTATACTTGACGTCTCAAACCACTTTCATCCAATTTGAAACTTGGGGGTGGGCTTTGTTTGACTTGAGTAGGGCACCCTGGTTCCCAAATCTGAAAAAACAGGGGGTGGTGGGGGGGGGGGGGGGGGGAGGGGGGGGGGGGCTTCGGCATGAGTATGGGCTTCGACACGAGTCAGTATGGTAAGCGCAACTCCTCCTAAACCATTTGAAGAATTTTCATGAAACTTTACACAATGGAAGAACTCCATATGAAGATGCGCATGAAGCAATATAATTCCGTTCGGACATTTCCAAGGAAGATAATCTAACTTATACATTTCAATTGCTACATCACATGGTTGTGTCCTCGTAAGCGCAACTGCACGGGGGGATCACGGGGATCACTTTACCTCTAGTTAATCCTTTACCTAACACAAGTTTAAGCCAACAGAACAAATTATTTTTCTGAAACATCAGATTTTTTCATTTTTTATTTACTTCTAACCATGGCTTATTGGTCCTTATTGGAACAAGCTCATCAAGTTTGTTCCATTAATAGGTCATGAGGTATGTTTTGAAGTAGAGAAATGAAAAAATAAAATTTGAATAGCAAATTTTGTATATCACAAGTGCAGATATGGCAGATTTGTTAGGTAAACTGTTAACCCTTTACCCAACGAATCGCCCGCATCTGCCCGCGTTATATGCAAATTCAGCAGTTGAAAAATGTTATTTTTCAAAAAATTTCAACAAAACCATATCATGTGACCCCCTCGTTGGAACGAGCTCGTCGAGCTCATTCCAACGAGGGGTCACATGGTATGGTTTTGTTGAAATTCTTTGAAAACTTTTAAAAAATGATATTTAAAATAATAAATTTTGATGTCGTCTGTGTTGGGTAAAGGGTTAACAAAAAATGGCTCTGACTATTTTGAGTCTAAGCATTGCTATTCCTGGAACAGTAGGGCTGTATGCATGACATCACTCTAGTTTTTTATAAAACTGCATGTGGGTGGACGTTTTTTATTTTATTTTTTATTTTTGTAACAGGCTTGTCATGTTGAAAATTGCAGGAGGGCCATTATGGTTCGCCTCAAATCACCCCAGGAGGGCCATTTTGGGTTTGCCTAAAATGACCCCAGGAGGGCCATTTATGGTTTGCGGAGGCTATTTTGTTTCAGCCTGCTGGGTATACAACTAATATCATTTTAAGGTACATGGTTTGTGTAATTATGATGTACGTCATCACGTAATGTATGGATGCAGACTTGAATATTTGGATGCAAGATACCAGGTTACCCATGACACTCACTAACAGTGAGAGTTATAGTTATCTTGCATCCAAATAACCAAGCCTGTATCTATACATTGCATGATGACTGTACAAGCCAGTGCACTGTGCTCACTGCCAGATGCCGATAACTTGGGACGAATCAATCAGATTTGGGGGATGAATCACCTCGAGATAAATATTATCAGTAGATTGGAACCCTGTTAATCATCAGTGAAGAATATCTTCCCATGGGTACCCTGAGAAGTGAAGCAGTGCTTGTTTACTGTTTTTTTACTGGTAAAATTAGGACTGTACGATATTGGTATTCAAAAAATTACTGCGGTATACCGGTATATTGAAAACTGTTGAGATATCTGAACATAAGTACCACTATTGAGACTTGAGGCATCAGAGTCGGAACGAATCAGCATGCCTTGATGATGCAGTTCGAAACACCTTTACCCAATGCAGATGATATCAAAATTTATTATTTTAAATAATAGTTTATCAGATTTTTCCAAGAATTTCTACAAAACAATATCATGTGACCCCTCATTGGAACGAGCTTAGCGAGCTCATTGCAGTGAGGTGTCACATGATACAGTTTAGTTGAAATTTTTGAAAATTATTTTTTCAACTTCTGAATTTGTATATTACGCGGGCACATGCGGACAATTCTCTGGGTAAAGGGATAATATTATTCAGTTGGGGCTACAGTTAAAAACTCCAGACATCTTGAAAATTAAATTGTGGGAAAATAAATGATGACGATAAACCAATATTTTTGTAATTACTCTGGTATTCAATCGATATTGATTTGATTACTGGTATATATTGGTTTCTCGATATACCGTGCAGCCCTAGGTAAAATAGGACCCGGCCACCAATGCCTGTTGTGAAAATCCTCTAAAATGGGCAACATGGGTATAAACAATAGGCTGGACTTCACTTGATATCCATGTTGTGGTCACGATTAGCCATTGTTCTCAAATATGTGATCTTAAACACCAATAAAAAAAAAATAAATAAATTGTGAAGACTATGATGGAGCTCTCTCTAATGAGATATAATACAATAAATGTTAATATGGGATGTTCTGAGGCCAGCCATGGACATGCAGGAATTCCTGGGTTGTCAGAGTAATTTTTTGATAGTTCTCAAGATTAACCATTGACCCAATGCAGGCGATATCAAAATTTATTATTTTAATTACTATTTTTATACCCCTGTGGGGGTATATAGGATTTGTCTGTCCATCGGTCAGTCTGTCGGTACATCCGTCCGCTAATAATTACCCAAGTCTGGAAATGTTAACAGGAAAAGATGTCCTAATGTTCAGTTACTTCAAGAACATTAGTATTTAGTATCTTTATCAAACTTCATGCATGTGGGACGTTTGTGCCCAACACAAAACTTTTCTTTTCATCATTGAAGCATTTTTTTTTAATTCCATTCGAAATTTTCTGGGTACAGATGGCCAACAGTTAACAGTTCTGCAGTCAGCACAACAGAATAAATGTAGTGTTAGAAAATAAGTCCATTGTGTTTAATTATGCAGTCATAATTTTTCGGCATCCTAAGCGACTTTAACCTACTTTTAAACTGTGTTAAATAGTTGTTGTATATAGGATTTGTCTGTCCATCGGTCAGTCTGTCGGTACATCCGTCCGCTAATAATTACCCAAGTCTGGAAATGTTAACAGGAAAAGATGTCCTAATGTTCGTTACTTCAAGAACATTAGTATTTAGTATCTTTATCAAACTTCATGCATGTGGGACGTTTGTGCCCAACACAAAACTTTTCTTTTCATCATTGAAGCATTTTTTTTTAATTCCATTCGAAATTTTCTGGGTACAGATGGCCAACAGTTAACAGTTCTGCAGTCAGCACAACAGAATAAATGTAGTGTTAGAAAATAAGTCCATTGTGTTTAATTATGCAGTCATAATTTTTCGGCATCCTAAGCGACTTTAACCTACTTTTAAACTGTGTTAAATAGTTGTTGTTTACGTTTTGATTTTGGAAAAGGGATGAGAATTAAAGCTATTCTATGAAGGAATAAATAAATATACATGTATTGGCATATAAAGTTCAAATGGAGAAATATTCAAGTCTAATTACTGTGTAATATTCATTTTTGCATTTAACACTTTACATGACATAACTGTAAAAATCGGCCAGCGCTATACACGAAATTCATAATTCCCATTTTTTTAGGTTTTTATCTTAATTTTTTGCTTCCAAAGCATATCTTATGACTTCTGATTGAAATGAGTGCGTAAATGGTGGGAAGTCGCCCCCAAATGAAGTCGCCCATGGGAGAAGTCGGCCAAAAATAAAGTCAGCAACTGAGGTATGCCCCTAAGTCGGTCTGTGGATTAAATCGGACCAGGGCTTTTTCGTAGTGCTAATTAACATGTGCACGGTAAACTAAAGTGACAGGCCGAATGTTAGAAATTAAATATTTTCTCATTGTGTTGCAACTATTTGTTGGAAAACACCACACGAGCGCTGTCTTTACCTATAAATAGATTCAAAATAATTTCAATATTTGTCATAGTGCTAATAAAATTGTTAAATGGTAGGTCGAATGTTAGAAACAAAATTTTCTTTACAAGTCGGAGTGCAAATATAAAAGTATATAGATATGCATAATTGTAATTCAATTTAACCAGTTTCTGATGTTGGAAATCTCAAAAGAATAAACTTCATAGGAGTAATTTATGCTTTATCTCTTGCCACCAGTCAATGTTTTCATTTTTTTCCGTTACTTTCCTCACTCTTCGATCAGTGCTTCGGCTCTTCTACCACTCTACTACTTTTTGTTTTCTTTTCTTCTTCTTTTCTCTTAACCCGAAGTTTAAACAATCTCACATATCGTTGCCTGGTTGCCGAGTCTGCTCATCTCCCCAGTCGCTGCATGTTATTGGCCTGAGAGTGTATGTGTGTTAAAAGTTTCCTTGGGTTAATCTAATCTACGGTTGTAGCACTTTTGTCTTAATTAAAACACAGTGGAGGGATGGGGGTGTTCTCGGCATCCATGTAGCGATGTGTGAGCTCTTTGACTGATCTTACACCACCTACAGGAGTATCTTTGTTAACCAACAGGGGAGACGACTTACATAAGCTGTAAGCTTCCTGTCAGATCCCCTTTCTCACATTACCTTGTCTATGTGCTACTTGTATACAATTGTATTGCTTGTTGTTCACACTTTGTTTGCTTCTATTAACTGTTATTGAATATTGTATACATATTTTTTTCAATAAATATTGTTTAAACTAATGTTTTCATTGCGATCAGAGGCTGTTTCAGAAACAGTCAGTACTTATTGTCGGCTCTTGTTTTACATCTTTGGAAGGGTAATTAAAGGATTAGTTCGGATTAGAAAATATTATTGCTACCAAATTTTATTGCTGCCGCGAGAACTCAATAATTGATCATGTTAAGTGTTGTGTTATAGTCAGTTATATTACAACAGCTTGGGTCTACTTTTCTCAGTGGTCCAAAGCAACAAACCTCAAGCTATACGCATCGTTTTTGAACAAAATATAAAATATATGTATATGTTTCTTTTAATTTCGCTGAGTTCTGACGTGAAACTGAAAACTCTCCCAAATTCTGCCAATTTATAATTTTTAACTGATCTCAGATACATTCAGACACATCGCGTCCCATCTCGCCACATCAGGGTCTCTGCTAAAACACTCGAGGAGTGAGAATTCCACTCACAAAATATGCTCTCAGCTTCAGTGGAAAAGGGACACCGAACACAACATATTTCTGCAGATGGCCCGTAGATTGTCATTCAAAGGATCCTCAGTTCAATGAAGTGCTTCTTTCACATGGGTTAAGATGCTTGCATATCCCACTTGATGCTGCATAAGATTCCCACCCCACCCAAGTTCACCGGGATTTTTTTTAATAGACCTAGGCCCACAAATAGTAAGCTTACAGCAACCCTGAACATTAGGAGATGGAAACACCGCCCCCTCCCCCCCACCCTAACCAACCAGTCAGATGACATCTATACCCGACTGGTCTTCACTGCATTTTTGTTACCAAGAACATTTTTTGGGGGGTGGGGGGGGGTGGCAGATTAACATTCTGCACCCGACTTTTGGGTATTCTTTTTAGCTCCGCTGACAAAGTCAGCAGCGCTTTTCTTATACTGATTCGTCCGTCGTCCGTCTGTCCGTCCGTCCGTCCGTCCGTCATCAACATTTTATTTGTCCGAGCCATAATTTCTAAACCGCTGAATATTTTTCCACCAAACTTCATAACAATAAGTATTATCAATAGACGGTGTGTCATCAATTATTCTGCGGTCTGTAAATCCACATATATACCCATGCGATCAGTGGCCCTCAGCGGAGCTCTCTAGGCATGACAGGCCTCTTGTTATATTTTTGCCCCGCAACATTGAGTGGGAACTTCGCCTTGTAAAACATGGATGCTTTGCCATGTCACTGGGGCGAGTTCGCAATGGACCGGCTCGTTCTCTGCACACCTTGAAATCCAACATTACCCGTTGAACGCTTATTTTTTTTTATTGAGAAATGTTGTATATCATCCTCGGATTAAAGGGAATGTCATCATTCAGAGTTGCTGTGCATCCCGCCCTCAGGTCCCACTGCCTAGTCTAACCACAGACATCTGGAGTCCTGATTAATATCACATCACCCTCAATGTCACACCTCCACCTTATATATTCTCCCCAGCCCCCCCCCCCCCCCACACACACACACACACACACCACGTCCAAAATAAATAACACACAGATCTGTGTATTATATATTTTGTGGGGGGGGGGGGGGGGGGGGGGAGGAGGTGTTTTGAGGTAGGGATGATTTAGATCAGGTTTCCAGAAGTCTGTGGTCAAATAACTCTGGCAATTTGGCCCATTTAGTGGGTAGAAACTATGTTGTTCTCAACCTGTTATGTCGACGTCAGCTGTCCTTCATGCGAATACCTGGAAACGCAACCAAATTGTGTAAAGTTCTTTTTCATTGCCTGGAATATGTCTACCACTGCAGAACTGCAGAATAAAAAATGTGAATTTGAATGACTCTTTTCGAAAGGTTCTTCAACCTGTTACAAATGAGATTTTTTTTATTATTTCCATTTTTGGCGTAACTTCACTAATAATAGTCGGATTGTAAAAATTCAAGGACGAAATCGCACTGATGTTTACTCAGTATATTCGAAACGAAACGCATTTTTAAAATTTCCCTATAATATTAAAAATAGTATTTGCCCGACTGGTTGGAAAAATGTGCTAATTGGTATTCAAAAATTACGGGATCAAAGAAACACCGACATCGACAAAAAGTAACAAGAAGGTCTTCATAAATATTCATGCGACATCGAAACTGCCCTCAAAAGTCATTTTGTACGATATTTCGAAATAAATTTTAACGATTTTATTTTTATTTGTGTAGTTTGGGAGCGAGGTAATTCCAGCATGTCTCCCTCTACATTGCGACTTTTTTCGCCAAAGTCGCTCGAGGAGGTTTCAGGTTGACCCGACTTCATTGTGCCTTCGCGCATGTCTTTTATTGGGTCCCGTCTCCTCTGTAGTGGTTTTTAGAGACGAGCAGTGAAGTTGCTTTTCTTCTTCAAGGAGGCACTCACTCCACTGGGTTAGCCTCTGTGGCTCAGTAGAAGGTTCTTATGTCGATGGTGTGCGATCACTCTGTTGCTTCTGTCACTCCTTCGATCACAACAATTGCGGAGTTTCTGGTATATGTTTGTTTCTGGGGGTCTCCAGCAATGGGTACACGTCCATGCTTTGGAGACCTTTTTCATATGCGGTACCGCATTGTTTTGGCACTCATCCTTGCCTCTCCAAGCTTGTTCAGCTCTTTTCCTTGAAAAGGCCTAGGACTTTGCAGTTTACTCCAAGATGGACACTTTCTTGGGCGCTGCTCTGCTTGGGGGGGGGGGGGGGATTCCGGATGGATATGCGTTTTTCTCACATGCCTGACCTCTCCTGCATCCATTTCTTATCAACCTACTCACAATTGTTTACTACAGGCTTGCACTACAGTGGAAGTCCCTAACGCGGATAAAATACTCTCTATTTTTGTCTTTCCCAAGCAAGTTGGGAAAGAAAAGTGGTGCAAAAGCACCAATAAAAATAAGCCAAAACTGGGTTGAGTGCAACTGGTGCAGACCCAGTTCGGGACGCTCTCTCCCAAGTACAACTCCACGACTTCCGTTGCCAGTGCGCATATACCGTCTCTAAAGACTCATTCTTTTTAGAATCTGCTTCGTGTCAAGATGTTTTTGCACGCTTATCAGTGTTCCACCAGCTCGATGTTTGATGATTCCTGATTCATTATACCACAGTGTATCCTTTGTATTCTCAGGAACAGTGTTTTATATTCTCTTTTCTATTATATGTCCGTAATGTATATTTATTTGCTCTCTCTCGAGTCGCGCGCGAATTTCGCGTGCCACGCGGTTCGGACTTAGATTTTTCACAATTATTGTTAATGCTTTTTTTGCAAAATTTTCTAATTGTGTTAGAGTTAGGTGTCAGCGGGGTACCACTCCTACAGTGTTTCTTCTTTCTTTTGAGAGTAGTCTTCCTGTTGTGTGGTTCCCGGTCGACCGTCTGGGGTCTTTGTTTCTGTCACCTTTCTCTCTTCTTTGGGGGTGTTCTGTTTTCTGATCTCACCTTCACTGCTCCTCTCACCTCTATCATGCCCAGGACAATTCCTTGTGGGCAATGTCTGCTGCCAAAGCATGTGGACGATGTACATTCGTCTTGTTCCTCCTGTAATGGGTGTTCGGCCGAGCGGCCGTGTGGTGTCTGTGGAACATGGTCTTCCACCTTCTGGGCGTCAGTAAACCGTGTCGTTCGTTCTCGTGGCCGTGCCTCCCGCTCCCGTGGGAAAGGAGAACGTGGTTGTTCGGGGCCTCCCGAGCCGACTTTGTCTGGTGAGAGTTATTCCTCCTCCATGGGGGATGTGCAGTCTTTTCCTGTGGTGGATACTGCGGGAGCCGTTGAGTGTTCTGGTGTAGAGATGCCTGGTTCCGGGACTACGGTCCCCCTCCAGTCAACATCTGAGGCTGTCACTAGGGTTGTGACTCCTCCTTCGGAGCTGAGCCGGTGTGCTCTCTCCACTATTTCACCAGCCTCAATGACTCTCGACGTATCTACTACTGCTGCTGGCCTGTCTGCTTCGTTGTCTGTTTCAGCCGGCCTCGGCTTTTCGCTGCAGGGGACTGCAGGACTGTCCGATACTGTAGACGTGGGATATCGGCCTCAGCCTTCCCTGACTTCAACTCGGAGAAGTCGGAAGGGGCTGCCGGCCGGGCCCATCGCTGTGGTCTCTTCGCGGTCGAGCACCACAGTTGTGTCTTTGGATTCGGATGTTCGTAGTGGAAACACTATGAACTCCGTGGCGTTTCCGTCTACTCATTCTTGCCACACGACCAGTTTTGGGGGACCAACGCCTTTTGTGCAGCCTGGACCTTCTGCCCCGCAGAGGTCCGCGGTGACTCTCATGAGTTCTCGCCATATTGATCCTCGGGGTGCATCGTACCCCCAAACACGTCTGCCTTCAGATGTTTTGGCTGCCGCCTGTCGTCCCGCGTCGGGTGTTTTGGAGGATCGTGACCCTTCGCTGGTTAAGAGGGTCAGAGGTGAAGCCACTTTGCCGGTTCGCTCCCCTGTCGAACCGGTCGGTACAGGCAGTGAGCTTAGGGAGGCCCTCTCCTTACTCACTCAGGTTCTTTCTAAGAGCCTTCCTGTTGCTTCCAGCGAGGCTATGGGTGGTTTCCAGGCGCCTCCTATGGCGCCGCCTCCCGGGATTGGAAACAGGCCGGTTTCCGATTCCTCTGGTGTCCCGACACCATGGGATGCGTCGGCTGGTTTGCCCACGATGGGCTATGTGTCTTCCGACTCTGGGGAGGAGTCCGACATGCTTGAGGTCGAGGGCCAGCAGTCTTCGGACTTGGGGGCGGCTCTTGACTTTGTGTTTGGGTTTCTGCCTGAGCTCAAACCTGCTAACCAGCCGACAGTGTCAGCCTGGCCGCAATCATCGGTCGCGCGCCAACAGCCTATGGAGCAACCTGCTTCTGGGCGCCTTCGACCGTGCCAGTCGGTACAGGTGGTTGAAGCTTTTTCAGCATTGGATGCCAAGCTGAATTCCAAGGCTTTGAAGACTTCGTTCTTCACCAGGGTTGACACCTTTTTGCCGCCTGTGCGTTATCGTTCCTACGATTCTGCCAATCCGTCAGTCTGCCAGGCTTTGACGGTTCTGGATCAGGACTCCACTTCCCTCGGGCTTTCCAAGCCCAAGTCTGCTGTCATTCCAATGACGACTCTGGAGTCCACGTTGGTCTTATCTAGAGAGATGCTTGGCATGCTTTCTCTCTCAGATCACGTCGTCTCAGCTTTGGCTGCTTATCTGCCTCCAGATAAGTTTGACGAGGTACAGGCTCCTTTGCGTGTGCTGTCCAAGGCGCTTATGCACCTTACTCACACGCATGCCTGTAACACGGCTAATTTGGAATTAGTTCGAAGGGAAGCTGTGCTGGACACAGGACGATCCCTTCCCGAGGAGCAGCGTGCTACTCTTCGATCTGCTTCTTTGGCAGGTCGCAACTTTTCCATGGTTCCGTGTCGACGGTCCGGGATGACGTCCTACGTCATTCCAAAGATCAGCTGCTGTTTCGTCAGCTTGATCAGCCTTCTCGGGGAGGCAAGGGCCGTTCCAAGCCTAACAAGTATCCTTCTGCTTCCTCTGTGAAGCAAAAGGCTGGTCCTTCTGCCGCCGCCTCTACTTCTTACTCACGGTGTAAAGGTAGGGGTCGGCAGAATCGAGGGAAGTCTCAGGATTCTTCATTTAGCAGAGGAGGTGGTTTCTCCTCTCGTCGGGGCTTGAAATGAAGGTCCTCACCTCGACTCGTCCCAGGTTGGAGGAAGGATAGCAGAGTTCGCAGACCATTGGACCACCATCACATCCGATCCATGGGTGTTAGATGTTGTTCGGTCCGGGCTGCGCATATCCTTCCGACGGCACCCCACTCTGTCAAGGGTGCCTCTTCCAACCACAGTTCCTTCAGACGTTTTACGTCGGGAACTTTTGTCCACGGAGATTGCCAATCTCCTGGCAAAGGGGGCGATCGAGGTCGTCAAGAACGTTCAGTCAGTGAGTTTCTATTCCCGCCTGTTCTTGGTGCCGAAGAAGGACGGCCGACTCCGACCGGTTAACGATCTGAGTATCCTGACCCAGTCTATCATTGCTCCCAAGTTCAGCATGGAGACTTTCAGGTCGGTCCGCCAATCAATTCACCAGGGAGATTTCGCAGCCAGCATCGACCTGCGAGATGCTTACTTCCACGTTCCGATGCATTGGGCGTCACGGAAGTATCTCAGGTTCGCTTTTCTGGGACGAGTTTACCAGTTCAAGGCCATGCCTTTCGGCTTCAACCTGGCTCCTTGGGCATTCACCAGACTGATGTTGCATGTGATAGCGTTCCATCGCACACAGTCCAAGGTGACTACTTCGGCATATCTGAACGATATCCTCCAGAGGCATTCCAATGCTGCCTTACTGGAATCGGATGTCTCCACTCTGTTGAGCTTGCTCACGTCGCTAGGATTCAGAGTCAACGAGGAGAAGTCGGACCTGGTCCCTTCTCAGTCGTTTTGTCATCTGGGGATGTCTTTCCAAACCAAATTCAATTTGGTGGCTGTTCCCCAGGCCAAGGCTGTGATTCTCTCAGCTTTTGCTCTGACTCTGTCCCAGTCCAGGTCCGCGACCGCTCGGAGTTTTCTCCGGCTGATCGGTCTCTGCTGTTTGGTGACGGATCTCATTCCTCTAGGTCGGCTGCGTGTCAGACCTCTCCAACACTTTCTGCTCAGTCGTTGGAGGCCGAATGTAGATTCTCTGGATCAGGTGCTTCCGTTTCCAGACTCTCTGTATCCTCATCTTCTTCCCTGGACAGATGTTCAGTGGATTACGCAGGGTGTTCCACTGGACTTACCGACGTCCGATCGCGTTCTGACGGCAGATGCCAGCGATCTCGGATGGGGTGCGACGTTGGATCCTCTCGGTCTTCCCCTACACGGGATGTGGGACCAGGATCAAGCAGCTCTACACATCAACCAGAAGGAGCTTCTTGCTCTTCTTCTGAGTTTCAGGCAGTGGATCCCTCACCTGTCGAATCGCCAGGTCATTCTACTATCCGACAATTCGACAGTGGTTGCTTACATTCGGAACCAGGGCGGCACGCACTCGCTTCCGATGTACGAGTTAGCTCGGGATCTTCTACTGCTCGCTCAGGATGTTCAGGCCGGAGTGGTTGTTCGTCACATTCCCGGTCGTCTGAACGTCCTAGCTGACTCCCTGTCCTGTCAGGGCAGGGTTATTTCCACCGAGTGGATGCTTCACAGGGCAGTGTTCCAGTCGCTTTGCGATCTCTGGGGACGTCCCCACATCGACCTCTTTGCGACTCGTTGGAACCATCATCGTGTCCCCGTGTCCAGATCCTCTGGCTTTTGCCGTGGATGCTCTGTCACTCGATTGGAATGGTCTAGTCGGCTACGCCTTCCCGCCAGTTCCGATTCTTCCTCAAGTTCTCGCCAAAATTCGAACCTGCAGTTGTCGAATCATTCTCATCGCTCCCCTGTCGCCTCAGCGGGTGTGGATCAATCAGCTCCGCTCGCTGATGGCGGCGGTTCCGGCACGTCTCCCGCTACGTCACAACCTTCTTTGTCAAGGTCGCCCGAGGAGGTTTCACGTCGACCCGACTTCGTTGTGCCTTCACGCATATCTTTTGTCAGGTCCTGTCTCCTCCGTAGAGGTTTTTCGAGACGAGCAGTGGAGTGCATTTCTTCTTCAAGGAGGCACTCCACTGGTTTAGCTTATGCAGCTAAATGGAAGGTCTTCTGTCGATGGTGTGCTGATCACTCTGTTGATTATGCCAATCCTTCGATTTCACAGATTGCGGAGTTTCTGGTATATCTGTTTGATTCTCGGGGTCTCCAGCCTGTTACCATCAAGGGTTACAGGTCTATGCTTTCAGAGACTTTTTCTTATGTGGGGAAGCGTCGTATCGGCACTAATCCTTACCTCTCCAAGCTTGTTCGGCACTTTTCTTTGAAAAGGCCTCGGACTTTGCAGCTTACTCCACGATGGAATCTTTCGTGGGTACTGCTTTGCTTGGGGGGGGGGGGGGGGGGGGGGGGGGCGCCGTTCGAACCTTTATCCCAGGTGGATATGCATTTTCTCACATATAAGACGGCTTTTCTGATGGCATTTGCTTCGGCCAGACGGGTTAGTGAGCTTCATGCCCTCTCGGTTGACCCGGCCTTTTTTAGGAGCTCTCCCAACAGTGTTACTTTTACCACTGATTGCTCCTTTTTGGCTAAGAATCAGTTACCAGATACTACTCCTCCTCCTATCTGTATCAGGGCTCTTCCCTCTGTTGAGGGTACTCGCCCTTTGCTCTGTCCGGTCCGTGCTATTCGCATTTATCTTGATCGGACACGCTTCATACGGAAAGGCAGAAAACGTTTTTTTCTGTCTCTCATTCCGGGTCGACAGAAGATCTCTCCTCAATCCATTTCTCGATGGATTTGTCTTGCTATTCGTACGGCTTATAGTCATTTAGCAGCTGGCGATTGTATTACCAATCGTATTTCTGCCCATGAGGTGCGGGCACTGTCTACCTCTTGGGCTTATCCTAACTCCGTCAAGTTGTCGGATGTTATGCAGGCAGCCTACTGGAGAAATGCTTCTACTTTCTCCACATTTTATTTGCGCCAGTTGCAGGAGCAGTCAGAGGACCTTTTTGCCCTGGGTCCTCTTTCTTCTGCTCAGGCTGTTGTCTGCCATAGCCATTAGGCTTCTTGAAGGTCAGTTTCAGCCTTGTGCTGTTACTGCCCTTTTTCTGTCTGTGTGTCACACAGGCTCATATGTCTCTTTTCATTGTCCTTTACCAATGATTGCGACATTATGGTTGATAAGCCTCGGGACCGCTTCCTTCTACTTCACGGTTCCAGTGCACTAGGGTTATGTGGGGGTTGGTTATGCGATTCCCTCCAGCCTTTTGTCTATTCAGCCTGTAGTAAACAATTGTGAGTAGGTTGATAAGAAATCTAAATTTTATAGTAAATTTCCTTTCTTATTATACCTACCACAATTGTTTACATGGAGGCCCTCCCGTCTTCTTTACGGGTAAAGAATCTTTCCTCCCCGCTGATCACATAACTCTAACGTTTACGGATTCAAAAAGAATGAGTCTTTAGAGACGGTATATGCGCACTGGCAACGGAAGTCATGGAGTTGTACTTGGGAGAGAGCGTCCCGTACTGGGTCTGCGCCGGTTGCACTCGACCCAGTTTTGGCTTATTTTTATTGGTGCTTTTGCACCACTTTTCTTTCCCAACTTGCTTGGGAAAGACAAAAATAGAGAGTATTTTATCCGAGTTAGGGACTTCCACTGTAGTGCAAGCCTGTAGTAAACAATCGTGGTAGGTATAATAAGAAAGGAAATTTACTATAAAATTTAAATTTCTCGATGGATTTGTCTTGCTATTCGTGCAGCTTCCGCTCGTCTAGCTACTGGCGATTGTTTTACCATCGTTTTTTCTGCCAAAAGGTGCGTGCATTGTCTTCCTCTCGGGGCTTTTTCTAACTCCATCATGTTGTCGGATGTTATGCTGGCAGCCTACTGGAGAAATGCTACCTTCTTCATTTATCTGTGACAGTTGCAGGAGCCGACAGAGGACCTTTGTCCTATGGGCCCTCTTTCTTCGGCTCAGGCTGTTGTCTATCCCAGCCATTCAGCTTCTTACAGGGTCAGTTCCAGCTCCGTGCTGTTACTGCCCTTTCTGTCTGTGCGTCGCACATCACCATACCAGAGGTCCTCCTGTGTAGCTAATTTAGGGAGAAGTGACTTCTCCCTGGAGCTAAAATAGGGAGAAGTGAAGAGAAAAGAGAGAGAAGTCACCAGAAATGTCGAATCGTGTGACTCGTTATTCAGATACTATATAGTAAATTAGGAGGAAAGAGAGTGAAGAAAACGCTGAGATAGAAAGACACATTGGTTATCCTGTGGTTGTTTTAAATGCCAATATTTATTAACAAGTATAAGAACACCACCCCCCACCCCCATCCCTCCACACACACATCTCCATCACAGACAAACACAAAATTGTTGCTAGTCATTGCAGCCCACCTTGGGTCATTTTGGGAGGGGTGGAACGTCCCGGTCATTTCATTCTATCTATGAATGCTATTTGGTCTTGAGGCGAAATGACCCGAGCGAATGGAAATCAGGATGAAATGACCCAACACCAATTTCAGACATGATTTATTTTTTTCACCAAACTTGTGGCGTAAAAACCCGCGACGATTAGAAATTGGACGAAAAAACCCAATACCATTTTCAGACATAATTTATTTTTTGTCAGACTGTACGATAACAGCACATTTTGATTGCAAATGATGCTTACCGGCGGTCAAAAAGATGCTTTTCACATCACACATGTGTGTTTGTTATGAAAACTGGAATGAAGTCGCTTAAGTGCAAAGAAAATGTGTCATTTTTTTTAATGACATTCAAACACTACATTGAACTCTTTTTCGTGTGTGTAATCATCATTTCGCAACAGAACAACAGCGAATAACCCATTTAAGTGAATCAAGTATTTATATATTTTAACTCAACATTATTTTGAACGGGAAAAAAAGACTGAAATTTCTGAAGCCTTAATAAATATCCGGTTCAAATCAAATCTCACAGAATGCCATTTCAGACATGAGGTATAGAGTAAACAACGACAAGCGAGTTGATTCTGAACGTCATAAATCCAAAAACGATTGACTTTAATTGGCCAAGTTTGGGAATGATAGTTAAAAAAAAAATTGAAAAAATAACTTCAAAAAAATCTAGATATGATGGCAAAATTTGAGGGCGACTTGACTTCGCCTTTTTCCTCGAACAGGGCGAAATTGGAAATCAAAAAGCGACTTTTTCGCCCTTTTCGCCCAGTCGGAAGACCTCTGCACCATACGCCTCATCTTTCATTGTCTTTTACTAATGTTTCTGATGCTATGGTTTGATAGGCCTAGGGATCTCTTCCTCTGTCCACGGTTGCAGTGCAATTGAGTTATGTGTGGGTTGGTTATGTGATTCCCTCCATCCTATTGTCTATTCAGCCTGTAGTAAACAATTGTAAGGTAGGTTGATAAGAAATATAAATTTTACAGTAAATTTCCTTTCTTATTATACCTACCGCAATTGTTTACATGGAGGTCACCCCATCTTCTTATTCGGGTAAGAATCCTTCCTCCCCACTGATCACATACCTTCTTTGTTGGCAGACTCAAAAGAATGGTTTGATGACTGCTTG
Organism: Pictodentalium vernedei; assembly: GCA_031216915.1. Taxonomy (NCBI): domain Eukaryota; kingdom Metazoa; phylum Mollusca; class Scaphopoda; order Dentaliida; family Dentaliidae; genus Pictodentalium; species Pictodentalium vernedei. Next base: position 99,980,343 of record CM062290.1, on the reverse strand, counting down.
TGCACTGGTTAACGGAAGTCGTGGAATTGTACTAAGAGATGAGCGTTCCTTACTGGGTGTGCGACGATGGCGCTCGATCCAGTTTTGGCTTATTTTTTCGTGGTGATTTTACACCACTTTTCTTTCCCAAATCTCTTGGGAAAGATTAAAATAGAGAGTATTTTATCCGAGTTAGGGTCTTCCACTGTAGTGCAAGCCTGTAGTAAACAATTGCGGTACATATAATAAGAAAGGAAATTTACCATGAAATTTATATTTTTTCCCTAATTATCAACGGCCGTTTTGCAGAGAAATTATGTTTGGAGGTCCTATTTTGGGTCGGAAGCATAACCTTGTCACAACATTGGGAAACACTTCATGCTAATTATAACCGATAGTACGTCTTATTGAAGTCACGTGGTTGGGGTTTGATACCCCACCTCATAGAGAAGTTAGTGTGGAGTCGATTGGCAGTGTTTTACAGGGAGCATACACGTAATGTAAGGATTTATACCCCCACAAGTACAGTAATGATTGAAACACGCTGTATGATAACCACGAGCATTTTGTTCTCGTTTTGTTCACTGCAGTGCTTCTTTTAAATCAGTGGGAGGAAAAACGTTGAAAACTTTTCTCATCCTGTAACAACTAACTTCGTCGGCCATTGGCACAATTTTTGGTTAACTGATCGAGCGTTCGCCTGAAAAAAAATCTGCGTAACCAATAGGCGAACGGTACGAGTGTTCGCTTCTTATTTCGAGGCCTGCAGATGTAGTATTGTGTGTCCTGTGGGAATTTAGAGAATTGTTGGAGGAAAAAATACATATTTTCCACTTTAATTATTCAGCATTTTAGCGACCAGAATGCCCCCAGAGGCCACCAGAGAGCACCTAAAAATCAAAATTTTCCTGGGTGGAGAACCCCCCCAGACCTCCCCCTCTATACACACGTGCCTTTGGCATTTTTGCAGACGCCTTCGGCGTCTGAGTTTCACTTTCTTTAAACTACCAGACCCACAAATTTTCCCCCTAGCGGAAACCCTGCTTTAGCACAGTCTGCAGGTCATATTTAGGGAGGGATTTCATTGTAACTTGGTCGGTTGACTTCATATAATGTCTAGATGAGAACGTCCCCTTTTGGACACGATTAGTCAACTGTGACGGCTACAGGGGCCTGAAGCCTGAAAACCTTGAGCACAGTCTACAGGTCATATTTATGAAGGGATTTCATTGTAACTTTGTAGGATCACTCCAGATAATGCCCAGATGAGAACGTCCCCATTTGGTCGCAATCATTCAACCATGATGGCTGCCCAAGCCCAAAACCTGAAAAACTTTAGTACAGACTACAGGTCGTATTTGTAAAGGGATTTCACTGTAACTTGGTAGAATGACTCAGTATAATGACAAGATGAGGACGTCCCCTTTTAGTTGCAATCGGTCAGCTGTAATGGCTACACAGGCCTGAAGCCCGAAAACTTTTAATACAGTCTGCAGACCATATTTATGAAGGGATTTCATTGTAACTTGATAGGATGACTCGTTTTGGAATAATTTCACTGTAACTTGGTAACTTTCATTGACATACATTAACTGTGAGGGCCACATACATTAACTGTGAAGGCCACATTAACCCACCCCTCAGTTCTTTAGTACAGTCTACACCTCATATTATTTTTAGCTCATCTTGACAAAGTCAAGCTGAGCTAATCTCATCGCTCTCCGTCCGTCGCCTGTCGTCCATTGTCCGTCGTCTGTTGTCCGTGAACACCATGTTTCGGTCTTCTCCTCCAAAGCCACTGGGCCAATTCAAGTGAAAGTTTGTGTGAGTGATGGTCCCAAAGGGGCATTTCATTTTTGTTCAACTCGACATGCCCAGCCCCATAGGGAGGGAGTGGGGGAAGATGCTCCAAAATATTTTTAAAATCTTCTTCTCAAAAACCAGTGTGTACAATGACTTGATATTTGCTTTGGAGCTTTCATATGAGGTGTAGAATCAAGTTTGTTCAAACGAAGTTCGTGAAATAATATTTGGCTTTGTAATAGGAGGGGTAAGATTTTTGGCCCCGCCCAAAATTTTTATTTTCTGAACCGATGGTCCGGTATGAACCAAATATGGTTTGTGGTATTATTGGGTCATAAGTACTTGACCCATGCCAAAAAAAAAAAATTCCCGCATCCCCATGGGAACCCTGGGAGCTAAAAATAGAAATATTTTAAAACGCCCATATTTTCCAAACCACACGGAACAGAGAGCTGTTATTTGGTATGAAGTATCCTTATGACCAGTAGAATTGAATGGTGAAAAAAAATTGCCATCGGTTATTTTAGGGAGTTCTGTAATGGGCAACGAAAAAATGCAGAGTCGGCATATTTGCAAAAATTTTTAAAAATCTTTTCTCCAGAACTAATCATCGGAATCTTTTGATATTTGGTATACAGCATTCATAGGGGGGGTCAGATAAAAGTTTGTTGAAATAAAGCTCATTGGTTCATATTTGGGCTCTCTACAGGAGCCCAAAGTTTTAACATAGGGTAATATGGGGAATATTCTTTAAAAATCTTCTTCTTCAGAACCACGAGTCAGAATCTTTTAATGTTTGGTATACATCATTGGTATGAGGGTAAGATTCAAGACTGTTCAAACCAAGTCCTTAGGTTAATATTTGTGCTTCCTTTGGAAGCCCAAATTTGATCTTTGTTCAGTATGGAGGGTAATTTAAAAAAATCTTCTTCAGATCCACCAGTCAGAATGTTTTGATATTTGGTATGCAACATCTCTAGGGGGGTCAGATTCAAGTTGTTCAAATCAGACCCCTAGGTATATATATATTTGGGCTCACTATGGTAGCCCAAATTTTTGCTTAGTGCAACATGAGGAAATTTCTTTAAAAATCTTCTTCAGATCCACCAGGCGGAATGCTTTCATATTTGGTATACAACATCTCTAGGAGGGTCAGATTCAAGTTTGTTCAAATCGGATCCATACGTTAATATTTGGGCTTGCTATGGTATCCCAAATTTGAACTTAGTGCAGTTCGAAGAAATTTCTTTACAGTTTCTCTTCTTCAGATCCAACAGTCAGAATGCTTTCATATTCGATACACAACATCTCTAGGGAAGTCAGATTCAACTGTGTTCAAATCAAGAGCCTGGGTTAATATTTGGGCTCTCTATGGGAGCTGGAATTGGCCATTTTGCAGAAGAATTAAAAATTTTGTAATCAGTACCCTCTAGAGGTGTGTAACGAAGATTAATCCACATAGGTTGTATCAAGGGGCTTCATAGGGGAGCTCTACATTTTACTTTATGATCAACTGAAGAAAAGGCGTGATGCCCGGTTTATTTTTGTCACTTCTGAGGGACTGAAGGATTGACAGTGTAGCCTATGGAGATGGTTTGCGTAATGTACTCATTCTTCGACTCTGTTTATATTGTTCAAGATGAGTGCTTCAGGCCCCGTGGGGCCTCTTGTTATTTAAAACATAGCATACACACAGACAAGTTAAGCTACAGTGTCATTGACACTTTCATTAAGTTCTTGCAATTGAAAGTCCTTAGATTTAATCAGAATTGTAAACTACCTTGAAAAACTCTATAATTTTATCATTGTCCAAATTCCACAGCTGTGGTACACCACACGAAACAGTCGAGCTCTGACACAATTTATAATAAAACTTTGGAGGGCATAATTTCCAAATGTTTCCGATTTATTCCTTTCTTAATGGGAACATTTATGTATTATTCAGTTACAGACAATAAATAAATAGAAATGAAATGCCATATATATAGACAGAACGACATTTGTGTTCGAACTGTCATTTTTTACTGCACAAGATCGATTTTGGCGGTGGGATAATATTGAACAAGAATCTGAAGGCTTCAAGTTAAATAATATCCCTCCGCCAGAATCGATCAATTGCGGTAAAAAATGACAGTTCAAACTTGTATGTTGTTCTGTATTTATTGCACACCTACAGTTTGCTGAAAAAATATTAATCAATTTAGGCAGAGGGATAACATTGAACTCGAAGCCTTCGGCTACTTGTTCATTAATATCCATCTGCCAAAATCGATCTCGCAAAGTAAAAAAAATGATAGTTCGAACATGTATGTCTTCTGTATTTATTGCACGCCTACAGTTTACTAAAAAAATATTAAAAACACAAATTATTGCCAACATTAACCGAAACGTTAAAAAAAGAAATAGTTAAATAGTTCGCGCACATGATCCGTATTGTTCAAGGATAATACAAAAATATTTACTGTTTGCTTTGGTTTTTGCTGAAAAAAATGTGTATTTTATGTAAATAAAAGCATAGCCTGATAGGCATGCAATAAAATTAGATACGTAAAAATTAATGCGAGAGAGGAAAGAAATAATTGCAGAAGAACACACCCCATGATGGAGTTTCTGAGTGTAATTTCATTCCCATTCTTCTTACAAAAGAAAACCCGGAATATATTAAATATTATAAAGGAGGCATGGACAAGATTACATGCGCGGAATGTACATGTTTTATCCCAAGTTAATTATTATCAAGTACATTACTTAAACCACAAATGTAGTGTTGAACCGATTAACAGAAATGGCCGCTGACCAATTACTGGTTATTTGAGCTCACAATCGGCCGATTCCAATGCTGATTATGACTGTAATACTGTTCACTACTAGATAAGTCGAGACTCAAAAGAACTACATTAAATTGAACTTATTTCACAGTGTTAAACTCTGTTGATTCAGGTCCAGTAAAGGTACCAGTCGCGCACACTTGGGTGTAAACATGGCTTTCAGAACCACGTTTACCACCCAAGTTCGCACAACTGATAATTTTTACTGTGACCTGAGTCAATGGAGTGCAACCTTCTCTTTTCCGGTATGAACTGGCGATTGGCCCAAGTTTGCTCCATTGTAAGTTTTTACATGTTGTTTAACTTGTATATCCCGTAGATGGGCATCTAGAGAGATTAAGAATACACATTGTGGTGGTTTTTCAACTTTATTGAATGGTATCATTGACATCATTTTACATTAACATTTGAACATATGTAAAAGATAATAAAATGTGGTTTATGAATCATCACAAAATGCTTGGCAACAATCTGTTGAACCGATGTTCCAGGAGCTGTTACCGATTGTGGTGTCTGGTTCTGATCATCGGTTGAACACTACACATAAGAAAACATTGACATCACTTGCTGTAACTAACTAACAAACTTTCTTGAACCATTAGTACTTAGTGCATAAGAGTCACTTGGAGTTGGGGGTGGGAGTGTTATCTACATATACTATTCTTTGGAGGGGTGGGAGTGGTAGGTGGGTAGTGGGGGAATGGAAGACCAAAAAAGTTATGCAATCTGCATGTAATAAATTCATTCACTTTAAATAGATTTTGACTGGATCAAACATTTAGTCGCAAAGATGCCTTTTTGGGACAAAAACATTGTGATTCGACCATCATGTCAAAATCGTTTTTCATTTCCATTCACGGCATTGATGTCTTTCCCTGACATGAAAAATAGTGAGGAGGGTCAGAATTTCAGAAAGCAACTGCCCAAAATCAAAGGGAAGTTTAGAACTTTAGAGCACATCTTTTACTTTCAGAAAGACAGATACCCATTTCGACAAGTTGACATTTGTACTAGAAAGGAACTAACTTCAAATCCCAGAATCATTGATATACAAAGCACTGTAGAGGTTTATCAACAATTCAATTCAACAAGATGGTCACCTGACCTGATTTCCATGTCAATTCTTCCTTTCGGTTTGCATTGAGTTATCATTGTCAGAGTATTCACTGAATTCTGAGAATTTCCATTACTTCGAAAAACGATAAAACACAGCCACGTTCATTTTGCACATATAAGCGTATCTTGGATTTTTAGTTTTCATTCTTTTTCAAATTTACGATTGACACATTGTATGACAGGTATGTGCGGCTAACTTTTTATCAATATTAATTTAACCCTTCCCTGGAATCCTGTGTTTCCCAACATTATCGGAGCATTGAGCAAAATGATACTTTTCTCTTACCTTGACATGAACTCGCTTTGCAGGTGTCACAGTCCGTTCTTTTTCAAGAAGAGTTTTGTACCCCTTGGAGTGAATATTCTGTATGTTGTGACATAGGTTGGAGATATTTCTGCGCTGGGCGATGACTGACCTATGTCACTTATTGCATAATTGGCATTCGGCATTTCTATTGTCGCTTCTTACAAAATATTGATACATGCTAATAAGCATTTTAGCTGACATTTTGTTGTTTCAACAGAATCTATGGCATGCTAAATGGCAATATTAAAAAGTTAAGCAAAACCGAAAATATACGGTTTTTAATCTCTCTTCAGTTTGGTTTTGGTTTCCACTTAAAAACTGAGTTTTGGTTTTGGTTCGGTTAAACCGACCAGCTCTAGAAGTCAGGCACATTAAGTCTTTTTAACTACACTGCAGTGTTTTGACATTACAGCAACATCAAAAACTTGTGTTGTATTATGCATCGAATGATCAGGGTTAGTAAATTTTTACTTCAGAATCACATCCGATCCAGAGGTCGTCCAATCGCCACAGGTAACTGGGGATGTGGTGCTTTTGGTGGAGATCCACAGCTGAAAGCTATGCTACAGTGGATGGCAGCTTCATATGCGAGAACAACAGGCATGTCATACTATGCATTCTGTGATGGAAGGTTGCTGAGGGTAAGAAAATGTTATTTTTTTTTAACCCTTTACCTGACAAGAAAAGCAGATGACACTTGCAAAAAATTTCTTGAATAACTAATTTTTTTCATTTTTTGTCTCAAAAACATAGGTCATAACCTATGTTTTTGAGACAAAAAGTGAAAAAAATAATGAAAATTAATTGGTGATTTTTTAGAATAGCGCTGGCCGGTTTTGGCCATTACATTGGATAAAGGGTTACGGGTAACAATAATTGCACGAAGTGCTAAATTATTTTTGGTCGACAGAATTTATGTACATATGGGAGACTAAATAATTTATTGACTAAACACGGTCAAAATTTGTGCCCATGTGTTTGCCTTGTTACGATTTATGGGAGAGTGACTATAGTCACTCTCCCATAAATTGTAAAATGGTAAATTAACACAGACTAAATAATTTTACTTCAGCGACAGTATAGGGTACGTCCACAGAATATGAAGTTTTTAGGCTGCAGTGCCTGTGTTTAACAATAAAGACCAATTATGGACTTTAAGTACTGAATCAGTCAAGTTCAAGTCAGTAAAGCTGACCAATTCAATACACATAACAACATCAAGAATGCTGAGAAAGCAGTTATTTTACACTCAACTGAAAGGAAAATTCCATGGACAATGACATTGTTTTTAATTCAGTGTGTCCCTCATGGGAACCCCGGGAAGTGAAGCAGTGCATGTTTACTGAGGTAAGTGTGAGTGAGGGGGGTGGGGGGGGGGGGGGGGGGCATTGTGGTAATCGGTTCTCGTAAGATCACTGAACTTAAGCAACAGTCCGGTTAGTCCGGTTAGTCCTTGGATGGGTGACCATCTGAACAATCTATTCGGACTCCTGCATTGTGTCCTTGGGCAAGGCACTTAACCCCAGTTGTCCACAGGGGGACACGATGATGCCGTGTACTAAGGCATACTGCACGTCAATGGTGCACATGTCTTCAACCAATCTAACCCTGCCTGTGCTGCAGTGCGGAGTTTTGACGTTTGAGAGCTGACAGTTGCTTGTCGTTGCTCGGTGGTTCTCTCCAGGTACTCTGGCTTCCTCCACCCGTAAAACTGTCACTGACACAATGTAACCTTGGCTGTTAAAGAGTTGTTAAACCTTAATAAATAAATAAATAAACATATAAGTGGAAAGGGTTATCATTCTCACATTGCATGACATAAAATCTTTTTCTCTCAACTTGTTTTGAGGAACTGACATCTGATTAAAATAGCAAGATAACATTTAATACTTGACAGCTAACTGCACTTCTGTAATCTGATTGTGTTTAGATTGTCTCCAGTGTGAATAAATATAACAGAGTATTGCTTGGGGATAATTTACTGTTACAGGAAATTAGAGGCTGTAAAAACCCTGTCGCTGACTGAGCCATACTCAAGGGTTCTAGAGACCTGAAAAACATAGGGTGCCGAGAACTTGTAACTATCTGTCAGTATGCCAATAATCAATGAGATAGGACAATTCATTTTAGAGTTATTGTGCAGAAAAGGAAGTGCTTAGAAGACAGGAGAATAAAAAGAAGAAGAAAAAGAAAAAAAAAGAAACCCTGCAAAAACAATAGTCTGTGTGTTTCACACAGACTAATTATGATTTCGACCAGACCAAAACATTATTTGATGTTCTCTGTGATTTATTTGAGAGTGATGATGATTTTAATGAAATTTCTTGAAATATGAATGATGTTTCACAACCAAAATGTTTCAAGTTATTTCTCTTTGTATCCAGAAAAGTTATGTTGTATGTCACAAAATCTACTCCTACTGCTCTTTGCATCATTCAGTATTAAGTTATTTCCCTTTGTATCCAGAAAAGTTGTATTGTATGAAACAAAATCTACTATCACAGGGCATGAAATTTCCTTCTGCTTGTATCATTATTCAATATTCAGTTATTTCCCCTTGTATCCAGAAAAGTTTAATTGTATGCCACAAAATCTATTACCACAGGACTTGAAATTACCAACTGCTTGCAGAATCATTCATTTAAGTTTGTTCAAATCAGGTCTTTGTGTTCATATTTAATGGGCTCCCTATAGTTCCAAGTTAACTTAGTGCATTATGAGGAATATTCTTAACCCTTTACCCAACGTAACGGCCAAAACCGCCAGTGCTATTCACAAAAATCACCATTTAATTTTTCATTATTTTTACATTTTTTGTCTGAAAAACATGGTTTTTGACCCTTCATTGGAACGGCCTGTTCAGCTCGTCCCAATGAGGGGTCATCAGCAATCTTTTTGACGTAAAAATGAAAAAAATTAGTTATTCAAAAATTTTGTTTGCATGTGTTGTTTGCTGTTCGTGTTAGGTAAAAGGGTAAAAATCTTCTTCATATCCACCAGTCAGATTCTTTTCATATTTGACATACACCAGGAAGGTGTGTGGTTGGGGGTGGGGGGAGATTCTGTTTAAATCAAGTCCATGGGTACCTAATCAGGTCTGTAACTTAATATTAGGGCTCCCTAGCTATGGGAGTCCAGATTTTAAGCTAGTGCTTAGTGAGAAGTAAAGTTTCCATGGGAAGTGAAGCTGTGCTTGTTTACTGTGGGCAACAATCTATGCTTTACTGGTAAAATAGGACCCAGTGACCAATTCTTGGGGGCAGAAGTCTGTTAAAATAAAACCTGTCTCTATCCTTATTGATTGCCACTTCACTCCCATTTCTGCACTCAACTGATAGCTTCCAGGAATACTGAATATTTCACCTGAATATCCGCTCAAAAGTTTAACCAACCCAGGTGGTCTTTTCGGAGGGAAACCTTTTATGTTGTTTTTCAACATAATCTCAAGCCTAATGTAGGATGTGTGTTGGGAATGGAGCATGGGGTGGGAGGGGGGGGGGGGGGGTGGTGGTGAACAATAGACATCATTTTCAGATCTTTTTTTGGTGACATTCATTGCAATATGCACACATGTACAAGGTGATACTTCCTTTTTGCCTCCATTTTTCTAATCTGTCTACATAAACACCATTATTCCTTGTAGGTAACTTGATCCAGGTGAGTGTTTAGGCTCACTTGAGCCTCTGGTTTGTGAATATCACAGTTTGGTTTTTAAAAAATTTCAACAAAACCATATGTGCCCCCTCACTGGAACGGTCACATGATATGGTTTTGTTGCATTTTTTTTAAACATAAGATAGCAATAATTAAAATAGAGGTAGTATATTTTGATATCCTGTGCGTTGGGTATAGAGTTAAAATTAGTTTTGTTTTTACTTTCAGCTGCAGGATGTTGTAGATCTCATACAAGAATGTAACTGGACAGTCGGTCACTTAATGCAAGCTGTGTTAGCTTATTGTTCGCTCATATCAAACAGAACTGATAACAGACAAAATATTCCAGATGACTTGCTCGAGTTTCTTATGGATATTCTAAGAAAATCTAAATCATGATATTCAGATTGCAGTGTATTTTTCTGAAAAGCTTTAAAACATTTTTTCATGCCAATCCTTGTCTGTGCAGTCCAGTTTATCATGGTTTATTCGTAGATTTTTTTTCGCAGTTTTTTTTAACACCTTGATATGCCAAGAGCAGCTTTGGAGATTTGAAGATGGCTTTTTCATGCTTTGTTACAAAATTATAGACTTATTTTGGTACAAGGAGGGATGATATTTCGTCTTGCAGCAAGAATGTATTTTCCCCAGTACAAATAAAAACATCTAGACAAAATACAAATCTGTATTGAGGGTAGCAACCACATGTGCAATTGTTTGTTTCAGAAAGAGTACCTTTTTTTTTTACCTGCACTCAATTAGCATCGAGTTATTACACATGTCGAGGCCACCGTTTTTTAAAACAGTAATTAAATGATAAATACCTCACCAGCTCAACGAAAAAAATTGGACTAGATCATTTTTTGTCCATGAAGATATTTTCATGTAGGCCTACTAGGCATTAAACATGAAAAAAGAAAAAGAAATGCACAGTTGAAATACTACTGTAAACTTAAGTGGTTATAGTACAAGTAGTATAATGAATGGAGATTGCATCATACACGGTGCAAGAATTCAATACCATGATGTCATGATCGGCATTCAAAAAAAATCAGTTCCTAAATGCTGAAAGATTGTCAAAACAGACACCGTTAAAAACTCTATCCAATCCTCTCATTATGCAAACAAGTCAAGAAAGGGAGGACTGTTTCAAGATAAAGTGATTATTACCACCATACAGGCTCAGTGCATTGAAGTTACAACCTCACCTGTGGATCATATATCGACTTGTCCTTTCGGACTTGGCAGTATATGCCCAGGCACAAGGTCTCGACTTCAAAACACCATCTCGGAAGCCTGCATTGTGGTAATAACCTATATTTATTTTTCACTTTTGATATGATTTCACAATTTTTTCTCAAATGTACTAATTTTTTGTTTCTTGAACTCTCGGCACATGATGTCAAAATACCAAATTTCAAACAACACATTTTCCTATAAGCTCTATTGATAAATAGGTTATCTCCAATGGATTCCATGAACGATTCTACGCTGGAGACTAATATGACTTACTTCCAGTTGGTATGCGAAATTATTTATTTCTGAGTGTTCGTTTTTGAACATTGTGATTCAATTAAATGACGTCAAAACTGCGATCATATTAATGGAAAAAGTCTACCACGTAACTGTGTGTCATAATTACAGTGTAGTCGCAGTGGACTGACCATAATACACGTATCGGCAGTGATGTCCACATCAATTTACCAGGTAATAAAAATCATCATCAGCAAACCTTTAGTTAATAAAGCACTGGGCTGTACCTGGTTCTTCATTAATAGAATTTTTGATGATTATTCCTATAATTAGTGTTTGGAATCTAATATTATTGCATCCGTGGAAAGTGGCCAGTCCATGGCGGCCATACTGTGCATTGACAAAGTTCTCAATGGTCATGTCATTGATTTGTGTGATGTGCAGTGTATGAGCCGATGTTGATTGTGATGTCATATTGATTGCCAAGCACATTTTTCATAGGAGAGAACACCTTGTGACCCCACTCCACCAACATATTCCTGACTGGGTCGAGTTGATGTCGGGGGTCCCAAGGTATTCTGTGTTTTTTGCCCCTAGGCAAAATTTGACTGTGCTATCAATCCGAGTCGTAATGTTTACAATACCGCAAATACCAACCGGTATTAGTTAGTCCAAGAACGACAACTCACTTTCCGATAGACGCTATAATGCAACTAGGAATTTAATCAACTGAAAAAATATACAAATGTTTCGCATACAACTTGGACATTGACCAATTCAGTGTTGTTTGACAAAGCATTATGAAAATCATTTACAACTTATTTGAAAATCAGTAAGTACGGGGTTAAGTTAACAGGAAAATCATCATGGAAGACATTTTGATGTAAATTCAAAGAAATGAAATGATGCGGTGGCGTTGCAGTAACCGGTTCTCGTCAGATCTCTGAAGTTAAGCAATGTTGAGCCCGGTTAGTCCTTGGATGGGTGACCGTCTGAGCGATTGATTCGGACTCCTGCATTGTGTCTTTGGGCAAGGCACTTCACCCCAATTGTCTGCTTGGGGGCACGATGATGCCATGTACTAAGGCGTACTGCACATCGATGGTGCGCATGTCTTCAACCAATCTAACCCTGCCTGTGCTGCAGTGCAGAGTTATAATGTTGGGGAGCTTGCAGTTGCTCGTCGTTGCTCATTGGTTCTCTCTGGGTACTCCGTCTTCTTCCACCCAAAAAACTGTCACCGACACGAGATGACCTTGGCTGTTAAAGTGTCGTTAAACCTTAATAAATAAATGAAATAAAGAAATGAAATATCTACAGCAGCTTTATATCTGCATGGTGTCAGTTAAATGTGTACATGAAGCTGAATTACTTTTTGGGCGCAGTCAACTCCAAGCCATGCACTATTCCTTAAATATGGTATCTCTGATCTCTCCCATATGTTCAGGCCTTTGGTTTACTAGTAAAATAGGACCCATTTACCAATGCTGGGGTGGATGTCCTCTAAAATGGGCAACATGGGAATAAACAATTGGCTAGAATTGACTTTATATCCATGTTACAGTCACGATTAGCCATTGTGCAGAAATATGTGACCTTAAACACCAATAAATATTAGGGACATTGACTAAATTTGGGCACTTGACCATGATCACTCCTGCAGGTCCAGTATAGGCTCCTGCGAAAATTCAAAATGTGATTCAAAATTGGATTTGAAAGTCAATATTCGATTCAATTTGAAATCGGAAATTCGAATATACCTAGGCCAAAAATGTGACAGTTCTGAGTAGAAACATAACTGACTTGTAGCGGTAACAGTGTTTGTAGCGATGTAGCTACAACTGTACAACAGTTGTAGCTACATTGCCACAAACACTTACTGCTACAACTGTTCATTTCAACTCATTGTGCATTATGACCAGTGACCATTTATGAAACTTTATATTGAGTATTGTTCTGTTCGATTACAGTTACTCGATATAACGTCAAAAGCACCGATTATCTAAAAGAATACCCCTGATTATTATATAAACAGAAGTAGTGCAGGCTTTAATTCATAAGCGGATTGACTCCATTCGGCGTTGAATTATCATTTCGGTTTTAGAAATCCTGCATTTTTATTTAAAACAAATGGCTTCACCACCAGAATGGAGTCGATCTGATTTAAAACAAGTTTTTTTCCATGAAAACATATGATAAAAGTTTGGTCTCAGCCAGGTTCGTTTAAAATGTCAACAATTTGAATAGTTTCAGTCAGTAGCTAGTATATTGGTTTATACCTCAATTTATAGTGTGGGAAGTGGTGAGGCAAAAAATGCACTCGACATAACTGTGTGTCTAATCGGGGATATTATTTTAGAAAAAAAACTTTTCTTTTGACGATGTATTCATTGACTGTGATTCGATTTGAAGTTCGATCCGATTCATTTTCACCAATTCGATACAATATTCGATTTGATCAAAATTGGCAATTTACAGGTCCCTAGTCCAGTATGTCAAAATGCAGCCAGTTTTCAGGACAAGAATGTTTTTGAATTTCAGCTATTACAACAGATTTTCATTTGAGATTTTGTGTTATTGCTTAAATGGCAATGTCACCGCAAATGCCATCAAGAAGTTACTTGAGGCATAAAAAAATTGAAAATGTGTTCCTCAGGCCCTCCTGCATGGTCTTTTGGACTGCCGTATACTCTCTTTTTATAACCAATGCAAACTTGAAAAAATAAAAATTAAATGGTTTTATATCTGATATAATACTCAAGTTAATAAAATTGATAAATTTGTCACTTGAGTGCAACAAGGTTTTGCAATGCTTTAGCATTGCAAATCCTTCTTGCCAGGGACCAGCCGTGAGGGCGACTAGGGCGATTAAGTCGCCCTTCTAAGCCCAAAGTCGCCTAGAAAAATAGTCGGGGCGATTACAAGTCGCCCTCTAAAAATTGGCCAAAATGAGAAAAGGCTGAACTGAGTGATGCGAGGTTTACATGAAAACGAGTATTTTCAAAAATCGAATGTGCTCGAGTGTGATAAATGGGCATTTTAATTCGTCAAATAAACGTCCATTTATTTGAAATCACACGACAAGCAATTGTCCATTGTCGCTTTCGGCGGATTTTTTTTTATTTCTATTTTGTTGCGTTCCAGGCAGAGCTTCAAGTGTCAAAACGAAAATAAGTGACTTACTAGACTCAACAAAACAACCCAGTTTGAAAGTAGGTTACGTCGCTTAGGATGCCGAAAATGTATACACAACGGACGTATTTTAAAACACATTATTTTCATTTCGATTTGCTGACGACTGTTAACTGTTGGGCTGTCTATTCCCAGAAAAACACGAATGGAATTGAAACACATGAAAAAAAGCTTAAGTGATGTCAAGAAAAGCTTTGTACAGGACACAAGTGTGCATGTGGACGATCTTGAAAAAGGGTCCTTCTAAACATCGGAATGACATGAAATGACGCGGAATGACACCGGAATGCCATAAAAATGATGCGGAATGACATTTCTTTTACAAAATACTCGACCCCAGAATGTATTTTGTTTATTAACTAACAAAGTACCTCCCAAGCAACCTTCTTACATCTGGTCCTGTTCACACTTTCAGACTTAGGAAATTATTAGCTTAGTAGACTTTGTTGAAAGGCAACCACAGGAGGGTGATGGGGATTGACACGAAGAAGAGGTGAGGGGTCATGACGGAGAAGGTAGCAGTGGGGGATTTTCAGTCAATAATTACATTGTGATTTTTTAACCTGGCACAGATGCATCATAGACAACTGGACCTGGATTATTTGTACGTTAAGGGAGGACCATAAATTGAAAATATGAAGGGGCGGCGGGGGTGGTACATGAATATTCTTAATTTTCCCCACTTGCATATGAAGTCTCCCTACATGACTCTGCAGTCTCCCTATTTTTTCTGGAGGGAGACTTGAAGTCTCCCTAAAATTCCCCCCTAGGCTGGTCCCTGCTTCTTGCACTCAAGGGACGAAATACTTCACCACCCATGCTATTCTGTAGATCATGAGGCCTAAAGCATAAAACAAACGAAAAACATGAACTTTTGATGGCAAAGAAATAATTACAAAAATAAAAAAATGAAGTGAAAAACCACCCGCCCACATGTAATTTTACAAAAAATGGCGTGAGAAACAAAAAATCTACTTTGAGAGTCCTAATAGCAATAAATTGCCTTCGTAAATTGCAGCCACACTAATTTTTAGCTCACCTGGCCCTAATGGCCATGTGAGCTATTGCCATCACTTGGCGTCCATCATGTGGTGTCTATAAACCTTTCACATTTTTATCTTCTTCTCTGGAACTGCTACTGAACCGATGTGAACCAAACTTGGCAGGAATGGTCTACGGGAGGTTCTCTACAACTGTTCCTCATTTTGTTCCTGTTGGATGAAAAACATAGCCACCCGAGGCATTCTTTGATTCTGATTGGTCGACTTTGAAGAATCTTCTCCTCTGAAACTACAAGGCCAAATGCCATGATTGATGATTGGGACACCCTCTACCAACGATTCTCATTTAATGTTGATCGGTGTGCAAACATGGCCACAATTACGGCTCATAGTTACCATGGTAACCCTTTGGGAAATCACATTTTCATCTTCTTATCTGAAACTACTTGGCCAGTGTGAACCAAACTTGGCACAAATAATGTTTGAAAGGTCCTCTGAAAACAATCATCATTCTGTTTTGTGCGGATGAAGGAGCATGGCAGCCTGCTGCATTTTTTGATTTTGATTAACCCTTTACCTAACCTGAAAAGCAGACGACACTTGCAAAAATAATTCTTGAATAACTAATTTTTTTCATTTTTTGTCTCAAAAACATAGGTTATGACCCCTCGTTGGAACGAGCTCGATGAGCTCGTTCCAGTGAGGGGTCATAACCTATGTTTTTGAGACAAAAAATGAAAAAAATAATGAAAATTAATTGGCGATTTTTGAGAATAGCGCTGGCCGGTTTTGGCCGTTACGTTAGGTAAAGGGTTAAAATAACAGAGATTTGGAGTTCTGCCAGGTGAGTGATTTACAGGGTCTATAAAGCCTCTTGTTCTTGTTCTAAATACTGTAGTACTGACCGAAAAAGCTTATCAAACCCTGCATTTAATATTTTTACAAGTTATAAATGATATATAAAGACAATATTGGGTGAGGGTTACCAAAAATTAGTTGGAAAATCAGTTTGTATAAAAATGAAAGATATTTGAATCCATCAATACTGTATTTATTACTCTTCGTATTTAGCCCCCCATTAACTCGGATGAATATTTCATCAAATGACAGGAAATATTCTTGGTATACCAACTTCAATGTCATCGCATAAATAGAACCAATCAAAAGCTTCAGTTGATAAAAGTACAGTGAATTCTGGGCTAATTTCATGTCACTGGCACAGTGTGACAGTTCTATTGTTTAAGAACCCTGACTGAGCATGTGCACATGCTCTCTATAACCCAACAAGGCTATATATTTTTCCTATACTTTGACAGTTTAAACCCTGTGACTTTGCAGTTGCTTCTTGGCAAGTTTTGGCTGCCTATTCTGGCAGCCAAGACTAGCCTATAAACAACTGCTAGGGTACTCAGAATGCAACTTGCAAGACTACCCCAAAATTGCATGCAGGGGCAACTGTCACACAGGTATAAATGATGGGCTAAACTTTTTCACCCATGTTGTGGCAATGAGATAACCATAGATGCTGAAAGTGACCTTAAACTGCAATAAATAAGTATATAAATAAATTTTTGGTAAATTATAGGCGAATGGAAATTTTGTTCGCCAAATATTTTGTGCCCTGGTTTATCATTGGTCGTTGAAAATGGTTAAAATGCTTGATTTCAAAACTAGTACTCAGATTCCCAAATTCACAGAGATATGAAAAGTCTCACCTCTCAATAGGTCGAGAAGTGCTATTTCTATAGCTGGGACTCTATGATCATCACCTTCACATCCCGCTTCCCCCAGGGAAAGTTCTAGTTAGGACTACTATTTCTAGTACCTAACATGAGTTATGGTGAGGGGCTGTGCACCCAGGCGAGCAACAATTTTGTTTTAGGTTCAGCCTTTGTGCCAAGTTCTTGAAGTCATGTTTAAGGTTATGTGTGTCACCCTGTTTGTTGTTAGTTAGTTTTGGGTAATTTATTTAATTATTTATTATTTTTTAGCTCAACTTGACAAAGTCATGCTGAGCTATTGCCATCACTTCTCGTCCATCGGCATACGTATGTACGTACATCCATAATTTCCTTTGGCACACCTCACAGGTCGCATTTACGATCAGATCGCTTTGAAACTTGGTATGCTTGTTTGAGGTGACCTCTAGATGGGAGCCATCAATTTTCTTCAATTTCCGTCAAAAAATGTTGCTGCGGCCAACGTTCTTAGAACTTAGTTTAGTCAGCCCTCAATATTTCCTTTGCACACCCTACAGAGCACATTTATGATCGGATTGCTTGGAAACCTGGCATGCTTGTTTGGGGTGACCTCTAGATGGGAGCTATCGATTTTCTTCAATTTCCATCAAAAAATGTTGCTGCAGCCAATGTTCTTAGAACTCAGTTTAGTCAGACCTCAATATTTCCCTTTGCACACCTTACAGAGCACATTTATGATCGGATTGCTTTGAAACCTGGCATGCTTGTTTGGGGTGACCTCTAGATGGGAGCTATCGATTTTCTTCCATTTCTGTCAAAAATTGTTGCTTCTGGCACCGACCTTTGATGAACTTAGTGCAGTTATACATCAAAATTTCCCTTTGGAACACCCTGCAGGGCACATTTATTATCGTATCGCTTTGAAACTTCGTATGCTTGTTTGGGGTGAGCTCTAGATGGGAGCTATCGATTTTCTGCCATTTCTGTCAAAAAATGTTGCCGTTGGCAACGTTCTAAGAACTTAGTTTAGTCAGACCTCAATTTTTCATTTTGGCACACCTTACAGGATACATTTATGATCGGATTACTTTGAAACCTGACATGCTTGTTTGGGGTGACCTCTAGATGGGAGCTATTGATTTTCTTCCATTTCCGTCAAAAAATGTTGCTGCAGGCAACAACCTTTCAACTTAGTTTAGTCAGGCATCAATATTTCCCTTTGGCACACCCTACAGGGCACATTTATGATCGGATTGCTTTGAAATCTGGCATGCTTGTTTAGAGTGACCTCTAGATGGGAGCTGTTGATTTTCTTCCATTTCCATCAAAAAATGTTGTCGCTAGCAACAACTTTTGAACTTAGTTTAGTCAGGCATCAATATATTCCTATGGCATGCCCTACAGGGCACATTGATGTTCAGATCGGTTTGAAACTTTGTATGCTTGTTTGGTGTTACCTCTAGATGGGAGCTATTGATTTTCTTCAATTTCCATTAAAAATGTTGCCGCTGACAACGAGTTTTGATGAACTTAGTGCAATTATGCATCAATATTTCCCTTTGGCACACCTTGCAGTACCCATTTTTGACCAGATCACTTTGAAACTTGGTATGCTTATTTGGAGTGACCTCTGGATGTGAGCTATCGATTTTCTTTCATTTCCATCTAAACATGTTGCCGCTGGCAACATTCTTAGAACTTGGTTAATTCAGACCTCAATATATTCCTTTGGCATGTACTACAGGGCACATTTATAATCAGAATGGTTTGAAACTTGGTATGTTTGTTTGGGGTTACCTCTAGATGGGAGCTATCGATTTTCTTCAATTTCTCTCCAAAATTGTTGCCGCTGGCTACGACCTTTGATGAACTTCGTGCAGTTATGCATAAATATTTCCCTTTGGCGCAGCCTTCAGTGCACATTTTTGACCGGATCGCTTTGAAGCTCGTGTGCTTGTTTGGGGTGACCTCTAGATGGGAGCTATCAATTTTCTTCCATTTATGTCAAAAATAGTTGAAATTGGCAACGACCTCTGATGAACTTAGTAAAAACTTAGTGCAGTTATGCATCAATATTTCCCTTTGACACACCCTGCAGTGCACATTTATGATTGGATCACTTGGAAATTTTGTGGTCTTGTGTAGGGTGATATCTACATGGGAGTTATCGATTTTCTTCCATTTCTGTAAAAAAAATGTTTGAAAAAACCTTTGAATTTAGTTTAGTCAGGCTTCATTATTTTCCTTTGGCACTCCCTTCAGGGCACATTTATGATCAGATCACTTTGAAACTTGGTATGTGTGTTTGGGATGATCTCTAGATGTGAGCTATTGATTTTTTTTATTTCCATAAAAATTTATTGTCGTTATCACCAACCTTTGAACTTACTGCATTTGTGCAGCAACTTATGTGCAGCAACTTATCCCTTTTACGCTATCTGCAGAATATATTTATGAATTTCCATAAAAATAGAGAGAAAAAACATAGCCTCAAGTAATGATCTTCAAACTTAATGCATTTGTGCATTAACATCTTCCTTTGGCATGCCTCAGGGGGCATATTCATTATCAGGTTGTTTTGAAACTTTGTATGCTTATGCAGGATGACAAAGGTAGGAGCTATCGATTTTCTTTTTATTTCCATCAAAAACTGTTGCTGTTAGCAACAGTCTTCGAATTTATTGCATTTGTGCATCAACAGTCTTCTTTGACATGGCCTACAGGCCACATTTATCATAGGATTGTTTTTGAACTTAGTGTGCTCATTTGTAGAGACCTTTAGATAAGAGCTTAATGCATTTGTGTATCAACATTCTTCCTTTAGCCAGTCTTACAGTTTACATTTAAAAATGCATTGATTACTCTGATGTGCACACACAATGCTGTTATGTTGAAATTTCACCAAATAACATTGGTACCAATGATCTTCAATTTTGCCATTTCACTTATAACTTTCCAAGTTCAAGTTTGTTAAGTTGAGCTACAGTGTCCTTGACACTTTCATTGATGTTTAAGGTCACATATTTCTGCACAATGACTAATCATGATCTTGACAGTTTTGCGGGTGGAGGAAGCTGGTGTCCCCATAGAGAACCACCGAGCAACGGCGAGCTGAAAGTTCTGGTTGGGGCTTCAACTTCTAGAATCTAACATGAGTAATGGAAAGGGACTGTGTACCCTGGTAATCAGCAATTTTGTTTTAAGTTCAGTCTTGGTGCCAAGTTCTTGAGGTCACATTTAACTGGTTGAGGCCTAGATTATTTTTGGCGATCTAAATTTGTTAATCATAATTTGTTTTATCTATCTATCTGTTTTATCTATTGTTTTATTTCTCCAATAATTTGTAAAAGAACAAACTTGAATGGACAAAATATTTTTTGTATTTGACTGAGCAAAAAAAATGGATTTTGCTCTGGTACCCTCATTTTTTTTGAAAGACTTGAGAGTGTCTTCTAATTCTCAACCAGTTAATGATTGTTTTTTTTAAAGCTATTTGCATCATCCTGTTTGTTGTTAGTTACTGTTGGGTAATTTCCAATCCACAGGAGTTCACATGTAAGTTCAAAGGGGATTTATAGTGTTGGTTGGTGAATAACATGATAGAAGTGTGAAGAGCATGAAGGTTCTGTAAATTCATCTGATGCCATGGTGTACTTAAGAGGTGGGTAACTGCTCCAGTGTGAAAATGGTTGAACATTTCAGCATGTTGATCCAATGCATTGGCTCTTCTAAAGTGTTTTCCTGCTTATTGTTGTGACTGATGTGAGAGCAGTTACCTGGGGTTCAGAAGCTGAACACAGTTTCATGCTGGCCCAGAATTTTCTGGTGCCAATGTTTCAGTCAACTTAATAAATTTTGTGCCAAACAAAATGTTTTAGTGCCAAACTCAGATAAGGCAAGCGGGTGCTTCTGTGACCTGTTCTGGAGAAGGCAGTTAACCCTTTACCTAGCATGCAAAACAGACAGCACATGCAAACAAAATTCTTGAATAACTAATTTTTTTCATTTTTTGTCTCAAAAACCAATGTTTTTGAGACAAAAAATAAAAATATAATGGAAATTAATTGGCGATATTTTTATACTACAACCAATGGCCCAGACTAAGCTGGTGCAAACTTGATATTATCAAGGGGCAAACATAAATTTTGACCCCCCCCCCCCCCCCCAATCCCCAAAATTTGCATACAATACCAAAAATTAAAAGTCCTATCTGGCCCTCCATACTTTTACTACCTGCGCAGTACTCAGGAAGAGACCGGAATTGGCGCATACATCATTCTTTGTTTGGCCCTAAGTCAGTAAACATCTCAACTGACATCTGTGCTTTAAATCTCTCTTTTGGTGGATGCCAGACACAAATCAATGAAGTATATGGTGGATTCAAGGCAGTAAATGGATGATGAAAATGAACAACGGTGGTTTGAGATGTTCAGGGCTGTAACTTTTAAATAATATGAAAATTATTTCATGTTACCGAATTTCGTGATATACGTTTTGACGTCATTAGTATTACTAATGATTTACCTACTGTTGGTTATGTGTTCCTTCCCTATTCTTCTATAAAACCTCCGGTTAAACTCCTAAACTTTCTGGCTGTTTTTTTATTGAAATTTTTTATTAAATTTCTTTGGAGTTTAACGTGTTGTACAGAATGGTTATTCTGTTCATCCCCACTGTTACGTCCTCACCCCAGGGGTGTTGGGCTGTTATTGTCTTGCATCTCCTACCGGATGCATTGTTTTTTCTTCACATGATGATCTAGCTTTGCATCAGGTATCAGTTAATTATTTACTCACTTGGGCCTTTTGTGTGCCTTTTGTCCAGTTCCCGGTTTTTCTATCCTGACGTTGTTTACTTTTAACAATGCCCTTAACAGGTAATATTTTTGTTTTATTTCATCACAATTATATTGGGATACATTTATTAATATTCCGGTAGTGTAGCTTTAATATTTTGGTGTTTGTCCACACTTAGGCTCTATCGGGATACCCTTGGGCTTGTGTGGTTTCCTTGGGGAACATAGACGTTTTCCAAAAAACTTTGAAAAAAATTTGTTTTGATTTATTTCGAAATTATTTTTGATTGTTTTCATCATGTATCCTTATATTGTATGATTATATGTTAGATGTTAGGAGTGCAGTGAACTTGTTGGATTATAATTATTTATGAATTACTGCTCTAATAGTCTACATCAGATTTACATGCTTCTGGCCTTGCCTGTAGTCGCTGCACTCCTACTGATTCTGGTCCTACTTGTGTGGTCGGGTTTGACTCATTAGGACACTAACGTTGGAAGCGGGTGTCGCGCTATGTATTCGCGGTGAAGTTCCGATGTCAGGGCTGTCACCACAAGATAATTCAAATTTTCAGTTTCTTTTCCAGAGGAACAAGAACATGGTGATGGTATTGTGACACCCGTCCAGAATGTGCTGCTATCATCGTGCTCTGAGGAGTAAACAGAGCTAGCTGCTAAGGTGCTCTTGAATATATGGAATAAGGCCTCTTATTCCAGCAGCTAGCTCGACCGGTCAGGCAGTTACCCGATAGTATAGTGGGAACCGTAATACAGGGTATGTCCGATGCAGTCGAGGACAGTGTAGATTTGGGTAGAGCGAGCACCTTTTAATCAAAAGCTCACCCAGTGACGGCGGCAAAATAAGGGGAAGAAATCTGCAAGTTTCTCTTCGGGAAGCTCGGCGAGGTCTGGATCAGACCACGAGTGGGAGAGCCTTCATAATATGTATATTTATTAGGCAGACGCATTATTGAACAGATTCTATAAATTCTTGCTCTGCTTTATAGAGCTCATGAGAATTTTGGGGCTATTTGGATCAGTTATGGAACTTACAATAGGCTGTCTAAGCATACGTTCTCAATTTTTGGCATCATTATTCGGAGTAGTATATTTTTTCTCCGAACAGTCAATGGTTGTTACACACCTAGGGAACAATGAATTATTTAGGGGACGGTCCGTGACGGGTCTGTTAATCATAGCTCGTTCCATGTTCTAAATCCAGGTTTCTACCAAAGACAGTACACAGGAGATTTCACATTCTCGTATATTTGCACGGTTCAATTGGAGTTTCATTATTGGAATTAATTGTACACCTGAACGGAGTCGCCTGTTGGTTGCCTCAGAAGCGTTTTTGCTCTAACAGATACTTTCCATTGTGATTCAATTGGACAAGTGTATGGTTGTTCACGTTATATCACCGGTTTTCGACCTATCTAGGTATTCCGACTCTGGCATATGTTAGAAGCTTGCGCTGTTAATAACCGGGATCGCCACGTTAGCCTTAGCTACTGAAGTGGCATTAAGCACTGATAATTAATAATAATTAGTAACAGGGTGTCTGTTGGGCGAATATATATAGATTATTTGGTACTGCTTTTCACTGATTCCAGAGCGGTGCCCTCTTTGTTTTGAAGAATATTCCTTCAAAAAAAGGTGGGGGTGATTTTTCTTCATCTCTTCTGGCTTGATAAGTGTGTAACTATGAGTGAAGCTGTTTTGTCTGTAGATTATTACTGATCTTAGATACAGCTTGTTTATTATATATATATGGCATGTGTTTGTGGGGGTTAGTCTCTCACTCTCGAATATGCCATCCTAATTTAAGTGGCTTAGTCTGGACTAGCCTTAAAATTGGGGGCTTGTTACACCCAGTTAGCATAATCATTCATGCTAAGAATACGGAATTACTTGGATATGGCTCCTTATTGATGATATGTCTTCTCTATTATTGTATAGAGAGACATACATGTAGTTCCTTTAAAAAGTTAATCTCCTTTTCACCATGGAATGCAGGCTTTGGAGCTGTATTTGGTCTGCTATTTCACAAGTCCTAGGCCCTCTGCCTTTTTACGATTCAGCTAAGTCTGGGCCATTGGTTGTAGTATAAAAATATGATAAATTTAAAGTAATTTGTATATTTTTTATTAATACTTACCAATGGCCCAGATGGGGATGGCCCTCCCATGAGTGGGCTCTCATACCTCCCCGCTGAGTTATTATTTTAGTAGGCTCGTCTACAAAGAATGATGTTGGCGCCAATTCTGGTCTCTTCCTGAGTACTGTGCAGGTAGTAAAAGTATGGAGGGCCAGATAGGACTTGATTTTCGGTATTGTATGCAAATTTTGGGGATTGGGGGGTTCAAAATTTGTGTTTGACCCTTGATAATATTGAGTTTGCACCAGCTAAGTCTGGACCATTGGTAAGTATAAAAAATATACAAATTACTTTAAATTTATCATTTTTGAGAATAGCGCTGACCGGTTTTGGCCTTTACGTTGGGTAAAGGGTTAATTATTTTTGTTTTAAACCCCCCCCACCCCCACCCTGCAACACACATTATAGTTTCCTGAATCTAGCTTGCATTTACGTGTATATGTCAAAAGGCGGTGTGCCTGGTGTGAATCACCTGGCCTGTGATAAGAAACTGCCAGAAGTTTTAACAAAAGGCTGGTGCACAATCTGGTTTTGTGTCAATTGCTGACCCACTGTGCCAACACGTTCATATTAGAGCAAGGGAATTTTTTGAAAAAGTGTGTCCAAAAGCCACAAACTCTTTCATTATAACATCGGTAAAGCTGTAGAATCAGGGGCTCTGCAATTTATTTTAAAAATACCTAGTCTCTTCAATTTTTCTGGGATTCAGTTCATTTCATTATGTTTCCAACAAATAATAACTCAGGGATGCATGGAAAAGGCACGCGATCGCTGTCGCGTGCCATTGCTCATGCAAAAATTGTCCAAGGTGTGCGAATAATCGCTCGCCTCTATTCTTGGGTGTGTTTTCATCCTTTTGAGTTGTGTCAACAGAAACATTCAATTAAGTTTTGATGTTGGGGAAATTTTTAAGAATCACTCACAATTTGAAGCATTTAAAGTACAATTCCAAACAATTTCCTTTCCGTCATTATGAACATGACACACAGCAGTTCGCTTATACATCCACACACGACACGCTAACAGTAAGAGGGTTGTACATTGACAACTCGCCCAGAGCTTACTCCAGCTACAAAACGAACACGCATGTTCAGATAAAAATAAAAACAGTCGCCATTCTGAGATCTGAGAAATGTTTTAATTTAATGTTCCGGATTTTTTTTTTATCGAAGACATGCGGAATGTTGCCCCGTTCCTCATTTTCTTTTATACATGTGACACCTGTCGCTCCAGTTCACCAGTGACAGAAATTAATGTGCCAGATTTGGAATTTAAGCATTCATTTTCCAGGATTTTAATAATCTGCAAATTAAAATACAGACCTAATTTAGTGGGTTACATATATTTTCACCATCAAAATTTCCATCTGTGTTCAGTTGTATTCATACATTCGTTCCAAAGGATGCTTGTCAGTTGAAGTTAAATATTGAAATCAACACTCTCAATCAAAATCACTCTCCTCACATTTTTCACTCTCGCAAACTTTATTTGAGGTGAGCGATTTTCCACTCTCCTCCATTTTGCTCCCACTCAGCACTGATAACAGTTTCAGGTCCAACAATATCATATTTAGTAGTTATTTTAACATCTTTCATCCTGTAAACTTAACATAGTGAGAAACAAAATCTCCCATCTTGAAGTGGACGAAAATGGGAGGCATCCTTAACGCTTTACCCAACCTAACGGCCAAAATTGGCCAGTGTTATTCACAAAAATCACCATTCAATTTTCATTATTTTTTCATTTTTTGTCCCGGCTTATGACCCCTCTTTGGAACAAGCTTGTTCCAATGAGGGGTCATAAGCTATGTTTTTGACACAAAAAAAAATAAAAAATAAAAAATAGTTATTCAAGAATTTTATTTGCAAGTGTCGTCTGCCTTACGTGTTAGGTAAAGGGTTAATGGTTTAGGGTCAGT
Organism: Pictodentalium vernedei; assembly: GCA_031216915.1. Taxonomy (NCBI): domain Eukaryota; kingdom Metazoa; phylum Mollusca; class Scaphopoda; order Dentaliida; family Dentaliidae; genus Pictodentalium; species Pictodentalium vernedei. The sequence continues at coordinate 99,954,422 of CM062290.1, read as the reverse complement.
ATAGTAGGTGGCCTGCTAGCCCTTACTTTACTAACCCTAATGATTTCTCTGAAGTTTTGACATTTCTTTCAAGCAGCAGGTGACACTCTATATATAATGCAAGCAGAACACAAAACAGGAGGAAAGTGCGTACTATTGTCATATAGCTCCCAAACTGTGTAAAAATAACACAAAGGCTTAAATCCAATTTTTTTTCACTAAATGTATTGAAAATACGATAGAGAGTAACAAAAAATGAAAACAAGTTCAGGAGACCAAGTATTTTTAAAATAAATTGCAGAGTCCCTTATTCTTCAGCTTTATCCTAGCATCTGGCCATTATTGTAAGCCTGACTAACAGTCATTCAAGAAACCTGGTTTACTCCTACAAAATCCTTTGTGTTTGTGGTGTGGGGTATGGTGGGGACATCCATTCACTTTTTTTCTATGCCAGTGACTCAGTGTCTCCAGAGATTCCGGAAGCACTGGTGCAGAGAGGGCAACCACCCTCCCTGCCTTTGGACTACGGGGGCAAGATAGGGCAGACAATGCCCTTCCCATGTTCGTCACTCAATTGTTTTTGAAAAAAGCTAAAATACACCCAAAATCCATTCTGGGAGCTTCCAGAATTCATTGGAGGGGGGAGGTGCCCCTCACCCACCCTGAAGTGCTTCCGGTACCCTTGAGTGCCTCAAACTGAATTGTTGCATGCATATAATAATAGATTAATTACTAGTACTTAATTACTCTTGATGTATTTGACTTTGGGAGGTCAATTATGTGAAGTGTTTACTAATTTAATGTTACCTTTTGTGAAGGTTTATCTGTAACATTCAATTAAAAAGCTTAATTGGCAATCAATGACAACTGATGCAACTTAAGATGTGACCATGGAGCACTTTTTTGAAGTTACCTTAGCCACTCTGATAGTCAATTGGACAAATCAGACTTACTTTATTCACACAATCACACGATTTTCATGTGTTTTGTGAACATCTGTGATTGTCTCCACCTTAATTGTCGGCTAATGATTTAATTGTGATTGTCTCCGCCTTAATTGTCACCTGATGATTTTGTTTTGTTATCAGCAGTTCTCATTACTCTGCAGTGACATTTCTGCATACAAGAAAATTATTTTGGGTGCCAAACATTTAGTCGTTTGGTAATGTTTTCATGCCAAATTATATTTTTGAGTGCACTTGGTTAAATTAGCACCAGACAGCATGAACACTAATTTAATGTGAGTCATATTTATCGAGTTTTATGAATCAGGAGCCATGAATTATGACATTTAATGAGTAGGCATTTTCTTGACAAAGTGATCAACCATCGCACCAATGTAAAGAGATGCGATTCGGAAGAATTGAGGAGTGCTCATGTTCATACTCCTTGTGATTGAGTGAAGTATGCGATAGGTGTGCAAATTAGATAGCATTCTCTAGCACTGAAAACTAAAATCTCTAGCCCATATAAGTGCTTGAAAAGCAAACTTTGTTGGAAAATGTTATGGTAGAAACTTGGAAAATAAACCAGCTTTTGACATAGATTCTTGGAAAGTTTCCTTCCACGAGTCAGTGTCAAAGGCTAGTACAGTGGTGTCCACTTCATTATATATCTTTTAATTGAACAATCCTGTTAACTGCATATAATTTGCAAAAAACAAACTATTTGCCTTACCCAGGAACGTGGCTGGAGGTTTTCGATTGGGGGGGTGGGGATGAGGGTAGGGTAGTGAAGTAGTGAATTTCCAACTAGGGGGAGGGACTGGGAGGTGGTTTCTCCCCCTAGTTGGAAATTCACTACTGAGCAAAATTTTTAAAATGAAGCCATGAAAGGGGGCATAAAATTGATTCTAGTAACTGAAATGCCAATGCATTTATGATAGAATTATCAGGTTATTATTATTATACCACCCACTTGAAAAGTGGGCGGTATATAGCATTCATGGTGTCCGTACGTCCGTACTTCCATACGTCCATGACGCTTTGGGGGTACACATCTGCTATCCGCTACTCCTCTTAAACCAGTGGGTGGATTTCATTGAAACTTACAGGCATTCTTTTCTATACATTATAGATGTGCACCTCCTATTTTGCTTTCAGGTATTTTTATTTTTTACTCTTTCCCAAAGGGCGAAATGAACTTAGCCAAATTGTTGTGATGCTTTTTTTCATCTTGGGACAGGAATGAGTGTGTTTTGGGGTGCCTTTGTTATCACTGTGCTATGAGAACAAATATTTTGGGGTTCAGTCAGACCCACTCTGGGACTCAAAGATTTCTTTTCTAGTTTACTGTTGTGAAATGTTTCTTGGTTGGAGTGGGTGGTATCTTTAGTGAGCAGTGCTCACAGTAATTCTAGTTTGGTATTATTCTGGGAATTGAATATGTGCTAAACAAATGCTCAAGCTGAGAACTTTGAGCAATTCACACTGTCCTAACATTAAATCAGATCTTATGCAGGAATGATCAGTTTTCGATATTTCATCATTTTGTAACTATGAATGATGGAATTAACTTAGGATAACGATTTTACATGAAGTGATTTTCTTGAAGTGCATTTCGAGGATTTTTTTTTATTGTGATAACTAAACAAACTATAGAAATCTCATACTGATTGACATCATGCATACTTATGAAGCTCGATATTGTGTACACTGTAGTTGTAAATAGTAACAGTTGGAATTTTTATCTATTTGAAACCGGGTTGGAATTTTGGGAAGTAAAGGGACATCAGCATCATGAAAGAAGCTCTAAAATCCAGATAGATGGCATTTCCAAGTACTCATGACTTGCCCTCCGAATTTCCAACTATAGGACATTTTGGCCAGGATTGGGGGGGGGGGGTACACCCCCACACCCCAACCACCACCCCCACCACCACATCCCCCTTTCGCCACGTCCCTGGCCTTACCTTCAATACAAATTTTACCTGTTAAGTACATGTAGGTTATAGAGTAAATTGTTAAATGAATAAAAAATTCTTGTAGTGTGTCGGAGGATTACTCCAACATCCACTGAAATCTATACTTTTACAGACATTTCTGGTCTCGATACATCCAGTATAATAATTTAATCTATTATATCTTGTTTGACAGAGATCCATGAGCTCTGTCAAACAAGATATCATGGAATGAATGTTCTGTTTATAACTACAAGATAGGAAAATGACCAAATTCCTTTTAAACAGAATACTCCTGTTAATTGAATATTTTTCTCTGCCAAAGTGTCTATTCAATTAACAGGGTTTCAGTGTTTTATCTTATTGGTGAGGCCTGAGATTATCTCAGGTTATTTTTCTGATTTTTTTTAGTGATGATTGAGACTTTTTATTTCTTAGGTTATTTTTTAAAAAAATTTTGAGGGATGGAGGCTTTTTTTTCTCGGGTTATTATTTTTCATTTTTTTGAGAGTCGGAGGTGTTTTGTTTCTCAGTTTATTGTTTTTTGAATTTTTTTGAGGGATGGAGGCGTTTTGTTTCTCGGGTTATATTTTTCTGATTTTTTTAGGGATGGAGGTTTTTTGTTTCTCAGGTTATTTTTTCTGAATTTTTTGAGGCATGGAGGTTTTGTGGCTATTTTATTCTGAACTTTTTGAGGGATAAAGGCAGGTGTTTTTTTTATCTTATTTTTTATTTTTGTAATTATTTTTTGCCATCTAAAGCCTGGTTCCACTCAAGTGACAAATTTATCAATTAACTTGGGTAAAATATCAGACATAAATCATTTAATTTTTATTTTTTTAAGTTTGCATTGGTTATAAAAAAAGAGCATGCAGCAGTCCCAAGGACCATGCAGAAGGCCCAAGAAACAGATTTTTAACTTTTTTAGGCCTTATGATCCCTCATTTGAATGAGCTCGTTCCAATGGTGGGTCATTTTGTTACTTTGTTAACCTACAACTTATTTTGATCAGTTCTGGGCAGGAATATCAAAATGTATGATTTGATGGGAATAGCTTGTGGAAAAATTTTCAATTTATTATTTTGTAATATGTATATTTAAACTTTTTATTTTTGAGGATTCGTGCATTTTTGTTGGAATCAGTATTAATGTTGTAAATGTATTACATGCTTTTCAATCACAACAGTTGCCAGCTTGATTACCACAAGAGGATGATGTTTTGCTCATTTTGGATTTCCAATCAAAATTTTATGTCCATTTTACTGCCACCTGTAGAATCTTGCATGTCGAAAAAGAAATACTTAAAAAACTTGTGTCTCCGATAATATTTTTGTTTTAACCCCTTTACCCAAGGCAGACGATATGAAAATGTATGATTTAAATTTTTGTTTTTTCAAATTTTCAAAAAATTCAACAAAACCATATCACACGACTCCTCATTGGAATGAGCTCGATGAGCTCGTTCCAATGAGGGGTGACATAATAATGGTTTTGTTGAAATTTTTTGAAAAATTTTTTTTTTTTCAAATGCTTAATCCATCTGTCCATCCGGCGTCCATATCCATTTCTTTGGCATTCGATAACTTGAAAAATATTGCTTGGATTGTCAAGTTACTTTATATTTATGTTCAGGTTACTGATGTGCCGAGCGGTATAGTTTTTGGTGTAAATCTGATAATTCGATCCTGAGATATTAACTCTTTATCCTTCAAATTGAGCATTCTTCCAATCTCTTTGGCATGAGATAACTCAAAAAATATCAATCCAATTGTCATGTTACTTTATATATATCTTCAGGTTACTGATGTTCCGAGCTGTATAGTTTTTGGTGTAAATCTGTTATTTTGAACCTGAGATATTAACCCTTTATCCATCAAATTGAAAATTCCTCCAATCCCTTTGGCATTCGTTAACTTGAAACATATTGCTTGGATTGTCAAGTTACTTTATATTTGTGTTCAGGTTACTGATGTGCCGAGCTGTATAGTTTTTGGTGTAAATCTGATGATTTGATCCTGAGATATTAACCCTTTATCCTTCAAATTGAAAATTCCTCCAATCCCTTTGGCATTCGATAACTTGAAAAATATTGCTTGGATTGACAAGTTACTTTATATTTGTGTTTCCACACAAGTAGGGTTAGCATTGGTTGAAGACAAGTGCTGACAGTTGCTCGTCTATGCTCGGTGGTTCTCTCCGGGTACTTCGGCTTCCTCCACGCGTAAAACTATCATGGTCATGATTAGCCATAGTGCAGAAATATGTGACCTTAAACACCAATAAATATATATATTAACTTGGCTGCTATATGAAAATGTTTAGCCTCCTTCCTTGTTAGAAATGCAAAATTCAGTGACGTAGAAATTAAATGAAATTGATTAAAACCCAGTAAATGTTAATACAGTTGTCCATTCACAAAATGAAAAGTTAGTGTAAGAATTCAGGCCTGTCATTTGAAGCGTGCAATTGTTCCTGCCCTCTGTAGACCATTCACTTGAGGGACCATCTCCCTTTTGTTGTTTGAACATTTTGATAAATTGGGGTTACCTCAGTTATCTGGGTACGTCGTACTCTCGGGCATAGCCACATTGCCTCAGCTATAAAAAAAAGTATCAACGTGACTACATGTTTCTTAGAAACTGCTTGCATGGTCCTGGTGTTACAGGTCCTATATATTACACCGAACTCATCACTGTTTAATTTCTGCCAGAATCACATATTAACAGAATTACATATAGAGGTATAATATATACATCTGGAAAAAAAAATAATACTTTATTGATCTGTTTTGTAAGTAATTTGTCTCCTACAATAATGCAACAGTGCTTATATTTTCGATCCTAAATTTCACATAATATTTTCCAGATGCAACCACAATTTGATACTCATTTTGCAAAATTTTCTTCGCCGGGTTAACCATGGTACCCCACATTCCGTAATCATCGATCAACACTTAGCCCGCATCCCCAACAAAATTCCTGGCTAAGTGTCTGCTGTGGGCCACTTTAGTAAAAGCTGTACATCTTAATGCAAACCAGCTGTCCAAAATATTTATGTTTTGACCCTTTACTTAACATGAAAAGCAGATGACACTTGCAAACAAAATTCTTGAATAACTAATTTTTTGTCTCAAAAACATAGGTTATGACCCCTCATTGGAACGAGCTCAACGAGCTCGTTCCAAAGAGGGGTCATAACATGTTTTTGAGACAAAAAATGAAAAGATAATGAAAATTAATTGTTGATTTTTGTGAATTGCACTGGCTTGTTTTGGCCGCTACGTTGGGTAAAGGGTTAACCATTCATATTTTAACTACTGGACAGAAATATGAGTTACACCTCCCCTCGACTCCCTCCTTTCAAAACACACACATGGACAGTGGCACAAATACATACAAGTTACACTCATACATACACTGAAGATGATTTGTTTCATCTTAAAGAACCCATTTTATCAAACTTTTACCACCCCCCCCCCCCCCCTTCTTTGGTGGGAACCCCGGGAAGTGAAGCTGTGCTTGTTTACTTGGGTAAACAAGCTCTGTTTTACTGGTAAAATAGGACCCAGTCAGCAATGCTTGAGGTGGAAGTCCTCTACAATGGGCAACGATTGACTAAACTTGACTTTATCACCATGTTGCAGCCATGATTAGCTATTGTGCAGAAATATGAGACCTTAAACCCCAATAAATATATAAATAAATAAAAGTTGAAAATTTCACCAGAACGATGGATCTGATTGAAGGATCAAATCTCGCCTTAAAATCTAGTGGGCCAAATATCTCTAGACAGGTATGGAAAAAGTATAGAAATGTTTTTTTTTGTTGGATGTGTACATACATTGTAGGGGGCACTATTGTTGTGGTTGATATGCCTTGGCTACAATCTTTTTCATTTTATTTTTTTGCATTGGTTTAAGTGCGATTATGTTACTTTTGAAATTTCTCAAGATAATTTTGGTTTATGAATGTTGGTATGTTTTGTTGGATCCTCAAGAGTCAAATTTTATTTTTGTATGTTTAATTACATGAAAGTTGCCAGTGTACCAACATCTGATAACTTTCCTAAAGACCTTTTAAAGGACTGTTGAAGTGAAGCAGGTCCTGTGGTCTAAGGAAGAATGGTGCTGGGCAGTAAATCCCAGTAATATTTATCTTGCGAGCAAATCTTGTCTTTATGATAGTGTATTAATGAAAATTAGTGGCTGAACTTGTTTTTTTTGCATATGTTCTTAAGATATAGCTGCAGATGCTGAAAGTAACATTGAACCCAAATAAAATAATATTTAAATTAATCCTCTCTACACTAATGTTGAAATATCATAATTTCAGGTAGTCAATTTTTTTTCGATAATGCAACTCAGGAGTTTAATCAATTCAGTTTTGTTTGACAGAGCTCACAGAGCTCTGTCAAACAAAATTGAATTGATTAAATTCCAACTTACATTTTCAGAAAAAGTTGCAGCATGAAATATTGATATTTCGATCGTGGTTCGATCCTGGCCAGCTGTGACTGCCTTGTGTTCTTGGGCATGGCACTTTACCCTGATTACCCACGTGGGGGCACCGTCGGACTGTGTACTATCATTACTAAGGCTGGACTGCATATCATTGGTACACTTGCCTCCAAGCAATACTAATCCTGGTTGTGCGGAGTTTGTATGTTTGTGAGTCTCACAATAGCTTGCTGCTAATCTGTGGTTCTCTCCTGGTATTCCAACTTGCTCCACCCATAAAACTGTCCATCACAAGGTAACCCTGACTTATGATAGTGCCATTAAACCCTAATAAATAAATAATTGAATTTCAACGTTATTTTGCTGCACACTGATGTTGAAATTTCAAAAGTTTACAGGAAATGTTTCCCATATTGCTACAGGGAATATAACCATTTTAATCTTGTTTGACAGAACTCACTGAGCTCTGTCAAAAAAAGACAGAATTTGTTAAATTTCTTGTTGCTTTATGAGAAAAATTTGTCATTTTGATTCTTTTGTCATTAGTGGGTTAATATGTTCTTGCAGATAGGACTTGTATCTAAGAATTAACCAAATCACCAATGTTGGTTTCCCCCCCCCCCCCCCCCCAAAAAAAAAAAAAAACGAATATCATAAGCATTACTATCCCTCTCCACACAGTGGGAGGGAGATATAGGAATAAGTTTCATCTGTCTATCCTTTTTTCCATCTTTCTGTCCTTCTTTCCATCTTTCTGTCTGTCCATCCTTATGTCCATACTTCTCCATTTCTTGTCATCACGTTTAAAAGAAAACAGTTCAGAATATTTTGCCCAAATTTAATATATACCTTTTTGGTAATTATGAATGAGATTGCAATCCAGCTGTGTCCAAATATTTCTCCACTCCCACTTCCCCATTATATTCCCAGTGACCGTTATTCTGTTAGACTGATATTTTGAACAATCTAACAGAAAGAGTTCCAGTGTCTCCACTACTTCTAATGTTCATATTTAGCACTCCTTTTCACTGTGTTTCCTAATTTTTAGCTTAACTTGACAAAGTCAAGATAAGCTATTGCCATCACGCTTGCGGAAGTCTGTGAGTCTGTTCACATTTTCTTTAACACAGACTACAACCCGTAGTTCCAGTCTGATCAGCACTAAATTTCATGCGCTGGTTCAAGGTCATTTCTAGATGGGAACAGCCCATTTTGGTCGTGATCGGTCAACCATGATGGCTGCATGGTTTTGAAACCTGAAAACCTTTAGTACAGGTCGTATTTATGAAGGAATTTAATTGTAACTTGGTAGGATAACTCCATATAATGTCTAGATGAGAACGTCATATTTAGGATAGGTCAACCGTGATGGCCGCTGGGGCACATGACCCAGATTCCTTTAGCAGTCTACAGGTTGCATTTATGAAGGGATTTCAATACAGATTCCCCGTGGGAACCCCGGGAAGTAAGCAGCACTTGTTTACTGTGGTAAACCAGTTCCACTTTACTAGTAAAATAGGACCCAGTCACCAATGCTTGGGGTGAAAGTCCTCTAAAATGGGCAACATGTTGATCAACGATTGACAACAAACAAACAAACAATCAATGCAGATTGGTAGGATGACTCAATATAATGTCTACATGAGAATTTCCTTTTTGTTTGTAATCGGTCAAGCCTTACGTGACCTAGATTTGTTTAGCACAGTCTGCAGTTCATATTTATGAAGCGATTTCATTGTAACTTGGTAGGATGACCTGGTATGATGTCAAAAGATGCTTGGGCATGTCATCTAGAATCCTTTAGCACATATTTCATATTTATATATTTCATGTTGATGAAGGGATTTCATTGTAACTTGGTAGGATGACTCGGTATGATATCTAGTTATTTCATCCTGTAGCCCTGTTTTGGTTGAAATCGGGCTGTACGAGTTCACGTCTAAATTCCATTATCACCGTCTACAGCTCTTATTATTCTTGTTGAATGCATATTTACTATAAGGTACAGAATTTAACATATTGTCAATTGTCACAATTCTTGTCTTATTTAATAATCCTTTCATGAAGATGAACACATCCTTTCTTTTTGTATGATGTCTAGATGAGAACATCCTAGTTTGGTCATGATCTGTCAACTGTGACTAAAAGTCTTTATTTACCACAGTTTACATGTTGTATTTATGAAGCAATTTCCTTGTAACAAGGTAGTATGACTTGGTGGGGCGCAGTGGCATTGCGGTAACCGGTTATCGTCAGATCACCAAAGTTAAGAAACGTCAAGCCCGGTTAGTCCTTGGATGGGTGACCGTCTGAGCGATCGATTTGGACTCCCATGTTGTGTCCTTGGGCAAGGCACTTCACCCTGATTGTCCACATGGGAGCACGATGACGCTGTGTACTAAGGCGTACTGCACATTGATGGTGCACATGTCTTCAACCAATCCAACCCTGCCTGTGCTGCAGTGCAGAGTTATGATGTTGGGGAGCTGGCAGCTGCTCATCGTTGCTTGGTGGTTCTCTCCGGGTACTCCGTCTTCCTCCACCCATAAAACTGTCACCCACATGATATGACCTTGGCTGTTAATGTGTCGTTAAACCCCAATAAATAAATTAAGTATGACTTGGTCTGATGACTTGATGAGAACATCCTACATGTATTCTGGTCAAAATTGGTCAACGGTGAGGACCTCACAAGCACCTTCCCTCTTAAAACATTCGACAGAGCCTACATGCAGTATTTATGAGATGATTTCATTGCAACTTGGTTAAGTGACTTGGTGTTGTGATGTCCAGATGGATTTCTGAATGAATGTTCAGATAAATTTCCCATTTTGGTTCAGATAAATCAACCATGAGAGCCATACGGGTCCCCAGGCCTCAGACCTAATTCTTCTACCATACTCTACAGGTAGTTTTTTTTGGAATGATTTTACTGCAACTTGGTAACTTAGGTTGACATACGTTAACTGTGAGGGCCACATCAATCCAGGCCTTAATTCTTTAGTACAGTCTACACCTCAAATTATTCATGTTGAAAACATAGCATGTAGGGTACAGAACTTAACATATTCTCAATTATCACATTTCTTGTCTTATTTCGGAATTCTTTCATAAACATTGAACATTATCCATTAAACGCTACACACAGTCAAGTTAAGCTACAGTGTCATTGACACTTTCATTTCTCTAAGCTCCAGTGACCGTTAGCTTAAACAGCAGTGACCCCTGAAAGGTGCCATCAAGGTATTCTTTAAAACCTGGCTTCTCTTTATCATGCAGGCCACCCAAACAACTCTTTACTTTGACCCTTCTCGCAATTTTGGTCACAATCCTCCATGACTTGTTCTCTGATATTTTTTTACCCTGGGTTGTTAACCATTTCCAAGTCATCTCCATTGAATTGTTTTCTATCACCTCCCTCATTTGCTCAATCCACCCTCTCTTTGTGTTCCAACAAATATTCTGGAACATTAGTTTACACCATTCGCTGTTGGAGAAATTGACAATCGAAGTCAATATTTTATAGAGAAAGTTCTTGTATTCAGCATCGTCAATAGGTTGCTGACTTTTTCAAAGTATGCTGCAATATTGTTGCAATGTGCGACTGGCCTTGGGTTAAATAAAGCTGGGTTGAAAAATATAATTCTTTGTTTACGTGACAAAAAAGAATCTCAAACTCATCAGTGACCATATGTAAAATATGAACTACGTTCACTAAATTCTGTTTGGGCCGAGCTGCAGCTCGACCCAAATCAAATTTAGTAAACTCTGATTTGAGGTCAAGACTGGAAATAAGCAATCTGTCATTTAAAGAATGATGGCCCCAGGGGGACTGATGTTTTTCCATACAGTGATCTAGAATCCCGCAATTTATCCTCTGGGTACCTCTTTCTGTTTAGTCCGGAGACCTTGATTCAGAATGAGGTTACAGAGGGTAAATCTAGAAATGCTAATGAGGTTCAAAGAGGGTAAATTTAGTAATGCTACCCTGCTGTGCAGGGTAGCATCACCAAATTCACCCTCTTGGGAACTCATTCTGCAGATGACAGTCTTTATTTCCAGGCTTGTTTGAGATTCTCTATTTATGGACAATCTTATTGAGTTAGTAAGAATTACAAACAATGCTTGTTGTTAAGAAGACAAAGAAATGTTTGTCTTTTTTTGAAAAAATTCAAAGAATTTATGGCATTTGTTGAGAAATTGGTTAAGTTTAATTAAGTGAAATAATATTATTGTATTGTATTGTAGTATAGTATAGGGGGGAGTGGTTGAATATAAATGATGTCACGATTAACCCTTTACCTAATATAACACCCAAAACTGCCCTGCTGTATATTCTCATTAATCACTATTCCATTTTTTTTTTTTTTTTTTGGGGGGGGGGGGGGGGTGAATTTTTGTTTCCTCAAAAGTGTAGCTTATTACCATTCATTAGGGAATTATATAATATCCTATGCTTTTGAGGAGAAACTGCTGACATGAGGTGACCCAGGCTGTTGAAAGTGTCATTAAAACCCCAATAAATAAGTAAATGAATAGAAAATGAAAAAGTTTAGTCATTCATGAATTTTTTTTTGACAAGTGTCGTCTTCTATATGTTTTCACAATTTTTTTTTTACTTTTTGCCTCAAAAATATAGACTATGATCCATCATTGAAATGAACCCATTGAACATTTCCCAACAAAGCATCATGAGCTATGTTTTTGAGGCCAAAAATGAAATTTTAACTCATACATGAATTTTTGCTATAAAGTGTCATCTGCTTTTTTGTCGGGTAAATGATCTGTTATTGCTCCAGTTGATGATTATTTTTAAAGTGTACATCTTTTCTCTTCCCAGTGGGAACCCTGGCAAATGAACCAGTGCCTTTTTTCTGTGGTAAACAAGCTGTTTTACTGGTAAAATATGCCCCAGGCACCAATGCTTGGGGTGGAAGTCCTCTAAAATGGGCAACATGGGTATAATGATTGACTATACTTTACTTTATTGCTGTGTTGTGGTCTCGATTAGCCATTGTGCAGAAATATGTGATCTTAAACACCAATAAATAAATAAATACTTATTTTCTGTAGTGAGTTGTGCCTGTGACCTTAACGTGTATTTGATTTCTGCTCCATAACTGTGTGGGGGTTAGGCGGGGTGGGATTTGCCAGCCCTTGGGGCCTTCTCTTGTTTATTGTGTTATGTTTCCCTGTGTGAATCCCCGGAAGTGAAGCAGCGCTTGTTTACTGTGGTTCCTTTGCATTAAAAAGTTATTGGAATTAGGCACTTAATTGGTAAAAAGAGCTACATTATTTTTGGTTGTCTGAATTTTTTTATCAAAATTTGTTGTGTTACAAATTATTTAAGAGTGTCCATGGGCACTCTTCAATAATTTGCGATAAAACATGTTTACATAATTAAAATATTATTTGTGTTTAACTAAATATGAAACATGAGCAAGGAAAATGTTGGCTTTTGCTCTATTAAGGTTTAATCCCGGGAACAAGAATTTTCTGGTCTCGTTTTTGAAAGTCAGTCACAATACCAGAATTTTCCAGTTGTCTTTCCTGAATATCAGTTCCTGTACCCGGGAAATTCATAGGACAGAACTGGGAATCAAAGGTTGCATTCCGCAACCTTTGATTCCCAATTCTAGTCCATGAATTTCCCAGGCATTAGTAAATATTTTCAGTACCCGTAACCAGGAAATTCCTGTTTGCTAGATTAAACCATTGGTCCAACAGCGATGCTGTTCTCTGAAGGAACTGATATTTGCCGTAATCTCAAAAACTATTATACACAATCATTGATACTATGGTCTATGAATTTTCCGGGTATCCTGATCTAATTTCAGAAGCTGGAGTCACGGAGCTGTGAAATTCCCATTCCCGGTTTTAAACCTTAGCTCTGATATCCTCATTTTTAGCTCACCTGGCCTAAATGGGAATGTGAAATTTTCTCATCACTTGACGTCCGTTGTCCGACGTCCATAAACTTTTCACATTTTCATCTTCTTCTCTTTAACCGCTGAGCTGGTGTGAACCAAACTTGGCAGAAATGGTCTATAGGAGGTCCTCTGCAAACGATCGTCATTTTGTTCCCGTCGAATGAATAACATGGCTTCCAGAGGCATTCTTTGATTCTGGTTGGTAGATTTTTAAAAATCTTCTCCTCTGAAACCACAAGGCCAAATGTTTTGAAACTTCACATGACTGATGACTGGGTCCCCCTCTACCAACGATCCTCATTTAATGTTGATCAGGTTACAAACATGGCCACAATTGCAGCTTATAGTTACTATGGGAAATCACATTTTCATCTTCTCTGGAACTACTGAGCCCATGTGAACCAAACCTGGCAGGGATAGTCTATGGGAGGTCCTCTGCAAACGATCCTCATTTTGTTCTCATGGGTTTGAAAACATGGCCGCTAGAGGCATTCTTTGATTCTGATTGGTGGATTTTGAAAAATCTTCTCTGATGAAACTACCAGGCCAAATGTTTTGAAACTTTACATATATGATGACTGGGACACCCTCTACCGACGATCCTCATTTAATGTTGATCAGGTTACAAACATGGCTGCAATTGCGGCTTATAGTTACTATGGAAACCCTATGGGAAATCACATTTTCATCTTCTTCTCTGGAACTACTGAGCTGACATGAACCAAAGCTGGCAGGGATAGTCTATTGGAGGTCCTCTACAAACGATCCTCATTTTGTTCCCTTGGGTTTGAAAACATGGCCGCCAAAGGCATTCTTTGATTCTGATTGGTGGTTTTGAAAAATCTTCTCCTCTGAAACCACAGGGCCAAATGTTTTGAAATTTTGCATGGTTGATGACTGGGACCCCCTCTACCAATGATCCTCATTTAATGTTGATCGTGTTGCAAACATGGCTTCAATTGTGGCTTACAGTTACTATAGAAAGCCTATGGGAAATCCCATTTTCATCTTCTTCTCTGGAACTACTGAGCTGACATGAACCAAACTTAGCGGGAATGGTCTATGGGAGGTCCTCTACAAACGATCCTCATTTTGTTCCCGTGGGCCAGAGGCATTCTTTGATCTGGTTGGTGGATTTTCAAAAATCTTCTCTGAAACTACCAGGCCAAATGTTTTAATACTTCACATAAATGATGACTAGGACCCCTCTACCAACGATCCTCATTTAATGTTGATCAGGTTGTAAACATGGCCATAATTGCAGCTTATAGTTTCTATAGAAACCCAATGGGAAATCACATTTTCATCTTCTTCTCTGGAACGTCTGAGTCGACGTGAACCAAACCTGGCAGGGATAGTCTATGGGAGGTCCTCTACAAACGATCCTCATTTTGTTCCCTTGGGTTTGAAAACGTGGCCGCCAGAGGCTCCTCATTTTTGTTACCCTGCATCGACAAACATGGCTGCTAGAAGCATTTTTTGATTCTGATTGCTGGATTTTGAAAAATCTTCTCCTCTGAACCCACAGGCCCAAATGTTTTGAAACTTTGCATGGTTGATGACTGAGACACCCTCTACCAACGATCCTCTTTTAATATTGATCATGTTGCAAACATGGCTGCAATTATGGCTTATAGTTACTATAGAAACCCTATTTGAAATCACATTTTCATCTTCTTCTCCAGAGCTACTGAGCTGGTGTGAACCAAACCTGGCAGGGATAGTCTATGGCAGGTCCTCTACAAACGCTACTCATTTTGTTACCATGCATCGAAAAACATGGCTGCCAGAAGCATTTTGGGATTCTGATTGGTGGATTTTGAAAAATCTTCTCCTCTGAAACCTCAGGGCCAAATGTTTTGAAACTTTGTATGGTTGATGACTGGGAACCCTCTAACAATGTTTTCATTTAATGTTGATTGTGTTGCAAACATGGCCACAATTGCAGCTTATAGTTACTATAGAAAATCCTATGGGAAATCACATTTTCATCTTCTCTCTGGAACTACTGAGCCAACGTGAACCAAACATGGCAGGAATGGTCTGTAGCAGGCCCTCTACAAATGATCCTCTTTTTGTTCCCGTTGGTTGGAAAATTCGGCCACCAGAGACCTTCTCTGATTCATGGATTTTGCAAACATATTCCTCTCTGAAACTACAAAGTCAAATGTTTTGAAACTTCACATGATTGAGGACTGGGACACCTACCAAATATCCTCATGTAATGTTGATGTAATGTTGATGTAATGTTGCAAATATGGCCACAATTGCAGCTCATAGTTACCATGGAAAGCCAATGGGAAATCACATTTTTATATGTAGTTTCAGGTGAGCGATTACAGGCTCTTTAGAGCCTCTAGTTTTGAAAGCCCTGATAGTGGCTTCTAGCACTCAACCAGTGAAGGGTTGATGTAATGACTCATTCACAGGTTATAAATAGAGAATATGAAATGAGTGTTTCTTCAGTATGATATTAATGAAACGAGGCTAGACTTTTCTGTTTTGCTGGGCCTTTTGATAAGGCAGAACAGAAAATTCAGATGAGTTTCATAAATATCATATTGAAGAAACACGAATGTCATATGCAGTTTATCATACGACTGCCCATTGAACTGGAGGGGGATGCATTGAAATCTGAATTGTTAGATGCTGATGCTTGTTGTTGATGGTTTTGTGTATGTATGGTGGCATTTTCCCATTGTTGAAAAGAGATTGGAGTCAGTCGATCGACCGGCAAAACCGCAGTAAAGTCAATCCTGAAAGTATTCACTGCATAAACATAGCCAGTTGTCGTCAATATCTTACTTATTACCGTCACACAATGCCCATTGTCAGTTTTTACTTTTGAATTCTGTGGAAAATCAGACAACATTGTGGCTTTCTTTTCATTTAAAAATAGTGCCATTTACATGTGCATTAATTTGACCCAGTGGTATTTAGATGCACCAATGAGATTGCTCAATCTGACCCAGTGGTATTTAGATGCACCAATGAGATTGCTCAATCTTTTAGACTGCAATATTAGGTCAGCCAACCAGGTTGCATGACTTTCTGATAGCCAATGAAATTGACAAGATGGTTGGTGTGTGTGGCCGGGCAGGCATTCGCGTGGTCGGGCACGGGCATCCTCACACTGTTAAGGCAATAACTTGAACAAACGTTCTCTGTTTTGACTAATATTTGCCATACAGGTTTTTTTCAATAATATCTTGAACAAGTTCGAAAACTGACCCAGCCCAATTTTTCGTTACAGAGTTGTGGCCTTTAATTTGTCGATTTTTACGAATTTTGAGCTCGTTAGCACAACAACTTGAACAAATGTTCTTCAGTTTGACTAATAATTGACATACAGATCTTCTGCAATAATATCTCAAGCAAGATCGAAATCTGACAAGGTCAGGTTCTTCGTTGCAGAATTATGGGCCTTAATTAGTCAATTTTTATTGACTTTTAGCTCATTAGCTCTATAACTGGAACAAACGTTCTCCAATTTTTGCCATACAGGTCTTTTGTACAATTATCTCAAGCAAGTTCAAAAACTGGCCTGGTCCACTTTCTCATTACAGAGTCATAGGCCTTAATTAGTCCATTTTTACGAATTTTAAGCTCATCAATTTTTACCAGTTTTGAGCTCATCAGTTTTTATCAGTTTTGAGCTCAACACGATATCATTTCTGCTTTTCAATAGAGAGTGCATGAAGAAAGTCACCACAACTCGATGCCTGCATCTCCTATGCACACCTCTTATAGGAATTAGTCATTCATAAAACTGAAAAATCTGAAACGATTACAAGTGCAGAAAATGGTTCAGTTATATGATAAATATTAATACCGAACATCAATCTAATAATATTTAATTTAGTACTCGGAGGTGAGCCTAAAGTTTTGAAAAAATTAGATAATAGCATATGCTATTTTTTAAAAGTTCATAAATTTCTGGAGATGATGGCTGATGAAGCAAAACATTGATGCTCATTGTGAAATGTATGAGCACTTTACCCAATGAATTGGCCACATCTGCCATCGTAATTTATGAATTGAGCTGTTAAAAAAAATTATATTTAAAAAAGCGATAAAGAAAACCATATCATTTAACCCTTCATTGGAACAAGCTCATTGAGCTTGTTCCAATGAGGAGTTAAATGATATGGTTCTGTTAGAAATTTTTTAAAATTCAAAAATAATAATATCATGTGCATTTGTTAGGGGGTTAACACATGTTGTCAGGGAGGGGTGTCAGAGAGCAGATGCATGAAAATTATTAAATGATAATTCCCTGATCAGAGGTCTCAAATAATACATAAGGCCACACAAAGTAGATGTTCTGTTTCTCAGGCCAAGTTTTGTAAAATTGCATGCGGTCGGGCGTTTTTTTATTTTATATTTTATTTTTGTAATTATTTCTTGCCATCAGAAGTTCATATTCTTGGTTTATTTTGTGTTTTAGGCCTCATAATCTACAGTCCTAAAAATGTTAAAAATCTGTTTCTCAGGCCCTCCCACATGATCCTATTGGCTGCTGCATGTTCTATTTTTATAACCAATGTGAACTTAAAAAAACAAAAATTAAATGGGTTATGACTGATATTTTATCCAAGTTTATAAATTTGATAAATTTGTCCCTTGAGTGCAACAAGGCTTTGCAATGCTTTATTTCGCATGGCAAAGTCTTCTTGCACTCAAGGGATGAAATACACCACCATGCACCCATGTCATTCTGTAAATTATGGGGCCTAAAACATAAAACAAACAAAGAACCTGGACTTTTGATGGCAATGAAATAATTACAAAAATAAAAATATAAATGCCAAAGCATTGTGGATGGCATCTTGTTGCACTCTAGAACTCAAATGTCATTGTCAAATATTTTGATGATAAGTGGAGAGGGTGCAATGGAATTTCTTCAGGAATTGAAAATTCTCAGGCAACAGGTAAAAGTTGAAAATTCTTATTTAGAGGAGATGGATATTCGGCAGTCTTGAGGTTGGTATAGTTGCAAATTCAGTCTTTCCAGCTCTCGAAATCAGTTTGATGTGCATATATTTCTACCACAAGTGGAGAGGATGCATTCAGATTTCTTCAGGAGTTAGAAATTCACAGATAGCAGTGGATGTAACCGGTTTTCTCAAAAGATGGATGTTTGGCAGCCAGGGTGTGAGGTACAGTTAGAAATTGTCCCACCCTCATCCCTCCCCTCTATTATCCCCATGAACCAAGTTACTCTATCCACTTCCCTGCACATACACCAGGGTCTCAATATTTCATTTCAAAACTGAATCATGATAAAAACAAAAAGTGCATCTCAAATTTAATATTCTCAAATTTCTTTTCTGACAAGTGAGATTCAAAATTGGTGTGAGTTGCAATCCAAACTAAATTCTGGCTGCCTTTGTGATCACAACAGCATAAATGTTGCCATACTATAAGTTACGGGATGTTTAGTGGATGGTTATGGTGTCAGGTGAGGCGAAGTGAGATCAATATTAGGCGAGGCATCAGCCGAGCCTAATATCGATCACACCGATATTGAATATCTCTTAACTGAATTACCCTGTTAATTGAATGTAATTTTCCAACACAAAACCATTTACCATACCTCCAGTACAATTTGTCCTGTTAATTGAATATAGGTTATAGAGTAAACTCCTGTTAATTGAATAAAAAATCTTGACTCTCCCGAGTTTTCCTTTGTTTATAGACCTATTTGGCCTCAGTACATCCAATACAGGCATATAATCTCACGGAGCTCTGTCAAACAAGATATAATAGATTAAATGCTAAGTTTATCTCTAGAATACAGGAAAGTGACAATCCATGTTAATTGAATACACCTGTTAATTGAATAATTTCCATTGGTAAAGTGGCTATTCAATTAACAGGGTTCCACTGTATCAGCAAATCTCAGTCAAGTCAGACACCGAATATCGAACCGAAACTGAGGTATACCCCCACTCCCCCCCCCACCCCCTTAAAAATGCCTAAACAGATGCAGAAGTGAAAATTCCAATACTGCCTATCTCCACTGTTTGGCAAGATGGATAATCATGACCTCCATAAGAAATTCTAGTAAAACTGGAGAATTGTTTACAATTTCTGGGAAAATGCCGACAGTCTTTCAGCTCATGAACCACTGTAGCCCATGTTCCATGAGCTGAAAGTTTGTGAGCATTTTGTGTGTTGTTACAAAGAAATTGTAAATCTCAGTTCTCAGAAAAACTCTCCCCTTGTGCCACCAATAGGTTTTCAATGATGTTTTGTACAACAATAAGATATGGGCAGCTGTAAAATGTTTGATATGAATTTGTGTTTGTTCACCATGTTAATAATGAGCTGTTCAGGTTTGTTGGAACTTAAATATGTTGCATTGAAATTTTTTTTTTTTTGTATCTATTTTGCCAAAATATGTATTTTGCTGCATTTTATCTTATTATATGTTTGTAGAGTTGTGTATGTGGTAATTTGAAGTGCTGTTATTTCAGAATGAGATTCCTATATAACTTTTTTAATTTATTTTGGATTTGACAGAGTGTGATGGTTTTGGTGCTGTGCCAAATTTGTGTATTCATCAGCAGAATAGAAATTGTTTATGTAGTACAGCAAATCCCATTAAACCTGTAACGATTCAGCTGTATCCACCTGGGTAATATATAAATTGAGAAGCTGAAAGAAAAGAATTTTTTTAAAATAAATTCAACAGAACAATATCATGTGACCACTCATTGGAACGAGCTCGTTGAGCGAGAGGGTCACTTGATATGGTTTTGTTGAAATTTTTTGAAAATTTTCAAAAATAATTGTTTAAACTAATAAATTTCGATAACGTGTATGTTGGAGGAGGGCTAACACATTGTCTAACAAATTGAACACAAAGACCAGTGTAATTTACAAAGTGGTTCTCGTCAGATCACCGAAGTTATGCAACGCGGTTAGTCCTTGCATTTGTGACCATCTGAGTGATCGATTCTGACTCCTGCATTGTGTCCTTGGGCAAGTCACTTAACCCTGATTGTCCACCTGGGGGCACGATGATGCCGTGCACTAATGCATACTGCACATCAATGGTGCGCATGTCTTCAACCAATCTAACCCTGCCTGTGATGCAATGCAGAGTTAGAATGTTGGGGAGCTGGCAGCTGCTTGTCGTTGCTCGGTGGTTCTCTGGCTTCCTCCACTCGTGAAACTGTCGCCGACACATTATGACCTTGGCTGTTAAAGTGCCGTTGAACCTTAATAAATTATTAATTTACAAAGTGAGCTGTTGAAAAAAGTTATTTTCAGTGATCCCCTCATTGGATTGGAATTGGAATGAGCTTTGTTGAAATGGTTTGAAAAACTAAAAAAAAAAAAATTCAAATCATCAACTTTTGTTATCATGTGGTGTGGGTGAAGTGGGGTTTTTTTTATACTATTTAAAACTCTGTTCATCATAATAACAATGTGTGTCCTTCATCTCTGACTAAAATCTCTGTTCAAACTAATATTATATATCCTCTGCCATGAACTGTAAGGGACCGCCGTGGGAACCTCAGGAAGTCAAGCAGTGCTTGTTTACTGTGGTAAACAAGCTGTGTTTCACTGCTAAAATAGGACCCAGTCACCAATGCTTGGGATTGAAATCCTCTAAAAATTGGCAAAATAGGTATAAACAATTGGCAAAACTAAACTTTTTCCCCATGTTGTGGTCATGACTAGCCATTGTGCAGAAATATGTGACCTTAAACACCAATAAATAAATAAATAGTGTGGTGGGATATAGGAATAGGTTCCCTCTGTCCTTCAATCTGTCCATCCTTCCCTCCATCCATTTTTTGTCCTTTCTTGTTATTCACATTTAAAAGAAAGCTGTCCAAGATATTCTTTCCAAATACAATATATAGAATTTTGGTGATTATATTATGAATGGGATTGCAAATCCAATTTAGTCCAAGTATTTTTTACAGAGTTACTGCCCTTTTTGGACTTTAACTTTCTTGTCATCACATTACCATTTCTTATCATCACATTTCAAAGAAAACTTTTCCAAGATTTTTTTTCCAAATTTAATATATAGCTTTTTGGTGACAATATCATGAAATGGATTGCGAGCCGCATGTGAACAAGTTTTTTTTCACGAGTTAGTGCCCTTGTCAGTTTTAGAATTTCTTGTAATCACATTATAATTTTTAGCTCATCTTGACAAAGTCAAGCTGAGCTGATCTCATCACTCCCCGTCCGTCGTCCGTCAACATCATGTTTTGGTCTTCTCCTCCAAAGCCACTGGGCCAATTCAATTGAAAGTTTGTGTGAGTAATGGTCCCAAAGGGGCATTTCATTTTTGTTCAACTCAACATGCCCAGCCCCATAGGGAGGGAGTGGGGGAAAATGCTCCAAAATATTTTTAAAATCTTCTCAAGAACCAGTGTGTACAATGACTTGATATTTGCTATGGAGCTTCCATATGAGGTGTAGAATTAAGTTTGTTCAACCGAAGTTCGTGAAGTAATATTTGGCTTTGTAATAGGAGGGGTAAGATTTTTGGCCCCGCCCAAAATTTCTATTTTCTGAACTGATGGTCCGGTTTGAACCAAATTTGGTTTGTGGTAGTATTGGGTCATAAGTACTTGACCCATGCCAAAAAAAATATTCCCGCATCCCCATGGGAACCCTGGGAGCTAAAAATAGAAATATTTTCAAATGCCCATATTTCCCAAACCCCACGGAACAGAGAGCTGTTATTTGGTATGAAGTATCCTTACGACCAGTAGAATTGAATGGTGAAAAAAAATTGCCATCGGTTATGTTAGGGTGTTCTGTAATGGGCATCGTAAAAAACCTGAGTCAGCATATTTGCAAAAATTTATAAAAATCTTTTCTCCAGAACCAATCATCAGAATCTTTTGATATTTGGTATACAGCATTCATGGGGGGGGGGGGTGTCAGATAAAAATTTGTTGAAATAAAGCTCATTGGTTCATATTTGGGCTCTCTACAGGAGCCCGAAGTTTTAACATAGGGTAATATGGGGAACATTCTTTAAAAATCTTCTTCTTCAGAACCACCAGTCAGAATCTTTTAATGTTTGGTATACATCATTGTTATGAGGGTCAGATTTTAGATTGTTCAAACCAAGTCCCTAGGTTAATATTTGGGCTTCCTGCGGAAGCCCAAATTTGATCTTTGTTCAATATGGAGGGTAATTTAAAAAAATCGTCTTCTTCAGATCCACGAGTCAGAATGCTTTGATATTTGGTATGCTACATCTCTATGGGGGTCAGATTCAAGTTTGTGCAAATCAGATCCCTAGGTATATATTTGGGCTCACTATGGTAGCCCAAATTTTTACTTAGTGAAATATGAGGAAATTTCTTTAAAAATCTTTGTTTTCAGATCCACCAGTCAGGATGCTTTTATATTTGGTATACAACATCTCGGGGGGGGGGGGGGGGGGGGGGGGCAGATTCCAGGTTGTTCAATTCACACGCCTAGGTTAATATTTGGGCTCCATATGGGAACATGAAATTTAACTTAGTACAATATGAGGGAATTTCTTCAAAAATCTTCTTCTTCAGATTCACTTGTCAGAATGCTTTCACATTTGGTATACAACATCTTTAGGGGAGGGCAGATTCAAGTTTGTTCAAATCGGATCCGTAGGTTAATATTTGGGCTTGCTGTGGTAGCCCAAATTTGAACTTAGTGCACTTCGAAGAAATTTCTTTACAATTTCTCTTCTTCGGATCCAACAGTCAGAATGCTTTCATATTTGGTACACAACATCTCTAGGGAAGTCAGATTTAACTGTGTTCAAATCAAGAGCCTGGGTTGATATTTGGGCTCTTTATGGGAGCCCGAATTGGCTATTTTGCTGAAGAATTAAAAATTTTGTATTCAGTACCCTCTAGAGGTACTAAGATTAATCCACATGGGTTGTATCAAGGGGCTTCATAGGGGAACTGTACATTTTACTTTATGATCAACTGAAGAAAAGGCATGATGCCCAGATTATTTTTGCCACTCCTCAGGGACTCAAGGATTGACAGTGTAGCCTATGGAGATGGCTTGCTTAATGTAGACTCATTCTTGGACTCTGTTTAAATTGTGTTCTGTTCAAGATGAGCGCTTCAGGCCCCGTGGGGCCTCTTGTTTATCATCACATTAAAAGAAATCTGTTCAAGGACTTTTTCTCCTAATTTATCTGGTTGAACGCTAGAAGCCACTATCAGAGCTCTAACTGAAAAGTGCTGAAAGCCACTGTTTGCTCAGCAGAAGAAAATATTAATATTAAATTGTTTTGTTACAATTTATTAGAGAGTACCAACTGTCACTTTCCAATAAATTGAAACAAAACAATTATTTATGAGCAATTTCTTGCTAAACTAAGGCTCCTTTTGCTGGTAGTGGTATATCTTTTAAAAGAATACTTGTGTTACAAATGACCAGTGGGCGTCGTGTCTCAGTAGGTAGAGGTGCAGACTGCAAGCCGAGAGATCCTCGGTTCGAATCCTACCTGCACCAACCGCATTGTGTCCTTGGGCAAGACACTGCATCCCCATTACACATGTGGGTGTACGAGGCTTTGTGTACTAAGGCGTATTGCTCGTCGATGATGCACCTGTCTTTAAACAATGCTAACCCAGCTTCTGTGGTGTTAGTATGTTGCTCTGTGGTTCTCTCCGGGTACTCTGGCTTCCTTCACCCATAAAACTGTCATGGTCATGATTAGCCATTGTGCAGAAATATGTGACCTTAAACACCAATACCTAATAAATACAAATGACCAATGAAAAGTAATTTAATGCTCTGCCAGTTAACTGGTTGGGTGCTAGATTATTTCTGGTGGTCAGATTTGTTATTCAAAATTTGTTTTATTAAAGGCACTCTACAATAAATTGTAATAAAGCAAATTTATATAAACAGAATATTATTTGCATTTTGACTGAATATGAAACATGAGCAAGGAAAATACAAGACTTTTTTTTTTCTTGAATATCGACTTTAAATAAAGTTATCTCCCTGGAATTTATAGGACGAGCAATGAAGGTCCATTTAAAAATCAAGTAATTGTGGAGAAAACCTATGCCATCTGGAGGAAATGGAGTCAAGTTTCCTTTCTTTTTTTTTTAATAAATGTAGACAACAGACAGCTCTCAGAACTGTCTGCTAAAAGTAATAAAAGGAAAACCTGGTTTTTATAGCAAGCTAATTAGAAGTAACTAGTTCACAGATAATCCGTCATTAAGAATATCTGTCAGTATTTCACTTTCCAACATCAGAGATGACACTTTGGCCTTTGGCGCTTTGTGTGGCGAATGTCTTTTTACAGTAATTTTCAAGTTGTATTCTTCCCAGGAAAAATGGCAACTCTCACCTCACAGACTGTTTATATGATTGTAGTGAACAGTGTCTGTATTTTGTGCGCACGCTGTTGTTATAATGAACAGAAAAAATTAATAGAACGACGTGTGTGTGAATGGGTTAATCAATGCGGCATGAGTGCCAGCGCGGAAGGATAGAACGAGGGTGCATTGGCCTCGAGTTTTATCCTTCCGTGTTGGCACGAGTGACATATCGATTAACCCATTCACACACTCTTGTCGTTCTGTGTTTATTACATGCCTTTACATTTATAAAAACAATTATTAGAAGGACACTCCGCAATTCATTTGACAACTATCAACGAAAAAACGCACATTTTATCGTCAGCCAAATTTGCGAGGGGAGCCAGTGTTGCTATTTCGTCCCGTGAGTTTCAATGTGTTCTATATGCCTACTGGCACATAGAACACATTGCAACTCTGGCGCGATTTTCAGCTATCGCTAGCGAGTCAAATTGTAATTGCATTGCACGATTTATAGTAGTATGTCAACGATTTCCGTTCTGCACATGTGCGGAACAGATTTTCATTTTCCGCACGGTTTAGTGTTGCTGTAGATGGAGATTACATAGAGCAGTCGTGTAAAAAAAAATACAGAACGTCAAAAATATTGGTTTGAACAGAGAATAGTAGTGAAACTGTCGAACTGATGGGGAAGAAAATTGTACTCTTCTGGAAAATGTCCGAAGTTTGTGAAATGATGCACACATCGATGGTACAAACTCGTGAGCATCTCAAAATTTTAATATTTAAATGCAATTCCCACATCCTTAGTGTTAAATGTACTGACAGCTTTTGGAAATTAAAGGGAGTTAACTTTCCCGAAAATCTTTTTCATGTGATTACGGTGACGTTCCTCAAAAGTGGGAGGCATCACCACAAACGAGCGGCTAAATTTCTATATATATTTGTGTCATGGTCACAACATTGCAACCAGGGGAGAAGGAAGCATTTCAAAATTGTGTTTCTGGCGGAGGGACACTGTTGAAGAAGCGCTCCCGCAGGTCCTACTCGCTAGTAAGTAATGTGGTGTCCCAAGAGCGTAAGTGGGATGATAGAAATACAATACACAAAGCTATGTCTGGGACACTCCCACCCCTCACTCTCTCTCTCTCTCCCATTCTCTCTCTCTCTCTCTCTCTCTCTCTCTCTCTCTCTCTCTCTCTCTCTCTCTTCTCCCTCTCTCCTCATTTCTGGAAACGTTGGGGAAGCGGAGTTCACATGCTCCCGGTTCCCGTGTTCACGAGTGCTACAGGTGCTGAAAGAGACCCAATAAACAAAAACCAAACGCCATGAATCTGTAAAATACTTGATTATACTGTTTAAGAAATTATACTTTGACCTTATCTGGTGGAATCCTGGGGTGGATGTATTGTAGATAGACCTTATCTGATGGAATCCTGGGATAGATGTATTGTTAGTAGATCTTATCAGATGAAATCCTGGGATATATGTATTGTTAGTAGATCTGGATCCTATCTGATGGAATTCTGAGATAGATGTATTGTTAGTAGGCCTTATCTGATGGAATTCTGGGATAATGTATTGTTAGAGCTTAACTGATGGAATCCTGGGATAGATATATTGTTAGTAGCCTTACCTGATGGAATCCTGGGATAGAAGTATTGTCAGTCCTTGTCTGATGAAACCCTGCGATAGAAGATTATCAGTAGACCTTATCTGATGGAATCCCGGGATAGATGTATTGTTAGTAGAATACTAGATCTATCTGATGGAATCCTGGGATAGATGTATTGCTAGACCTTAGCTGATGGAATCCTGGCCTGGGACAGATGTATTGTAAGTAGACCTTATCTGGTGGAATCCTGGGATAGATGTATTGTTAGTAGACCTTATCTGGTGGAATCCTGGGATAGATGTATTGTTAGAGCTTAACTGATGGAATCCTGGGATAGATATATTGTTAGTAGCCTTACCTGATGGAATCCTGGGATAGATGTATTGTCAGACCTTGCCTGATAACATCCTGCGATAGAAGATTATCAGTAGACCTTATCTGATGGAATCCTGGGATAGATGTATTGTTAGTAGAATACTAGATCTATCTGATGGAATCCTGGGATATATGTATTGCTAGACCTTAGCTGATGGAATCCTGGGATAGATGTATTCTTAGTAGACCTTATCTGGTGGAATCCTGGGATAGATGTATTCTTAGTAGACCTTATCTGGTGGAATCCTGGGATAGATGTATTGTTAGTTGACCTTATCTGATGGAATCCTGGGGTAGATGTATTGTTAGGCTTTGATGGAATCCTGGCATAGATTATTGTTAGTTTAATTTTTCAGTGAACTGCTTTTCAATTTGAGTGCTGATGTTTTGTACAATACTTGGGTGCTGTTGTGACTTAAATATTTCAGTGAACTTCTTTTTGTAAAAAAAAAAAAAAAAATTCTGATTGAATGAATCTCTGGTTAATAAAATACCTTTGACATTTGTTTATATCGTTTTACCTAACCAAACGTACATAACCGGCCAAAGTTATTTACAAGTGTGGACATTCAGATGGTTTTTATCAGTTTTTGCCTTGAAAATATACCTTATGACCACTCATTGGAACGAGCTCATTGAGCTCGTTTCAATGAGGTGTCATAAGCTTTGTTTTAGAGGACAAAAAATTAAATGCTTCAGCTATTCACAAATTTTTTTTTTCTGAAAGTGTCATCTTGTTTTGTGTGAAAGGTTTAACCGTAATAATACGCAAATATTTTTGTTTGGTTTGAATTGATGCCTTTTCGTTTGGTTTCCATGTTGCTTCTATTTTGTGAGGTGGATCAATTGTACTTTCTTCTCTCAACCCAGAACTGATAACTGTAAGATTCCTGTGAGAATACTCCAAAATTACAGTTAAAATTACGGTAAAAGTTGCATTTATCATTACTGCTATCGTAAATTACAGTTAAAATTACGGTAAAAGTAGCATTTATCATTACTTCTATCATAAATTACAGTTAAAATTACGGTAAAAGTAGCATTTGTCATTACTTCTATCGTAAATTACAGTTAAAATTACGGTAAAAGTAGCATTTGTCATTACTTCTATCGTAAATTACAGTTAAAATTACGGTAAAAGTAGCATTTATCATTACTTCTATCGTAAATTACAGTTAAAATTACGGTAAAAGTAGCATTTATCATTACTTCTATCGTAAATTATAGTTAAAATTACGATAAAAGTAGCATTTATCATTACTTCTATCGTAAATTACAGTTAAAATTACGGTAAAAGTAGCATTTATCATTACTTCTATCGTAAATTACAGTTAAAATTACCATAAAAGTAGCATTTATCATTACTTCTATCGTAAATTACAGTTAAAATTACGGTAAAAGTAGCATTTGTCATTACTTCTATCGTAAATTACAGTTAAAATTACGGTAAAAGTAGCATTTATCATTACTTCTATCTTAAATTACAGTTAAAATTACCATAAAAGTAGCATTTATCATTACTTCTATCGTAAATTACAGTTAAAATTACGGTAAACGTAGAATTTATCATTACTTCTATCGTAAATTACAGTTAAAATTACGGTAAAAGTAGCATTTATCATTACTTCTATCGTAAATTACAGTTAAAATTATGATAAAAGTAGAATTTATCATTACTTCTATCGTAAATTACAGTTACAATTACGGTAAAAGTAGCATTTATCATTACTTCTATCGTAAATTACAGTTAAAATTACGGTAAAAGTAGCATTTGTCATTACTTCTATCGTAAATTACAGTTAAAATTACGGTAAAAGTAGCATTTATCATTACTTCTATCGTAAATTACAGTTAAAATTACGGTAAAAGTAGCATTTATCATTACTTCTATCGTAAATTACAGTTAAAATTACGGTAAAAGTAGCATTTGTCATTACTTCTATCGTAAATTACAGTTAAAAGTACGGTAAAAGTAGCATTTATCATTACTTCTATCGTAAATTACAGTTAAAATTACCATAAAAGTAGCATTTATCATTACTTCTATCGTAAATTACAGTTAAAATTACGGTAGAAGTAGCATTTATCATTACTTCTATCGTAAATTACAGTTTAAATTACGGTAAAAGTAGCATTTATCATTACTTCTATCGTAAATTACAGTTAAAATTACGGTAAAAGTAGAATTTATCATTACTTCTATCGTAAATTACAGTTAAAATTACGGTAAAAGTAGCATTTATCATTACTTCTATCGTAAATTACAGTTAAAATTACGGTAAAAGTAGCATTTATCATTACTTCTATCGTAAATTACAGTTAAAATTACTGTAATAGTAGCATTTATAATTACTTCTATCGTAAATTTTACGATAACAATTGTTGTGGCTTGAAGTTTCATAATTTATTTATTTTGGTTTAACGACACTTTCGACAGCCAGCATCACCTCGTGTCTGACAGTTTTACGTGTGGATGAAGCCGAAGAGCCCAGAAAGAACCACTGAACAGCGTCAAGCTACTCTCTGCAACGTACTAACTTTGTACAAGCAAGGTAAGCATTGGTTGAAGACAAGTGCACCACCGACGTGCAAGTACGCCTTAGTAGTGCACAGCGTCATCGTGCCCCTCCCTCCCCACGTGGGCAATTCGGATTAAGTGCCTTTCCCATGGTCACAATGCTGTTATTGCCGGTCGAAGTCGAACAGTGGACCTGTCAGTTTGAAGTTCAATGCTTCAAACACCGTGCTACCAAATTTTAAAATAGTGAACTAATATATAACTGCTCAGATACAGTGGGCGGTATTGTTTTGTTTTTTAAATGAATGCATTCGGTTATTCAATTCCTGATTTTGTAAAATGGCATCGCTCATAAGGAAAGGTGTCTTGTTTTCGACGACTCGTTTTTTAAGGGTGACCGATTAATAATAACTTTAACCTGCAGATATTAATTGGTCTACTCTGTATGACAAATCAAGTCTTCTCGTCTAATGAAGTGAAAGGGTGCGCTGTAGTTCAGTGGTTACCGCATTGTCGATGCCCATCAGTGGTAACTGTGTTGTGTCCTTTGGCAATGCACTTCACGATTGCCCATGTGGTGGCTCTGTGCTGCTGTGTACTAAGGTGTTTACTGCACATCGTTGGTGCACTTGTCTTCAACCAATGCTAACCTTTCTTGTGCGAAGTTAGTATGCTGGGGAGTCTCGTAGTTGCTCTGTGGTTCTCTCCAGCTCCTCCACCCGTAAAACTGTCGGACATGAGGCGAACCTGGCTGTCGAAAGTGTCGTTAGCTCTAATAAATAAATAAATGAAGTGAAACAAGGTATGAGCTCCGGCGACGTTGGCATGGCCAAGAAAGTCAAATACGGTATTTTTACCTTGACTTATATCGTCATGAAAACAGACTTTTGATAAAGTTAATTCTCTTGAAATTATTGGACAAACGAGGAAGGTCAAATTAAGAAGCAAGTAATTGTTGAAAAAAACTTCTATGACATGAGTTGAAAATAAATGTGAAGTTTCCCTTTGTTACTTTTAATAGACGAAAACAGCAGACAGCTCTCAGAGCTGTCTGTTGTTTTCGTTTATTCAAAGTAAAATGGAAATTTACCTAGGTTTTAACACTTTGGACAGCCAGGGTCACCTCGTGTCGAGCAGTTTTACGGGTGGAGGAAGCCTGAGTACCCGGAGAGGATCGCCGAACAATGGCGAGCAACTGCTAGACTCCTCAAAGTACTAACTTCACACAAGCAGGGTTAGCATTGGTTCAACACAAGTGCACCGTCGACGTGCTGTGCGCCTTAGTACACAGCACCACCGTACACCCACGTGGGTAATCGGGATTAAGTGCCCTGCCTTTACGGGGATCGAATCGTGGAACTTTCGTGTTGAAGTCCAATTCTGTAAGCTCAGAGCCACCGCGCTCCCAAGCTAATTAGAAGCAACTGCATCATTGAAAATACATCATCATAAATATCTATCCGTATTTCACCCAACACCATTAAAGTGTCCTCTTTCTTTGCTAAGCGAATGTGATTTTACATGTTTGTATTCTTCTCGGGAAATTTTTTTCAGCAAAACTCTCCTCCTAGACATTAATATTAAAGGAAAGGGCTGTGACTTCTTGAGACCGTTGACATAATGAACAGAAACAAGGTACAGAACATTAAAAGATGGTGAAAACGCCGTTGTTTATTTTTAAATGGGTTTCAGCACAGAAAACTAGTTGAACGTTGAAACTGACTGGAAAAAAAATTGTGAAAAACCAGCTTCTGGATTTTTAGCTTTACTTGGCAAAGTCCAGATAAACTGTTGCCATCCCGCGCGCGGAAGTCTGTGACTCTGTTCACATTTTCTTTAGCGCAGGCTACACCCCGTAGTTCGTGCCCGATCAACACTAAATTTCATGTGCAGGTTCGGGATCATGTCTAGATGAGAATGTCCCATTTTAGTCTTGACCGGTCAACCGCGACGGCTGCGTGGGTTCGAAACCCGAAAACCTTTTGTACAGTCCGCAGGACGTATTTATAAAGGGATTTCGTTGTAACTCGTTAGGATGACTCCGTATAATGTCTAGATGAGAACGCCCTATTTTGGTCGGATTCGGTCAACTGTGGCGACCGCAGGGGCACGTCATTTTCATTCGTTTAGAACAGCCTACATGTTGCTTTTATGAAGGGATTTCATTGTAAATGGGCACGATGACTCGTTGTGATGTCTAGGTGAGAACGTCCTATTTGGGTTGTGATCATTCAGCCGTAACTGCCGCAGTGGCACGTGACATGACCTAGATTTGTATAGCACAGTCTGCAGTTCATATTTATCAAGCGATTTCATTTGTAACTTGGTTGGATGACTCTGTGTGATGTATAGATGAGACTGCCCAGTTTGGTCACGATCGGTCAGCCGTTATCGCCGTTTGGGCACGTGACCTAGATCCCTTTAGCACTGTGTACATGTATTTATGAAGGGATTTCAGTGTAACTTGGCAGGATGACTTGGTTACGATATCTGGATGAGACTATTATTTTCGTCGCGATCGGTCAATCATGACCGCCGGGCAGGCACGTGACGGATTTCTTTAGCAAACTCCACGAGTCATATTTATGAAGGGATTTTCATTCTAACTTGTAGGATTAATTAAAAAGTAACTAGAAGTCCTTTCTGTAAACAACTACTGTCAGGTGAGCGCCTCAGGCTCCATGGGTCCTCTTGTATTTATGAAGGGATTTTATTGTAACTTGATAGGATGACTCGTTTTGGAATGATTTTATTGTAACTTCGTAACTTTGGTTGACATACATTAACTGTGTGGACCAACCCAGGCCTCAGTTATTTAATACAGTCTATACCTCACATTATTGTTGTTGAAAACAGCATGTAGGGTACAGAACTTAACATATTCTCAGTATCACAATTCTTGTTGTATTTCATAATTCTTTCATAAACATTGAACATTATCCTTTTCATCAAACGCAACACACAGTCAAGTTGATCTACAGTGTCATTGACACTTTAATTATACTACTTTTCAGGAAAATGCGTGAATTCTTTGAAATGATGCGCTCATCAATAGCGCAAGTTCGCTAACATTTCGAAATTTCAATTTTTAAATGAAATTCCCGCACCCTCATTGTTAAATTTTAGTGACAGCTTTCGAAAATTAAGGGAGTTGACTTCACTGTAAATCTCTTCCAATGACGAAGATTGTCAGTCGTGTGATTGCTTGTACTTTGAGCGTATTTTTAAAGATAACTTTTTAAATTGAGCCCCTTGAAGTGGTGCTTTCTGTGGTAAACAAGTTGCCTTTCACCAGTCTGTATAGTTGGATCGGAAAACTAGTCCCCTAATTTGGGCAACATTGGTATAAACGATTGGTTAAACTTAGGGATCTGCGAATCACAATTTTTTTTTCGAATCTAATCGTGTCTGATATCGATATCGAATCGAGTCCCGACCACCGTGGGAACCCCGGGAAGTGAAGCAGTGCTTGTTTACTGTGGTAAACAAGCTCTTTTTCACTGGTAAAATAGGACCCAGTCACTAATGCTTGTGGTGCGAGTCCTCTAAAATAGGCAGCATGGGGTATAAACGATTGACTGGCCTTGACTTAATCTCCATGTTGTGGTCATGATTAGCCATTGTGCAAAAGTATGTGACCTTAAACACCAATAAATAAATAAATAAATCGAATCTTATAAGACAAGTTATTTCATATTGCACCAAAAGGATGTTACGGAACACTGTGATGGCACTGCAAGACTGACTGACACCTTAAACACCAATAAATAAATAATCTCTGTAGCACCGTCTCTGAAACAGCTTGGCCTATTATCCATAGATTTGGCTTTTGGAGGCTTAACTTGTTACTATTCACGTTCTTAAGAACGTGAATAGTAACAAGTTAAGCCTTCAAAAACTAAAACTATGGATAATGTTCTGGGCAAAATTCACTACTTACCTAACAAGTAAACATTGTCAATTACTCCATTAAATAGGAGGAATTGAGCCTATACATGGATGAATTTTCTAATGACAATTTTTGTGGGAAATGTAACAAATTGAAGTTAGTACGAGAGATTCCCCCGCGGGAACCCCGGGAAGTGAAACAGTGCTTGTTTACTGTGGTAAACAAGCTCTTTTTCACTGGTAAAATAGGACCCAGTCACTAATGCTTGGGGTGCGAGTCCTCTAAAATAGGCAACATGGGGTATAAACGATTGACTGACCTTGACTTTATCTCCATAAAGTGGTCATGATTAGCCATTGTGCAAAAGTATGTGACCTAAAACACCAATAAATAAATAAGTACGAGAGATTCGAAAAATCGAATCTTGAGACTGATTCGGGATCGATCTCGAAGCAGATGCATGGTATCAATATGGAATCGAATCGCGAATATTCGCAGGATCCTAGTTAAACTTGACTTTAGAGTTGTATTGCGGTTATGATATATCCATAAATATACTACTCACATTTTGCTAAGGATCACCTCCAATTCATCGAGATAATTTGTACATGAAAGGAAAATGTGTACCTTTTTTGTTTGTTTATTTATTGTGGAACAATGACACTTTTAACAGTCTGGGTCATATCAGATTGTACAAATGTACGGATAGAGGAAGCTAGAGTTCCCATAGGAAAGCACTCAACAATGCTGAGTAACTTAAACTATCTAATTTATCAGCCTCGCACACGCAGGGTTAGCATTAGTTGAAGGCAAGTGAACCGTGGGGATACAGCGCGTCGACCATAGATGTACAACATCTCAACGTAACACTTACCTTCGAGCAGTGCTAACTGTTCGTGTCAGGATGGTAAATTGGAGAGCCCGAGAGTTACTCACCATTGCTCTGTGGTTCTCTCCTAGTACTCCGACTCCCTCCACCAGTATAGTTGTCCGACATGATATGATACAAGCTGTTGAAAGTGCCGCTGAGCCCTAATAAACAAATAAATAAACAAAACTATATACATTTGACCTTTTATGTTTCAAATATGTAGACGGACAGGAGTGATCCTTAGCAAAATATGAGTAGTATATATGCGTACTGGAAGAGACTTTAAACACCAATAAACAAACACACAGGACTAAGATACAAACAACCAGTTTGATATTATTTTAAGCCTTGAAATCAGGGCCCTTGAAAGTGCTTGGAAATCCAGGCTTTCTTGGAAAAGTCATGGATGATCTTTGAAAGGTATGTTCGCGAGGCGACTAGCCAGGTATTCATATTGGGGAGAGGGGGGGGGGGGGGGGCACATGTAGTTTTTTCGGAAGGTGTTGGGGACGGGTGTCCCAGAATTTTTATTTCGTACGCACATCATGAAGATCGAAGCGCTGAATTGGGGGACGGTATCAAGGTGGTGTCCACGCGTTGGTTGGTCTAGGAGAGAAACCGAAAAATAGGCCCCAAAGCTCGAAAGAATGTCAACCGTGGTATGTCATACCTACCTCTATTAGTTGACGGCCCATTGATCCCCCAACCCCACTCCCTCTAACCCCTTAGCTATGCCATGGATATTAGATGTGATCAAAATGTTTTATTCTAAACATTAACTGGAGTATTGTGTGCAATTGCGGGTTTTAACGCTGTAAAATACCTCAACCAACACTCTAAAATCAGCAGGGTTAAAATCAACCCAAATCAACTGGGTTCGTATTCACTCATCCCAGTAGATTTTGGATAATTTTTAACCCAAAAGATTTTAGAGTGTGACACCGAGAGATATTCCCATAGATCAGTGTCAGGTGTGGGTAATATTGGTTCCCAACACACGTTTAACAAGAGCTATGCCTGGCGTTGCGTAATACGCCCGGTAGGCTTTTTCGAATTGTACATAACATAATTCATCTAAGTCGAAAAGGCCCACAACATTTGGACAAGTTATCACCCGGGAACGGAAAAGTTTACAGCGGGCGGACGGACGGACAGATCAATCACATAATACGTCCAGTTTGTTTCATTTTTTTTCAAAACTAACTCTTTACAAGTAAAACAATTTGGATGAACGTGTTGGAATATTTTCTGTAAACGTCCCTGAGAGTTTTTTGGTTGCTTCATATGAAGTGTGTATCAACCCTCGAGTGTACTGGGTATTTTCTCACCTGGTAACTTGCATTCTTCTCTAAACAACTGATTTGCTGAAACGTCGACGGAAAACGTCGCAACTCGATGTGCCTCTCTCAAGGTGGCGTCATGTCGATTTCGGTGACACCTCCTATTGGTGATGTTTGATGACGTGATAGTTATTACGCAGAGACCCACTGTTTGCCCAAAGCCAAGCAATACAACTAGAAAGACAACATCAAATATCAGCACTTGTATTTAGCTGTGACAGCCAACAGTTGTGTATTGGGTGATGTTATTTATTTATTTATTTATTATGTTTATGGTCACATACTTATGCACAGTGGCTAATCGTGACCGTGACAGTTTTACGGGTGGAGGAAGCCGGAGTACCCGGAGAGAACCACCGAACATCGGCGAGCAACAGACAGCTCCTCAACAATCTAACTGTTCAAGCTCCGCTTAGGCAGGGTCACAGCGGTTGAAGACATGTGCACCAACGACGTGCAGTACGCCTTAGTACACGGTGTCATCGTGCCCCCATGTAGGCAACCGGGATAAAGTGCCTTGCCCAAGGACACAACGGACGAGGATCGAACTCGGGACCTCTAGCTAGAAGTCCAACAGTCTACCATTGAGCCACCGTGCTCCCATAACTTTTAAAATATCTGATAGAATGTAGAGGTGGGCGGTATTTGGAATTTTGAGTTCGGTATTTTTAGGGGGTATATCTCTGTAGCGGTTCAGTGTTTTTGTATTTGAATTGACTTTATTTATTTATTTGCCGATCGTACCAAAGGAGAATTCACATAAAAAAATACAGAATAAGTTATTGTATCATTCTACCACCGCGCCACAAATGTCACTGGCATTAAGCTCAACATTGGCATTCCTTTGCCAACATAAATCACATCTACGATAGTTTTGTGACTTGTATCAAACAACCTTAACATTTAAAGATCTATTTCAGGATTTTACCATCTTAGAACATGTGCCATTAACATGCCATCATGAGGAGGCCCTGCCGACAATGGATAAATTACCTGAACAGTGATTTCTAATCAAGTCTTGGCTGCCTGTTAATGCAGCCAAGACTTGACGAGAAGTCACTGCTTAGCAACTGGACATCTAGTGAGAATTCGGGATTCTTTCCCAACCTCTTAAGGATTAACAAAACTTAAAAGAAAACCAGTCACTTCTTTCATAAAAATGAACCCCCCAACTGCTATCAAGCCCCAAAAACAGCGAATGCAGAAGAATTTTGAAAATTCCGAGTTTCATTCAATGATGGGTTCAGTTCGGGGTTTTAGCTGAACTTGTCGAAGTAAGGCTGAGATATTGCCGTTACTTGGTGTCCGTTGGCGTACGTCTATACGTCCACAATTTCCTTGGCACACCGCACAGGTTGCATTTATGGTCGGGTCGCTTTGAAACCTGGTATGCGGATTTTCTTCCATTTCCGCCCAAAAACGTTGCCATTGGCATTCGACCTTTGAACTTAGTGCAGACATGCATCAATATATTCCTTTGGCACACCCTACAGGGCACATTTATGAACGGATCACTGTGAAACTTAGTATGCCTGTTTGGGCTGACCTCTAGATTTTTTTATCGATTTTCTTCCATTTTCGTCACAAAACGCTGCCGTTGGGAATGACCTTGGAACTTAGTTTAGTTATGCATCAATATTTCCATTTGGCACGCCCAACAGGGCTCATTTATGATCGGATCGCTTTGAAACTTGCTATGCTTGTTCGGGGTGACATCTAGATGGGAGCTGGGGATTTACTTCTGTTGCAGTGACCGTCAAACTAAGTGCATTTGTGCATTAGCTTTTTCCTTTGGCACGCCCTACAAGTCACATTCATGAATGGATCGCTTTAAAATTTTGTATGTTTTTTGGGGTTGATCTGATGGGAGCTTCTTTCATTCCCGTCAAAAAAGTTGCTTTTACAACGACCTTCAACTTTGCCTTTTGTGCATCGACAGTTTCCTTTGGCACACTGCACAGGTCACATTTATGATTCAATTGCTTTGAAACCTAGTGTGCTAGTTTGGAGTAACTTTTTGATGCGAGCTGTTGATTTTATTTTATTTCCGTCGTCAGCAATTATGTTTGAACTTTTCCGTTTTTGCATCAACAATTTTCTTTGGCACGCTCTGCAGGATGCATTTATAAATGAATTGGTTTGAAACTTGGTACGCTTGTTTTGGGTGACTTCTTGACGAGAGCTATAGATTTTCTTCCATTTCCATCAAAAAATGCTGCCGTTAGCAACGACCTTCAACTTTGCCGTTTTGTTTCGACAATTTCCTTTGAAACCCTGCACAGTTCACTTTTACGATTTTTATCGCTTTGATACATGGTGTGCTTGTTTGGAGCGACCTCTAGATGGGTGCTTTTGATTTTCGTTCATTTCTCCCGAAAAATGCTGCCGTTAGCAACGACCTTTGAACTCGTTGCATTTGCGCATCAGTATTTTCCTTTGGCAAGCCTTGCAGGGTGAATTTATGAATAGATCAGTTTGAAACTTGGTATACATGTTTGGGGAAAGCTCTAGATGTGAGCTATCGATTTTCTCCCATTTCCGTTAAAACTCCCTTGCCATCAGCAATGACGTTTAAAATTAGTGCATCAACATATTCCTTTGGAATGCCCTACAGGGCACATTTATGAATGGATTGCTTTGAAACTTGGTTCAAGTTCGCCACAAAAACATTGCCGTGGCAACAGCCATCGAACTTGGTGCATTTGTGCATCAACATATTTATTTGGCACGCTCTATAGGGTACATTTATGAAGAGACTGCTTGGAAACTTGGTATGTGTGTTCGTGGTGGCCTCTAGATAAAGAAACGTTATCGTTAACACCAGTCGTTGAACTTAGTGCGTTTGCGCAGCAACTTATCTCTTTTGCACCCCCTTCAGGGCATATTTATGGATTTGCATCAAAAAAGGAAACAAAAACATTGCCACTAGCAACGACCTTCAAACTTTGTGCGTTTGTACATTAAAATTTTCATTTGGCACATTTCGGAGGGTGCATTCATTATCGAGTTGTTTTGAAACTTGGTAAGCTTATTCGGGGTGACCTAGATTTTCCTTTCTTTTCATTTCCGTCAAAGACTGTTGCTGTGAGCAACGGCCTTATAATTTAGTGCATTTGTGCATCAACATTCTTCTTTGACAGGGCCCAAATGGCACATTTATCAT
This sequence comes from Pictodentalium vernedei, assembly GCA_031216915.1. NCBI lineage: Eukaryota > Metazoa > Mollusca > Scaphopoda > Dentaliida > Dentaliidae > Pictodentalium > Pictodentalium vernedei. Next base: position 99,916,069 of record CM062290.1, on the reverse strand, counting down.
ATGATTGTTTTAGAATTTGGTGTGCTCATTAGGCGAGACCTCTAGATAAGAGCTGGCGTTCATTTCTGTGAAAAGAAGTTGCCATGTACAATTAATTTTAAACTTACTGCATTTGTATATCAATATTCTTCCTTTAGCCAGCCCTACAGTTTACATTTAAAATACATGGATTGCTCTGGCATTGTGCACACACAATGCTGTTATGTTGGAAGTTTCACCAAATAACATTAGAACCAATGATCTTCACTTTTGCCATTTCACTTATAACTTACCAAGTTCAAGTTTGTCAAGTTGAGCTACAGTGTCATTGACACTTTCATTTTGATATCCCCATTATCTCAGCATCGGTTCGTTATTTCGGTATATTGCCTATCTCTGGAGGAGTGACAGAATATTTGGTTTGCAAGTGTAACTTATTGATTTATTACTCGCCTGTTCTATGTAATCTCCACCTACAGCAACACGAAACCATGCGAAAAATGAAAATCTGTTCCGCACATATGTGCGGATCGGAAATCGTTCACGGACTATTTTTAAATAGAAGCGAAATTTCACTGGAATTTTCTACAAATCATGTACCGCAATTACAATTCGAATCGCTAGTGATAGCCGAAAATCGTCCCCCGAGTTCCGATGTGTTCCATGTGCCAGTAGGCACACAGAACACAGTGGAACTCGGGGGACGAAATAGTAACACGGATTCGCGTCGCAAATTTGGTTGGCGATAAAATGTGTTTTTTGTTGATAGTTGTCAAATGAATTGCTGAGTGTCCCTCTAATAATTGTTTTATAGACGCGAAGGCGTGTAATAAACACAGAACGACACGCGTGTAAATGTGTTAATCGATATGGCACCTGTGCCATCGCGCAAGGATAAAACTCGAGATCTGTGGCCTCGTGTTTTATCATCCCGCGCTGGCACTCGTGCCATATCGATTAAGCCATTCACACGCGTGTGTATTCTGTGTATGTCTAGCTTCAAAGTAACTCTTATTCGGAGTATTTTTGTCATGTGTGGCAGAGTTAAAATGACAGGTGACACTTCGTTCCAACATCAGCCAATCTTTCTTTTAGTAAATATAATAAACTTTTATTTCAGCATTTATGCACAAAAATGTTAGATTAATTACAATTATTCACTGCAAACTTAAATGATGCCATTGAATGGACTGAATTAGTCATTTGGCCCAGCATGCATTATATTCTACTGAAAAGTGCTATAAACTGTAAAGATTAAAGCTAATCTCTAAACTATCTGGCAGATTCGAAAACAATCAAACTCGCTACTCGACTTTTCACAGCTCCGTTTAATTCCCTGGTGATTACTGGTATGATACTGTTTGCGAAGCTGTTTCAACTGTTCTGGTATGCCACGTCAAATGTTCTTTTGTCTCACTTTTGTATAGATATTGCTGTGTTTACATTATTAATTCACTTTGTGTTGGGAGTCTCCTCGAAAGTTACCATTCTACGTTCGAGTCGGAGGAATATATCGATGTTAATTTTTGTCATAAATTTGAAAATAAACCGCTAATTCTCCAAGAGGTATTTATTTGAACATTTAAACCCAGAAACCACTCTTCTATACATGCCCTTTATGGACCTTGTTTAGTTTTTACCATCAACTTATAAAATATTTGATGGAATGACACCACATTTGGTATGTACGTGCATCTTATTCATGTCTATCCCGGTGTTCCGTGCAGGTGTGCTGCGGGGTCTTTTTCTCAGAGTCATCGCCATTTATTGACTTTGGCAGCTGCGTTGTGTCCTTGTGCAAGACCCTTAATCCCGATTCCCCACATGGTGGCTCTGTATACTAAGGCGTACTGCATGCCGATGGTGCACCTGTCTTCAACCAATGCTAACCCTGCATATGTGCTGTTAGTACTGGGGGGGGGGGGGGGGGGGGGGGGTCTGACTGTTGCTCGGTGGTTCTCTCCGGATACTCCCGTTTCCTCCGCCGTTAAACTGTTCGACAAGAGGTGACACAGACTGTCGAAAGTGTCGTTAAATCCCAACAAATAAATAAATAAAGATTATGGACTTTGAGTATGTTTCCTTTTTACCTTCCGTCACAGCTTATTAACCCTTTACCCAACGTAACGGCAAAACCGGCCAGCGCTATTCACAAAAATCGCCAATTAATTTTCATTATTTTTTTTCATTTTTTGTCTCAAAAACATAGGTTATGACCCCTCATTGGAACGAGCTCGTTCCAATGAGGGGTCATAACCTATGTTTTTGAGACAAAAAAAAAATAAGTTATTTAAGAATTTTGTTTGCAAGTGTCGTCTGCTTTTCATGTTAGGTAAAGGGTTAAGTAATAAATAAAATATGTTGTAAATATTCCATTTGTATTGCGTTAAAAGAATGCACATTATCAACATATTCGTTTTTTCAAAGACATCAAAGTAATGTTTTTTAAAATCACCCCCATTGGAACCTTGGGGAATGGAGCTGTACTTGTTTACTGTGTAAAGTAGGATTTGAAACCAGAACCTGGGGTGGACGTCCTCTAAAGAGGGCAGCATAGACATCAACGATTGGCTAAACTTGACTTCATACATATGCTGATATCGCGAAAGACACTGAAAATGACTCAAATACATAAATAACTTTAAAACTTTAAATTCTATCAGCAATTGCGAGCTGTCGAAAAATTTAAAACAATCGTGAAAAAAGTCTTTGTTGAGCATTGTATATTGGTAGCAAAAATTGTCTCCTTGTCCTCTCTGGACATTCGAATGTTGAAAGATTTTCGTTCGCGTGAAAAAGGAGTCACGTAACCTTCACGGGAACGGAAAAAGCATTCTCGCGTAATATTGCGTTCTGTTCCAAGTTCCAGTAAACGTTAGAACATGTGCGAGCTTCCAAGTTTGTTCACCTGTGGCCTTTCGAACTCATGCATTTGGGGTACAATATACTATTAAAAAAAAGTAGTGGATATTTGATAAAAGTGAGATATATGAAGAAATATATTTATATTTTCATCAAAAAGACAGTTGAGGCATTGCACTGTGACTTCTGGTGAATGATTTCAGCGGTAGTTGGGTGTCTGACAAGCACACATTCCACGCACTGAGCTGTAGAAGACATGGACGGTCAGTCATAGAATTTACCACATTCAGTCCAGGACCTCAAAACCTTGTAAATTCTCTTCGTGGACATTGGTAGAGGGCTGTTGGCGCTGTCGTAGACGCCTGCCAAGCATATCCCAGTCGCGCTCCATTGGTGAAAGGTCTGGACTTAGTGTTGGCTAAGGCAGGGTAGTGATGTTCTGCTCCTGGAGGTACTCTGTAGCGACACGGGCCCTGTGTGCTCTTGCACTGTCATCTTGGAAAATGAATCGACGGCCGTGACGTCACGCAAATGGCACTACATGAGCTGCTAACATGTTGTCACAGTAGTACTGCCCTGTGACACGCCCTTGGATGACATGTAATGCTGTTCTGCTTGTCATGGTTATGCCTCTCCACACCATAACCGATCCACCACTAAAACGATCGTGCTGCCTAACGGTTACGTCATGGTATCCGTTCCGCCTCCTCCACACTCTGTTTCGCCAGTCGTGGAAGTCGAGAGTGAACCTGTCGATTCATCGGAAAACATGACCTTGCACCACCGACGATTGCCCCAGTGCTGTCGTGCTCCACACCAATTACGCCTTGCCTTGCTGCGGTGTAACGTTCAGTCAAACGTGGAATTATTCGAGGTCGTCGAGCGTACAAATTCCAATTGCGTAGGCGATTTCGGATAGTCTGACAACTGACTCGCACATATGTCACGAGATACGAAGGCCAGGAGAAATTGCTAACGCAAGGAAAGTTCGACATGGACTGTGAGTTTTGCAAAATTTCTACTCAGCAATGTGTGCGCGGTTGCTCAGTTGGTAGAGGTGCACTCTGCAAGCCGAGAGGTCCTCAGTTCGAATCCCACCTGCAGCAACAGCGTTGCGTCATTGTGCAAGACACTTTACCCCATTGTCCACGTGGGGACACGGTGACGTTGTGTAATAAGGCGTACTGCACGTCGATAGTGCTCCTGTCTTCAACCAATGCTAACCCTGCTTGTGTGGAGTTAGTATGCTGGGGAGCTGACATTTGCTCGCCGTTGTTCGGTGATTCTTTCCGGGTACTCCAGCTTCCTCCACCCGTAAAACTGTCGCGGTGATGATTAGCCATTGTGCTGAAATGCGTGACTTTAAACACCAATAAATAAATAAATACATAAATAAATAAAGTCACTCAGAACCTAGGACTTAATATCTACCTCTTTCATCACACACCCACATCCACCCCATTACACTTTGCCTTGGGTGCCTTTAGTTACCCATCTGTGTACTGAAAGACCAAGCGTCTGGCTTTGCATTTTCGACACCCTTTTAAAAAATTATCAATATTTTAGCCCCCACCCCCTTCCTCCCTGGTTTCTCATATAGGGGCAAGGAGGCTATTAGTGACTGAGAAAGTTCATCTCCAAAGGAGAGGTGTGAGTTTTCTGATATTTCTACTTCAACATTTCTGGGCTCTTCTGGGGGTTCTCGTATACGAAATAAATTCGGGGAGGATCCACGAACTTTCATCAATGGGAGGGGCCCCTCCACATTTATTTATCTCAGGGGGGGGGGGGGAAATCGTCTTATTCTGTCTGTGAAGTCGCTAAGAACCTAGGACTTATTTCCCACTCCCTCCCTAACACAATGCTTCCGCGGGGTCTAAAAGAGTGTTAACATCAATATATGCTTAAAGATTGCCTTCTTGATTGCTTAGACATTTCGACAAGTACAGAATAGAACCGGAGTAAGAGGACCAAGTAAATTCAATTTTCCACAACACTAATCGTAATTGAACAAATTTGTCGACAGTGTTTGAAAGACAACCGCTAGTAAGAATTTAATCAATAGGTGATATTTGTCTCAGGTTGTTGCAATCATTTCTTGATATATCTCATCTGATAAATATTTAATAATGATGTAGGAGTCGTACGGAAATCATAATGGCGCATAAAGAAAACGTCAGCAAACACTCAGTTAACTATTCTTAACAGGAAGAGCTCTGAATTATCTTTTGGTTGTTTTATATCTCTTGTCCTGTTATAATTGATGGGAGAGTGCCCACAGACACTCTCCCATGAATTGTACCAAGGCAAATCCATACAAACTAAATAATTTCACATCAGAAATAATTTGAAGCATATCCAGGAAATACGGAGCTTTTAAGTTGCAGCGTTTGCGCGTTGGAACAAGATACTCAGATGTGCTTGAGTGTTTTAGCACATTTGTATAATTTTTGAAGGCTACAGCCCAGTTTGGGATACATGTACGAAACGTTGAGGGGAACACTGGCCAGGGAACCGAGTGTCGTAAGTTTTATTGGAAGCCCGTGTGACAGGAATGATAGTCCGTAGGAACGTCAGTCCCTCTGGACTATTATTCCGCGGAATTATAGTCCTAGGTCTAACATTTCTAGGAATAGTAGTCCGGCGGATAAATACATTGTACATGTATCGCCGTAGCGATACATGTACAATGTATTTATCCATATATGTACTCTCATAAGTATATATATATATATATATATATATATATATATATATATATATATATATATATATATATATATATATATATATATATATTAAGTACAAGATATTAATGTTTATTTGAATAATATGTCAAGTTGTGAGTAGAATTTTTCAGGAGACCCACAAAAATGGATATAGGGCTATGTACTGCGGCATAGTGCCTACGGTACCAGGGTCAGGCTGTCAGCTGTAGTGGGGTGAAAGATTGAAGTGTCGGATGGGGCCCCGGCCCGAAGTACCTAAAAGCCTATAGGGCCCGGCCATGTGTTAATACGGCACTGTACCCGTGAGCTGGTTCCAGCAAATTCAGATGTACAGAGATTAGTCCACTAGGTCCCTTCGAATTGCAAATTTGACATACGAACCGAATCATGCAACAGATTCGCGAATCGACTTTTTTAACGAATCGGTTCGCGACTTCCCATTGTCACCACGTGATGTAGTGTATGCTATAACACTTTAGTTTTCAGAAATGGACACGATAGCAGCGACTTCTTCACGAATAATAATCTCTCTTGCTCTGAGGATTGTCAGGAAAACTGCTTGTCGACCATTGACTGCAACAAGGCGCCATCTGCAATGCATTGGAACTCAGGGGGGCGATTTGTCAAATCAAACGCCATATAATTTAATTTTCTTCAATATTATATCTGATATGCTTTCACGTTATTTGTCAAGATGACCTTTTCATAACACGATGAATGATTTTCTATCGTACGAATGGTTTTGTTTTCTGTTTCTTCGCTCATCTGTCAAAAAAATAATGGATCGTGTCTAACGGTGCAGTTATTAAACTGTACTTGCATCAGATGGGCTGAAAAGTCTTTATGTTTTATTCAAACAGTCATTCGTAACTGGTCACTGATCAGTGGGTCGGTATTGTAACTTCGTACGTGTAAATTCATTATAACATAGATAAATTAACAAATTAGTATTGGGGTCGGTAATTTACACTAGCTTGCCGTTCAGTATTTGAGACTGCGTTTATAAACCCATCATGAAAACTACAAAACTGTCGTCTGCTCAAAAACTGTTTAGACTGATACAGAGTCCGTGGTACATGTCATTGTTTGATATTTCCATTTTTAAATAGCGGCTACTTCGACCGCATCCGCGAACATTATAATGCAAACAACTACTATAAATTCAATTATAAGAATTGAAATGAATTTTTGGTATCTTTATCGAGGTATGAACGTGGGAAGGGTGTGTTACGTTTTGTGTGAAGTGAGAACTTAACACGCCCATCCCTCAATCCAACTCCGATAAAACACTTTGGTCATTGAGTTGAAGCATGATGCATAGTGCTAAATTACTACAGGCAGGTTCTGCCGCTAGGTATACGGTCTGGCCGACAATGGCTGATTAAGTTTTCATCACATATTTTCTGATGAAGCTTTACATTTTACAAACTGACAGTATATCATTTTCCCCAAATACATTTAGTTTATTACTACCTTTTCAGAGAGTATACACTATTTTCATTGGAATTAGAAAAAATAGTGCATATCATTGGCTTAGCCACGAAGTTTGACATTATTTACGTCTGTAGAAAGTGCATGACGTGTAATTTTTTTAATACGTCTAGAAACCTATTGAGCGGGACCTTGAGAAGTCATGTGCAGAAATTCCACGCGCCATTCCAAAAGGACTCTGCTCTACCACGATCAATGGAATCATTTTATAAACAGCACTGTTCTATAGATGGTATTGGTTTGGGATGTTTGATTTTGTCTGTTGACAACCGTGATGCACTCAATGCAAAAACTAATGTTTGACAATCCTAATTGTAGGCAGTGTTGCTATATTCGTGGCAGTATTGGACTCATATTCCACATTCTGTCTGCCCCAACTCTTTGTTGTGTAATATGTTAAACATACCCTTATCTGGTTGTAATGTGAAAGATTAAAAGATTGCGACCTGCAAAACACTGCAGTTCGTTTAAAAATAATGTTAACACGAATCACCTCTTAACCCGCTCAGTATTTATAAAATATTTTTCATCAAATCTCGTCATGTCTGCTTCATAGCAGTCATGACTAGATTTGATGATACATTCATCTAAATTTTACTTACGAAAGCAGAGAGAGAGAGAGGAGAGACAGAGAGAGGAGAGAGAGAGGAGAGAGAGAGAGAGAGAGCGGTGGCTCAGTGGTTACGGCATTGGACTTCAAACCGAAAGGTCAACGGTTCGATCTCCACTCAGGGTAACTGCTTTGTGTCCTTGGACAAGGCACTTGATCCCGCACTATGTATACTAAGGCGCACTGCACGTCAATGATGCACTTGTTTTCAGCCAATGCTAACACTGTTTGTGTGGAGTTAGTGCGTTTGGAGTCTGACAGTTGCTCGCCGTTGCTGGGTGGTTCTCTCTGGGTACTCCGGCTTCCCCCACCGGTACAACGAGGTGACTCTAGCTGCTGAAAGTGTTGTTAAACCCCAATACAGAAATTTCAAATCTTTAAAAATAACTCAAGAAATCATTGAGCAAAAATTCCATCCAATTTGCAGGAGAGAAATTTGATTAAATGTACTCAAATTATACTTGTTTAACCCTTTACCCAACGCAGACGATATCAAAATTTACTATTTTAAATATCATTTTTCAATTTTTTCAACTGCTGAATTTGCATGTTACGCGGGCGGTTGCGGGCGATTCGTTAGGTAAAGGGTTAATGTTAAGAGATTTCGTGTTCTGAGCAAGAATACCCACCAGTAACCTGCAATGAGTTAAACATATTCCCGACGCGACCAGGCGACGAAGATTTGTTTTGTTAGTTTCTTTTAAATAATATCTTATTAACTGTTGTGAAAACGAGGCCGAAAATCCAGTTCCGATAGGTATTATACGCCAAGGCTCGGAAAAGAAAGACACGAAACAAATTACGAATAGAGATCTGCGCACAGCTCTGAAGTATTTATTTGCCCAGGGGAGTAGACAAAGGAGGTGCGATGGATGCGAACGCACCTCCCCACAAAATTTGAGTTCCACTTGAAGGTCCTTCTCCCATTGTGATTTGAAAAATTGGATAAAATGGGGCGACCTCACTTACCTTGAGCCACAGAGAGTACGATGTATCGGGGAAATTTGTTTTAAATGTTCTGCTTTGCATGTAGTTTGATTAGTTTCTGCGAAACGCCTTGTCACTACTTTAATACTTTTTATAGCCCGGATCTAAAAGTGAAAGCGTGTCTAGAAGTTTCACATCAACTAGTTGCAGGGTGCTCTATATATATGGTATGATATTACAACACATCTTTTATTACACGTCTGTTCTATGTAATCCCCATCTACAGCAACACTAAACCATGCAGAAAATGAAAATCTGTTCCGCACACATGTACGGAACGGAAATCGTTGACGGACTACTTTTAAATAGAAGCGAAATTACATTGGAATTTTCTGCAAATCGTGCAACACAATTAAAATTTGAATCGCAAGCGATAGCTGAAAATCGTCCTTTGAGTTCCAATGTGTTCTATGTGCCTGTAGGCACATAGAACACATTGGAACTCAGGGGACGAAATGGTAACACGGGTTCCCTTCGCAAATATGGTTGGCGATAAAATGTGTTCTTTTTGTTGACAGTTGTCAAATAAATTGCTGAGTGTCCTTCTAATAATTGGGTTTTTTTACGTGAAGGCGTGTAATAAACACAGAACGACACGCGTGTGTGAGTGGGTTAGTCGATATGACCTCTCGTTCTATTCTTCCGCACTGGCACTCGTGCCATATCGATTAACCCATTCACACACGCGTGTTGTTCTGTGTAAAAAAGTTATACCAAGCATATTGCCTTTTAATTTCTTTCAGAATTACATATATCGGTATAACATATATTTGGAAAATAAAATATGCCTTTCAACTTTATCAATCTATTTTTTTAGATCATAAATTTCGCATAATATTTTCCCAGATGCTACCACAAAGCTCCATTTGATATTCATTTTTTCAGAATTTTCTTCACCGGGGTAACCATGGCAAAGCAGGTGATCGTAGCGAGTCACTTAGTGCCCCTCCCCAACAAACGTCCTGGCTATGTGTCTGTTGCTACGCAGGGGTTCAAGCGAATTGTGCGAATGCTCAAAGTAAAAATCCTCAAAACAATCACAAAGAGTGCTTTATTCCTTCAGTAAAAACAATTTGGTGGATACTTTAATATCAAAACTGCAGTATAAACGGATTTTGCGTTTCTGACTTTTTCATCCAACTTCACCAATATTAATAAATAGGATTAAATCATTGATCCAATTCAATCCTTAAGTGGTGCATGAATTAATCCCAGCTTTATTTAAATTAATTTACATTGCCGGATATTTGAGGAAACAGCAAATTAGTAATGCTTCCAAACTTTCCGGTTAAATACGACTTTTTAATGCCTCTGAGTTTGTCCCTCCTTTACTGAACAAAATAGAGTAGAATTTAACCCATTATTTCTGAAAGTGCATTTTTTACGGCTGAGGGTCATCATACGTCTTAATTCCATAAAGTAAAGATTGATCGGTAACTTTGTGAGGGTGCAAGGCTGCAGGTTTAAAATATTCGTTTACCCCGAAATAACGACTATGGGCTCTCCCAATTATTTATTTATTGGTATTTTCACGACACTTTCAACAGCCAAGGCCATATGTTATTTGACAGTTTTACCAGTGGAGGAAACTAGAATACATGGAGAGAAGCGCCGAACAGCAGTAAGTAGTAGCAGGACTCTTCCAAATAATGACAATTAAACTAACATTGAAGATGTACTAGGGGGTAATTTCAGTGTGCTGGAATGTATTCCGTGACCCTTGAATTCGCTGCTTAACAGTTCAAATGAAGTAGAACGGTCATCTCTAAAAGGCAGTCATTTTGGATTTTTCTCAGGTTGACCTAAATCAATTCGAATTATACGAAGCCAACATACCGGAACATTTTACGTTTGTGAACACAGCACATTCTGAATGTCATGAAGTGTTGATTATGTAGCAACTTTGTGGGGAAAGTGGACAAATTTGACGCTTTTATTCTTGAAACGGCATTTATCAATTAGCCTACTTTGTGTATGACTAACATTTTTCTTCATTGGAGGAGATTTCCAGGAAAGTTAGCTCCTCTTAATTTTCTAAAGTCAACAGTAAATTTAAAACCAAGTGTAAGAGAATTTAATATAAAAACTGAAATTTCGAAATGTTAACGAAGCTGTATCATCGATGTGGGCATCATTTTCTTATAGCATAGTAGGAAAATACCCAAGCGGGTTTTTTTTGCACTTTTTTCCCCAATCAGTTTGAAAATAAGAAAAGGGCGTTTTCACCATCTTTTGATGTTCTGTAACTCTTCACAGTCTGCGCGTCGTGACATATAATACAGACACTATCCTTTCGATTAAAATAATCCTCTTGGAGGTCATATTTGGTATTTTTTCCTGGGAGGATTAAAAAATTGCAAATTTCTGTAAAAACACATTCGCTAAACAAAGCGCCAAATGGACTTTACTTAGTTGCTTCTAGTTAGTTTGCCATAAAAAACCAAGGTTCCTTTTGTAACTTTTAAGAAACGGAAACAACAGACAGCTCCGAGAACTGTCTGTTGTTTTCGTTTATCAAAAGTAATAAAAATATTCTTGGCTTTACTTTCCACTGATGTCATAGTTTTTCCCAACAGTTGTGTGTTTTTTATTTGGACCTTCCTGGGAGCCCGGTGGCTCAATGGTAGACTGTTGGACTTCTATGCTAGAGGTCCCGAGTTCGATCACCGTCGGAGACGACCCACGTTGTGTCCTGGGACAATGCACTATATCCCGGTTGCCTACATGGGGGCACGATAACGCCGTGTACTAAGGCGTACTGCACGTCGAATGTGCACATGTCATCAACAGCTGTAACCCTGCTTGAACAGAGTTAGAACGTTGAGGAGCTGGCAGTTGTTCGTCGTTGCTCGGTGGTTCTCTCCAAGGTACACCGGCTTCCTCCACCCGTAAAACCGTCACACTCACGATTAGCCATTGTGCATAAGTATGTGACCTTAAACACCAATAAATAAATAAATAATAAATAAATAAATTTGGACCTTCCTCGTCCGTCTGGTAATTTCAGGTGAGATAACTTTATCGAAAGTCGAAATCTATGCACCATGTTCGCGGATTATTTCTTATTTAATGCACACGCCCCCCTTGCTGGACCCCCATTAGCTCCAATGGGGTACTACAGACCTTCGTGTGTTTACCCGGTTGTTTGTGTGAAATAAGTTCAAGAAGTAAATCCAGCCTCGTTAAAAATGCACGATTATTAGCAACAGCGAATCAATCCTCAAGACCCCTCCTTCATATCTGAGACTTGAAACGCCCTACACCCCTTAATTACGCCTCCGAAAGAGCATTAGCAGCAGTAACAGGGGGGAGAAACAACAACCACAGTAGTAGTAGTAGTAGTAGTAGTAGTAGTGTAGTAGTAGTAGTAGTAGTAGTAGTAGTAGTAGTAGTAGTAGTAGTAGTAGTTAGTAGTAGTAGTTAGTAGTAGTAGTAGTTAGTAGTAGTAGCTGAAGCTGGGGGCGCGGTGGCTCAGTAGGTAGAGGTCCTCGGCTCGAATCCCACCTGCAGCAGCCCCTTTGTGTCCTTGGGCAAGACACTTCAACCCATTGCCCACGTGGGGGGCACGGTTACGCTGTGTACTAAGGCATACTGCACGTCGATGGTGCACCTGTCTTCAACCAATGCTAACCCTGCTTGTGTGGAGTTAGTATGTTGGTGAGCTGACAGTTGCTCGCCGTTGCTCTGTGGTTCTCTCCGTGTGCTCCGCCTTCCTCCAACCGTAAAACTGTCGTGGTCATGATTAGCCGTTGTGCAGAAAAATGTGACCTTAAACGACAATAAATAAATAAATAAATAAAAATAAATAAATAAATAAATAAATAAATAAATAAATAAATAAATAAATAGTAGTAGAAGCTGCAGTGGCAATAGCTGAGGCAACTGTAGCTGTTTCTGTCGAAACTGTAACGGATACAGCGACAGTTGTTGCAGTCGCATTGTTGGTGGAATTATAGCCGCGCGAGAATTGAATTTAAATAATGTACTGAAAAGCCGGCAAATGACTTGCTAAAACGAAATAAGACACCTCAAACGCGAACATTCTAATGACTATAAATTTTATTGTGCAAGTTCATGGCTGACAATTTTCGTCATTAGAAAAAGATTTACAGGAAAGTTTGCTCCCCTTAATTTCCTGATGTTGTCAGTAAATTTAACACTAAGGTTATGGAAATTCATTTAAAAATTGAAATTTCGAAATGTTAGTGAATTTGTAACATCGATATGCGCATCAGATCACAACTTCAGGCATTCAGTCCCTGTAGAGTAATATAAATACACAGAACGACACACGCGTGTGAATGGGTTAATCGATATGGCACGAGTGCCATATCGATTAACCTATTCACATGCGTGTGTCTTTCTATGTTTATTACACGCCTTCACGTCTATAAAAGATGGACACTCAGCAATTCATTTGACAACTCGTCCCCTGAGTTCCAATGTGTTTTATGTGCCAGTTGGAACTCGGGGGACGGACGAACTATCAACGAAAAGAAAACATTTTATCGCCAACCTGATTTGCGAGGGTAACCCGTGTTACTAGTTTTAGCTACAGCTAGCGATTCAAATTGTAATTGCGGTGCACGATTTGTCGAAAATTCCAGTGAAATTTCGCTTCTTTATAAAAATTGTCCGTCAACGATTTCCGTTCCACACATATATGCAGAACAGATTTTCATTTTCCACATGGTTTAGTGTTGCTGTAGATGGGGAATTCATAGAACATGCGTGTAATAAAAATACAGAAGCTGACTTTTTATAATTTTTTCCCCGATCAGTCACTGAATTAGTTTGAATGTTTGACTATTATTCTCTGTTGAGACCAATTTAAAAATCGAAAATGGCGTTTTCTCCATCTTTTGATGTTCTGTAACTTTTTCTCTGTCCATTATATCAACAGTACACGCATGTGTTTCTACCATCTTTGATGTTCTGAAACATTCTTCTTTTCATTATATCAATAGTGTGTGCAGCGTGACATATAATACAGACACTGTCCTTTTCATCAATATAAAAGTCTAGGAGGGGAGATTTGCTGTTGTTTTCCTGGGAAGAATAAACACTTGCAAATTACTGTAAAAACACATTCGCCCAACAAAGAGCTAAAGTGGACTCTAAGAGTCGATAGGTGTGATACTGACAGATTTTCTTAATAATAACTAGTTGCTTCTAATAAGCTTGTCATAAAAGTCAAGTTTCCTTTTGTATCTTTTGATAGACGAAAACAACAGGCAGCCCCGGGAGCTTTATTTAAAGTAACAAAAGGAAACTTGGCTTTATTGTCTACTGATGCCAAAGGTGTTTTTTCTCAACAATTACTTGCTTCTTCATTGAACCTCCCTCGTGTGTCTAATAATATCAAGGGAGATAACTTTATCGAAAGTCGATTAGCAGTAGTAGTATTTTAGTAGTAGTAGTAGTAACAGTAGTAGTAGTGGTAGTAGTAGTAGTAATAATGGTAGTGGTAGTAATGGCAGTAGTATTAGTATAGAAGTAGCGTAGTATAGTAGTAGTAGTAGTAGTAGTAGTAGTAGTAGTGTAGTGTAGTTGTAGTAGTAGTAGAAGTAGTAGTAGTAGTCATAGTAGTAGTAGTAGAGGTAGTAGTAAGAATAGTAGTAATTGTAGTGGTAGTAGTTGTAGCAGTCATAGTAGTAGTAGTAGTAGTAGTGTAGTAGTAGTAGTAGAAGTAGTAGTAGTAGTAATACTAGTAGTATATTAGTAGTAGTAGTAGTAGTAGTAGTAGTAGTAGTAGTAGTAGTAGTGGTGGTAGTAATAGTAGTAGTAGTCGTAGTAGTAGTAGTAGTAGTGTGGCAGTTGTATAGTAGTAGTAGTAATAAGTAGTAGTAGTAGTAGTAACAGCCGTAGTGGTACTAGTAGTGGTGGTAGTAGTAGTAATAGTAGTAGTAGTAGTAGTAGTAGTAGTAAGAACAGTAGCAGTCGTAGTAGCAAGAGCAATAGTAGTAGTAGTGGTAGTAGTAGTAGTTGTTTAGTAGTAGTAGTAGTGGTAGTAGTAGTAGTTGTTTAGTAGTAGTAGTAGTGGTAGAAGTAGTAGTAGTAAGAGCAGTAGTAGCAAGAGCACGCCTACTACTACTACTACTACTAGTACTACTATTATTACTGCTACTACTACTACTACTACTACTACTACTACTACTATACTACTACTACTTACTACTACTACTACTACTACCAGTGCTACTACTACTACTACTACTACTACTACTACTACTACTACTACTACTAGTAGTAGTAAGGGTAGTAGTAGTAGTAGCAGTAGTAGTAGTAGCAAGAGTACTGCTACTAGTTGTAGTAGTAAGAGCAGTAGTAGAAGTAGTAAGAGCAGTCGTAGTAGTATAGTAGCAGTAGAGTAGTGGTAGTAATAAGTAGTAGTAGTAGTAGTAGTAGTAGTAGTAGTAGTAGAAGTAGTAAGTGGTAGTAGTAGGAGTAGTAGTAGTAGTAGTAAGTAGTAGTGGTAGTAGTAACAGTAGTAGTAGTAGCAAGAGCACTGCTACTAGTAGTAGTAGTAGTAAGAACAGTAGTAGTAGTAGTATAGTAGCAGTGTAGTAGTAGAAGTAGTAATAAGTAGTAGTAGTAATAGGGAGTAGTAGTAGTAGTAGTAGTAGAAGTAGTAAGTAGTAGTAGTAACTGCTAGTAGTAGTAGTAGTAAGAGCAGCAGTAGTAGTATTTGTATAGTAGCAGTAGAGTAGTGGTAGTAATAAGTAGTAGTAGTGATAGAAGTAGTAAGTAGTAGTAGTAAGTAGTAGTGGTAGTAGTAGCAAAAGTAGTAGTAGCAGTAGTAGTAGTAGCAAGAGCACTGCTACTGGTAGTAGTAGTAACAGCAGGAGTAGTAGTAGTAGTAGTAAGAGCAGCAGCAGCAGTAGTAGTGGTAGTAGTAGTAGTAGTATGGTAGCAGTATAGTAGTAGTAGTAATAAGTAGTAGTAGTAATAAATGGTAGTAGTAGTAGTAGTAGTAGTAAGTGTAGTAGTAGTATAGTAGTAGTAGTAGTAGTAGTAGTAGTAGTAGTAGTAGAAGTAGGTAGTAGTAGTAGTAGTAGTAGAAGTACTATGTAGTAGCAGTAGTAGTATAGTAGTAGTAGTAGTAAGTAGTAGTAGTAGTAAGAGCACTGCTACTAGTAGTAGTAGTAAGAGCAGTAGTAGTAGTAGTAGTAGTAGTAGTAGTAGTAGTAGTAGTAAGAGCAGCAGTAGTAGTAGTAGTAAGAGCAGCAGTAGTAGTAGTAGTATAGTAGCAGTATAGTAGTAGTAGTAATAAGTAGTAGTAGTAGTAGAAGTAGTAGTAAGTAGTAGTAGTAGTAAGTAGTATTAGTAGAAATAGGTAGTAGTAGTAGTAGTAATAAGTAGTATTAGTAGAAGTAGTAGTGTAGTAGCGGTGTTAGTAGTAGTTAATAATTAGTAGTAGTGGTAGTAGTAGTAGTAGATAGGATATATCAACCACTCGCTAATAAGCACTTGAATTATAACAATTATCCTAGAGTTGGTTCTGAGATAATGAACGGTAATGAGCATAGAATTGTTATGACTTCCAGCGATAATGAGCGGCAGTGACAAAATATGTCAGCGATACGATGAAGGTCCAGATAGACAGCAGAACAAAACACAAATCACGGTTCTGCAATCAGTACAGACGAGACAGAAAATGTCATAGGCAGCCAAATAATTTACGAAAACTGTCAGGCAGTTAACCGCGATCACATCATCTGCTACTGGTAATTGAACAAAGTTTACGGAGTGCATATGTTTAGACTTCTAGTTTCAGCGAAAAAAGACGAATAGAATATCGAAAGCTTCCTTCTTTTAGGAGCTGAAAGGCGTGCTATGGACAGAGATGTGGGTAGCTTTAACGGGAGAAGGATCGAGGTCACATGAGCCCCTGTAGCAGTTTGCGATGTATAGAACAACATTGCCATATTCCGTAAGTGGCAGACGGCAAACAATTTATCGTTGATCTCAAAACAACTGGATTTTTGGAACGCCAGCGATAAACATTGCAATTTCCACCCCTGCCTTGGCTGGTGCCAAGTCGACTCACGCGTGTAACCACAGAGTTCTTACTCTACTGTATTGTATATTTCCTGTCATTGCTGACGTTTGATGACGTGAAAGTGAAATAGCTTTCACACCATCAAACATTAAACGAAAGCCTTCCTCGAAATATAGTAACACGGTGTAATGTTCTCAGTATCAACACTAGAGATTGGCGGTATTGGCATTTTGAGTTCGGTATCGGTTCGGTATTCTGTATCTGACTTGACTGAGATTTGCTGATAATATCAAAGAATAATTCACATCAGATAAAAACAGAATAAGTTGTTGTATGTTGATTCTACCACAACGCTATAAATGAGGATGACCACGTGTACTAAGGCGTACTGCACGTCGATCGATTGTGCACATGTCTTCAGTCGCTGTAACCCTGCTTGAGCGGAGCTTGAACAGAGTTAGAATGTTGAGGAGCTGACAGTTGCCCGTCGATGTTCGGTGGTTCTCTACGGGTACTCCGGTTTCCTCCACCCGTAAAACTCTCTCGGTCACGATTAGCCATTGTGCATAAGTATGTGACCTTAAACACCAATAAATAATTCAGGTTTTAGTGTTAATGACACCTGGCTAATGATAAATAAATAATATTCAGGCTTTAGCTTTAATAACACCTAGGTAGTGATTTGTAGTCATGTCTTGGCTGCCTTAACTAGAAATCACTGCTAAGCAATTGAACATGTACATGCTGAAGTCTACTGGGAACACAGAAGAGTTGCGCAGTCCATTCGGGGTTAACGAAACAGAAAAGAAAATCAGTCACTTCTTTTATGAAAGTGAACCTTTCAACTGTTATCAAGCCTCATCAGGGACTTATAAATAGCGAATGTAGGAAAGTTTTCCTTTTAAATTGCGAATGTAGGAAAATTTGAAAATTCAGACGGTTTGGATTGGCTTAGTTCGACTTTTCGGTATCCGCATGATGTCGATATCGGTTCGGTCTATGGGGACATAATCGCAAGTTATCTACAATTCCAACCCTTCGTTGCCCTACATGCTTGTAATGTCGACAAGTTTGCGGGCTCGTCCAGCTCGTTCCACTGAGGGGTCACATGATATGGTTTCGTTGAAATTTTTGGAAAAATTTGAAAAAACAAATATTAAATTTTGATATCGTCTGTGTTGGGTAGAGGGTTAATGCAGACGAAATTTCAGAAAGCACGACAATGCGAAAATACAAAACAAAGTTACCCGAAAGTTACGGGAAGTAAACAAATCCCGTGATATCATTTCTGAAAACGCGCGGTTTCAAATTCTAACTTTCTGCTGTTGGAATAACTTACCCGGAAATGATGCAATCTCTAAAAATAAACACCCTTGGGAAAATACATTCTACTGACATCTTGCATTATTGTTGAATATTCCTAATAAAAAATATGGTAAGTGTAATGACTTTTGGACCTAAAACATATAATTTACTTTTTGTGTGTTTTTATAGGAATTCCCTGAAAAATATGTGCACGTGACCGGTACCTCCCTTCGTGTCAGTTTTTCTCTCTTATTTGTTGCACGACCCCATGTTTTCGGATCAGAAAAAGTTGTTTGAAGACTTGGCAAAAATATTTGGATGCCATCATATTTTTTTTCGCCTGAACGTGAAATGGTCGCCATGGGAAAATATTCAGTTCCGTGATACACAATAAAAAGCATATTTATCAACAATGGCAGTCTGAAATAGATTCATCAACTCGCATGCCATAAATAGACCCGCGTGAACACGACCTTCATCTTTGTTCTTGCAGAAAGCTAACTTCGACGAATATGGAAAATGATATTGCTCAGAATTTCCCGTCAGTGTTCGTCTAACAAAATACGAGACTGTTTTTAGAGATTAGTAAACTGTATTTTCAAATTATTAGGAGACCGTTTTTACAGATTATAAGAACACTGTTTTTACAGATTATTACGAGACTGTTTTTAAAAATTAATAAACTGTTTTTACAGATTAATTGGCCATTCAATTATTGGTTAGTAGTATAGCATGTACCCGATCGTTCGCTATTACCCGGACTTTTGTGGAATCTGCTAGTGTTAAATTCACATAGGAACCGGACCTTTTGGGTTGCAATCTGACCAGATCCTGCATGTGATGTAAGTACTGCATATATAGTATGTTATGATATGTACAGTGATATATGTACACACAGGGCTATGGATATAGAGTGTTGTGATGCGATGGAAATTAATGGTGAAGGTGGGGTTTCTCGAAAAAAAATTTCTCGCGAAACGGTTGACGTTGCTAGGGAAGTCGTGACGTCGTTATGCGGACCATGACGTCAGATAAACGTTGACCGCCGTTGTTGTACACTTTACAATGTGATATGACGTCTTTCGAGTCGGGGTGTGTCGGGGTTCTCGTACTGGACTGATATCGTAGTATAGTATGGGTGGTATATACCCTTTTGGTATACTATTAGCCCTTGGCCTTGGTACTACTAATCGACCTTCATATTATCTTACGACTGGTATAGGTAGTACGTAATGCTTGGTTAACCAGTATTGTGGGGTGGGGTAACGCATGTTATCGTCTCGTGCAGAATTGCGAAATAGTCCTTGGTGGTTTGGATTTGCAGTATAGCATGGGCGTTATATATCACTGTGGATCCCATCTTAATCCTTGTTGTATCAGCCTGACGATTGCTTTGTACTATCCTGTGAGTGATATAGGTAGTACGTAATGCTAGGTTAACCAGTATTGTGAGGTGGGGGTAAAGCGTGGTCGTTGTCTCGTGCGGTATTGCGAAATAGTCCTTGGTGGTTTGGATTTGCAGTATAGTATGAGCGTTATATACCCTTGTAGATCCCATCTTAATCCTTGTTGTATCAACCTGCCGATTGCGTTGTACTATCATATGGCTGATGTAGGGAGTATGTAATGTTGGGCCAGGCGGTATTGTAGGGTGGGTGGTGGTAATGAATGATCGCCTAGTGTGGCAGTATGGGATGTACGCTCCTCACCCCTAGAGGTTCCATGTTAGCCCTTCGTACTATTAATCCACCTAATGCTTCAAATTATCCTCTGACTGGTATAGATAGTACGTATTGCTAGGACAAGTAGTATTCTGGGTAGGGGTAAGGCCTGATAGTTTACAACGGTAGCAGCACCATTATCCACCTAGGATGGTGTGCTCACCCACATATGGTACAGGTATTGCGTAATGCTAGGCCAAGCAGTATTGTTGAGTAGGGATAATCCATGGTTGTCTAGTCAGATAGTATAGGCTGTGTTGTTTATATCCCCGTTGCTTCAATCTTTGCCCTTGGTACTAGTAATCGACCTAATGCTTCATATTATCCTACAGCTGGTATAGGTGGAACGTAATGCTGAGTGAAGAGCTATTGTGGGCGGGGATAATGCCTTGTTTAGTGCAGTAGTACAGTATGGGCGGTATATACCGATCTTAGGTCCCATCTTAACCATTGGAACAAGAATCCACCTGGGCTGGTGTGCTGTCCCACATATGATATAGGTTGTATGTAATGTAGTGTTGTGTGGTGTATGCTTGGTTTCCAGTCTCCTAGCAGGGTATGGATGGTCCTTTGACATTCTAAGACTTGGCCTAGGGTTGATGTGATATGTGACAGTAACTGTTAGCAAGCCTACTGTAGTGCTTCAAGTCAGCAGTAATGGTAGAAGGCAAGAAGATTATAGGGTATGGTACTAGAGTACAAGCTAGTCATAGGACAGAAGGCTGAAACCGACGATAAGACCACCTGTATACTGTAGGAGCTATATAGGGCCTTGGAATCCCTCTTATGGAATCCCACTTATAGAATACCTTTTATGGAATCCCCACGGAATCCCTTTTTGAAAAATTCTAGCCTTCGGCTCCACTTTTTTCAGAGATGAGGATTAGAGTCGTATGTGGAGTCACTCTTTTGACCAATTACTCTATGGCTTACTTGCTAGATGGGATTCTAATAGTTCGATCAATCGGAGATAGTTAGCAAGCCTGCAGTAGTGCTACAAGTCAAATAGTAATAGTACAAGTACAAGGCACTAATGGTACAAAGCTGCGATGATGGTAGAAGATTATAGTATTGGATGACTACGAACGAGGCAAGTTATAGGAGAGAAAGTTGAAGACAAGATGGGAACAGATGGCAAGGCTATATGTTTAGGAACTGTGTTCGAGTTTCAGCGCGTATAGGTTAAATGAGGCGATCGACTCTTCTCGGGGGTGGGTCTGCGAGGCATCAAAAACTCATGTTTTAGAAAGGTTTCGCGTGATACATCATTTTAAGGGTCTCGATGCGTGTAGTACAAATATTTGGTATTTGTCCCTCCCCTGGAGGGTGGGGCTGAGGGGCATAAAAAATTCAAGTTTTAGAAAGGTTGTCAAGTGATACATCATTTTAAAGGTCTCGACGCGTGTAGTCCGAATATTTGATATTTGTCCGTTCCCGAGAGGGTGGGATTGAGGGGCATAAAAAATTCAAGTTTTAGAAAGGTTGTCAAGAGATACATCATTTTAAAGGTCTCGATGCGTGTATTTCGAATATTTGGTATTTGTCCCTCCCCGAGAGGGTGGGGCTGAGGGGCATAAACAATTCAAGTTTTAGAAAGGTTGTCATATGATGGCTGAGGGGCATAAAAAATTCAAGTTTTAGAAAGGTTGTCATATGATGCATCATTTTAAAGGTCTTTACGCATGTAGTCCGAATATTTGGTATTTGCGTCTACCCGGGGGGGGGGGGGGGAGGCTGAGGGGTGGTGCCTCAAAACTTAAGTTTTAGAAAGGTTGTCGGGTGATACATCATTTTAAAGGTCTCGACTTGAATATTTCGAATATAAAGTATCTGACCCTCCCCGAGTGGCCGAGGGGCCGAGGGGTGGGGCCTCAAATGCCAAGTTTTAGAAAGATAGTTATGTGATACATCATTTTAAAGGTAACGACTTGAATATTTCGAATATGAAGTATCCGACCATCTCTGAGTAGGTGGGGCCGAGGGTGCGGCCTCAAAACTCAAGTTTTAGAAAGGTAGGCGTGTGATACATCATTTTAAAGGTCTCGACTTGAATACTTCGAATGTGAAGTATTCAGCATTCCCGAGGGTGGGACCTCAAAACTTAAGTTTTAGAAAGGTTGTCGGGTGATACATCATTTTAATGGTCTCGACTTGAATATTTCGAATATGAAGTATCCGACCCTCACCGAGAGGGTGGAGCCGAGGGTTGGAGCCTCAAATTCCAAGTTTTAGAAAGGGAATTATGTGATACATAATTTTAAAGGTCACGACTTGAATATTTCGAATTTGAAGTATCCGATCATCCCTGAGTGGGTGGGGCCGAGGGTGGGTTTCAAAACTTAAGTTTTCGAAAGGTAGTCGTGTGATACATCATTTTAAAGGCCTCAACTTGAATATTTCGAATATGAAGTATTCGACTCTCCTCAATGGGGTGAGACTGAGGCGAAAATTTAGGTTTTAGAAAGGTAGTCATGGCATATATCATTTAAAGGTCTTGAACAGAATTTTTCGAATATGAAATAACTGACCCTCCTCTAGTGAGAGTGGTCGGGCAAGGTCGTTAAAACCTTAGACGATGCGAACGACACACTCTCCAGCATGTGACAATGTGTGAAAACGTGTACTTTTTTAGCTGTTTTTCGAAGTGTTTCATCAAAGGATTTCATTGATTTGGCGGTAATGTCTCGTATGTGAAACAGTCCAAATTGACTGAAGATGCAAAAAAACATGTGTTTTCCGTCGGTGTTTTCCAGTATCTCTTCGTCGGATGCGATTGGTTTGGTGGAGATCTCTCAGATGAGAAGCATTTTCAACCGCATGATATCTTGGTTCATTCCAATCTGGCTGTGACAGACGAATACAGCTTTATGTGGTGTGCCTGTTCGACGGATGTGGGTCATTCGACAGATAAAGAAGACCTATCAAATCAGAGAGAGAGGAGATTTTCAACTGCGTGGCATTTGGTATGCAAATGTATCTTACCGTTGATCAAAGAAATCCTTTGATGAAACACTTTAAAAAGCTAAACAAGTACACGTTTTCACACTTTGTCACATGTTGGAGAGTTTGTCGTTCGCATCGCCTAAGGTTTTGACGACCTTGTCCGACCACTTCCATTCGAGGAGGGTCGAATACTTCGTATTCGAAATATTCAACTCAAGACCTTTAAAATGATATATGACATGACTACCTTTCTAAAACTTAAATTGGTTATGCCCCTCAGCCCCACCCCATCGGAGAGGGTTGGATACTTCATATTCGAAATATTCAAGTCGAGATCAATAAAATGATGTATCACACGACTACCTTTCAAAAACGTGGGTTTTGAGACCTCACCGCTCGGCAACCCCCCCCCCCCCCCCCCCCCCCCCCCGGGGAGAGTCGAATACTTCATATTCGAAATATTCAAGTCGAGACCCTTAAAATGATGTTTCACCCGACAACCTTTCTAAAATTGGGGTTTTGAGGTCCCACCCCTCAGTCCCACGCCCCTGAGGAGACACAAATACTGTGACATGACTACCTTTCTAAAACTTTTTTTTTATTTCCTTCAGCCCTACCCCTCGGGAAGGGTCGGATACTTCATATTCGATATATTTAAGTCAAGACCTTTAAAACGATTTATGACATGACTACCTTTCTAAAAGTTAAATTTGTTATGCCCCCAGCACCTGTTTACATCTTGTCTTCAACTTTCTGTCCTATAACCTCGTTCGAAGTCATCCAATACTATAAGTTCTACCACCCTCGAAGCGGTTCTCGTAAGATCACCGAAGTTAAGCAACATTGAGCCCGGTTAGTCCTCGGATGGGTGACCGTCTGAGCGATCGATTCGGACTTCCGCGTTTTGTCCTTGGGCAAGGCACTTAACCGATTGTCCACATTGGGGCACGATAGCGCCGTGTACTAAGGCGTACTGCACGTCGATGGTGCCAATCAACCAATTTAACCCCTGCGTGTGCTGCAGTGTGGAGTTACGATGTTGGGGAACTGGCAGCTGCTCGTCGTTGCTCGGTGGTTCTCTCCGGGTACTCCGGATTCCTCCACCCGTAAAACTGTCACGGTCATGATTAGCCATTGTGCATACGTATGTGGCCTTAAACACCAATAAATAAATAAATAACCCTCGAAGCTTTGTAAAATTAGTTCCTTGTACACATCCTATACTACCTGACTAGACAACCATGTATTGCCTCTACCAAACAATACTGCTTGGCCTAGCATTACGTAATACATATACCACCTGTGGGCCATCACACCGTCCTAAGTGGATAATGGTACTACTACCGTTTTAAACTACCAGGCCTTACCCCCTCCCCACCCCCCCCCCCCCCCACCTACAATACCGCTTGTCCTAGCAATACGTACTATCTTTTCCAGTCATAGGATAATTTGAAGCATTAGGTGGATTAATAGTACGAAGGGCTAACATGGGACCTCTAAGGGTGTGGATGGAGGGTACATTCAAAACTTCCATACTAGGCGACCATGACTTACCCCCACCCACCCTACAATACTGCCTGTCCCAGAATTACATACTACCTATACCAGTCATGGGATAGTACAAAGCAATCGGTAGGCTGATACAACAATGATTAAGACGGGATCTACAGTGATATATAACGCCCATACTCTACTGCGAATCCAAACCACCAAGGGCTATTTCTCAATGCCGCACTAGACGACGACCATGCATTACCCCACCCCACAATACTGGTTAACCTAGCATTACGTACTACCTATATCAGTCGTAGGATAATATGAAGGTCGATTAGTAGTACCAAGGCCAAGGGCTAATAGTATACCTACAGGGGTATAAACCACCCTTACTATAGTACGATATCAGTCCAGTACGAGAACCCCGACACACCTCGTCGCGAATAATGTCATATCGGACTGTCAAGTGTACAACAACAGCGGCCAACTTTTCTTTGACGTCACGGTGCTCATCATGACTTCACGACGTCCACAAGAACGTCAACCGTTTCTCGGGAATTATTTTTTTTCGAGAAACCCCACCTTCATCGTTAATTTTCCACCCCATCACATACCCATACTATATACCCATAGCCTGTGGGTACATATACCACAAGATGGCGCCGAAGTTTCGCGCAGAAAAAAATGCTACAAAGTTCGGTTCCTATGTGAATTTAACACTAGCAGCTTCCCCAAAAGTCCGGGTAATAGCGCACGATCGGGTACATGCTATACTACTAACCAATAATTGAATAGCTAATTAATTTGTAAAAACAGTCTTCTAATAATCTGTAAAAATAGTCTCCTAATAATCTGTAGATACAGTTTACTAATCTGTAAAAACAGTTTATTAATATGTAAAAACAGTCTCGTAATAATCTGTAAAAACAGTCTTTTAATAATCTGTAAAAACAGTCTCCAAATAATCTGTAAATAGAGTTTACTAATTTGTAAATTCAGTTTATTAATCTGTATAAACAGATTATTAAATGAAAAGGTCCTGATCCCAATACGCTGCCATATATTATAAAACATAGGAGTGCCTTTGCAAGGGGGCGCGGTGGCCCAGTTGGTAGAGGCGCAGGCTGCAAGCCGAGAGGTCCTCGGTTCGAATCCCACCTGCGGCAACCGCGTTGTGTCCTTGGGCAAGACACTTCACCCCGATTGCCTACATGGGGGCACGATTACGCTGTGTACTGAGGCGTACTGCACATCGATGGTGCGCATGTCTTCAACCAATCTAACCCTGCCTGTGGTGTGGTGCGGTGCAGTGTTCAAAGTTACGATGTTGGAGAGCTGACAGCTGCTCGTCGTTGCTCGGTGGTTCTCTCAAGGGTACTCCGGCTTCCTCCACCCATAAAACTGTCACGGTCACGATTAGGCATTGTGCATAAGTATGTGACCTTAAACACCAATAAATAGGTAGTGCCTTTGCAAAACGAGCATTGTAGTTTTGTTAAATGGTCTCTTATTTTTCCAGAATCACGACTTATTGTCTCCCTTTAATATAGTTATAGGTAATTATGAGGTTGGGCGTGCTCAAAAGGTGGCGGTACAACTATTGCAAAATGTCGCGAGAAGTATGTCAGGGTGAGAGTACATTAACCCCTGCAACTCTGGTGGTGGAACAAAATTTTCTCAAATCAGTCTGTTTTTCTCTTGTTTAACTTTGAATTTAACCAATTATATCTTGTTTGACAGAGTTCACTGACCTCTGTCAAACAAGAAATATTTGGTAAAATATCAGACTGGATTATGGGAAATATTTGCTGCTGAAAACTTTCCATTCCCAGATCTCGTCTCATTTTCAGTTTCACTTTACATTAGTCTCCATTCTGTTGCCGTTTCAGTGGTTACATGCAAAAATTATTCTGTGTTGTGTGGGGTGGAACTGCTCGGTCTCGGGGCAAATTCTAAAGTCACAGACGAAGATTCATATAAAAAAAGACAAGCCTCATATCACATTTGTTATCAGAAAATTTAGTTGAAAGCAAAACTTCTCTTCTGACACACACGCTATATGCTTATATTAATGGGGTCAACAGGAAGCCGCGGCCAATCTGGCCATGCTGTCTCCCAACAGAATATGATTAATTATACAAACAATCAATGTAAAAACATTCTGAACCACAATGATTGTAATCTGTAGAATAAAAAAAAATACTTACTTTCCTTTTCTTTACATCTGAGTGTAAAGGGTTAAACAGCTTTAGTGATTTCAGGCATAAACACATGCATGGTTGACATTTTCCCGTATAAGTGAGGGCGGACGAGTCCCTCGCTCTCCCAATCCCCCCACTATGATAACTACGCTGCTGTTGGGTAGAGGGTTTAGAGTTTTCTTTGTTTTGCACATTGTAATTGTTTTCCACCATCAGTAATCATTCGCTGCCCTTCACCATCTGTCATGAGACTTAAATGAAGAGAAAACTATTGAAACGAGAACTTACCGCATATAAATATTTTTCACCTTTCCTTTATTTTCGCGAATGTTCCGAGTGGTTGAAGTGAATGGTTTTGACGCCGATCAACAGTTTAAAGCCCCTGGGCTTTGAGGCGGGATTAATATTTTATAAAGAATCACCAGCACTGAACTGTTAATGTCTTGTGTCCCCAAGGGAGTTGCGTCGGTGTTTGTGAAACATCCAATATTCGTGTGGAATTAACAGAAAAAGCAAATGACACAGACAGGTGTCAATCTCATATGCTCAATTTAATTACTTCTTTGTTCCCCTGTATTAATACTTACTAACCTTAAGATGATTGTCTTAATATAACAGTGTACATGCGACAGAAACAAATCGACTTGAAGCTGTTCAATATTGTACCGTACGAATGCTTTGTGTATACGAAGAGGCAGATATGAATTTCGTGATGACCTTTTCTATGCTCTGACAACAGCTATCCCCCATTCGCTATCCACGCCCAGGGTATCGGAATAATATTATTTTATTCATTTATTTATTGGTGTTTAAGGTCACACACTTATGCACAATGGTTAAGCGTGGCCGTGACAGTTTTACGAGTGGAGGAAGCTGGAGTACCCGGAGAGAACCCCCGAGCATCGATGAGCAACCGTCAGTTCCTCAACATTCTAACTCTGTTCAAGCTCCACTCGAGCAGGGTTACAGCGGTTGAAGACCTGTGTACCATCCACGCGCAGTACGCTTTAGTACACGGCGTCATCGTGCCCCATGTTGGCAACCGGAATAAAATGCCTTGCCAATGGACACAACTCAGGTCGCCCCGGACGGGGATCGAACTCGGGACCTCTAGTAAAGTACTGAGCCACCACGCTCCCTGGGTATCGGGAAAAATCAGATCGAATAATGCCATCTCTGATGACTGGTCTTTCAATAAGCAATGATTGTTAGCTCCACTTAACCCTTTACCTAACACGAAAAGCAGACGACACTCGCAAACAAAATTCTTGAATAACTAATTTTTTCATTTTTGGTCTCAAAAACATAGGTTATGACCCCTCTTTGGAACGAGCTCGACGAGCTCGTTCCAAAGAGGGGTCATAACCTATGTTTTTGAGACAAAAAATGAAAAAATAATAAAAATATTTTGCGATTTTTGTGAATAGCGCTGGCCGGTTTTGACCGTTACGTTGGGTAAAGGGTTAATTTTCTGAAGTTGTCAGTAAATTTAGCACTAAGGGTACGTGCATATCATAAAAATTGAAATTTCGAAATGTTAGCGAACTTATATCAACGATTTTCACTTCATTTCACAAACTTAACCCTTTGAACACTGGTGGTATCGT
Source organism: Pictodentalium vernedei (assembly GCA_031216915.1). Classification (NCBI taxonomy): domain Eukaryota; kingdom Metazoa; phylum Mollusca; class Scaphopoda; order Dentaliida; family Dentaliidae; genus Pictodentalium; species Pictodentalium vernedei. The sequence continues at coordinate 99,888,138 of CM062290.1, read as the reverse complement.
CCATGTCAGTTCAATGACAGCAATTGGAAGAATCCATATTTATTATTTGGGGGTAGACCAATATTTATTTATTTATTGGTGTTTAAGGTCACATACTTATGCATAATGGCTAATTGTGACCATGAGAGTTTTACTGGTGGAGGAAGCCGGAGTACCCGGAGAGAACCACCGGGCATCGACGAGCAACTGTCAGCCCCTCAACATTCTAACTCTGTTTAAGCTCCGATCAAGCAGGGTAACAGCGGTTGAAGACATGTGCACCATCGACGTGCAGTGCGCCTTAGTACACGGCATCCTCGTGCCTCCATGTCCAAGGACACAACGCGGGTCGTTCCGGTCGGGGATTGAACTCGGAAGCTCCAGCATAGAAGTCCAACAGTCTACCACTGAACCACCGCGCTCCCCGGGTAGACCAATTAATATATTCAACGTGCAGCCTCACGTTGAAAATATTAATTGGTCTGAGGCTGCACGTTGAATATATTAATTGGTCTGCCCAACACATTCACTAAGCACCCATTCTATTTAATGAAATTATGACGTAGCATGCTTCTGGGCCGGAAAAGCGGCCGCTCGGGTTCAAAGGGTTATTTATTTATTTATTGGTGTTTAAGGTCACATATTTCTGCACAATGTCTACTCGTGACCACGACAGTTTTACGGGTGGGGGAAGCCGAAGTACCCGGAGAGAACCACCGAGCAACGGTGAGCAACTGTCAGCTCACCAACATACTAACTCCACACAAGCAGGGTTAGCATTGATTGAAGACAGGTGCACCATCGACATGCAGTACGCCTTATTACACAGCGTCACCGTGCCTCCACATGGGCAGTGGGGGTGAAGTGTCTTGCCCAAGGACACAACGCGATTGCCGCAGGTGGGATTCGAACCGAGGATCTCTCGGCTTGCAGCCTGCACCTCTACCAACTGAACCACCGCGCCCCCGTTCAAAGGGTTAAGGCATTTTCCTGTAGAGTTGTATAAAAATACAGAAGCTGGCCTTTTACCATTTTTTCCAATCAGTTTGAACATTTGGCTATATTTCTCTGTTTTAACCCATTTAAAATTAAGAACACCGCGCTTTCACCATCGTTTGATTAGGAATCTGCGAATCAAACATTTTTTTCGAATCGAATCTCGAATCAAATCTTAATAGACAAGTTATTTCATATTGCACCAAACGGAAGTTACGGTACACCGGGATGACTCTTACAAGACTGACTGAACACCTTAAACACCAATAAATAAATATTCTTTGTAGCACTGTTGCTGAAACAGCTAGGCCCAGTATCCATAGTTTTAGTTTTTGAAGGCTTAACTTGTTACTATTCACGTTCTTAAGAACGTGAATAGTAACAAGTTAAGCCTACAAAAACTAAACCTATGGAAAATGTTCCGAACAAAATTACTAACAATTAACCCTTGTCAATTACTCAATTAAATATGAATTGAGCCTACATGAATTATTTATATATTTTATTAGGGTTTAACGACACTTTAACAGCCAAGGTCATATCATGTCGGTGACAGTTTTACGGGTGGAGGAAACCGGAGTACCCGGAGAGAACCACCGAGCAAAGACGAGCAGCTCCCCAACATCGTAACTCCGCAACACAGGCAGGGTTAGATTAGTTGAAGACATGCGCACCATCGACTTGCGTTACGCCTTAGTACACGGCGTCATCGTGCCCCCATGTGGACAATCGGGGTTAAGTGCCTTTCCCAAGGACGCAACGTGGGAGTCCGAATCGATCGCTCAGATGGTCACCCACTGAAGGTCTCATCGGGCTCGACGTTGCTTCACGTCGGTGATCTGACGAAAATCGGTTACCGCAACGCCACCGAGCCCCCAGTTGCTTCTAGTTGGCTTCCCATAAAAAAGTCAAGTTTCCTTTTGCAACTTTTAGTAAACTTATAATAAACGAACACAAGAGACAGCCCCGAGAGCTTCTGCTGTTTTCTTTATTAAAAGTAACAAAAGGAAACTTTGCTTTGAATATTTGGAAATGTTAGCGAATTTGTGTCGTCGAAGTGCGCATAAATTCACAAGTTTCAGACATTTTCCTGAAGAGTAGAATAAAAATACAGAAGCTGCTCTTTACAATTTTTTCCCCATTAGTTTGAACGTTTGACTATTATTCTCTGTTAAAACCCATTTAACAATAAGAAAACGGCGTTTCACCATCTTTTGATGTTCTGTAATTTTTTGTTTGCTCATTGTTTCAACAGTGAGAGAGAGAGAGAGAGAGAGAGAGAGAGAGAGAGAGAGAGAGAGAGAGAGAGAGAGAGAGGGGGGGGGGGGTGGACGCAGTGGTTACGGCATTAACTTCAAACCGAAAGGTTTACGGTTCGATCCCCGCGCACCCTCGGCGAGCGAAACCATTAATTCTCTATTGGAACGCAAAACTGGCTTGCAGTCAGGAGTGATTCAATGACCTTGGAGTGAGAGGGAAGGGCCGATTATTGAATAAGTGGGTGTGGAATGGTACGCGAGTGATTTAATGATCTTGGAGTGAGAGGGAAGGACCGAGTATTGAATCAATGGGTGTGGGACGATACGCGAGTGAAGATGAAACCCAACTGATTGAGGGATGGAGGAGCAACTAATTCAGGAGACCTCAACATGAACCACACAAAATCGCATTCCCTGAATTCTTAACACCATTTACAGATTATAAAACTATACAACTATACAAAGGTTCCCACTGTTACTCTCTAGGAAGGACACACATGAAATTAAACAGACACTCTGAAGCAAGGCCAAGGGACAGACCAATCCAGCCCATCCCTTGGAATCGCTGACGGCAGTGCACAAAGGGATTAGGTGCCAATACATTCGATTGACGGTTTACCCAACTTTAATTAAAGCTGAGCGGGGTTTTTTGTTCGTTTTCCGGTTTTTGCGCAAACCTGAAAACGCAGCAAAAAGACCCAGCAAAAACTGGCCGAACGGTTTTAATGTGTTCGTGCATAACTGATCAAATCATTTTACTGGAATGGGACTTCTGAAATTACCAGTGGCGGCGCCAGAGTTACAAAAGTGAGGAGGTACAGTTGGGGATTGTGCAGCGCCGAGCTGGGGTGGATTTCGGGGGGGGGGGGGGGGGTCTTCTCCCCAAGTTGAATTTTTTTTTTAACTGTTTTGCAACAAAATCATGCGAATATGGATATCATTGGAACCGGCTGAACAAGCCGGTTCCAATGATATTCTTATTTGCATGATTTCATTGAGTTATACCTTTGAGAATTTTTCTAAAATATTAAATTTTATTTATTTTTTAAAATTGCTGTAGGTTGAATTTCAAACGGATGCCTTGCACGCTCTCGGTTCTAGCATTCGTCGAATACTCTTAAGCACTATGTTTCAGTCCGTTTAAACGCGGCATGCCTTGTTGCAATTTGGACCGTCGACTCTTGTTTGTTGTTTGCAGCTAACGTGTGTGTGTGTGGGGGGGGGGGGGGGGGGCGGCGGGGGGGGGGGGGGGGGAGGGGCAAATATAATTTCAAAACATCTCTGATTTAGTGCACTTGGGAATATGGGATTAAGCATACCCACCATTACACCGCACCGTTCAATACAACAACAATTGAAATGATAGTATTGTTTTACTACGCTTGGCGAAAAAAGTGGAGGGGTGAGTACCCCCACATACCCCTCCATGGCACCGCCACTGCCCATGGCCCCCTTGTGGACGCGCGTCAATTCGTTTATTCGCCAATTGGCGAATGTGTCTCGTTCTCATTGTCTCATTTTCTCCCTTATTGACAACATAGATTAATGAAAGGAATGGTTTCGCGGGCCGAAGGCGCGCAGGGACGGTATGGAGAACAAGCCCCTTTCGACCTTCAGTGACTGTAGATGATTAATTTTCTTAATTAATTTTAATTAACATGTCTAGGCATGTCGAAGGAGGAACGGCTTCAGGTACTCGGCAGGTGTCACCGGTTGCGTCGTGATGGTGTCTTGGCTGATGTCGGTTGAACCCTCGGGTGAGGACCAGTGTGAGAGGTTGGGTCCTCTCACAAGGGTACTACCTCTCCCCGAGGGTGCAGTCGATTTGGATTTTCAGGCAAGTATAGTCTGCCACTTCGAGGATGATATTGAATGATGGCCATCACTGGCAAGTATAATCTGCCTCAGGCTGTCTCTGTTTGGTTGGACTCTTTGAACGAAAACAATAACGACCCATTTCGGGGACCACCAAAAAGAAGACCCGAACTTCCTTGGTTCGGGGACAGGCCTGCATTGTAATCCTATTGGGTTGGGACAAAAGATGCGCAATGCGCTTACAAAAAGGGGCAGAGGCGGGAAGCAGGACCAACGCTCGCCTACCTTAAAGTGGTCGACCACTTTTAGGGATGGAGTGGAGGATGTTCAGGAACCATGGGGGTTACTGTTTCCATAACGGTTATAGTGTCCATAGCGGTTATTGGGGTGCTGGTCAAAAAGCATCTTCTGTGTACCTGCTTAAAAGAAGAAGGCAGAATTAGTTTTCATTGGAATGTGTAAGATATAAAAAGATATAGAAGGATAATTGTAATATTTTATTATTATATTTAAAGGATGAGAGAAATGTGTTGGTGTTTGTGTGCATGTGTATAATGCTTGTACGTATTCTGGTTATGATGAGCGTGACTGTTGAGTTGGTGTTCCTTGTCGGTGTTAGCTGATTGCCGAGTGGATTGGTTCAGCTATTGTAGCATGCCTTAAGAAGGACATATCGTACAGTAGGGTCGCAGTAGTGTTGCTGACGATAGTTTGGCCTCCCCAGGCTTTCTCTGTGATGGTTGAGTGATTGCTGAGTTTATGTTGTGTGAGGGGTCAGAGTGGTTCGGTTCTGCGTATTGTAGCATGCCTTAAAAAGGACATATCGTACTGTAGGGTCGCAGTAGTGTTGCTGACAATAGCTTGGCCTCCCTATCTTTCCCCATTGTAAGTGTGGATGGAAGCAGAGTGGTTTGGTTCAGCTATTGTAGCATGCCTTAAAAAGGACATCTCGTACTGTAGAGTCGCAGTAGTGTTGCTGGCAATAGCTTAGCCTCCCCAGGCTTTCTCCATTTTGATTGCGTGATTGCTGAGTTTATATTCTATGTGGGGACTGAGTAGTTCGGTTCAGCGTATTGTAGCATGCCTTAAAAGGGACATATCGTACTGTAGGGTCGCAGTAGTGTTGCTGACAATAGCGTGGCCTCCCTATCTTTCCCCATTGTAAGTGTGGGTGGAGGCAGAGTGGTTTGGTTCAGCTATTCATAGATTAAATGAATTTATACCATGCTCGCCTATGTTACTACCTGTGAAAACCCTGTATGTTAAATTTTAGTTTTTAACCCCTCTATCGATGTAAATTTTAAAAAAATTGCACCTGAAGTCGGAAGTTCATCCAACTTGACCTTGACGCAAATTGCCAACATCGATACATTCTCACTTCGGGATGTTTCATTCAAACATACGACGTTGTTGCGATACTAACTACTATGTGTAATGACTTATGCAGTTTAAAATACCTACAATCAAATATTCAAAATAAAATTTAAGAATTGTTAATAATAATATGACTGAAAAAGCAAGGTAAATTCAATCAACTTTAACGATGTGTCTAGCTGTCAATCAAGTATTCACGTGCACCCGGAAGTACTGCCCACCGCCACAGATGTAAACAAAACAAACCCGTGTGCGATAGGAAATGTCATTTTTTCTCCATTTTAAGTGACAAAGTCGATTATTTACTAAGCGCATGGTATAAATAAAACAAATAGGTACCAGGGCCGGTAATCTGATTACCGGCCCTAGTACCTATTTATTCTATACGTTCCCTAATTTATATTTTTTTTCTGAACGAAAAGACGTAGTAACTGATCGCTAAAAACCCCTAAGAGTAATCAAAACGAATTAAGTCTAAATCCAATGACGATACTTGCAGACAGGACTTCTTGTGTTGAGCTGTGCTGTTCAAACTATTACGGAGTTTTCCCAAGTAAAGCAGAGGCGGACTGGCCGAATTTTCCCGGTGCCCCCCCCCCCCCCGATTGGGTCCCCCTGAGGGCCCACAAAATTGATGCAGCCCAACACCTGTTGGTGCCTGAAATTTTGCGAAAATGCCCAACAGGCGAAATGGATCTGATTGCATAGAATACCGGTATGTTGACACGTTCTCTGTGGCAGCCCGCATAGAGAACATTTCTCGATATACCAGCAGTCAGGTCTGTCACTGACCACTTAGATGCAAGGAAGCAGCGTTTGTTGAGTTTCGATAAATCAAAATTTTTTCGGGGTCCGGGGTCCGCCTTGGTTCATTTCCCAGTAACTGTCTTGGTCCAGTCAGCACCTGAAGTAAAGGAGCCTGAAGCGCTATTTATTAAATGTTCTTAATATATGGAAAAGCGGGATCGAAACTGATATTTTTCTTGAAACCGAACCGAAATCGAAACCGAATCTGAAAAATTAAAACTTCCCAGTTCCAAATTTAATCAGTCATTCTTGTTGTATATTTTAAGTTTTTGACCTGTTATCCCAACAGATTAATATTCCAACTTCACCACCAAGGCAAACCTTCGATGAAGACATGCGTTGATGGTGCAGATGGAATAATTTATCAGTCGGCTCTTGAGCCATCACTATCGGAAGAATAAGGTTTACAGCCGATCATCTTCGTGAACGCCCTGGCTGCTGCTGTAACCACACCTAGTTCTCCATCTACAATTACTATTATCACAAACTTTACACAGTATAATACAACACAGCCAATACATATACTACTCAAAGTTTGCTAAGCACCAAATATTTGACACATCATTGTGAAATTTGCTTGTGACATATTTGCGATATTTTTGGTGGATATGATTGAGGAATGAATTGAGATGGTCCCCAGAGTTTACATTAGCTCTCTTGACAGGCAGACTTTTCGTGACAGTCATGGAAAGCATGTACCCCTTGATTTTCATGATGTTTTCGTGTACTGTCTACATGTACATGACATGTGTAGGATATTCAATCTTCATTTCAAAAACAAACCCTTGTGATTTAATGATTGAATAGGACAACTGTAAGAAGACATTTGTCTGAAGCAGAAATGTGGTGGGCTGTAGGCATGGTGGAGCAAGGGGCTACCCATCGTCAGGTTGGCGAAGCTCTTGGTGTGCGCCATACGGTGATGGCATGGTGGTGGCAGAGACAGGGCAACATCTGCAGCTGAAGACCGGTTTTTGATCATTCAGATCCGTAGGAACCGCTTTGCCACAGCAACCCAGCTTCATAGTGACCTTCAGAATGCATCCGGGGTAAATGTTTCGACGCAGACTATCCGGGCAAGGTTGCACGAAGGTAGTCTCCGATCGAGAAGACCATGTATTCGCATTCCGCTGTCCCAGAACCACCGCCAGGCACGATATGAATGGGCGCTGGACCACGTTGGATGGACCAGAGAAGATTGGCGACCTGTCCTTTTTACAGATGAGTCAAGGCACTGCCTAGATCACACAGATTGGCATTCTAGGGCACGGAGAAGACCAGGAGAGCGATTCCATGCAGCCAACATTGCTGAGCATGTCCACTATGGTAGAGGGTCAATCATGGTCTGGGGCGGCATCACCAGGGATGGACGTACAGAGCTCTGTGTCCTTGAACGTGGTACATTGGCTGCACAGCGGTATATTGATGAAATCCTGGATGTCCACGTCAAATTGTATGCAGGTGCAGTGGGTGATAGATTCATATTGATGGATGATAATGCCCGGCCTCATGTTGCCCATGCTGTCGAGGAGTACCGACAGAGGGAGAGGATTGAGCGTATGGACTGGCCAGCAAGATCCCCTGACCTCAATCCAATCGAACATGTCTGGAATGAGTTGCAGCGTGCAATTTCAGCCCGTCCAGTCCAGCCAAGAAGTGGCCAGGAGCTTGGTGCCATGCTGGTCCAAGAATAGAACAACATCCCACAAAGGACCACCACGAACCTGATTGGGAGCATGAGAAGGCGTTGTCAAGCTGTAATTAACAGTAATGGGTTTCATACTCGATATTGAACCCATACCAGTTCGCTCCGTCAAATTTTTGGCAAATTGAAACATTTCCTCTTTCATCAATAATATCCATTTTCCATGGTTATCTTATTCAAAAGCTAAAAAATAATGTTAAACACAAATAAAATCTTAATTTCTGTACTTAAATCATTAAAGATATAATTAAATAAAAAATATATACACTTTTCATCACAATATTTCAACTAAAACGTAAAACAGGTAGTTGGATATACTTGGTGCTTAGCAAACTTTGAGTAGTATACATTATCGGGAATTATTCCTCCGAGAAAGGTTAACTAGAATGGTTATCCCGAACAGACGCAAGCCTCAAAATAAGTCGCGAACGACGTTTGATTGTAGTGCCGCCGTTGCCTTTCTGAGTTCTGTCAGCTGGTTTTCCATGGCGTTCGTGTACTCATTTCGGAGAGTGGCTTATCTCCTGGCTTCTTCCATGAGTTCTACCATTTGTTTTAGCTCTTCAGAGGTGGAGCTGTGTGTCTACTCTTCATTTCCCACGATCTGTTGTTCCAGATCTTGGGCAAGCCTGCTTATTTCTTCATCATCTTCCTGTTTAGCATGGGGATTCAGGCTGGAGATGGAACTGGAGAGAGAGAGATGTTTGATGTATGGGTGGTGTCTGTTGGTGGTTTTTCCGGCAGGCTAGAGGCGTGGATTTCCATCTCCTCTTCCTTCTCTTTGCGGGATTCTTCTGTCTTCTTTTTACTTCCAATCATCTGAGCGCTTGGCATCCTGGCGCATTGAGGACGGGCTTTTCTTCTTCTTCTTGCACTTGGTCCCCTCAGCGTTCTCCGGGTGTGGACCAGAGCCCGACTGGGTAAAGGTGCTACCACTCCCCAGAGAGGCCGATGGTCTGGCTGCTGGCTTCTTTGGTCTCCTTGTAGGAGCCATTCCAGGTGGCATTGGAAAGTCCAAGATCACCTGGCAGGTATCACCTGAAACATGGATGGTCCAGTTTCTGATGTTACTCACATTCAGACATGTTAACATGTCCAATGGCTTCTGCGGAAAGTTCATTTTTGCTGTGGTTAGTGGTGCTCACGGAGAATCCAGTGGAACGTTCGAACTGATCGACAAGACTCACGAATAATTGCTTTTTACAGAACTTGTACAAATATAAATAGAAACAACTCACGTGCGATCTCGTATTAGCGAGATTGCACGTGAGTTGTTCCTGTATTTACTTTCAGGAAAAAGCTGCACAACATGATTCGTCTGTAAAAACTGAGAAGGCGACAGGTCGACAGAAATGAAAATTCTCGCAAATGGTTTTGCCATAACTTATAGGTTACGGCCATGTTATTTGAGCCTAACGACCTAGGGCCTTTATTTCGAGGCCTGCAGGCAGATGGAGTGATGAATGAGTAGGAATGGCAGGTTCCCTACCAATGGCGCCTTGACTCGTTATATACTATATTTTACACTGCAGTATAATTCAACCACTGGATTAGAGTTTGTTAAATTAAAAAATATGTGCAGTGTGTGTGTGTTGTGTGTGTGTGTGTGTGTGTGTGTGTGTGTGTGTGTGTGTGTGTGTGTGTGTGTGTGTGTGTGTGTGTGTGTGTGTGTGTGTGTGTGTGTGTGTGTGTGTGTTTGTGTGTGTGTGTGTGTGTGTGTGTGTGCGTATGTACATACTGATGGACAGAATCATGTGTTCGAAGAATTTGGAATGTTGATTTCTGATCCCCGACCGAGAATAGAGCCGTCGGCAATCCCTCCTGGCAATCAGGAGTTAACCACTTACACCACTGGACCGTCGCCCACCGTCATAAAACGATGGCTGAAATCTAGCCTATTAAACGATGTTCTCATGATTACTTTATCCACTTTCCTTGCAGAAGCTGAATGAAAGTGTGAAACACGCTGGCTACAGTACGACGAAAGTGCTGTGGTTCGCCTCAGCCGAAAACTGGCACGGGCCTGTGTGTGTATATTGAAGGAATCATGTTTTCGAGGAATTTGGCATGTTGATTTCTGATCTACGACCGGGAATCGAACTGTCGGCAATCCCACCTGACAATCAGGAGTACAACACATAGACCACTGGACCAATGCACACCGTCAAAACGCAATGGCTGGATTACCACTTATTAAATGATGTTCTCATGATTACTTGGTCCACTTCCCTTACGTCAGCTACATGAAAATGTGAAACGCGCTGGCAACATTACGCCGAAAGTGCTGTGTTGGCCTCGGACGAAGACTCGAACGGGCACAAGCCCGTGCGAGTCTTCGTCCGAGGCCAACACAGAACAACACCTGCAGGCTGAAGGCCACAATCATGTTTTCGAAGAATTTGGAATGTTGATTTCTGATCGTTGGTCGGGAATCCAACCGTCAGCAATCCCGCCTGGTAAATAAACCACTGGACCACTGGGGTGGAGCAAACGGAATGGCTCAAAGTGTATGCATTGGGGCATTTAACTTTATGCCCCCATCCCATAGCGCCGCCACTGGGTTGCACTAGAATGACAATATCAGAAATAACAACACTAGAAACACTAAAAACAAGGTTATCACATTATGCAGACTTTATTTCGGTTTAATATGGAGGAACCAGAGACTTGGAAGGAAAACTGACGCGATAAATTGAGTTTTGCGTTGTTTCTTTCTTTTTTTAAAAAAAGACAATGTTTTATTAATCGAGTCACAATTGTTTAACGTTAAAATTATTGGAAGCTCACTTCCATGTAAAATATAATTTGAAAAAGGTTGCAGTGTGGAAAATGTGCTAATGCATAAAATGGCGTTGGTAAAGGACGTTAATAGCTTTATAGATATCTCGAGGGCAAACAGTTTTAATCTTGTAAAATTTGCAAATGGACTCCCACGTATTTTTATTACTGACAAATTGTATTTTCACGTTTAATAATTATTCTGTAATGTTACTATAGTGCAAGTGTACGATAAAATTGGACAGCGACCTGTAGGCCTACAAATTAGAAATCAAAACGACCTAAAGAAGGTTACCTTTGACTTATTTTGTCAACCATATTATCGAGTATGTTTTTGTTTAGAATTTTGAAGTGAGAAGACAGACAATGCAGGAAGGTATAGTGAGCACCTTTTGTTGATATGACAGAAGTTTTTAAGTATTTTATCTCTCTGCTGATATCAAAATACGAAAATTTAAAAAGGCATTTTTTTCATAATTCAGCTAGAAATTTAACCAATTCAGCCTTGTTTGACAGAGCTCAGTGAGATTGCAATGGTTAACTTCCAATAGTTGGATTTTGGAAAAAAAAATCTGCTTGAAATTCGGATATTTCGATATCAATATAGGGCCGGGGAGAGGACATTGGGATCCCAGGGTTAATTATGTGACTCCCTCCCCCCCCCCCCCCCCTTCTAAAGGGTTGGGATACTGATGCAGATGTCGAAGGTATCTGTCGCGAGTGCTGAAGGCACGAGCGATTATAGGGGGTTTGGGGTTCTCTCCCCAAGAAAAGTTTGAAATCAGTTATTAAATGAAGATTTCTGCCGGCTTTTGGGGTGAGAAATCACGTTATTTTTTGGCCGTCAACATGACGTTTTTATCAGAATGTTTCAAATTTGCATGTTCATCTGTGAGTATCCAATGACCTAGAGCTACAGCTTTTGACTGCACAATTATTGAAGTGATAACTTTATTACGTAAAGTTGTTTTAATAAAGTTAGCACTTCAAGAATCATGCAGTCCAAAATTACAACCATGAGTGAAGCACAGAGCACCATTTGTGATAAAGTCCACTTCTTAACATTTAGTTCTACCCAACTATAGAACTAGTGGTTTTTAGCTGAAATGCGGTAATAGTAAAACCCTCTAATTTTGTTGAGTAGAAATAAAATGTTGATAAGATTACAATTGTACTGATTTTGGAAAGTGTACTCAGCGGAAAATTGGCTTCCGTCGAAGCATTCGATACACGGACCACTCGTCTTAGAGGTGAAGAGTATGAGAAGGGTAATCAGGGAGGTATCTCGGGGAAATTGCTCAGATTTGAACTCAAAATGTCGTATTTCCTTGAATTTACAGTACGTGGAGAGTGGATTGTAACTAAATCACCCGCGGAGTGGAGTTATCACCCAAGCTATATATATTGGCTGAAACGTTGCTGGTGCTGGTTATGCTTTGCAACAAATTTGCAATTATTGCTCGGGTGGAATCTCCACTCTGAGGGTGATTTAGTGATAATACACTCTCTACGTACTGTATGCTCGAAGTCACTTCGAGCAGGGATTGAAGCACACTGACGAAAATCAATGGAATTATCATTGATTCAATGCACCTTCGACGGTCAATATCGATGTAAAGAACAACAGATCATTAAAACACTATTATATTATAACCAAATAAACTAAAATGAACGACTCCTACGTCGTATTGGCCAGTGAACAATCGGGTGACAACAATCACACATAATAAACAATTATGTATTCAATGCATATTCAGTCCTCATCCTTTCGGCGCATTGTGAGTGGTTTCATTAGAATGAATCATTCTAATGAAACCGCTCATACAAACGTCCCCTTTCTTCCCTTTATGACAACAAATTTGACTCCTGGGCCAAGCCCTGGCCCCAAAATTCCGGCCCCCTGGGTTACTACCCCGGCCCCAACCTCTCCCCGGCTCTACATCAATGCTCAAAAGGTTAACACTAATTTATTAATAAATAAGTGATATTCTTTTAGGAGCCAGCATAACCAAATTGTCTGTCTTCAAGCTGACTCCACCATCAGCATCAACTGAGGCTAATGGAGACATGTGTGTCAAAAGCAGGGGTGGACTGGGTCAAGAAATGTAACCGGGAAATGCATCAAGGCGGGCCCCGAAGAAAATTTTGATATTTGACGAACACTGCTTCCTTACATCTGAACGATCAATGGAAATTCACACATAGGGCATTTCGATGACATTTTTTTTCTTCATCACTCATTCGGCAAGAATGGTATCAACAGGAAGGGGAGGGGGGGGGGGGGGGACCTATCGGACCGACCATAGGCTGATCCAACGGGAGACAATTTTTAAAATTAAAAGAACGCTGTTTTCTTGCACCTGAGCGATCAATAACAGACTTGACTGCTCGTATATCGGAATGTTCCGGTATACGAGCAGTCAAGTCTGCTATTGCGAAGTCAAGATAAGCTATCGCCATCACGCGTGCGGATGTCTGTCAGTCTATGAGTCTGTTCACATTTTCCTTTAGCACAGGCTACACCCCGTACTTTCATATACAGGATTGATGTCATGTCCAGACGAGAACGTCCCTTTTTGGTCACGCTCGGTCAGCCGTTATGGCTGCCCGAGCCCAAAACCAGAAAACCTTTAGCACAGTCTGCATGTCGTATTCATGAAGGGATACCATTGTAACTTGGTAGGATGAGTCTGTATAATGTCTATATGAGAACGTCCCCTTTTGGTCATGATCTGTCAGCCATGACGGCTGCACAAGCCCGAAACCCAAAAACTTTTACCACAGTCTACAGGTCATATTTAATATGGAGGGATATATTGTAATTTGGTAGGATGACTCCGTATGCTGTATAGATAAGAACTTCCCCATTTGGTCGCGATCTGTCAACCATGATGGCTGTCAGAGCCCAAAATCCGAAAATATTTAGCACAGCCTACAGGTCGTATTTATGGAGGGATTTCATTGGAACTTAGTGGCCTGACTCCATATAATGTCCAGACGAGAGCGTCCCCTTTTTGGTGGTGAATGGTCAACTGTGACGACTACAGGGGCCCGAAGCCCGAAAACCTTTAGCACAGTCCACAGATCGTATTTATGAAGGGATTTCATTGTAACTTGGTAGGATGACTCCAGATAATGTCTACTTGAGTATGTCCCCTTTTGGTCGTGATCATGGGTGTTTTACATAACTCGCTGGAATGGCGTAGTCGTAATTCGCTCGAGTCTACGGCTCTCGCGAAATATGACTACGTCATTCCAACTCGTTATGTAAAACCCACCGATTTAAACACAAATCGCGTTCTGTCTATTTATGCAATGGATCAACTGAGAAATTGTCCTACACAATTTGATTATTTCAAGGCAAAGGTACCTGTGAGTAATTAATTAGCATTAGTTCCTTGATTTGTCACCAAGAAAGCCGTGTTGTATAAGCCAGGAATAAAATGATCCTATGCATAAAATATCACTGGTAAGTGATCCTAACCCTTCATCTAACCCAACCAGAGAAACTTGCTCACACATTTTCTTGAATAAGGATTTAATTTTCTTTTTGAGCTCAAAACATAGCTTATGACCACTCATTGAAACGAGCTCATTGAGCTCCTTCCAGTGAGGGTAACACGTTATGTTTTGGAGTAAAAAAATGATGAAAAAGTTTAATAACTATATTTGTGAGGAGCACTGATTCACCATTAGGTTATATAAACGATTGAAATCTGAAATATTTACTGTCCAATGCAAGTTTTGAAGCCACCAGCCTAATTCTGTTCGCAATTCGACGCTCTTATGAACTGTTTGTTTATTCACTTTTCGTTGAAATTTGCGCGCAGACTACCGTTAACCCTTTACCTAACCTGAAAAGCAGACGACACTTGCAAAAATAATTCTTGAATAACTATTTTTTTTCATTTTTTGTCTCAAAAACATAGGTTATGACCCCTCGTTGGAACGAGCTCGACGAGCTCGTTCCAACGAGGGTCATAACCTATGTTTTTGAGACAAAAAATGAAAAAAAATAATGAAAATTAATTGGCGATTTTTGAGAATAGCGCTGGCCGGTTTTGACCGTTACGTTAGGTAAAGGGTTAATGTAATGTGATGTCGTTTTACTCACAAAGATATACAGAAATTCTTTCGAGATCCAGTTACAAATATTCCAATCAATAAGTATTTAATTCCCCTTCAAAACACCTTATTATTAACACAGTTAGTGGAACTACGCTGCGTAATCATAAAACTGCGGTTGTGGTGAGTCTTCATTTCTAATGGTAATGTTATTAAACATTCGGACAAATCAAGTCTTAATTGAATAACATTTATGGCGTTGATTCAAAGAAAATGAATCTTTATGTCTTTTTAGATTCAATCGTCTGGAATATATCAGTTGGTCGGAAAAGCGAAGCATGTTCTGGATGAGTGAATCCAAACACAGGCGATGGACTATTTTACGGCAAGACTCGTTTCCGGCCAAAGCAGCGTCGAATTCCGATTAGAATTAGACGGGTGACCTGAGAGCTTGAGCCCAATGAAAAAAATATCAATATAAGACTTTTTTAAAGCCACGATTTGTTGTTGAGCAATTAAAACCCGACCATCAAGAAAGCGCGAAGGGCAATTCGTAGTTTAAGAAATTTATTCTCCTGTGCGGTGCTTTAACTTATCACGGCTGATCATGCAGAGGCGGCGGAAGCTCAAACTGCGGTGGTAACATCTTTCTGGGTACCGCAAGGGTGTAGAATGGAAAATATTTTTTCTTGGGTGAGGGGGAGGGGGTGTCAATGGTGATGGGGCGAAGTATTCATATAAATTTATATACGCTACCCCTCACCCTTGAACCCACTCTTTTTAAGACACTAACCTCAGCGTACGTATTTTGTTTTGCTTATACTTAACCCTTAGAAACCTGGTGGTATCTTCTTCAATATCAATTCAATGGCAGCAATTATAAGAGGCCATATTCATTATTTGTGGGCAGACCAATTAATATTTTCAACGTGCCTCAGGGCTGCACGTTGAAAATATTGATTTGTCTTCCCCATACATTCACTTACCAGCTATCATAGTTAATGAATATATAATGTATCATGTTCATGGGCCGGAAAGGCGGCCTTTCGGGTACAAAGGGCTAATCATAACTTTGAAAGCGTCCTTTGAAATATTTCGCTCCATTTGGAGCTTTCTGTTTTTATTCAATAACATCTTGAAAATCGATGTGGTCATGTATGTATAGGTGATGTGTAGTCACCATGAGGGTTGTGTATGTTAGGTCGGAAAATGCCGTTCGGATACCTATAATTGGTGAAAAAGTGCGAAGGCACGTTACCCATGTGCCCCCCCCCCCCGGCTCCGCCGCCCCTGACCTCTTGTGTAACTTCAGTATGGTTAAGCCATTATCTGGAGCCATAGACGCCGTCGCCAGTCACGAACCGCCCAAGCCTTAGCTGGTTGTTCATTTTGTTCAGAAAGGTAAAACGAGATTTTCCGATCTGCAAAAAATGTACTGGTAGTTGAACTGCAAAAGTTTTTACCGATTCCATTTTCTCATGCCCCATCTTCCCACCCCCAATAAAACGTTTTGCTCAGGGCCCTGGGAGTCACACAGTTTCAATTCGAATCAAATCTCGAATCGAATCATGTCTATTATTCGAAATCGAATCGAACCTCGAATCGAATCAGTGGTGTCTTGAAGATGACCAATGGGGGTTTGGGGTACTATAAACCTGATTTGTTCTGACTGTGATGTCTCAAGTCCGGGCTAATAAAATAACCCAACTACATCATCGAGGCATGCCTTCAACGAAGGCACGTCTTGATGGTGTAGTTGGAATATTACCCTGCTAGGATTGTAGTTCATCGTCTACATTGCTTGTAAACCTTAAATTTGTATTTAACAGTGGCAGGGGCAAGTGATATTGGAATTTACAGTCAATCTTTTATTTCAACATTATTTATGTACGATTTCCATCTGAACTATACGTTTTGTGAGACGATGAAGATATATATTTATACGAAATAAATTCGAGAAGAAACGAATCGGGCAGTCGATTCCGAATATCTACTTAAGATTCTAAATCAAATCGAATGTCGAAGCTTCGCAGGAATAAAATCACTGTTAACCCTTTACCTAACATGAAAAGCAGACGACACTTGCAAAAAATATTCTTGAATAACTAATTTTTTTCATTTTTCGTCTCAAAAACGTAGGTTATGACCCCTCGTTGGAACGAGCTCGACGAGCTCGTTCCAACGAGGGGTCATAACCTATGTTTTTGAGACAAAAAATGAAAATATAATGAAAATTAATTGGCGATTTTTGAGAATAGCGCTGGCCGGTTTTGACCGTTACGTTAGGTAAAGGGTTAAAAACTTCTGCAAAATCAAATACACTATGTATGCTACAAGTAATAGCAGTAATTGTTAGTTATAACACATGTGTAATATTTGACCGTTTTTCCTTTTACATTTGAAAACGATAAAAGCATTACTTTGTTCTCAACAAATGGAATTCTAAACAATTTGCATTTAAATCATAAGACAGGACACAGCGATGATGGGGTAAGGTGGACTGGAATAAACTACCCTTGGTGGAGTTTTTACTGTATTGCACTCGCACCGAACCTCAATTTTCTTAGCTGCGATAATCGGGAACATTGTAAATATGTGTATCCCAACTAAAGTTACACTATACATCGATTCCAAAATGTCGGTGATCTTCCACAAAACCGAGAGGTATACAACGGAAAGTGATGTGAGTATAGATAAAATCGCCACATACGGTAACCAGCATTGCCATTGTCTTTTCAGGGTTAAAATTATCGGACCACCGTACAACTCTGTCGATATTTGCATTCAGTTTCAAGGCTAATGTCGCTGTGAACCTGTTCACTTTGATTTAACCAGATGTCATCGGCAAACAATGTGCAGACAACTCCAGATCTTCCAGAATATCATTGAAGTAGACCAAAAGCAAGAAAGGATCAGGGAAGGAACCCTGTCTGACACCACATGGCACGTCAGTTACTGTGATACACAAGAATTAATTCGAACTCTTTGTTTTCGATCTGACAGAGAGCTCCTGAATCATTTAAGCAGACTACCAGACATTCCTGATTATTTCAAGTTAAAGATCAGATTCGAATGCCAAACTCTACCGAATGCTTTAGATATGTCACAGAATACGCCACACCTGAACAACCGATTATCTATCGAATCACATAAAGTGTGGTAGAGTTCAAGTAACTGGTAGACTGTAGTGTTGTTTGGAAGAAAATTGGCTTGAAATTTATAAAAGAGATTATTAACGAAATACCCCTAAACATTTTTGAATACTACTCTCTCAAATAATTTATCGAGACTGTTTAACAAAGAAATTTTTATTGGTTAAACAGTCAGTTAAAAATTAACGAGAAAATGTAGAAATTGTATAACTCTATATCCTTCGCGTGGGAGATATAGAGAATCGGTTTCCTGATAGCGCAACGCTTGACGTCAAAACATCACTTCACAGTTATGCAGATTATTTTCTATGGTAATTCACTAAAACTGAGAGCAGAAAGCGTTTCGTTGGCTGCCCACTGATGGCTTCCAAATTGAAATGTTTGTTGCTTTCGAAGCAATTACTTTGCATTATTTTTTGTATTAAAGCGTAAAATAATAATATAATAAAAAGTATCTATAGTTTTTCGAGTGATTACCATAATTATGTCATTCGTGACTAGCAGGGGGAATATATTAACCCTTTGAACACGAGAACCCGTCTTTTCTGGGTCAGAAACATGATATTTCATAATTCCACTAAATAGGGTGGCTGCTAAGTGAATGTGTGGGGGTAGACCAATTAATATTTCCAACGTGCAGCCTCAAGGCTGCACGTTGAAAATATGAATTGGTCAAATAATGAATATTGACTTTTTCAATTGCTGCCATTGAACTGACATGGAAGATACCACCAGGGTTCAAATGTTAATTTTCAACTCCTGATCTGAATTTATATTTCACCTGTTAGACACTCGTGAAATAATTGCGGTATACACTCACAAACTAAAGGAATCGTCTATTTATCTTGGATATCGGATACGGAGACACTAACTTTGGGGTTTGTGCCGCTGCAGACGAAATTACGTTGATAATAAAATAAAAGCGGACTTGCGTACTGGGAGACCGCGATATTTTACGACGGGCTTGTCGTCCCAATGGACAGGGCCATCGAACATGCTTCGTCGGATTTAAAATGTCTTCCTCACTATATATCAAAATGACCTTATGTGGCATGGGTGGTTAAGTTGAACTTACATTTCTGTTCACTGGTTAATGTTAGGTGGATTTTGCCTTCAATGACGACCGGTTGGTTTGCACTTAGAGCGGTCGGGCAAAGTAAAGTAGATCGGTCAATATACCTCTTTCGCTGGCAGTTTTTCGGAGCCAGTCTTTTTATTACAGACAACACACGCATGAACTCTGACTCACGCTCGTAGACTAAGGCGTAACTGTAAAAAACAGATGCACGAAATCTGATATTCAGAATACATCCTTTGTGGGAGACAATCAGACGAATTCTTCCACACTTACAGGCTAAGACGTCACTACAGCCAACATGGGTACGAAATCTGACATCAGAATACGCTCACTCGCAGACCAAAGCCAAAGCGTCATTACAAACAACACCTGAGCGAAATCTGATATAATTACCCACACTCGCAGACCAAGGCGTCATTACAGACAACTCGTACATAAAAATGGCGAAATATGAAATCAGAAAATACCCACACTTGCAGACCAAAGCGTCATTACAAACAACACATACACGACATCTGACACCAAAATACATCCACACTCGCAGACCAAAGATTCACTGCAGATAATATAGTCACGAAACATGACGGAGGAAAATATCCACATACGCAGACCAAAGCGTCATTTCAATAGCACATGAGCGAAAACTGACATCAGAATATAACCACACCATCAGACCAAAGCGTCATTACAGATAAACAAACAACTAGTGCACAAAAATGAAGAAACATGACATGGAAAAACACCCACACCCGCAGACCAAGGCGTCATTACAGACTTAAAAACAACTCGTGCACGAAAATGACGAAACATGACATGGGAAACACCCACACTCGCTGACCAAGGCGTCATTACAGACTTACAAACAATTTGTGCATTAAAATGACGAAACATGACATAGGAAACATCTATACGTGCAACCCAAGATGTCCTTACAGACAACTCATGCTCGAAATCTGACATCAGAAAACATCCACACTCGCAGAACAAGGTGTCAAAAGAGACAACTCATGCACGAAATCTGACATCAGAAAACATCCACACCCGCAGAACAAGGTGCCAGAAGAGACAACTCATGCACGAAATCTGACATAAGAATACATCCACACTTGCAGGCCAATGTGTCAATAGAGACAACTCGTGCACGAAATCTGCCATCTGAAAACATCCGCACGCTCAGGTCAAGGCGTCATTACCGACAACCCATGCACACAATCTGACATCAGAATACATCCACACTCGCAGTCGAAGGCACAGACAACACAGACACGAAATCTGACACCAGAATACATACACACTCACAGACCTAGGCATCATTACAGACTATTCGTGCACGGAATCTGGCATCAGAATACATCCACACTCACAGGCCAAGGCGTCATTACAGACAACTTATGCACAAAATCTGACATCAGAATACATCCACATACGCTGGCCAAGGCGTCAGTACAGACAACTCATGCACAAAATCTGACATCAGAATACATCCACACTCGCAGGCCAAGGCGTCATTGCAGACAACTCATGCACGGAATCTGACATCTGAATACATCCACACACGCAGTCGAAAGCACCATTACAGACACCTCATGTACGAAATCTGACATCAGAATTCATCCACACTCGCAGTCGAAAGCACTATTAGAGACACCTTATGCAAGAAATCTGACATCAGAATATCCACACATCCACACTCACAAACCAAGGTGTCATTACAGACAACTCATGCACGAACGAAATATGACATCAGAATAAATCAACACTCATAGGCCAAGGTGTCATTACAGACAACTCATGCACGAAATATGACATCAGACTACATCCACACTCACAGGCCAAGGTGTCATTACAGACAACTCATGCACGAAATATGACATCAGAATACATACAAACTCGCAAAACAAAGCGTCATTTACAGACTACAGAAACACGAAGAACTTCCAAACACATTCGCACGCGCAGACGAATACGTCATTACGGACAACATATGCGTGAAGTCTTAATTCAGAACATCCCCACACCTGCGGACCAAGGCATCATATAGACAGCACCTACACGAATAACTTCCAAAATACAACAACACAAACAGACTGCGGTGTATTACAGACAATATCCGCATGACTTCTGCCTTCAGAATACACAACATCACAGTCGTGAGTCTCCGCGGAGGGTGTGAGCGCGAGGGATGGGGGTGGGGGGGGGGGGGGGTCAAGCAAGAGAAGGTACATACCCCTTCTTTATTTTAACATCAATATTTTTTCAGTTATCTATTAATATTTGTTATTTATACTATGAGTTCCTATTCTACTATACATAAAAAGCCAATGACATAAATTTTAGCTTTAACACCAACCGTGGTGAACACGCGTGTCTGTGGTGAACACGCCAGCAATGGGATTTCAAAAGTTAAATTTCACACCTACAGTGGAACAACATCCAAGTTGACCTTTGGTGACCTCGACCTGAATGCAAACTTGTCTAAATTTATCGCTCGTCGCCTCTCGAAGGGTCAAATGTAAGCGGCAATTATTTATTACGTTTTTAAATGAGTTCACCCCATAAGATACCAAAATTAACAAACATGAATTGTCACATGTTAATAAAGCACCCATAACTGGAAATGGTATGTTATTTTGTTATTAAAATGAAAAATGCTGCGTGATTTGCTCTTTTCTTTTTCCATTTCGTTTTGGCGATTAAATTTACAGCGGAAGTACCTCCTTCCGGTGCTCATGTAAACAAAAACAGATTCGCACATGTTAATATTGAATATTGTATTATTATATCCCCGCAAACAAAGTTTGGGGGAGGGGGGGGGGGTGTATAGGAATCACCCTGTCCGTCCGTCCGTCCGTCCGTCCATCCGTCCGTCCGTCCGTCCGTCCGTCCGTCCGTCCGTCCGTCCGTCCGTCCGTCCGTCCGTCCGTCCGTCCGTCCGTCGTCCGTCCGTCCTTATAAGCGCAACTCCTCCTAAGCCGTTCGAAGAATTTTCATGAAACTTTACACAATGGAAGAACTCCATATGAAGATGTGCATGTGTGCATGAAGCAATAGAATTCCGTTCTGACATTTCCAAGGGGAGATAATCTAACTTATACATTCGGGGGGTATCACTTTGTGAGCTTGCTCACAGTACCTCTAGTTTAACATTTAAACTCTTAATAATCTGACGATCATGGTATAAATAAAATACACCGAAAGTAGCTTGATGTACCAAATGTTCACCACTCGTGGTGAAGTGGTGTTAACACCACTTCACCACTCTTGTGAACATTTGGGACATCAAGCTACTGTGGGTAAATTCTATACACACACACACAATAACAGTTTAAAAAAATTCTTTACTTGTGATACGTGATTATATCAAACTGATCCAAATAATACTGTACGGAACTGACCCGCGTTTATTGGTTTCTTCTCGCTGGACAAATTTATCAGCAATTTTTAGTCCGTATGCGGGCTTACCACTATGAAGTGTTGTGTTGATTTTGTAGTTTCATTTTTTTCTTCTCAATTTCTGGAAATGAATAGGAAAGATTAGCGACCTTTCAGCTCATGAGTTGAAAGGTTACTGGTGCTTCTGTGCATTTATCCGACAATTACATAAAAACTTCGAGTGGAAAAGCAGTTCTTCATATATTATGATAATTTTTGTATGTTAGCCTGTGAATTATCGCAAATTATCTAAAATATATTTCTCGATATATACCGCAGGCCAGAAAAAAAGCAGCCTGACATTTGCAGAATGAGGTCCCCAGTGGGTGAATTTGATGATGCTATTCTATACAGTGGGCCATTTTATCCTCTGGGTACCTCCTTCTGTTTCGTTTTGAGACCCTGATTCAGATTGAGGTTCACAGAGGGTAAATTTAGTGATGCTACCCTGCTGTGCAGGGTAGCATCCCTAAATTCACCCTCTGGGGACCTCATTTTGCAGATGTCAGTCTGCTTATTTTCTGGCCTAATCCATCGACTTGTTGGATAACGAGGAATATCCCTCAGTAGCTTTCTAAATGACGTCAAACTTCGGTGCATCACTTCGCCTTCGATACTGTTACAAGCGATTCAGTGCCGGCTTTACCAGCAGTACCAGAAGTTAATGCTATTCCAAACTGTTCTGGTGATTCCATGACTGAAAAATTATATGTATAACAGTAATAAAACAATAAAGTAAAATAATTAGCTTTAGTGAATCTGAGGTTGATATGGAGCCTTGAACCGGGTAACTTTTCCGAAAAACTTTGTTGATCGATTCGCCCAGGAAGGTCTTTTTTGGATGAGTTGGCGAACTCAATTCCAAATTCCTTGTTGTAAATTGACATTTAAAATGTTCTAAAAATTAACATTAATGAAAACATATCAGAATATTCTCATTTGTAGTATTATAATTATTAAATTGCATCTGTAAGTTGAACAATTAGTTGTTTAACCCTTTACCCAACGTAACGGCCAAAACCGGCCAGCGCTATTCTCAAAAATCGCCAATTAATTTTTATTATTTTTCATTTTTTGTCTCAAAAACATAGGTTATGACCCCTCGTTGGAACGAGCTCGTCGAGCTCGTTCCAACGAGGGGTCATAACCTATGTTTTTGAGACGAAAAATGAAAAAAATTAGTTATTCAAGAATTTTTTTTGCAAGTGTCGTCTGCTTTTCAGGTTAGGTAAAGGGTTAAACTATCGTGGAAAAGGGGGCTATTTTTATGTTTGTGTGATTTGTCTAGTACATCTCGAAAGAACGATCAGCTGAACTTTGTTATTGTTTTGAAACGTACGTGTTTGCAGTCGAATTGAATATTGCGCAGTAAAATGCCACGTAACATATAACAAAAAGAAAATCTACGCTGTTAGTGAATATCGGGAATTATCTCATTCGTATTGTAAAGTACACCCCGGGTTCTTACGATAAGGGTCAGGGACGCGCTACATGGCTGCAATTACCATCAAGCGAGGACTAGACACTATGACGCTGGGAAGAAAAGACGGGAAAAAGAATGCAAACAACAATTACCTCGGAATTTTGTTTTAACACTTGATTTATATAACGATCTCTTATACAGAACTACTGCACACAATCAAAGTCACGCCGCTTCTCCTTTTGGTGGGAAAGCGCACACGGTTTTTATATAAAAAGTCACGTGACCACACTCAGAAATTGCCAATGAAAATAACACTTTCTACACTGCCCCTCCACGAGGAGCAACGCGTCCCGCGTTGAATAGTTCATAGTTACATAGTACTTCACAAGTCTACGGAGAATGTCCCCATTCAGTGGTTACTGTTTTTACACAACTTCACCCCTGTAAAATCCTTGGATAAGCCTCCCTTTGATCATCGTAAATTCCCCTACAGGAGGAACAGGGATCGGCTTACTAGAAGAGCGAGACACTGAAGAACAACCAGAGACACCAACCTTGTCACACGTCGATGGTAGATTGTCGTCTTTCTTCCCTATGTTGTTTCCAGACGTAGAGCTGGAAGATGAGGTTGTTGAAGGACTTGCGCTTGAGATTGACGATTCCACCGAACGCTCCAGATGACCTGAACCTACGGTCTTCACCGTCGAAACACACCCCAAAGAGACATTAGGCCGTACTTCTATTGTCCTGACAGTGCATCTCCGGGCCTTCTGCTTATGTTTAAGTTCTCCATGTTTCTCCAAATCGTAACGTCGTGTGAATCTTCTGTCGGGGCTCTCTGGACAATCTATCAAAATGTACCATTTTGGGACTGGAAGTTGCTTTTTCTGAATAAGGCACATCGTGTCATTTAATTTTTGTGTAACGAAAAATGGCCCCTCCCATTGGGAGTGTAACTTATACGAGCGCCCCTTTTTCTTAGATGGATCGTGCAACCAAACGGCTTCTCCTACCTCGGACGAAGCTCCATATGGGCGACGGCCATACACCCGTTTCTGGTGTGACATGGCTCCCTTCAGGTGTTCCCTTTGCTTTATCATGGTTTCTCAGTATCCTCTCTTGGAGTTGTAGGGCGTACTCTCTTCCATGTACAGCAGAACCAGGAGGTGGTTCCCATGCAACGTCAATGGGTAGTTGAACTTTCCTTCCCAAAATCACAGAGTTTGGTGTTACCCCTGTCGATTAGTGTACCGAACTTCTATACGCCATCATCAGGTAGGTAACTGTTTGTCCCAGTCCTTTTGGTTTTTATTTATTAAGAGAGATAGCATGTTTTCCAATGTTCTATTGACTCTCTCAATCATACCTTCTGATAGAGGATGGAATGGAGTAGTACTCGTTTTTGGTGATTCCAAGCTGGCGACAAACTTCTTTAAAAACAGCTGACTCAAAGTTTCGCCCCTGATCTGAGTGTAGCCCCTGCGGGACACCAGATCTGCATATGTACTCTTTAAGCTTGCCTGCCATTGTCGTGGACTCTTGGCTGGGCATAGCGTACGGAGCCACCCATTTCGTGAAGTAATCGCCTACCACCGACACAAATTTATTCCCCTGGACAATCACCGGCAAGGGCCCCATCACATCTATAGCTATTCATCACCTGTGTAGCCAACACGCCGTTGTTGTAGAGTAGCTCTTCATTGTCGGCCACCATTTTGCGACGCTGACATTTTTTGCAACGTTTGAAGTATTGCTTCACATCTCGGTTCAGAACATGCCAGTAATAACGTTGTCTAACTTTATGGCCTGCAGTCCCGGCTTCATGCAGTTGTTCCAGAGCTTCCTGTCTATAATTTCCCGGAAGCAGCAGCTGCCATGTCGTCCTATCACCTTTAGGTGACTCCTTCCGTCTGTATAGGACACCATCCTTCAACTCTAGGCTACCACATAATGCTCAGTAGCATTTTACAGTACTGGGTAGCGTATTAACCCTTTACCCAATGAATCGCCCGCATCCGCCCGCGTAATATGCAAATTCAGCAGTTGAAAAAAAAAAAAATTCGAAAAATTTCAACAAAACCATATCATGTGACCCCTCTTTGGAACGAGCTCGTCGAGCTCGTTCCAAAGAGGGATCACATGATATGGTTTTGTTGAAATTTTTTGAAACAAATTAAAAAATGATATTTAAAATAATAAATTTTGATATCGTCTGCGTTGGGTAAAGGGTTTTAATTAGGCCCCTGCGAAAATGCATTTTTTTCGACTCGACTTTCAACTCGAACCTGCCAAAAAATTTCGAGTCGACCGAACATCGAATTCGAACCAAGTTAGCAGAACCCAGGTGTCCAGGGACGATTTCGTATGCGATATTTCCAGTTTAAAATAGCCACATTAGGATTGTTGTGGCATCGTACTGATGTTTTATCCACATATTCACGCTAACATTCAACAGTTCGTACGTTAACATTGCAGCACATTTGAACACATGGTTGAATAGGAGACAAAGAATATGTATGTTCCTGTGATTGCTTCGCTCCCTTCTTGGCTTTAAGCTCCACATCGCCCAATCTTGACTAAGCATGAAGCGATGGATGCTTCTTACTGAAGTGTACCAGATGTGAGATGTAGTCCCTGTCGTTTGGATTTTGTACGAAGTCTTACATGTATTACACGTGTATGTAGTCGTGGCTTTATCCACTGTAAAATATGGGTGTATTACCGATGTCATTTGGAATCACGCGACACGCGTGATTCCAAATGATATTGGTAATACACTGAAAGTTCCGTGTTGACGATGTGTGCTTGCGGTTCGCGCTCAATTCCACGCATTGTTTGACAATTTAGCCAGTATTAAATATACGAATGTACGTATACTGAGACATTTATTAATAACTTTTTTTTTCATTTTCGATTTTTATATTCGTGGTATTATTTTCGTCTCGAATTCGACTCGATTTGTTGATCGACCGACGAATATTCCAACTACATCATCCAGGCATGCCTTAATTTGTCTAACTATAATCCCAACTGACTAAATTTGTGGAGCCAGGGTGGGTGGGGGTGGGGGGGGGGGGAAGCACAGGGGGTACGTGTCCCACTTTTTTCACCAATTATAAGTACCCGAACGACATTTTCCGACATAACATACTCAACCCCTATGATCACTACACATCACCTATAGATATATGACCACGTCGATCTTCAAGATTTTATTGAATAAAAATAGAAAGCACCAAATGGGGCGTGATATTTGAACCCGAGAGGCCACTTTTCCAGCCCATGAACAGGATACTTTATAAATTCATTAAGTATAGTAACTGGTAAGTGAATGTGTGGGGAAGACCAATCAATATTTTCAACGTGCAGCCATGAGGCTGTACGTTGAAAATATTAATTAGTCTGCCCACAAATAATGAATATGGCCTCTTCTAATTGCTGCCATTCAATTGATATGGAAGATACCACAAGGGTTCTAAGGGTTAAGTAAATACAAAACAAAATAAATACGCTGAGGTTAGTGTCTTAAATAGAATGGGTTCAAGGGTGAGGGGTAGCGTATATAAATTTATATATTTTGCATGCATGAATACACTGCCCCACGCCCATTGACATCCCCCAAACAATAACTATTTTCCATCCTTCACTCTTGTGGTACCCAGAAAGGTGTGACCGCCCACATTTTTAGCTTCCACCCCCTCAACTACATCATCAAGGCATGCCTTCAACGAAGTCAGGAGTTGATGAAGTGCTTGGAGTGCTTGGAGTATTTGATGAGTCGAGACTTGAGACATCACAGTCGGGACAAATCAGATTTATACCTCCACCACACCAATCTTTCTTTTCCACGACGCCCCCGGTGTCAGGGAAAACATGGTTAGTTTAATTGGGAATTTTACACCCTATTTCTCTTCGGTAATGGAGCGAAATTCGTCCCCTAGAAATCTTTGGATTAAACTATTATTTATTTATTTAATGGTGTTTACGGTCACATACTTATGCACAATGGCTAATTGTGACCGTGGCAGTTTTACTGGTGGAGGAAGCCGGAGTACCCAGAGAGAACCACCGAGCATCGACGAGCAACTGCCAGCTCCTCAACATTTTAACTCTGTTCAAGTTCCGCTCAAGCAAGGTTACAGCGGCTGAAGACATGTGCACCATCGACGTGCAGTACGCCTTTGTACACGGCGTCATCGTGCCCCATGTAGGCAACCGGGATAAAGTTCCTTGCCCAAGGACACAACGCGGGTCGTCCTAGACGGGGATCGAACTCGGGACCTCTAGCACAGAAGTCCAACAGTCTACCACTGAGCCACCGCGCACCAATTACTCATAAACAAATGCGACTTGAAAAACTCTTTTCAGCCATGTTTCTTCATATTCTTCTTGTTTTCACTGTTCAGCATATACACTTATCTCTTATTTCCCTCCGTACCAAACCTACTGTCAGATCGTAACTATATTTTGTAAGGGGAATGAAAAATTCACCATTATAGGGTTTGGACGGTAACTTTAATTGCATGCGTACCTGTCTTCTCGACTGTTTTATATTCAAGTGTTTTACTGGCGGAAACAACCTCATATAAGTTTGCAGCTTACTGTTCGATCCACACTTACTATAACTGATATAATTGTATATATTTGTGAACTGGAAATAAATATTGTTTACACTAAATGATGCGAATATTACAAATTATTCTGTATCCTCGTCTGTGATCAAGAAACGCCACACACTTACGAAGCTAAAGTGGGACGTGTTGAGAGGGTCTTGGTTCGAGGGGTGTGCATTCTTTGAATTTCCAACTATACCAGCCCCATCCCGGCTGCCAAACATCCAATTTTTAGAAAACAATCTGCAACGCCGTCTCCCTTGAGTGAGAATTGTCCAACTGCTTACTGTGAATATCCATCTGCCGAAGAAATCGAATGCACCCTTTCCCACTGTGTTCGAAAAGTATAACCTTATTTGGTTTTAGAGTTGGAAATAGTCCCTCGGCTGCCCTACCGTTGCAGAGGGCGCCTTGTTACACTCAAAGGATAGTCTCCTGCGCAGTCCACTAGGTATTCACCTAGGTTAATACCTGGTGGGCTACGCGGGAGACTTCTCAAAGGGGCGAACTATGACGCCATTTCGACAATCCCGTGAAATGTTGTTAAAAAAACACTAAACGTTTGTTAGAAACGGTAACAGACAGATAAAATGCTACGAAATCTATCCCCAAAAGGACACGAAATTTCCAGCTGTTCGTGGTCAGAAGCTTGGGGAGCACGGTGGCTCAGTGGTTACGGCATTGGACGCCAAACCGAAAGGCCCACGGGTCGATCCCCGCCAGGAATAACTTGGTGCGTTGTGTCCTTGGACAAGGTACTTCACCCCGATTGCCCACGTGGGGGCACGGTGACGCCGTGTACTAAGGCCGTAGGCCAACTGCACGCCAATGTTGGTTCACTTGTCTTCAAGCAATACTATCTCCTCCCCGTCCGTGACGACCCGCGTTGTGTCCTTGGGCAAGGCACTTTATCCCGGTTGCCTACAAGGGGGTACGACGATGATGTCGTGTACTAAGGCGTACTGCACGTCGATGGTGCACATGTCTTCAACTGCTGTAACCCTGTTTGAGCGGAACTTGAACAGAGTTAGAATGTTGAGGAGCTGACAGTTGCTCGTCGATGCTCGGCGGTTCTCTCCGGGAACTCCCGCTTCCTCCTCCCGTAAAACTGTCACGGTCACGATTAGCCATTGTACATAAGCATGTGACCTTAAACACCAATAAATAAATAATAATACTAATCCAGCTTGTGTGGAGTTAGTACGTTGGGGAGTCTGATAGTTGCTCACCGTTGTTCGGTGGTTCTCTCCGGGTACTCCGGTTTCCTACACCCGTAAACTGTCCGACACGAGGTGAACCTGGTTGTCGAAAGTGTCATTAAACTCTAATAAATAAATAAGTAACTAAATAAATAAATAAATAAATAAATATGGCCACAAGCTTAAAATTTCTGACAATTGAAAATTTTGGTCGTGATTGAGACACCCCGACCAGTGGCGGCGCCAGAGTTACAAAAGTGAGGGGATACAGTTGGGGATTGTGCAACGCCGAGCTGGGGTGGGTTTGGGGGGGGGGGAGGGGGTCTTCTCCCTAAGTTGAGACAATTGCAACAAAATCATGCGAGTATGGATATCATTGGAACCGGCTGAACAAGCCGGTTCCAATGATATTCATATTTGCATGATTTCATTGAGTTATACCTTTGAGAATTTTTCTAAAATATTAAATTTTATTTATTTTTTAAAATTGCTGTAGGTTGAATTCCAAACGGATGCCTTGCACGCTCTCGATTCTAGCATTCGTCGAATACTCTTGAGCACTATGTTTCAGTCCGTTTAAACGCGGCAAGCCTTGTTGCAATTTGGACCGTCGACTCTTGTTTGTTGTTTGCAGCTAGCGTGCGTGTGGGGGACGGGGGTGGGGGTGGGGGGGGGGGGGGGCAAACATAATTTCAAAACTTCTCTGATTTAGTGCACTTGGGAATAGGGGATTAAGCATACCCACCATTACACCGCAACGTTCAATAGAACAAAAATTAAAATGATAGTATTGTTTTACTACGCTTGGCGAAAAAAGTGGAGGGGTAGGTACCCCCACATACCCCTCCATGGCGCTGCCACTGACCCCCCCCTCCCCCCCTCCGCCCCCCCCCCCCCCCCCCCCCCCCCCACACACACACATCCTGTCTCGACGTCCTTACGTTCACTTACGCAGATGAAGTGACAAGTAAAATTATCTTGTAGCTTGTAAATAAAAACAATGTTGGTGACAGTAGACTACAAAGAGAATCACATTCCAAAGAACTGTACACGAATCACAGTTTATCGAACAAACGGCTTACCGCCTACGGGATTTGAGAACTATAATTGGAAGTCTTGCTCTCGTCCTGTCGTCATGCGTAAATACTCTAATTTTCTGTCAGGACGGAGAATCTGTTGGAATCACTCAGCCAATATTTCCTCACCCTATTAACCTCTGGTATTCTATATTGGCTTATTGCTCACACACTAACTTTCGATTCCAGTTGACAGCGAGACACCAGATTGCGGTTGTGTTCTTGTATTGAACAGTTTGGCAACACTCGGGGGAAAACATTTTTCATTGGGCTCCACAATAGCAATCGGCTGAAAAATAAATTAAAAAGTGGGAAAAGGTAAGTTTGTACTTCTTCATTTTATTTGTTATCTTTTTAAAAAAAGAAACTGTTAACTGGTAGAGTGCTAAATTATTTTTGGTCATCAAGTCTTGGTACACAGGTCTTTGCCTTGTTACAATTTATGGGAGAGTGCCCAAAGGCACTCTCCCATAAATTGTAACAAGGCGAACCCTTAAAACTAAACAATATCACTTCAAAGATAATACAAGGCACATGCACCGAATATGAGCCTTCAAGCTGTGGTACCTACTCTTCAGAATAAAGCCCAAATATGGGCTTCCAGCACTCTACCAGTTAAACAGATTGATTTTTCATTTAACTGGTAGAGTACTGGAAGCCCATATTCGGGCTTTACACTGATGTACAGGGACTGTAATATAAGGGCCTCATACTCCGTGGATATGCTTCATATTATCTTCGAAGTGAAATTATTTAGTCTGTGTAGATTTGCCTTGTTACAATTTATGGGAGAGTGCCTACAGGCACTCTCCCATAAATTGTAACAAGGCAAAGACATGTGAACAAATTTTGATGGTCAAAAATAATTTATCACTCTACCAGTTAAGCATCTATAAATGCGTCAATTCGTTTTTAACCAGTGTTGGATTTGTTTGCATGGCAAAGAAGGGAAGTGCCAAGGGACCCAAGGCAGAGGTCTTGGGTCTTCTCCAAGTGGGATAAATATTAATATTTAAATTGAATATTTATTAGAATAAACTTAACCCTCATTCCCGAAAAAAAAAAAATAAATAAATAAATACTAACTTCCGAACTTTGGAATTTTATACCAACTTCCAAATAAATAAATAAATAAATAAATAAATAAATAAATAAATAAATAAATAAATAAATAAATAGATAACTTTGGAATTATTTTCGTCTAATAAACCTTATACCTTATGACCTCTTCATTGAACCGAGCTCAACAGCTCGCTGAGCGAGTTCCGATGAGGTGATATAATTTATGGTTTCAATGAACAGAAGACCTGTGAAATATTAGTACCTAAGGACCCCAGGTCATATTATTCGGCCACCGTTTCAACAATTTTAGTGTTAATATCAATCTGACAGATTGCAAATGAAACTCAACTCTTCTTGTTTTTTTTTCGATTATCATTGTCTTTACTTAACGATTATGACCAACTGCCGTTATTCAGTGAAATCGCCATTCGGATTTTACTATTTTTCAAAATTTTTGCTTCAAGACATAGATTATGTCCTCTCATTGGAACGAGCTCATTGAGCTCGTTCCAATGGGGGCCATAAGGTATATTTTGGTTGAAAAACATTTTGTCAATCATTCTAAGATTTTGTTTTGTATTTGGCAAGTGTCGACCTCTAGGCCTGTTAAATAAAGGATTAAGCTCGTGTTATGGCCCGGGACGACGTTGGAATGAGTTCTGTGAGTTCTTTTCAAGAATATATTACATATTAGCATTTCAACAACATAAAGCCAGGACACGTGAAGATGTTCTGTTTCTGGAATATATGATGATATCAAACATTCAACCGATGAAAGTCAAATAAAAGCTAATTCTTTATACACAACATTTAAATTTCGCCCCATCCCACTCCCCTTTTTATGGCGATACATTGGTAATATTCTACATGGCGTAGAATATCACCAATTAATTTTCTTGTAAAATGTCATGTGATCGAAAATTTGAAGTGGAGTGCTACTTTTAATTATTGTGAACGAACTTCCCTGCTGAGGACATATAGAATTAATTAATGACTTATTCTTCTAACATTTTTTTCGGGTGAAATGGGGATATACCCCCTTTTCAGCCTCAACTCTTCTGATGCGATGCTGTTTCATAATATTTATCGAAAAAGCACTTGCAGAGTTTTCAACATTGTTTCCGAACCCATTCGGGCGATTCCCCCACAATACTTCACGCCGTATTATAAACAGATTTTGTTCCACATACTCTTACCGCCTGTGGCCGTTATCCCAAGACCTGTGCTCAAACGTCACTGTACTTTCTCGATGCAAACCTTTCGAGACATTTGGTGTTCTTTTTAAATATTGCCATGCCGACATCACGGATGAAGTTGGGTCCCACGGTATGCTTAGACGCATGTATGCATTCAGTAGTCCAGAAATGTATGATTTTCAGATACATTTATTTTTGTTGAACTTTCAAAATATTTAGTTATTTACAGTTTTCTTACTGAGTATTGGGTGATGATTTCAACAAAAGCCTAGTTAATATCGTGTTATTGTTAACAAAGTGGGAAAGTCAAGATGCCCGTAAAAATATTCAACCACCGAATATCTTGTGACGGGCATTAAACGATTGTTTTACCAGCTGTGCCCTTATTACTTAAGACGATGGCTCAGGAGGTAGAGATGCAGGCTGCAAGCCGAGAGGTCCTCGGTTCAAATCCCATCTGTGGCAACCGCGTTGTGTTCATGGGCAAGACACTTAATCCCAATTCCCCACGTGGGGGCGCAGTGGCGTTGTGTACTAATGCGTACTGAACGTCGATGGTGCACTTGTCTTCAACCAATGCTAACCCTTCTTGCGTGGAGTTGGTACTTTGGGGAGTCTGACAGTTGCTCGCCGTTGCTCGGTGGTTCTCTCCGAGTACTTTGGCTTCCTCCACCCGTAAAACTGTCCGACACGAGGTGACACTGGCTGTCTGAATGTCGTTAAACCCCAATAAATAAATATTACTTAAGATGAAAGCAGCAGTGATTGTTAGAAATCGGCAAACAGCAGTGAATTTGAAATATACCCCGTAAATGGTGCTTCAACCTACAGGAGTGACCTGGCTTTTACACCACCCTTTTTTCTCCACTGTT
Source organism: Pictodentalium vernedei (assembly GCA_031216915.1). Taxonomy (NCBI): domain Eukaryota; kingdom Metazoa; phylum Mollusca; class Scaphopoda; order Dentaliida; family Dentaliidae; genus Pictodentalium; species Pictodentalium vernedei. The sequence continues at coordinate 99,854,257 of CM062290.1, read as the reverse complement.
TGCAAATTTTCTGCTCCTGCATTGTAGAGTAGATGCAATTTCTATCAGGGTCCATTTAGTAAAATACCGAATTGCATCCTTTAATTGAAAATCGTTGGTTACCAAAGACCGAATATTATTATCTACTCAAACCACATATTGATAAACCAAATTTATATTTATTTTCACTTTAATTTTGATATGTGTGAGATTTTTCCAATATACCATGTACGAGAATCTCCCAAAACTTTTATATGACTGTTTAGAAATTTGAATGTAGTGACCATCCACAAGTGGATGGTCACTACATTCTGATTGCTAAACTGTTGAGAAATGTATCTGATATTATTATTAAACATATTTTATTTGTTATAACAAAATGGATTGGATAACAAGTGCCGAGCACTTAGATAATATCCTTTCCTTAATATACATTTGAAAATTTCAGATTATGCTTACAAATATTTACAAAAAGTTACCAAAATGTGCATGTAATGGCAAAGCAAACTTATGAATAATTAAAACAATATTGTGTATGTACACTCTTCAAGATGGATGTTGGTAGGTATTCGACTTCACAAGAGTCAGAACAGATAGGCGAGAGGAAGGAGAGCAGAAAGGTGAAAGGTGAACTGCCACATCGCAACACTGCTGTACTTGGTCAACTAGCCAACGTGTCATATCACGGTACAATCGCGATTCCAGCGGAACCGCGATTTAGACGGAGCCCCGTTACCACTGCTATAGCCAGGGCATACAGGACGAACATGCGGAATGCACAAAGCCGTAACTGAAGGAAATGGAAGTGAAAATGAAAAGGGACACTCATGTTACAGGACATTTGGCTGGGAAGATGTTGACAGACTAGTCTGCCTGATTACGGTCCAGTCTTAAAATCTCTTCGTGGCCTTAATGAAATTTTGTACACTTCGAAAAAGGTGGATGTTGACGGATTCTGGTAGGTTGGGGATTCCACAAAGAAGATCGTTGGTCGATCTTATTGTAAGATGCGCAAGATTTCTCTGTAGGACTAGTCTTTCGTTTGAATAGTTATCTGATAGACATCATACATGTATATAAAACATGTAACTTACAGAGGTGGACCTACAAATTAGTTTCATGTAGTTTAATAGACTTGGTGTCAGCGGTGAGGATATTTTTAATAAGTATTTTCATGCTTTGATGTTGGATCAATTTATTCTACAGCAGCATCAATAAGTTTGCGTCACTGTATTGCATGAACATGGGAACGCGTTGGTTAACTTAGACGTTTCAAAATTTCGACCTCTTATCCTTGTACTAAAATGTGTATTACCAAATAAACGGCCTAAACTGTACAGACCATCAATCATCAACACATGCCAATATGCGCGAAACGTTTCTTGATCATAAAACTTAATCCATCGAAACAGCGAAGCCGCTTTTTCGGTCCAGGAACTAGGCGCTTGCGGAAATTCGATTCGAAAATCAATATACGATTCGATTCGAAATCGGAAATTCGAATATTCGAATATACTTCGGCCATAACCGTGAATGTTTACAGATTGTAATTGATCACATTATTTTATATTTTGTATTCTTCTGAGTAGAAATGTCACTGACTTGTGGCTGTAAGTGTTTGTAGCGATCTAGCTACAACTGTACAACAGTTGTAGCTACATTGCCACAAACACTATTAGCGCAACAACTTTTCATTTCAGCTTATTGTGCATTATGTATGACCAGAGACCATTTATAAAACGTTTTGATCTTTGAAAAGTTATTCAGCTGTTCAACTTCAATAAATGATTTGTTCCACAACATGATCACATTATTTTATATTGAGTATTGTTCTGTTCGATCACAGTTACTAGATACATCGTCAAGAGCAACGGTTTTCTAAAAAAAAAACCCTGATTATTATACAAAAAGAAGTACAGCAGGCTTTAATTTCCATGTGGATCGACTCCATCCATCGTTGAATTATCGTTTCGTTTTATTCATTCCGCATTTTTATTTAAAACAAATGGCTTCACGACCGAATGGAGTTGATCCGATTTGGAACAAATTTTTTTCCAAGAAAACATGTGATAAAAGTGAGGTATCAGCCTATAAGCCAGGTTCGTTTAAAAATGTTTATTGCTGCAGTTTCGAAGCTACAAAGTTAACAATTTGAATAGTTTCAATCAATAACTAGTATATTGGTTTATATCTCAGTTTATAGCGTGGGGAGTCCTGGGGTGCAAAATGCACTCCACATAACTGTGTGTCTTTTAATAACCGGGGTTATTATTTTAGAAAAAAAACCTTTTCTTTTGATGACGTATCCATTAACTGTGATTCAATTCGAAGTTCGATTCGAAATTCGATTCGTTTTCACCAATTCGATTCGATTCTCTCAAAATTGGCAATTTGCAGATTCCTGCGACGAGGCACAGATAAACGCAGATAAATGTGATAAAAGTGAGGTATCAGCCCTATCAGCCATGTTCGTTTAAAAATGTTTATTGCTGCAGTTTCGAAGCTACAAAGTCAACAATTTGAAAAGTTTCAATCAATGGCTGGTATATTGGTTTATATCTCAGTTTATAACGTGGGAAGTGGTAAGGAGAAAAATGCACTCTACACAACTCTGTGTCATTAAATAATCGGGAGTATCATTTTAGAATTTTTTTTTTTTTTTGACGACGTATGCATTAACCCTTTACCCAACGCAGACGATATCAAAATTTATTATTTTAAATATCCTTTTTTCAAATTTTTCCAAAAATTTCAACAAAACCATATCATGTGACCCCTCGTTGGAACGAGCTCGTCGAGCTCGTTCCAACGAGGGGTCACATGATATGGCTTTGTTGAAATTTTTGGAAAAATAATATTTTTTCAACTGCTGAATTTGCATATAACGCGGGCGGATGCGGGCGATTCGTTAGATAAAGGGTTAACTGTGATTCGATTCGAAATTCGATTCAAATTCAATTCGTTTTCTCCAATTCGATTCGATATTCGATTCGATCAAAATCAGCAATTCGCAGGTCCCAACCAGGAACATGTTACTTCATAATTTCATAAAGTAGGATAGTTACTAAGTTAATGTGTGAAGTAGATCAATCAATATTTTCAACGTGCAGCCAGAAATATTAATTGCAAATAATGAATATGGACTCTTCTAATTACTGCCATTGAGTGGAGATTGGAGATACCACCAGGGTTCAAAGGGTTAAAACATTTATCGCTAGTGGCAGATTTTTCCGCTTTCTAACCTATCGCAGTGTGAAACAACCTTGCTGGAATGTTTGTTTGTTGAACCCCCCAACTTCAAATCGCTAGCTAATGAAAAGAGATGTCTGCCATAACTGCCCAAACCAAAAGAGTCCATGGGGGGGGGGGGGGGGGGGGGGGGGGGTCTTAATTATCCTTTAAGTATGTGCATCTTGCATATTGGTAATCACTCCGACGATAAAACCAAAAGGGGAAGTGAATGAAATGAGAGGCTTCTAAATATTCCGAAACCGTTGTGTGCGCCAACGACGCGAACTCCCGCCGATTGGGTAACTGGTCTTCTTTTAACGTAAAATAGAAAAGAATAGCAGTCCAAGCTCAAACCGAACACATTAACTAATTTCCCCTTATATCCAACTCTATGCTATGAGCGCGGTGGCTCCTCAGTGGTAGACTGTTGGACTTCTATGCTAGAGGACCCGAGTTCGATCCCCGTCCGGGACGATCCACCTTTTGTCGTTGGGCAAGGCACTTTATCCCGGTTGCCTACATGGGGGCACGATGGCGCCGTGTACTAAGACGTGCTGCATGTCGATGGTGCACATGTCTTCAACCGCTGTAACCCTGCTTGAACGGAGCTTGAACAGAGTTAGAATGTTGAAGAGCTGACAGTTGCTTGTCGATGATCGGTGGTTCTCTCTGGGTACTCCGGCTTCCTCCACCCGTAAAACTGTCTCGGTCACGATTAGCCATTGTGCATAAGTATGTGACCTTAAACACCAATAAATAAATAGATAAATAAATAAATAAATAAATAACTCTAGGCTATCGCCTTCACATACTTGAGAATTTCATTGGATTCATTGCATCACGCAATGGTGCATATATGCCATGCACAGTCTGTTAAAATCTATACACGGCTAACGGTTAGAGTGATTTCTCCTGTGAAGAATTATACATGTTGAAATTAAAATGATCCAATAAGAATGTACTGACACTCTTGTCTAATATGGAATATATGTGTAGATCATTTTACGTCCCAAGAACGCCGTAGACGGGGGGTGAGGGTCTACCCCCCCCCCCCCCCCCCACACACACACACTTTTTAAGCCGAGTATGTTTCTTAGAAGCGATCTGTAAGTCTCTTTCGCCAAGTAACAACACTTGTTTTGGGTAATCCTTGTAATAAAGTAACAAATTGTGGCAGACTTGAATTATTTTCCGGCTTTGTATGATCTCGTTTGACAGGCTTAATCGTCAGATACCCAATTTTGTTTATCGGGCTCCCGGCACGTTCTCGATCTAGAGTTTGAAACTTTCTGCCCGAGAGGACGCAGTGTTAAAATGATACTGAAATACAAGGAAATTGAGTGTTTTGGGTCTAATTTATTAAAGTTTTCTTCCCGCGGGGCGAACCATGGGCCCCCCGTGGGAGCTTGGACTCCAAACTCCAAACTTTAGACCCCTTCCCTACTTCTAATTAGGCTTCGGCGTTCCTGTGTCCATCACTAAAAACTATGTAATTTGTAATATAAAATCTTCCTACTTATAAATTATCCGTCGTGAACCACAAATCTTGTACAGATATAATACTGTAGAGACGTTGCAGTCGGAATTTGAAACTTAAACAATAAGGATGTACGTCACTCTTTTTCCTTAACTTTTACCTAACTTAACAGTAAAAACAGACCAGCACCGTCCACAAAAAATGTCATTCAAATTTGAGCATTTTTTGTCCCCCAAAAATATCGCATGACCCCTCGTTGGAACGAGCTCGTTGAGCTTGTTCCCACGAGGAGTCATAAGGAAGGCTATGGAGACCAAAAAAAAAAAAATTATTCAAAAAATGTTTTGGCAAGTGTCCTCATATGTTTACGTTGGGCAAAGGTTTAATAAACCACTTTCTCTTCGGCCTTGGGTGATAACTTGTTAATCAACTGTTGCAAGTTGGATAATTATGCAAATAATATTATTTTCTCGCGTTTCGAAGTATAGCGAGAAAAATTTGTATTGAAGGTACGGAAATGTTTTTCAAAGTGTGTTTGTATGCGTAAGGGGTTAACGTATTGACGGCTGTAGGGAGCACGGGATAATTGATTAGCAGTGTACTGACATCATAGTAGTGAGAGACTGGCTTGAGCGCCATTCTAGCCAATTCTTTCGAGGCTATTGGATCAAATTTGCACCTGTCCGTGATGGGTTAAGGGGCGGAGGTCGGTGTCTCGTAAATTGTTTACATTGTTCCGACTACAGGTTTCCAGAGCTTTTTTCTTATTACATTTTTAACTCTGGTGTTTAATGGAAGGTAGAGTTGATGTAATGTATTTGCTGAAGCCCATGAACAAATTGTTTGTGTTTTGTACATGTAAAATATCTGTAGAAATGTTATTTAATAAATATGCCAAGTCGTGTCAACCGACTCTAAAGTACATTTGTCTGGAGGCTGAATTTTCTTTTGTAAATTTTTTCGAAAAATTGAGTTCATGCAATATCCAGAATGTACTACCAATCATGTTGGTCTGGGAACATACAAGATCGATTCTTAGCACGGGCACCCTCCGAATGTGACGGGCATACCTCCAACCAACGGCACAAAGGTCTGGAAACGAATAACAGAATCTAAATTGGTTTTCTTTCGTGACCCGTCCGTCTTTTGTGGTAGACAGATATCAAATTTATAAACTGTTCCTCTCAATACAACTGACAGAAGGTTAAATTAAATTATGAAGTAACTTAGATATATGCTGACCCCTGCCATGATGACATTTGCTTCGTTCGCGTAAAACATATTTTGAAACAAATAACGAAATTATTGGAAAGTAAATTAACCGCCGACGAGACTGGTTACTTAGCCGGAGTCCTTCGTTTGACATAACAAGATGCTTGACGCACAAAGTCTGAAAACAATCAACCCATCTACGACCGCTCTGCGATATATAAAAGGTGACAACCTTTCCATGCATCAATCTAAAAAATAGAAGGAAATTCGATTGCTTTTGTGAGTCACGTAGCTTCATTTTAGGCGGCGTGGATAGGTCAGATGGAAGGGCGCCCTTTATATATAAAAAGAGCAATTTTGCTAATTTCAAGACACCTTTTATTGTGATTCGGTCCGTGGGAAAAAAATTGTGTCGACACGCTGCGTTTGTGTATTATAACAGAACAGATAGCGTCTTGCGATCTGATTCAGTTGGCGGGTTTCTAGTCCAAACATGCCTGAAAGTCCGTAATATATGTTTTTGATTTGGTACGTCCTTTGAAAGGACGTACCAAACCAAAAACGTATATTATGGACTTTCAGGCCATGTTTGGACTAGCGGGTTTCATGCATCAGTTCATGGTGAATACGTATTGAATTATTGCTGGAAATGATCGCTAACCACTCAAAACAACTACATTTTCTTTTCATTATACATTTTTAGTACAAATTGATCATTTCCAGTGATAATTTGACTCATACTCACCTTGAAGTGATGCCTTGAAAGCCGCCATTTTGATTGATACCGTGACAGTGAAAATTTCTGTATCTTCACAGTGGGGGATACGATTTCTATCTTTCCGCAATTTCTTCGATAATCTATCATTTAGCGTATAATAAATAGACAGAACGCGATGTGTGTTTGAATCGGTGGGTGTTTTACATAACGAGTTGGAATGGCGTAGTCATATTTCGCGAGAGCGTAGGCTCGAGCGAAATATGATTACGCCATTCCAACGAGTTAAATGAATTCAACGAGTTAAATTAAAATTCATTTGAATAAACAAATTTTAATTCCTTTGTTTAAACCCAAAGGTGAAGAGTTTGTTTTAACTGAAGCTGTACTGATCAAATGGATCGATAAAAAATCAAAACAACCTTTTCGGAACCCTGTTTGTTGAAATTCGTATCGCTGTTTCTCTTCGGCTGGTGCCCATTCAAGCCTAACCATTTGGTGGCTATTACTGTTAGTAAAAATATAAGTACACATTTGTGCAGATTTGCAAAAACAGCTGGGAGAATTGGAGAAACATTTTTAAAAGAAGTTCGAAGCCTCTCAAGATGTACGAAGATTTACCGAAATAAAGTTGACCAATCTAGATATAATGGGAGTCCTCAAAACGAGACGTCCACGGGGCTGGGTTTATATTCTGGGTGGAAATGATTGGGTTTTTAAAAACTATTATCTCATTTTTGGCTAACTAATTTTTTGTGAACCGACTTTATTTTGCTTTGGACGTTTTCATTTTCACACTATGCGACAGACGGTCGATGATTGTATAACGAAATTTGGAAACTTTTCGAATCGTAACTAAACGGTGCGGTAAAAAAGTTCCGGCTTGTATATCACCCGTTGAATAAAGAATCATTTATATCATAGCGGCGATTCCGTTGAATACAGGGTTTAAAGTTTAATGGGTGTGTAATTAAAATGAATTATCTGTTACTTTATTGATATATGAATATGGGATAGGCGTGTTAACTTAAATTTTGTATGAAGTGCTCGCATGAACCATGTTGATAAGTCCTCATCGTCTCTGAGAGATCATTTAAGTAAGCCATGTGTGCAAGATTGTGATTTTATATTCATATGACAATAGAAATGAATTATCTGTCACTTTATGTCTATGAATATGGGATGGATGTATTAAGGTTTGTATGAAGTGCGAGCACATTCAATGAGGGATGGGATATTAAGTTTCGCATGAAGTGGTGAGCACTTCATACAAAACTTAACACGCACATCCCACATTCATACACCGTTAAAGTGACAGATAATTCATTTCAATTGTTATAATTTAATTCAAAGTGTTTGCTTGTATTATAATGTGCCCTTACACGGTCGAGGACCTTGGCTTTTATATTATGGAGGTCTTAACAACTTTTGTGCACACCACAGATAAACACATGCTGGAACACGCGGTCTCGAATAATGAAGAGAAAAACCGGTGTCAGCGACTAACAACTCACACGTAACAATTGGAGTGTAGTTGCACCATTGGATACACCAACATTTTTTTTATTTGACAAATGGCTGTGGAACAAAAAAATATGCATTCGATAGGAAAATTATTCAGCGATTTATGAAAAACTCTCCTCGACCAATCAAAGCAAATCGGACAGGGCTAAAGAAAATTAAATTATTTTTCATCGTACTGCATTTTTTAGTTCTCTATGCCTATGACACAGTGAGGATGGTGATATACCATAAAATAAACCAGTGGGGTAAAATTTCAGTTTAGATGGCACCTTTATGAAATTATTCTAAAAGGGCCAAGCGAAGTTTCTGCTTGTGGCCCCTCGAATCGAACTCGGGTTCATCCTGGAGGCTCAGCAGCTGAATGTTTGCTTGCGTTTTTTCCAGCTTTTGTCCTAAAAATCGATTGATGTGAGCAGTGTCGGACTGACAGCTCGGGAAGTCGGAAGATTTCCGGATTGGCCTGTGCCGCTTTAATTATTCAACTGTTTTCATTGACGAGCTTAACTCTTCAACGATTGAGGAAATGTTTTCAAATAACCGAAATGCTGGAAAAGAGCCGAATTTGAGCAAGAAAACTATCCGGAGGTAACTTTTGGGGAGGTGGTTTGTCTGTATGGACCATACACATCTTGTAATTTGCCGTCGATCGCCGAAATGGGAAGGTCTCTCCACTGGCCTGTGGTTTTCTGAGTCCGAATCTTTCTGTCTGTTCGCCACTGAATGTGAGTGTAAATTCACTTCATAGTGTCTTTTTTCAACAAATTAACTGTTAGAGATCCCCGAGTTACCCCGGGAAGTGAAGAAATACATGTTTTCTGTGGTAAACAAACTCTGCTTTACTGGTAAAAGTCCCCGTTGCTTAGGGTGGAAGTCCTCTAAAATGGGCAACATGGGTATGACTAAACTATTTTTTTTAATCTGAAGTACAGGTTGGCCTCCTACAATTGAAAGGCTTCATGTTTTATAGGTGTGCTTCATACTATTGTAACAAGGCAAAAATACATGAACAAGTTTTGACAATCAAAAATAATTTAGCACTGTACCAATTAATCTACCTGCAGTTTGTGCACAACATTTCCGATTTAACCCTGCAGCTGCGCAAAAGGTCAGGAAGTTTGAATAAAAGTCATCTCTAAAATATTTGATTTGAAGAACAATGGCCCGACATCTCCCGGATCGTCCGTACCATTTCCGACGCCCCTGAGTGGTTTAGAAAAAAATAAACGCCAAAATTATGTATGGGCAACATGGGTGTGAAATCTTCTTTAGGTAATAAGTTGTTGAGCATTATGGTAAAGAAAAATTGTTGTACCACCAGAGAAGGTGCGGCGAAGTACAGACGACACCCGGAAATAAACAACTGTAAGCAATAAGTCCTGATGTACGCTTGATATTCAATTCAGGGTTATTCACAGTCTTCTGTGAGTTGAAACGAATGTTGGGTTCTAAATTAAAATATATAAAGAAATTCTGTTTGTTATATTTATTTATTAGGGTTTAACGACACTTTAACAGCCAAGGTCATATCGTGTATGTGACTGTTTTACGGGTGGAGTACCCAGAGAGAACCACCGAGCAACGACGAGCAGCTGCCAGCTCTCCAACATCGTAACTCCACACTGCAGCACAGGCAGGGTTAGCTTGGTTGAAGACATGCGCAGGATCGACGTGCAGTACGCCTTAGTACACGGCGTCATCGTGCCCCCATGTAGACAATCGGGGTTAAGTGCCTTGCCCAATGACACAACGCAGAAGTCCGAATCGATCGCTCAGATGGTCACCCACCCAATGGCTAACCGGGCTCGATGTTGCTTAACTTCGGTAATCTGATGAGAACCGGTTACCGCAACGCCACCGCGCCCCAATTCTATTTGTTAAACAGGGATGGAAACGAACGTCCAAATTAAGAATGTTTGTCAATGGACAATGTCAAAAAGAAAAAAAATGCCTTTTACCCTGAATTTGACTGGAAAAAATAAAGTTAAAGACATATAATTATTTGGCTGAAATCTTTTAAAAAGCACCAGCAAATTTCCAGCTCGTACACCACTGGGTTCTACCTCTTGTTTTACATTGTCCGAAAGTTAATAACGTCGGATAGGTGCATCGAATCCGACGCATGTGGAATTATCCACCGACTACACAGATTTTCTCGAAGGAACACGTCAAACAAGATTAATTCACTGCTACTTACTGCGTCATGTGGTTGACATGTTCGCCAGAACTGCGAATTTTTGGTGATCACGAAAATGATTGCATTCATCACTCAATTATTGCAAGAAGTACGAAGAGGTTAAGGAGATTTTTACGTGTTTAACTGGGTTCATTAATCGAGAACACCAAACATTTAGGCTCCAATCACTGTGTGGAAGATGTTAATTTATTACTCGCGTAGAAACTTGTAAATGAGAATAACCATTATGTATCTTCAAATTAATGGAACACTTTCGTCATCAAGGTGTCGTATTAATATTTATCACACAGCAAGCATATATTCTCTTCAGTTCGAGTAAAACTATCTAGACGAAATACAACTTTCTATTATACGCTAAACGATAGATTATCGAAAAAAGATAGAAATCACGCCCCACTGTGAAGAAAAAGAAATGTTCACTTTCCCGGTATCAATCAAAATGACGGCTTTCAAAGCATCACTTCAAGATGAATTCGAGTCAAATTATCACTGGAAATGACCAATTTGTTCTAAAAATGTATAATGAAAAGAAAATCTAGTGTTTTTAAATGGATGCTGATCATTTCCAACAATAATTCAACACGTATTCACCTTGAATTAATGCCTGAAACCCGCCAGCTGAATCAGATCGCAAGGCGCTACCTGTTCCGAGTATCGATCAAATCACTTCCGCGTACCAATACGCGACGGAGGCCGGACTGTTATAGGCAGAGATCAACCGTTTATTTTCATGCATCAATTTAAGGTTAAATCGAGATAGGAATTATCGATAGGAATGATCAGATTGTTATAAAAAGCGTATAATAAAAAGAAAATCTAGTGCTTTTGAGTGGATACCGAAAATTATCTTACTCGTGACCGAGAAAAATGGTTATTTTCGCTCACAAAAATATACATTTGTCTCTGTCACCCATGAGATAATTTTCGGTATCTACTCAAAAACACTAGATATCCGCTATTTTTCTTGCAACAAGAATGTATTTCCCCAAATACAAGTATAAACGTCTTGACAAAATACAAATTCGTACTGAGGTAGCAACCGGACGTTCCACCATTCAATTCAGAAAGAAAACGTTTTTAGTCTACCTGCACTCATCGAAAACTGATTACGCATGTCAAGGCTACAGTTTTGATAACAGTAATTAAATGATAAATAAATCACCAACTCGGATCAATAAATTAGACTAGATCATTTTTTACCTTGATATTTTATATAGTCCTACCATGCGTCAAACCTGAAAAATAAAACAAAGAAACACACAGCTGAAACACTACTATAAACTTCGGCGGTAACTGTAGAAGTGGAACAATGAATGGTGTCAGAGCAATGCCAGCCTAAAGAGGAGGTGTTCCCCCCTTCTAAGGTTTAGAGGCACCACGCTTAAAAAGTATGTAAATATTCGCGTTAACTAAAGGTTAAAAGATGTAAGATTGCTGTTTGCTGGCGACGCACGTGGCAAAGATATCGCTACTTGAAGGGCGGCCCATTGGGGATTACTGACGCGAGATAGCGGTAGCTTCCAATTAGCGAGATAGAGAAACTCATCAGTTAGGGCATGCCCCGCTGTGTTATCGGGTGCCACGAAATTCCTTTTCACGGGCGATTAGCTGGAGAAGCGTTGTAATTAGTTTCTGTAGAATGGTCCATTGCTTTTGAATTAAGAATGGCATGTAAAATGTTATGTCATGATTCTGGCACGGCTGAAAGATTACCTAGGGTTTTAGGATTAAAAGTCAAGGGAAATGGCTGGCTAAAACACTTGAAGAAACGCTTGGGGTGCGGTCAAGTAAGGCAGACTTTGGGTCGCCTGGTGAGAAGAGATTGCCTTCGAGAGGATCCCTGGTGGGAATTGCCAATAGGGGCATTCCACGGATTTAGATTAAGGTTGATAGGGGGGCTACAGTGCCCAAATTCTTTGAGAAGGAAACCCCAAGCTGAAACGTTAAAGCTTAGATTGTCGAGCAGCAGGTATCAGCCTGTAATAGTCAGAAGTGTAGGTTAATTGTATTGTGCGTATCAATCCCTTTGAAGCGTCAGACTGATTGCGTTCTGAGTAGTTTGTTTTGCTGTCGAAGCATCGTAATGCCGACTGGAGATCGGTGTGAGTGACAATTCGCCCTAGCATAAAAAGGGCATTTGTGAATCATGTGAATTCAACCAGGAACAGTGAACATTTCAATAGACCTTTCACGGAGGACTTTCAAAAAGGCACATAAGGTTTGAGTAGACAATATCTGACCCAAATCAGAAGTACGGTGGCTTTATAGATGACAAACATTGCTGGTCGGAACCCTCCGACAGCAAGAGGCACAGTTACGCGCAGACGTTGACACTTGAGCTTAAGCGCGTGGAGCTCTTGTGGCGAGCTCACGGTAATAACATTTCGGATTTGTGAAGCTCTTATGGCGAGCTCACGGTAGTAACATTTCCGGTGTGTAGACTATAGTGCCAGTACAGGGCTATAGAATGATTATATAATTGTTGAGAATTATTTAACCCTAGCAACCCATTTTCTGTGAAAAGAATCGAATTGTTAATTGTTGAAATATTGAAACCGCTTTATTTTTATGTGTAAATAAAAGAATCGTTGTTACTTTAAATCATTCTTTCCATTACGCAGCCTGAAGTGATTAGGAATCACACATAACGGAAATCGAACATATTTCAGGCCAATTTGGCAGAGAAGGAATCACGGCGTCGGTTTAACTCAGCTCCCAGCGCCGAGTTCGCGACATTTGGATTCCAACCCTCCACGTTGGTCTAATTTTCCAAATTTCATCAGCGGTATTAAATAACCCCCCGTCACCCAGGCCTTACAGGGGGCCGGCGTCTGACAAATGGTGATTACGTCATGCACAGCTAAAGAACGTAATGCCACGACGTCATAAATAAATAATAATAAATACAGTTTAGAGCCATGAATCCACAAAATTGTGCTCTCAGGCTTTACAATGATCTGCTGCTATATTGTACATGTATTACAAAGTTGATACAAAGTTAATGGACACGGAAAGCGCGGGCGAAAAGGTGGATTTCCAGTGCCTTTTTAAAGCTTTCTAGCGTCTGAGGTGGCTTTAAGTGATCGGGCAGCCTATTCCAAAGAGTGGGGCTAGCCATGAAAAACGCCTGGTCTCCTGCCGTTACAAGGACACCTGATTTGGATATGAGGGAATTCGAAGCTGTTGAACGGAGGAGTCGAGATGGTACATATCGTTGCACCAAACTGCCCAGATAATCAGGAGCTAGACCATTCAAAGCGCTGAATGTCATTAGGAGCATCTTATACTCGACCCTCTCTTCAACTGGCAATTAGTGTAGATGAGAGATGAGGGGAGTGATGTGACATGATTTCCGTTGCATGGTGATAATTCTTGCTGCACAGTTATGAAAAAGTTGCAGCTTCTTAATGTTTGACTGTTTACAGCCAAACAGCAGAGAGTTACAATAGTCTAATCTACTTGTTACAAACTCATGAACCAATTGTTTTGCAGTCCCCTCATCGACCACGGAACAGACTCTGCTGATATTCCGCAGATGGTAGTATGAACTGCGGTATACCTGTGTGAATGATTGTCACCAGCTAGATTCCCATCCATAAAATATTCTAGGTTCCGCTCAACAGCCGAGGGGGAGATCACGTGACCATTGAAATTTGGTTTCATATTTGACACTTTTGAGAGTTGATTCGGCAGTCCGATGTAAATTACTACAGTTTTTTCGGCGTTCAATTTTAGATAGTTTGTCGTCATCCATGTTTTAATGTCAGATACGCAGTTTTCCAAAGGGGTGATTGCCCGTCTTTCACTAATGGGACTGAAATATGAATAAAGTTGCGTATCATCAGTATAAAAGTGAAAAGTTAGTTCATGTTGGCGAACAAGCCAGAAAATAGGCAGACTGTCATCTGCAAAATGAGGTCCCCAGAGGGTGAATTTAGTGATGCTACCCTGCACAACAGGGTAGCATCACTAAATTTACCCTCTGTGTACCTCAATCTGAATCAGGGTCTCAAAACTATACAGAATGAGGTACACAGAGGATAAATTGGCCCACTGTATGGGATAGTATCATCAAATTCACCTTCTGGGAACCCCATTCTGCAAATGGCAGACTGCTTATTTCCAGGCCTGTTGACGAATGATGTCTTCCAGTGGCAAAACATAGATTGCAGAGAGCATGGGGCCGGGGACGGATCCTTGGGGTACGCCAAAGTTCAGTGGTAGCTCCTCGGATCTTCATTCAGATAAACATCAATTCATAGACGTTGAATGATTGCCATAAAATCAAGAAAGGGAGAATATTGTAAGATATATTGGTTATACCAAGTGAGTTAACGAGATGGTGTATTGAACTCTCGACCTCGCCTCTGGGTCGTATATCGACTCGTCCTAACGGACTCGTCGATATATTTTGCCCAGAGACGAGGTCTCGACATCAATACACCATATGGAAAACCCACTTGGTGGCAATAACCTATATGCATGGAGTGTAAGAACACTCGACGCACGTGCGAACTTTGGAAAGAGCGTTTCGAACACGCACTCGGCAAAAACAGATATCAAACTACTTCGATTTATACACAAACGGAAGTCACTGTTTTTGGTAACATTGATTAAGTCAACAAAAGTAACTGATTTATTAATCAAACGTTGTTTTAATCCCGCGGATCACCCAACAACGGTGCTATATTTTTGTTTGTGTGCAATATTTGTTTGTGGAGGAAGCCTGAGTACCCAGAAAGAATTACCGATCAGCGACGGGCAACTTCAGACTCTTCAACTTACTAACTTTGCACAAGCACCGTTAACATCGGTTGAAGGCGAATGTAATATTGACGCGCAAGTACGCTTTAGTACCCAGCGCCTCCGTACCCCGTGGGCAATCGGGATTAAGTGTCTTGCCCAAGGTTACAACGTAGTTACCGCCAGTAAAGATTTATTTAAAAACTAGACTGGTTCCAGGCCATAGCGCCGTCGAATTCCTAACAGATGTAATTCCAGCAGAGGCGGAAACAACTCAATAAATGTGTGTGTGTGTGTGTGTGGGGGTGGATGGGGGAACGTCCAAGACGAACTGAACCTACGATGGTTCGATCCGGTGAGCCAAAATTTAAAGATGGATCCACACAAATGCCATTGCTTTGATTCCCAGATCACGAAGACAGCGACGGCAAATGTTGGAAAATGTGTCAGATGGGGTGGAGTTGAGATGGGGTGGGGTAGGGTCATTTACTTTATTATTTTATCTGACGCTTCTCCCGGTCATTAAGTCCATTTACACTATGTTTGGCCTTTGTTGTTTTGGGGTTCATTACTCAAGGAATAGACAGAAACAAACGATCATTCCTTATAATTAAACGCGAGGGGCAATAAATTTAAACACTCTCTACTTTGTGGAGTTAAAATAAAAACCAGGTCGCATCATGCTTCCTTGTGATAACTGAATAAAAAAGGCATATGTTTCTAAAATTCTGTTTGAAATAACGACACACTTCGCTGAGACATGTTCTTGTGTCATGAAAACTTTTATTGACCAATGAATTGCGCAAGTTAAAAGGAACGTCATAGGTTCCCGTTCCACTTGACGGGAGGGTACTGTCATTCAAAGCAACACTGAGTTAAATTTAATTCTGATTTTGACCATTTCTTGAGAAACTGAAAGCACATTTTGTAAATGTGGAGTTCGATATAAACCCAGATGACATGAAATTGATTGAACTTTGTCTCAGAAAAAGTTCGTTCAGGCTATTTGTAAATTGGAAAGTTTTGTTCGCGTGAGTTTCGTTTTGGAGTATTATGACCGGCCATTATTTACGTTTGGTTTGGGTAAAACGATTTATTTATTTATTGGTGTTTACATACTTATGCACAATGGCTAATCGTGACCTTGACAGTTTTATGGATCGAGGAAGCCGGAGTACTCGGAGAGAACCACCGAGCAACGACGAGCAGCTGCCAGCTCCCCAACATTCTAACTCTGTTCAAGCTCTGCTCAAGCAGGGTTACAGCGGTTGAAGACACGTGCACCATCGACGTGTAGTACGCCTTAGCACGCGGCGTCATCGTTCCCCCCATATAGGCAACCGGGATAAAGTGCCTTGCCCAAGGACACAACGCGGGTCGTCCCGGACGGGGATCGAACTCGGGACCTCTGGCATAGAAGTCCAACAGTCTACTGCTGAGCCACAGCGCTCGCGGGCAAAACGATGAACACAGAGGATCACCTATTGCCTGTAAACAAATTCATCATGGAATAAAAAGCATAATAATAATAATAATAATAATAATAATTTCATTGTTTGTAACATTTTATTTTGAAAGTCTTTTTAATAAGATGAGATAAATATTAATTACTTTTCATGTTGAAACAATATGAGCGTGCAGGGGTTCTTTTCCATTCACACAGTGCAACGTAATTTTTAAGAGATATTGTGGCGTGGTTTAGGGCGGGCCTAAATGGGTTTTTTTTGGTTCATTGTGATATGAAAAGAAAAAAAAAGAAATACTTTAGCCAATCATTTTGCCTGAAAATGCATGAACAGAAAAAAAAAAGTTTAATTATTTTCATGTGACTTTATTAGAATACTAGTTATGTTTATAATATTAGTATTAATTACTATTACACTACTTGTTGATTTCTGTCACATGACTAGTTAATTCTTAAGCTATTGTTTGATTGTTATTATATAACTGGTTAATATTAAACAACTGGTCGATTATTATAATTCTAGTGGGGGCGCGGTGGCGTTGCGGTAACCGGTTTTCGTCAGATCACCGAAGTTAAACAACGTCGAGCCCGGTTAGTCCTCTGATGGGTGACCGTCTGAGCGATCGATTCGGACTCCCCGCGTTGTGTCCTTGGGCAAGGCACTTAACCCCGATTGTCCACATGAGGGCACGATGACGCCGTGTACTACGGCGTAAGGCACGTCGATGGTGCGCATGCCTTCAACCATTATAACCCTGCCTGTGCTGCAGTGCGGAGTTAAGATGTTGGGGAGCTGGCAGCTGTACGGTAGTTCTCTCCGGGTTCTCCGGCTTGCTCCACCCGTAAAACTGTCACGGTCAAGATTAGCCATTGTGCATAAGTATGTGACCTTAAACACCAATAAATAAATAAATAAATAAATAAATAAATAAATAAATAAATAAATAAATAAATAATTATAATTCTGGTTATTACATCGCGTCTTGCAAGAAATGTGTCTAGATCGTCTTGAATGGCAATTGGGGATGTCAATCTCCGCAATTCCAACTACACCCCACCGGGTGGCCACCGAATGCTCAACTTTAGGAACATCCATTTGCATCCTTCCCTGTGTTGTAATCCTCTGAGTGGTGTCTAAAAACCTCGAAAATGTTGAAGTAAGGGGTGTGAAACATCATGCCCGAAGTATATTGTAATGAAAATTGTCTTTCGATAAAGTTATCTCTCTTGAGTTATTAAACGTGCGAGGAAAGTCCAATTAAGAAGCAAGTAATTGTTAAGAAAAGACCACTGTCATCGGAAGGAAATAAAGTCAAGCTTCCTTTTGTTACTTTTAATAAACGAAAGCAACAGACAGCTCTCTGAGCTGTCTGTTGTTTTCGTTTATTGAAAGTTACAAAAGGAAACTTGGCTTTTATTGCAATGTAATTAGAAGCAACTCCTTCACAGACAGTCCGTCATTTAGAATATCTATCAGAACGACTTCTATCAACACTAAGTAAGTGACCATTTTGGTTCTTTATCTGCAGAATGTATTTTTACAAAAATTTGAAAATTTTTATTCTTACTAGGGAAAAAATAGCAAATCTCACCCCAAGTCTTTTATATTAATGGAAAGGACAATGTCTGTATTATATGTCATGATGCGCACACTGTTGATATAATGAATAAAAAAAAAAACAACAGAACATCAAAGGATGGTGAAAACGCCGTTTTCTTATTTTTAAATGGGTTTCAACACAGAATAATAGTGAAACATTAAAACTGATTGGCAAAAAATTGTAAAAAGCCAGCTTTTGTATTTTTATTCTACCCTACGAGAAAATGTCTGAAGTTTGCAAAATGATGCGCACATCGTTGATACAAACTCGTTAACATTTCGAATTTTCAATTTTTATATGAAATTCTCAAACTATTATTGTTAAATGTACAGGCAGCTTTCAGAAATTAAGGGTAGCTAACGTTCCAGTAAATCTATTCCACTTACGAAAATTGTCAGCCATGTGTCTCCACAACTCTGCCTTTAGGATATAAAAACCTCAAGCGACCCCATATACTACCTCGATGTTCGCATACTGCACTCACATTCTCCCACTCAATCGAAAATGAACACAGTTTGATGATATCAGTGGCACAAATCCAATTAATAGAGGACATAATTCAGACAACAGCCGATTGTTAACAAACAACTTGTATTCTTCTCACGTGGTCGTTAGGACCAATATCAACAGATCTGTCTCGTTGCCATTACAATACTTTTCGTCTCACTATTTTTAAGAGAGTGTTTCTGTAGTCAAACCTCATCTTCATCGTCTATTATCTCTGCAAAGGAAGAAAAATAACTTAAGAGCAGTCGCAAAATTATGAATGGCGCTCCAATCATCGAACGCCAACTCCAATCTGATAGTTCATTTTGCTTTAAGATAATGATAATATTATTGTCTCCCCTTCCCGTATAATCAGAAAATGTTCTGTTAATTAAAGTTGGTGATACTATAAAATTACAGTTGTGAAGTATTTCTCCAGTCAATATCGAGGTGAAACGAAAATGAAAACGAAAGCTACACAGGTTCCCTGTGTAGCTTTCTTTTTCATTTCCGTTACACCTCCACACTGACTCCGTGTGCACCAAACTATGAATCGAAGGATGTTCACACACGCATACGCATGTATTAATTTGCACACAGAAACAAGCACACCCAATCCTCTCTCACACATTTATCCTAACGCGTGCACACACACAACCCCCTCTCAAACAAAACTTATAACACACGAAGTTATGTGTTCACAAGCCAATTCATTCATCCGGATTTATTTGCAACATTTGCCAAATTTATATACAGACACTTCAGGGAAGTTTCAACTTTGGGCTTAAGCCAAATATTTCATTTTATCAACCAACAGAGTATGATAGAGCATTACTTGTTTACTAACTCCGATTTTACGGAAATACAACGTGAAGATGCCCCAACCAGCAAGCTTACGTACCACACATGCATATCCCATCTACAGCATCGCAGAAAGAGTTTACACATAATTACACTTATCCCCTTCCACAAGTCACAGAATTATTTCTAGTTTCCTAATAAAACTGCTATCAAAAGCAATAAAGTCACAGAGAAGATTGCCTTAAGAATCATATTTTGGAAACCAAGTGTTTATTGATACTGTATTTCAAACATAACCTGACAAGACAATAAAAAGTTATCAAATGAACGATATACATTGAATCTCCAACGAGTCCATTGGTTATAGTGAAATTGACGAAACGCATCAAATACATTTTGAATTATGCATTAGGTCTTGGTCGAGCCAAGAGAAACAAATACTTGAGAATTTTACAGTTACAGTTCTTTGAAAGGAGTCTTTGCCACTAGTGCACTTCTAGTATAAAGGGGGATGCGCTGCACCCTAGTCTTTAAGCTCCAGGAAACCACCCCCACTTCCGGCACCGTAGGTAAGAAAGTCACACAAGAACGCATCTGTTTTGTTGTTATGGATCTCTGAATGACGTGACGTGAATGAAATGCTTTCGACACAAAACGACGTCAAGCAAAAATGTAAACAGATAGACGAAGGTGATATTTTTCTTTAAAAATATCAACCCATTCACTCCAAGTTGAATCGTGGTATAAATGCAGAATACAACTGGGGTAGATTATGGGTGGGGGGGGGGGGGGCAGGGATCAACGTACCCTGTTGGAGTTTTTTCTGTATTTCACGTCCGTTCAACCACCCTCATTGTATTCTGTATTGTTAATGACCCCCCCCCCCCCCTCCCATTTCGTGTTTATTTTGTTCCCTACCCATGGCCATCCAACTCTTTTTTCTTCACGGAAAATATAAGCATAACGAGTTGAGGGGTTAAAATAAAACTATTAAAATACCGACCCCCCCCCCGCACACACACACAAATGTAATTAAAATGGTAAATACAGGCTAACCGAGACATACAAGCAAAATTCCCATTTGTTGGTTTTTGCATTGCAACTTCCAAAACATGAGACGTGTTTGCAAGATAAAAAGATGACTTTTTTGTTATTTTGGAAAAACGCATTGTAAGTGTCGTCTGCTTGCTGTGTAAGGTTAAAGGTTAAAGGGAGCTACTTTCACTGTTTTAGTTTGTTGAATAGAGGACAATTTTATTGAGGCAATCATAACATTAAATTCGAGACTTCAACAAAAACAACTGTTATTTTTTATCTGTAACCCTTCTTCCTGTGATGTTTTTCAGTTACTTCTCTTCAGTCTCTTTTCTTCCCGTCACCTTTTCCAGAAAGGATTCGCTGACTTGCTGTGGACTGACATGACACAAAGATTCCATGCCGGAACATTCGATTGAAAGGGTTCAGATTCAGCTCCGGTACCATTAAACAATCTTCCAGTCGGCGAGCATTCAAAGATTCGACATTTAAAGTTACATTCTCCAAATAACTGCTTCAGGCAAAGCTTTTTCGTATAATTTGTGTTAAATAAACGTATCCGAAGTTTGATTCATGTCGTTCGCTAACTGCGTTGAAACAATTATCAATGTAGCTTTCAGTTGGCGATGTGTAAATTGAAACAATA
Source organism: Pictodentalium vernedei (assembly GCA_031216915.1). NCBI lineage: Eukaryota > Metazoa > Mollusca > Scaphopoda > Dentaliida > Dentaliidae > Pictodentalium > Pictodentalium vernedei. Next base: position 99,833,148 of record CM062290.1, on the reverse strand, counting down.
ATGAATGTGCGGCGTTGATCATTAATGAACTTACTTATGGCGGATCGAAAAATTGTGATTGGATGAGGCGTGGAGTGCGACCTAAATCGTCAAGGAGTCATTTGCCACTGGCGTCCCTTGGAAGCTGGCAAGTTCGGCGTATCTGTTGTTGAAAAGTAGCCTGCTTTATAGGGTTTAACCCCGGGAACGTTTCCGAAAGCCGGTCACGATACCCAGGAAATCTTTTGCGCGGAACCGGAAATTACACATGGCAATGTTTGCGTGTTGAACTGAAGTTTTCAAAATTGAAAAACTGCCCCAACGAAACTTTGTAAGATTCCGTCAGCCCTTCCACGCCTGAACATTTTACAATCCTGCTTCCTGAAGAACATTTTTCACCAAATCACTGTAGCTGTCGATAAGTTCAGGAAGACTCCTCTCTTCAACAGCAAGACCTTCACTCGTTTCAAAGTTCAAACTCGCCTTCATTTTCAAAATTGCTAGTATCACTCACTATCCACTACCTCCTTCAACATCAACTTCTTCACTGCCGCCACTTGCTTCCTCTGCCTCAAGCAGATGAGACTGGTGACGGCAGTGAAGAGGGAGTTGAAGCCAGGGGGTAAGATAAGACTAGCGTTTTTAAAATAAAGACGAGTTGGAAGCGGGTTTGAGTTTTCACACTTCTCTTTGGAAAAACAACTTTTTCCGTATGGAGATGGCAGATTGCCAATAAAATATGTTCATTTTCACAAAATGAATGCGTCTTGTTACTCTCGTAAATTCACTTAATATTGTAAGGGACATTTCCCGTTTCTAAGTGTAATTTCATTCCGTTACTATAGAAAACCAGGAATATATTAAACCCTAGTATGTATGTGGGATGGGCTTTGTTACGTTTTGAATGGAATGGTACGCACTTCATGTAACTTCACACGCCGATCCCACATTCAAACACCGATGAAGTGACAGATAAATCCTATCAATTCTTATATAATATTTAACTCTGGTGTCCGTTTGACATTTCCCCGTTCCCGGTTCTGAGTGTAATTTCATTCCCGTTCCCGTTACTATAAAAAGCGGGAATATTTTGAACCCTAAGCCTGCTCCATAATATATTGTCCCAAACTACCTTCCCAAGAGGAGTAATTTTCCCTCCTACCACCTGTCTATTGCGATTCGCGTGTCCTGGGTGACGTCCATGGGTGAGGAAGATATATCTTACCCACCCCAGGTGATCGACCTTGGAAAAAAATTAATGATGGTCACGGTATTTCATCACCGTCTGCATTTTGTTAACCAAAACGGTACCCGAATTCTGTTCAGTTGTCACAGCTACTGTACCACCACCAACCCACTCGACAACGATTTCTCCTACCACGCGCCAAAAGACGTCATCACAATTAATAATTCCAAATATGACGCCACCAGAATGTCAGCTGTTTCACCTTTATGATGCTCCTTCTGAGTATGCAATTCATTATTCTCCACGATCAATCTGCAGATAATAAGTAAATTTTCATCACTGGAGAAATATTTTGGTATTGCAATGGCATGATGTGGCAGTGTGGTGGAGAAAATATCCTTGAGTGACATGGTTTACAATTTTCGTCATTGGAAGAGATTTGCGGGAACGTTGGCTCCCATTAAGTTTCCACAGCTGTCAGAAAATTTAACACTAAGTGTACAGGAATTTCATATAAAAATTTAAATTTCGAAATGTTAGCGAAATTGTACCATCGATGTGCGATCATTTCATAAACGTCAGGCATTTTCCTGTAGAGTAGTATAAAAACACAGAAGCTGGCTTTTACCATTTCCCCAAAAAGTTTGAACGTTTTTACTATTGTTCTCTGTTGAAACCCATTTCAAAATACGAGAAGGGCGTTTTCACCATCTTTTGGTGTTCTGTAACTTTTTTCTGTTCATTAGATTAACAATGTGCGCATCCTGACACATAATACATTGTCTTTTCCATTGATATAAAAGTCCAAGTGTTGATAATGGTAATTTTGTTTTCCTTGGAAGCATACAACTTGCAAATAACCGTAAGAACACATTCGCTAAACAACCAATAAAAATGGATACTTACTAAGTGTTGGTATGTGTGATACTGATAGATATTCTTAGGGACAGATTATCTGTGAAGTAGTTGCTTCTAATTATTAGCTTACGATAAACAGACATATTTCCTTTTATTGCTTTTAACCCTTTGAGACTTTAATTATCCCGACGTTCAAACGTCACTAGTAATTCAGTTTTTTTCTGTTCATTATATCAACAGTACGCACATCGTAATATATAATACAGATACTGTACTTTCCATTAATATGCAAATCTAGGAGTTAAGATTCGCTAACGTTTTCCTGGAAGGAATAAAAACTTGTAAATTACCGAAAAAACCCACATTCACTAAATAAAGAGGCAAAGTGGACTCTTACTTAGTGTTAGTTGGTTTGATAGATATTCTTAATGATGAATTATCTGTGAAATAATTGCTTCTAATTAGATTGCCATAAAAAAGATAAGTTTCATTTTGTAACTTTTAATAAACGAAACAACAGACAACTCCGAAAACTGTCTGTTGTTTTCGTTTATTAAAAGTAACAAAAAAGAAACTTGGCTTCATTTTAATCTGATGTCAAAGGTAGATTTCTCAACAATTACTTGCTTCTTAATCGACCCTTCCTTGCCCGTCTAATAATTGCAGGGGAGATAACTTTATCGAAAGTCGATTTTCATGACGAGATTATTATTATCCCTGATGGGGTGGCTGTGAGATTGGGAAATCCCACCCGAGGGCAAGATATTTGGGCCAGACACGAGGCATGCCGAGTGTCTGGGCCAAGTATCTTGTCCCGAGGATGAGATTTCCCCATCTCACACCCTCTTCCATCAGGGATAATTTGTCTCCCCCTCCCCCCCCCCCCCAAATCACTCCGACGTCATCAAAACTAACTAAGTGGCACGTGCTGTTATATCGAACAATTTTGTTGTCCATTGCTGAAAGAAATGATTTGCTTATCTGAAAGAACGCACACAAGTTCTGAATGTACCGCAGGCATATACCACAAAATTAAACCCTAACGCTGGCAAGACAGGGGTTAAAGATTTGTAGTGAAATGAACATTGAAATATTCCGATGACGTCAGTCGGGCGCGTGCATCAGTCGATTATTATCTATCAATTATTTCTGTTTTCTTCGACAAACGTTCGTCTGCTAATATTTCCGAAACGTGACGGCATGTTGTTTGTTTACGGAAGAACGTGCGATGATTAAATGGTTCGTGCGCTCATTAAATATGCTAATAAGCCGGTCACGTGGGTCATGTGAAATATAGTTTTATCTCACATGGCATTCTCACGTGAGACATGCATATCTTGCAAAGGTAATAATAACACTTTGGCCAGCCGCTGATTTGTCGCGGTTCTCGGACGAGAAGGCCTTGGTTACCCCTGAACTCCCAACTGCCTCCCTGTTCCCACGCTTCTCCTCTCCTCCCAACATTCGGAGACGAACTGCTTGATGACATCCCTTGCCCCATTCTTCCCAATCTCTCCGATTAGCACATTAACCCTCTCCTTTGAGTCTCCCCCTAACCGCATGTCCTTCATTCTCCCATCCCACTTCCCCATTATACTCCCATTGAATCTCATTCTTTTAGACTGATACTTTGGGCATTCTAGAAGGAAGTGTTCCAGGGTCTCCACCATGCCCAAGTTACACAACTGGCACTCCCTTTCACCGTCTTTCCCAATTTTTCCCCTCAGCTCCAGGGATCGCGACCTCAGCTTGAACAGCAGTGACCCCCCAAAGGTGCCATCAAGGTACTCTTCAAAACCTGGCCTCACTTTATCACGCAGGCCACCCAAAGACCTCTTTGATTTGACCCCCTCTCGCCAATTACGGTTACAATCCTCCATGACCCTTTCTCTGACGATTTTTTTACCCTGGTTTGCCCCAACGTCCAGGTCCGAGATCTCCAATGAGTAGTTCTCTACTAGCTCCCTCACTTGGACCATCCACCCCGTTTTGAAATTTGAGTTGAAAATTCGCAGGAACATTACTTTACACCATCGGCTGTCGGGGAGATTCACCAAATAATTAAGATAACCGAGTTTCAACAGGTCTATCCTGTCCTTGATCCTCATCCACCCAAGCTCACCCCTGATTGCTTCTAGCGCTGCGGCATTACTCGACCCCGTTATCCATCGGCCTGCATCGTTCTGTAAGATTTCCAAGCTCTTTACGGCCGTCTGGTTTAGGGGTACCACTTCCGTACCGTATGTTATACTTGGCAGCCCCACCATTTCCCAAATGGTTTTCCCCACGAAAACCTTATTGAAACTGTTTCTCCCTATAAGTTTCATTTGGTTAAGGATTCGCTTCCCCTTCAGAATCAATTTATTTGTGTGGTTTCGGTAGATGCCTCTTCCTGTAATGTTTATATTTACCCCCAAATACTCGTAATCACCTGTCTCTCCTACACTGAGAAGTTTGCTGCTCCCTTCCGGAATGCAGAACTCACCCACTCTCCACCTTCGAGTGGGGTCCACTTTGCGGTCCACAGGTATAACTTTGCTCTTGCTTTCATTAAGTTCGAGTCTCCATTTGCTCCCATATTTCCCAACAATTCCCAGCATTTTCGTTAGCCCCTCTTCGCTTTCTGACACTAGAACCATATCGTCTGCAAAAAATAGCCCTGGGATCTTCAAGTCCCCAACTGCTACCCCCTCGTCACTACGCAGGAGTTCATCTCCTAAACCTTTGATGTACAATGCAAACAGGATTGGCGAAAGGATACACCCCTGTTTTAGGCCTATCTCCATAGGCACACGTTTTGATGTAATGTTTCCCAGGCTAAGTTCACTCTGTACATCTTTATATAATGCTTTCATAATTCCAACAAACTCGCCTCCTAAGCCCAGAGCCTCCAGCTTGCGCCACATACCCTCCCTCCATACTCTATCGTATGCCTTTTTGACATCCAAAAAGGCCATAAACATCTTTTTCTTTTTTGCTTTCGCGGATTCTATCATTTGGGATAGCGTGAAAAGATGGTCGGTTACTCTCCTTCCCTTCCTGAAGCCATTCTGGATTTCTCCCAAAAACCCTTCTCCTCAATCACCTCCTCTAGTCTCCCATAAAGGACTTTACAAAAAACCTTTCCAATGTTGCTACTGACAGAGATCCCTCGATAGTTATCCAAAACGACTCTTTCCCCCTTTTTGTGAATAAATGTCACTTTGCTTTCCCTCTACTCCTTTGGGACCTCTTGTTTTTCTATGGCTAAATTGAATAGGGCAGTTAGGCTTTCCAAGAGTTCCTCTCCCCTTTTTGATAAACTCGTTAGGAATTTCGTCCACCCCTCCCGCTTTTCCATTCCTCAATTTTGAGATCACCCTTCGCACCTCCTCAGTTTTGATTTCGCTGCACACGAAGTCCGAGAGATTTTCCTCGACCTGGTTCGGACACTCCGGTGGGTTTCCCATGCCCCATCGCTTATCGTTTACCTTTTCCCAGTGCTTGACTAGTTCTAATGCGATTTGATCCCGCTCTTCTGTAACTCTGCCATCTACTTTAATGCTCTGTGGGTTATTCCCTTTGTTACGTTTGTTCACCCATTTCCAAAATACGCTCGAACTCGACCCCCTGTCGTTCTTATCGTCCTAATAAGACTGCTATTTCGCACTCTCCGGTTGTCGTCTTTAATCTTGTTTACTTTATTTCGTGCTTGTTGGTATTCTTCCTTTGCTACCATGGCCTCATTGCTTTCCACCCCAGGAAGTGGGGGAAGTCGGGGAGAAAACGTCATCGAAAGTCGATTTTCATGACAATATAAGTCAGTGATGTGTGGGCTGGGTAAATCTCACCCTCGAGAAAGCTATACGGCCCAGACACTTGGCTTATCCCCCATCCCCCACCCATCCACAGCGCCGCACACCACTTGAAGATAATAAAAGTCTCAGTGCAATGAGTTTATTAAATGTTTTGTTTTGACTAGGCCATTTCAACCTTGTATCTCTAGAGTCACCGAAGTACTTTTTTGTGGAATTTTTGTAAGCACCATTCGATTATTCTTTCAACTCTGGAGAGCGACATTTATAATTTAGAATCCTGGCGAACTATAATGGAATGTTTATATCGATACATGGAAGGCTACGATTTTTAAAAGTGGCTTAGTTTTGCCTTGGCAGGAGGGGTCGGGTGGAGTGGTGAATTTGTGAAGTTCTGATTCATCAATATTTTTTCCTTTTTTTTTATAGTACTGTACAATGCAAAAAGCGCACAACCTGTGCAGTGTGCAGAATTTGACGGGAACGCTCTTTTCGTTCGTGTGGTGGTAAAGCAAATTTAAATCTACGCGAACGAATGACCGGTTAGCCAAAAGTTGCATCTTAAATGGTAAAGTTTGAGTCACTTAACTGGTAGAGTGCTAAATTTATTCTCAGCCTCAAGATTTGTTCACACATTTTTTGTCTTGTAACAATTCATGGGAGAGTCCCTATGCACACTCCCATAAATTGTAACCATGCAAATCGAGGGAGATGAAGTAATTTTACTTTCAATATAACATGAAGGACATCCACAGAATATGAAACCTTTAACTTTAGGTACCTGCCGTTCAGAATAAAGCCCAAATATGGGCTTCTGGCAATCTACCAGTTTAGCTGCCTTTCTTGTGTCTTGATAGATTTTTAGACTTTTTCCGTGAGAGGCTATATATATTTCAATTCCATGCTAATATATGAATACTTGTTAATGATAAAAAGCAGTTTCTCAAGAATTTTTACATAGCCGAGCATTTGGTTAGACATCTCCAACCCATTTGAACGGTCAGTCGGTTAGTGTCATTTTTGAAATTTTGCACACTGCTGTGTATATCCCATACGGGTAACAAAGTAATCCCCCCCCCCCCCTGTTTACAAACCAATCGAAGTTTTGACAGATGATAATCGCTTCATGCTGAACACGTAAGAATTCAGGCATCACTGGCGTAGGAAGCATATCAACTATTTTATTGTTTTCACACTACCATTTCTTGTCATCACATTTCAAAGGAAACATTTTAAGATTTTTTTTTCCAAATTTGACATATTGTCCTCTGAGTTCCAGTAGGCACATAGAACACATTGGAACTCAGGGGACGATATAGCTTTTTAGTGATAAAATGATGAAGGGTATTGCGAACCAGCTATATCAGAAATATTTCTTCTAGAGTTATTGTCCTTGTTAGATTTAAAATTTCTTGTACCATTCATTGCCATCACATCTAAAAGAAATCCATTCAAGCTGCGGAATGGGCTCGTGTTGAAAATTATAAAATTGTTGGCTGAAGAAAAGTTGATTCAGAGTTGGCTGTAGACTTGACACCATCCATGATATTTCAAAGGTGTACGTAGCGGGGACTTTGATCTGGGTACATTACAGTACAAGCAACTACAAATTAGTTTATAAAAATGACTGAAGCAGGGTTTGCAAAGTACCGTCAGTTCCACTGTTGTCGGAAACGGTACCGAGAAGGCATATCTAATATTCCGATAATGCAAGTAAAAAGTCGATCGCAGTCGATTCGTGTAAACTCTAATCGGTAAAAAAGAGTGAACAGTGATTTTGTGGGTCAAATTCAATCAATAAACACGTGTTATTTTGGCTGAAAAACTGAAAATCTATTTTTCAGTTTGTTGTTTGCAGCAATTTTCATCAATGTCTGCAATCCCGCGTGTTCGAACTTGGAATCAATTGGCACCCTAATAGTAAAACACAGTAATAATTTGAAGTAGACTATATAGACTTCACCTATCCGACATCCTATAGTCCGTTTTAAACGTGTCGTACCCTGATTTCCAATATGTTCTATGTGCCAGTAGGAGACGGGGTGGCGGGACTTTAGTCTTTGAAGTTCCAATATAATGGAAACATTCAATTAACACTTTACTGCCTGTGTAGATTCCGTCGTGTCACTCGTGTATCGCATTCACATATAATAACTACGAGTACCGGAACAGTCGGTTCTGAAGGATGGGAATCGGTACCGATTAAAAGGCCGAGTGCCGCCGGTATCGGTATCGGTTCCAGTACCGATTCGTCACTGAAGTAGCCATTGTTTTACCGAGTATGTATGTGGCATGGGCGTGTTTCGTTTTATTGGAATGTTACGCACTTCAAACACCGATACCACATTCAAACCCCGATCAAGCGACATATAATTCATATCAATTCTTATATAATATTTACCTTTGGTGTCGGATTGAGGTCATAACCTGTGTTTTGGGGGCAAACATTGTAAAGGACAGTGATATCTGAACTGCGATTTTTGTGAATAGCGCTAGTCGTCTTTTATTCCTGTTACCTTGGATGAAAGGTAAATATGAACAAATTGCCAAAAATCTTTAAATAGCGACATTGTAGTTGAGCACTGAGATGTATAAGACAAATCCGCAGAAGAAAATTAATTATTTATTTCGGATTTTATATATAGCCTCTTGAAGGCGCGGGGACGTTGCGGTAACCGGTTCTCGTCAGATCCCCGAAGTTAAGCAAAGTCGGGCCCGGTTAATCCTCGGATGGCTGACTGTCTGAGCGATCGATTCGGACTCCCGCGTCGTGTCCTTGGGCAAGGCACTTAACCACGATTGTCCACATGGGGGCACGATGACGCCGTGTACTAAAATGTACTGCACGTCGATGGTGCGCGTGTCTTCAACCAATCTAACCCGCCTGTGCTGCAGTGCGGAGTTACGATGTTGGGGAGCTGGCAGCTGCTCGTCGTTGCTCGGTGGTTCTCTCCGGGTACTCCGGCTTCCGCCACCCGTAAAACTGTCACGGTCATGATTAGCCATTGTGCATAAGTATATGACCTTAAACACCAATAAATAAATAAATAAATAAATAAATAAATAAATAAATAAATAAATAAATAAATAAATAGCCTCTTCAATCTTAACACCATTGTCTATCACTGCTAATAGGGAGCGTATGCTAGAGGTCCCGAGTTCAATCCCCGTCCGGGACGACCCGCGTTGTGTCCTTGGGCAAGGCACTTTATCCCGGTTGCCTATATGGGGGCACGATGATGCCGTGTACTAAGGCGTACTGCACGTCGGTGGTGCACATGTCTTCAACCGCTGTAACCCTGCTTGAGCGGAGCTTGAACAGAGTTAGAAAGTTGAGGAGCTGACAGTTGCTCGCCGATACTCGGCGGTTCTCTCTGGTTACCCTGTTTTCCTCCACCCGTAAAACTGTCACGGTCATGATTAGCCATTTGTGCATAAGTATGTGACCTTAAACGCAAATAAATAAATAAATAAATAAATAAATAAATAAATAAATAAATAAATAAATAAATAAATAATCACTGCTAATCGGACAATTTGTAAATATTGTTCTTTATCTATCAGACAATTATGTCAAACTCTACAATTATTTTTTTATTTATATATTTAGAATACTTGACTGAAAAAGGGGGAAAAGGTGGTAAGGACAAGTTGTCTGACCTCTAAGCTGGTTCCCAGGAACGCACAAAATGTTAATGAATTTATTTATTTATTGGTGTTTAAGGTCGCATACTTACGCACAATGGCTAATCATTACCGTGACAGTTTTAGGGGTGGAGAACCGCCGAGCAACGACGAGCAGCTGCCAGCTCCCAGCATCGTAACTCCGCACTGCAGTACAGGCGGGGTTAGATTGGTTGAAGACATGCGCACGACGACGTGCAGTACGCGTTAGTACACGGCGCCATCGTGCTCCCATGTGGACAACTGGAATTAAGTGCCTTGCCCAAGGACACAACGCAGGAGTCCGAATCGATCGCTCAGACGGTCACCCATCCGAGAACTAACCCGGCTCGACGTTGCTTAACTTCTGTTAATGAATTAAAAGTAATTCACCTGGACGGCAAGAGCGAAGCTCTCGGCCGCCTACTCGTTAAATTTTATTAGAAATTCCCGCTGTTATGGCATGGAACCAGTCTAACCCTTAAATAGTTCATCGTATATGTTTAGATTCACTCGTCTGGAATATTCCATTTGGTCTGAAATGCGAACCTTAGGTTCGCTTTCCCGACCAATTGATATATTTCAGATAACTGAATCTAAAAATACCACAAACGAAGCCTCATTACAGTCGTGGTTTTTTGATTACGCGGCGTAGTTCCTTTAACTGTGTTAATTAATATATTGATGGTTTCAAAGTGAATTAGGTACTTATTGATTGGAATATCTGTAACTGGATCACAAAAGAATGTTGTTTGTAGATCTCTGTGAGTGAAGGAAAATAACATTACATCAACGGTAGTTTGCGCGAAAACGCCATGAAAGGTGGGTAAACAAACAGCCCAAAACAGCATCACAAGTGTCAATAATTAGCAACTTATGTGATTACTTGATAAACACGAGAAGGCTATCGTCAGTCGCTACATTGATACGTGAATAAACAAAGTGGGAATCACTGTGTTAGCCGTGTATAGATTTCAACTGACTGTGTATGGCATGCACATTACTTACACAGGATTTTTTAAATGCACTGAAATTCTTGGAAGTTTCTGGAGATAATATGTACATAAAGAGACAACCCCAACACAAATGTACAGAGGGTGTATTTCTTCGTCCCTCAGAATCCACATGCATACTTTGCAAAAATAAATATCGAGTGGATACGAACGGTAAAACCTGTGACTTTCAAAAGTTTTCAATACTTGAAATATCATAACGTGACTTTCGAATTCACCCCTTCACGTACCCACGTGACGTCTGTAAATATGACGTAAGAAAATTCCGATTTTAACCACAATGTGTCCAAAATGGCCGTCAAACGTGGTCATTTTTGAAATCCTAGATCTCATAACTGACAAATGAAGGGTTAACATAATTATGTTACATCACTGTCCTCCATGATCATAGTGAAATGACATATATCCACAGATGCTGGGCTATTCCGTTTAGAATCAAGTGATTTTAGGCATGGGTTGGATGGAGTTTTCATTTAACCCTTTACCTAACATGAAAAGCAGACGACACTTGCAAAAAAAATTCTTGAATAATTAATTTTTTTCATTTTTTGTCTCAAAAACATAGGTTATGACCCCTCGTTGGAACGAGCTCGACGAGCTCGTTCCAACGAGGGGTCATAACCTATGTTTTTGAGTCAAAAAATGAAAATATTTTGAAAATTAATTGGCGATTTTTGAGAATAGCGCTGGCCGGTTTTGGCCGTTACGTTGGGTAAAGGGTTAACGTTTTGTTAACCCTTTTCCAGGACAATATCGGTAACACGCACACCTACATGTTCAGAAATATAGGGCTGAAATTTTGTAAATTCCTTCAAAGGGTTTAATGTTTTTGTACGCCAGGAAAAGCCTGTGATTCTACAGAATCACTCACCTAGTTTTCTGTTTGAAATTTCCAAAGAGCAATTTCGGAGGCTGGGATTAAGACATGACACAGTGAGTGCGATGTACGGGGACTGGATTCAACGAGGCGAGCTGAAGTTTTTCCATATTTCACGCGCTCACAAGGCGCGCGTGAAATACAAGAAAACCTCCCACAAGGGCCGTTGATTCCTACCCAACGTACTCTAACGGAGTTGTGTTCTGTATTTATACCACGATTCAACTTGAAGTTAGTGAAGGAAGCTGATAATTTAAAAGAAAAAGTTCACCTTCGGCGGTCTGTTTACATTTTTGCATGACGCTGTTTTGTGTCAAAGCATTTCATTCACGTCATAACGGTCTGCTTACTTTTCTGCTTGACGTTTTTGTGTCAGAACATTTCATTCTTTTGTTTAATTTTTTTTATTATTAACGACACATTAACAGCCAGGGTCATATCATGTCGGTGACAATATCTAGGAGGCATACCGAATATCATTTGCTGCATCATCCGAGCCCCGCAGTAGCATGATGTGGGCGAGCACAAGAGGGAGAGTCCCTCTCTAATTGGAGGAGGGTCCGGGCCTTCCGCGGGAAAAAGTTGGAAATTCGAGAACCCCCACCCCACCCCCACCCCCACAATTTACTTGATTCTCAGTCCGTTTGTGTCTAAAATTTATAAGTTGTGAAAAGCTTCAATAATTCGGCCACAATGTGGCCTAATTATTGAAGCCTTTCACAACTTAAAAATTATGGACACAAACGGACTCAGAATCAAGTAAATTGCTAGATATTAAAATTTTTTCCCTGATATTCCCTATATGGGTGAACATAGTGTGTGGGGGTGTGATTGGGCATGACTGAAATTTGGGGGGCATGTGCCCCCCGCCCCTTCTCCTCAGCCCCCCCCCCCCCCCCACCGGCTTCACCACTGCTAAGAATTGATAAAACCTTGAGATTTGAGAACAAACTGATATTGTCAAAAGGTTCAAGCTATTATGCAAGCACTTCGGGAGGATCATGCAGCTGCCAGGAATCTGTGCTAAATTGAATTTTTGTTTGATTGGTTGACCTTTTAACAAAATAACTCTAACAGAACAGCAAAAAAACCTGAGTTCAGTTGCATTTTTCATCAATTAGATTAAATTAAGTCAATTCAGATAGCTCAGATTGCCCATTAATAATTTAGAATGGAGAAAATATTGTCAAGCAAAGATTTGCAGAATGAGGAGCAACCATCAAATGAAAAAGTTTTTTTTTGAAAAATCTCGCATGAAAATGACAAATTCTGTCTTTGGAGATCGTGGCTGTCATATCTTTTCTTGACATCGTAATATTGACTGACAGTTGAGATGAGTGTCACGTCATCAGTAATTCCTGCAGTGCATCCACAATTTCGAGAGAACTTTAAGAAATTTGTTTGTGGTGTAGCGCATGCAGAATCATAAATTTTCACACGATTGGGATCCAACTAGAATATGTTTTTAGTACACGCCTGTTCTGTGAGATCCCAACTACAGGAACACTAAACCATGCGGGAAATGAAAATCCATTCCACACGCATGCGGAACAGAAATCGGTGACGGACTGTTTTTAAATTGACGCGATATTTCACTGGAATTTTCTACAAATCGTGCACCGCAATTACAATTTGAATCCCTATCGATAGCTAAAAATCGTCTCCCGAGTTCCAATGTGTTTTATGTGCCAGTAGGCTGCCAGTAGGCTGCCAATAGGCACAAAGAACAGATTGGAACTCACGGGACGAAACAAGTAACACGGGTTCCCCTCGCAAATTTGGTTGACGATAAAAGGTGTTCTTTTTGTTGATAGTTGTCAAATAAATTTCTGAGCGTCCTTCTAATAATTATTTTTATAGATGGGAAGGCGTGTAATAAACACAGAACGACACGTGCTTGTGAATGGGTTACACAATGTGGCACTTGTGCCACCGCGGGCCCCTCGTTTTCCCCTTCCGCGCTGGCTCTCGTGCCATATCGATTAACCCATTCGCAAGCGCTTGTCGTTCTGTATTTTAAAGGTCATAATTTGATTCTTGTTTATCACATAATCACCACCAAATAGCTCAGTACAGTACGGTAAATAAAGCTCATAACACGGCCAATACGGAAATGTCGTCAGAAATCGACTCGCAACGTGAAAACCAAAAAAACAGACAATTGCAAAAAAGAAGAAGAAAAAAAAAAAAAAAAAAAAAAAAGAATTCCTGAATAACTACACATTTCCATTTTTTATTCGGAAATATAGCTTATGAAACATCATTGGCTCGAGTTAAACTAGCTCATATGGGTCATAAGCTTTATTTTCAAGGCAGAAGTTGAAAAAATAACGAAATTTGGTTGGCGATTTTGTGAATAGCACAAGTTAGTCGTTACGCGCGGTGAAAGGTTAAATTACTCATTATGTGATAAAAAGAATCTTGTCACTAAAATCGATCTGAGCCTCGGAAAACCTCGGCTCAGGTCGATTTTAGTGAACTCGGTACATAAATTTCTAATTTAATAAGTATTCATTGGAGATCCTCAATTTATAACTCAAGAACACGACCAGACTGGTCAGTCCACCCCGAACCCAGGATCATTTACTTGCCGTACAAATGGTAGTGTAGAGAACAAACAGTGATTACACGGTAAGACTGGAGCTCATGTACAACCACATATATCTAAACAACTCAACTCATTGGGCACAAAGAGAAGAGTTCCCACTTTATGCCATCTTTCTGTCGAGTGTTTGCAATTTTTTGCGACACTGGAAATCCTCGATTGCCTTTTAAACCAAATATTTTTATGCCTAAGAAATATACAGAACGAAACACGTGTGTGAATGTGTTAATCGATATGGCACGAGTGCCAGCACCGAAGGATAGAACGAGAGGCCACAGGCCTCGAGTCGAATATCATACTATTCAAAAAAGTAGGGGATATCCAAACTGATGTTGATATTTTCGGAAAATGATATTTGATACGCGTGATTGGACACATCAAAATGTTACCAAGTTTAGTGTGGATCAAGAATGTCACCGGCCCACGAAAACTTCGTGCAGGTTTTTCGCACGAGCTCCGCGTTAATGTCTGTGGGGTTCGTTTTGAAATTTTCATTTGTACTGGACGGGCTTTTTCGGATGTCTCATCATTCTTTTCTTGGTAGAAATTCGTTCATCAATAGTTTCGGGTCGAAACGTAACTTTTGTGGTACGCGAAGACTGACGCGTGACGAACGTTTACGTTCCGTTGGAATGTTGGAAGCTGGCAAAAGACAGACTGCAGTGACTCAGTTCTCAACGTTACTCAATCAGTGATTAGCAGGTTGTGGTCACGCTGCCGTCAGACAGACAATGTTGGTGACAGACGTCGGTCAGGTCGTCCAAGTGCTAACAGGATCATTTCTTCCGAACCACAGCATTACGAAACCGCCATCAGTGTGCCTCAGAAATTGGACAGCAGCTGCACCGAGCGACAGATGTGCGAGTCAGTGAGCAGACTATCCGAAATCGCCTACACAGCAGGAATTTGTACTCTCGACGACCTCGAATAATTCCACGTTTGACTGAACGTCACATCGCAGCAAGGCGTAATTGGCGTGGAGCACGACAGCGCTGGGATAATCCTCGGTGGAGAAACGTTATGTTTTCCGATGAATCGAGGTTCACTCTCGACATCCACTACAGGCGAAACAGAGAGTGACGACGGCAGAACGAACGATACCATGACGTAACCGTTAGGCAGCACGATCTTTTTGGTGGTGGATCGGTTATGGTGTGGAGAGGCATGACCATGACAAGCAGAACAGCATTACATGTCATCCAACGGCGTGTCACAGGGCAGTACTACCGTGGCAACATGTTAGCAGCTCATGTGGTGTCATTTGCGCGACGTCACAGCCGTCGATTCATTTTCCAAGATGACAATGCAAGAGTACAGAGGGCCCGTGTCTCTACAGAGTTCCTCCAGGTGCAGAGCATCACAACACTAACTTGGCCAGCACTAAGTCCAGACCTTTCACCAATCGAGCACGTCTGGGTTATGCTAGGCAGGCGCCCACGGCAACGCCAACAGCACACTACCAATGTCCAGGACCTCGCCGCTGCATGCAGAAAGAATGGAATGACACCAGCCAAGCTGATATTGGACGTTTGGTGACGAGTATGCCACGTCGGATCCGCGCTTGTCTCGCGAACTGGGGAGGATTTACAAGGTATTGAGGTCTTGGACTAAATGTGGTAAATTCTCTGACTGACCGTCCATGTCTTCTTCAGCTCAGTGCCTGGAATGTGTGCTTGTCAGACACCCAACTATCACTGAAATCATTCACCAGTTTTCACAGTGCAATGCCTCAACTGTCTTTTTGATGAAAATATAAATATATTTCTTCATATATCTCACTTTTTTCAAATAATCCCTACTGTTTTAATAGTATATAAGGTCTGTATCTTATAGACACGCCTTCACGTCTATAAAACAATTATTAGAAGGACACTCAGCAATTCATTTGACAACTATCAACACAACGAATACATTTTATCGCCAACCAAATTTGGAGGGGAACCCAAGTTACTATTTTGTCCCCTCTATTGCCTACTGGCACATAGAACACATTGGAACTCGGGGGACGATTTTCAGCTGTCGCTAGCGATTCAGATTGTAATTGCGTTGCACGATTCGTAGAAAATTCCAGTGAAATTTCGTTTCTATTTGAAAATAGTCCGTCAACGGTTTCCGTTCCGCACATATGGGCGGAACGGATTTTCATTTTCCGCCTGGTTTACTAATGCTGCAGATGAGGATTTCATAGAACAGGCATTTAATAAATACGAATATGTTGATAATGTGCACAATTATTTCGGCATTGCAAATTGAAAAATTACAATATTCTTTATTATTATTGTCGAAAAAAGTGCTGATAATGGAAAGGTGATATCTTGTCTCCAGTTTTCGTGCTAGTCATTCATTGAGTGTTTAATCACGTGATAGTTGCCACGTGATCATCCCTAGGTCTAAGTGCGGAATCAATTGGCTTCTTTGCCAACATAATCGGCTCACGTTTTGTGGATGTACTTGGCATATGGAAACAATCGGCCTTGCAGACCTATTCAGTTGAAACAAACGAGGGATGAAACTTGTTAAGTTTAGTAAGAATAAAACGGCCCATATTTTTACCCCGATAAAACAACACATACTTTTTTAATGTTTACATAGAGGATCTCCAACGAGTCCCAAGTTTTTATCGACATTTACAAAACGAGCTCAGTAAATTAGGTCTGGACTGAGTTTTAGTGAGGTCTGGACCTAATTTACTAGACGAGTTTTGTAAATTTTGATATAAACAGGGGACAAGTTGAAGAGTCTACAGACACAGACAATGGACACATAAATGGAACTAAACGAGAAACAAACAGCAGTTTGTTTAGCGTCTATCGGAAAGTGAGTTGTCGTTCTTGGACTAACTACTACCGATTGGTATTTGCGGTATTGTAAACATTACAACTTGGATTGATAAATTGTCAAATTTCGCCTGGGGCGAACAACACGGAATACCTTGGGACCCCCGATATCAAATCACCCCAGTCGAGAATGGGTTGGTGGAGTGGGGTCCCGATGTGTTCTCCCCTAGGAAAAATGTGCTTGCCAATCAATATGATATCACAATCAACATCGGCTCGTACACTGCACATCACACAAATCAACAACACGACTGTTGAAAACTTTATCGTTGTACATGTAATTATGACACAGAATTGCGCGGTAGACTTTTTCCATTAATATGGTCGCAGTTTTGACAACGTTATTTAATTAAATCACAATGTACACAAACGAACACTCAGAAATACAGAATTTCGCATACCAACCGGAAGTAAGTCATATTAGTCTCTACAGCGTGGAAGAGTTCATAGAATCAAGTGGAGATAACCTATTTATCGATAGAGCCTATACAGTCTGCGATTACGCTACAACGTAAGATGCGTTATTTGTCCGCAGTGTCCGCGTCAGGAAATAGTCCAAATAAAGAATAGTTGTGATGCATTTAATGACACAAATTTAATGAAATAATTTTCAAATAACACCTAATTTCGGCCACGGACAACAAATATTTATCATTTCTCATCCCCCCGAGACTGCATCTTCGATTATTCCCCGATGCATTTTTAATGAATGGCCTAATAGCAGGAAGAAAGGTAAGATCATATGCTAAAATATGATTTAGATTAGTTGAATTAATTAATTAGTTTTACAGATTGTGGGTAAATAGATGCATAATCTGACCCAACTCAGGATGGTAAATTCTTAAGTACTTCCTCGACGAGAGCACGTGCACAAACACACACTCTTCTATTAAATTCGTTCGTGTCTTCTTTCCAGCTTATTTTTCCGCACCCAAGGACAATTCTAATCACAGGGTGCGTAAATGGAAACAGCTTGGAACAATGAAACACCAATCAACACTTTATGAACAATGGAGAGGAATTTTTCATATTACAGCTCCTGTAAAGTTATTAATAAACCTCGTTCACAAGTGCTAATAGTTGTTTGTACATAAAGGTGCACCCATCATCGACTTCCTTCTATTGAGAACTTTAGGATTGAGTCTGTAAGGATTGCCTCGTAACTCTGCGTGTGGGGAGTGGGCTCCGAAGAAACCCACCCCCACCCCATCCATAGCAACAATCACACAACAGTCACAATATACAATAGCGGATACCTATCTTTCTCTCTACCTATAACTTTTCTAATTGAACATTCTCAAATTTTCCTGCAAAACCCTTATCACGAAGACGCACGGAAATAGTAGACGAAGCGTAGGAGGAATTGGTACAACCTACCTTTCTGTTAACATACAGACACGATTAGCCATTGTGCATAAGTATGTGACCTTCCAAACACCAGGCAAGAATGGAAACAAGCTTGCCTGTCTGGGACGAGTGTACATTGTATTTAAATAAACATTTGAATAAAGATTTAACAGCCCTTTTAAGGGCTTTCTTGTGTGCGTCTGTGAGAGGGTGTGTGTGTGTGCGTCACCCCGTCATCTGTTCCCCCTGAAGGTAGACCAGATTGCTATGGCTCAGCATCCACTCTCCCTTATAGGCTGATGGATGACTCCCAGCTTTCAAAAACACATATTGGTGGATTTTTTCCTTTTTGTAACCGTTAAGGATAATATGACCATATCACTACCATCTTGAAGAATCTACATTGGCTTCCATTCGAAAGTCGAGTGCATTTTAAAATTTTCACGATGGTATTTAAATGCGTTCATGGTCTTGCGCCTGCACACCTGTGTGAGCTTCTCTCTCGCCGCATACCTATGCACAGTCTTCGTTCTTCTCATCATTTGTCACTGGCCGTACCTTTTACGCGATCTGCATTGGTGAGCGAGCGGGATTTCACAGTTGCTGTAGTCCGGCCGCCAAACGCCATTTTTTCATCAAACCAAGTTTTGTTGTATTAAGTTTTTTTCTCAACGGTTTTTATTAGTTCAGACACCCCTCTTACTAATTTTTCTGACTGGACTGCTGACAGCATTGAGCATTTTTTTAATTGGGCCTTAAAGTGAGGTACTGTTGAAGGGGTCGAAAATTAATGTGGAAATTACAGATCCGAATGATTATTTCATCTTAACTCACTATATAAGCACAAAACGTGATGTAATTGTGTTTCGATATAGTAACTACATCCGCATTGGGTATTTGGTAGAAACTGAACGAATATTACACCGCTATTTATATCTATCAACGCTATTTATATCTAACAACGCTCTTTATATGCGATCGCGTTTGGAGATTACGTCATATAACTGTTCTTTCTCTTTGATTTCTTAAAGCGAGGATGCATTATTGCAACTGCGCAATTGTGTCTCACTACACACCTCATAAACTTACAATTTAGTCTCGCCTTTTATCACTAGCGTTTCTATTTCTTCAACTTCACTCGATATAGCATCAGGTTCGGGCGACCTTTGCTTTGAAACGACATAGACTAACTCCGTCATGTCAGATGCTTGTTTTTTCTCAACCACGTTCGGTTGTGCTGAATCGAGGAGCAAAAATCCTCTAATGAACGTGAAAGCAAAGCGAATTGAGAATATACTCAGGTGTAGTAGGATTTATAACATTGACTTACATATAGCTTTGCAACATGGGTACGATGCAGACCCAGATTTGACTCTGAGTTGCCATAAATACTGTGTTGAGAAGTATTTGCACCCGAAGAATGTGAAGCATGCAAGTATTGCTCATAGCACATCCCTAGATTCTGATGCTCCGCCCGAAAAACTACCCAAACGTTCACATGACGAATGTACTTTCAGGCGTCATTGCCTATTTTGTGGTGATGACTGCATAGTTGACCGGGATACGAAGAATCCTTCGAGGTGGAGGCCCGCCTACCTGTTTCGCCAAATAGGCACACATACACCTCATATGTCAGTTAGTGATGAAATAATTGGCATTTGTTGTCGTGGGAACGATAAATGGTCCGAAGAAGTAAAGCTTAGAGTGTGTGGTGCTGTTAGCGACTTGCATGCTGCCGATGCTCGGTACCATGTTGACTGTACGAAATTTACGAATCCAAAATCGGTAAAATCAGATGCAAAACAGAAAATTGATCTTTCGTCACCACATAGTCAGGCCATACAATCTGTCATATCTTACATGAAAAATGACACACACCCCACGTGGAGTTCTGTCGAATTATTTTATCTTTATCTGCAATCTGGTGGGGCTTACAATTCCGGTCGATGATTTGTGTCTGATCAAGTCGATAGCTGCGGAGATGACATTTTGGTGTTGTCTTCCCCGGGAATCGCCACCGTTTTGGCAGACAAATCCAGAGCTGGCACCTTACTTAGGCACGTTAAAGACTCGGATGATGACAATATTGACAGTTCCATAAAGTTTCTCAATAAAGCAATTGGCAAAGAAATCAAAGATATGGATCATGACAAAGATAACTAGCCACTGATGTTAACAGCGAGAGCGTATCCTCGTTTGTAAGTGGTACACTTCTCACATTACTAAGTCGTTTAGCTCTATAGTTGGACCACACATTACCTGCTCTGATGATAGAAAACATAGTGACATCAGCGTTGTGTGGAAATACACACCGCTTCAAATTTCGTTGGCAACGCTGTTAAGTGATTCTAATGAGTTGGTAAAAACCATGCATGGTTTTGGTGTTACATGCGCATATGACGAGCTATTGAGATTCAAAAAATCTGCGGCAGCTCTGGCTGCAAAGAATGCAAATGATACATCGATTTCGGATGCCAACAATGGCCTCATACAAGTGGTTGTTGACAACTTTGATGCTGAAATTGCTTCTCAAAATGGGAAGCTAAACACCCATTCATTGGCAATCGTGATGGCTCAAAAAGACAATAATGATTCCGTTGAGTCTCAGACCATCCCAAGATTGAAAAAGTCAGATATGACAAAACCAACAGAGTACGAATTGGATGTTGTGCATTTCAATGGACCCAAACGACCCGACATGCCCGCATCACATGTACGAAACACTGTTCCCCTTCTTTCAACATTGTGTCACAGTGCAATGTCATTACGCAGAGCGATAAAACTTTACTTCGCATTTTTGAAAGATATGGTCAGTGACCAGAACTGTCCGGAGTTCAGTGGGTATAATACCCACATGACGAGAGACTCGGGTCAAGCAACGAACCAAAAAAAACGAACGCAGCATACCTCCCTCTAATAGACATGACACCTGCTGATCCAGACACTATCCTGACAACTATGGAAAAGGCAGCAGACCAACTATCGTCAGATGCAGGACAACCGTTCACTATATTTACTGGCGATCAGCAGTTATACAAGATAGCAGTTCAGGTGTTATGGTCTTATCCAGACAAATTCGCGGCATTTGTTCCTCGATTGGGTGGTATGCATTTGCTCATGAGTTTTATTGGTTCAGTTGGAACGCTCATGGCCAATACTGGACTTTCAGATATACTTGAGTCAGTATTCGGTGGGGTTGAAAAGATGTTGATTGGGAAAAAGTTTCCAATGAATATGAGAGCCATGCGTTTGTTATCAGAAGAACTTTTGCGAACAGCTTTCGAGAATAATGATTTGCAATGAGCAGAAGATTTATTTGCATTGCTAGAAGAGAACGCGTGCAAAAGTCGCACGACAAAAATGTTGGTTGATGCTTTTTTGAAAGCATGCTTCCTCATGGTGTTGTACGTACGAGCGGAGAGAGAAGGTGACTGGCTTTTGCACATCGAAGCTGTGAAAAGCATGCTTCCTTATTGCTTTGCTTCTGGTCATGCAAATTACGCAAGATATGGGCTTTACTATCCGCGGCAGATGTAAAATATGCCACCGGATATTTTATCTCATTTCTTGAAGGGTGAACATGTGATGAGACAAATACCTGGTCTATGGAATGGCATATGGTGTGATATGTATATCGAAACTACCTTCATGCGATATGGCCATGGCAAATCCGGTATAATAGGGATCACATTAAAACCCTAAAAACCTGGGCATTGAGTTTGCATGCATGTGGGAAGTTAGCTATCGGTATATCAAATTTGCGAGAAGATCGAGATAGTGACAAATTGCAGATCGCACATAAGGAAGAGGCGGAGTCTAGAATTGCAAGTGATTCTGTCGACCGTATGGGTCTGAGAACTAAACTAGGAATGTGTATCGACCCATTGGATCCAAACGGACACCCCGAGACCACAATTAACATCGCAACTGGTAGGATAGGTCCAACGTCTGTCAATGTCGATAAGATTGTCAGCCTCGGAGTTCAGAAAATGACGGAATTTGAAGAGGCCTTCCCGAGTGAATTTTATGAGTCAATTTCGAAACCAGTACAAACTATGGCAATCTTGAAAAAGTCGCTGAAGGTTGCGGAGGTCAAAATATATGACACTAATCTCATTTATTCCAGATTTATCGGACTTTTATGTAGTTCACGTGAATTAGATATCAAACATATCCTTTCCGTTGAACTGTCACCACTACCAACCGCCATATTTGATGAATCCGGGGATATGCGCTTGTGCACATCAAAATCAGTATTGAAAAATAAAACAGTTGTTGAGAAACCAAACAGAATGTCTGGTGTGGATAATAAATCTGCAATTGTTATCGATGGCTGTGCACTGCTCTGGATACCTCATTGGCCCGTGTCTACCAAATCCAGACCGGCAACTGTTCTAGGCTTCATTACAGCGTTTAAAGACAACATCAAACTGAAGTTGCGATGTGTATTTGGTATTTGACAGATATGTTGACTACAGCACCAAGTGCGTGACAAGGGCACACAGAAAGGCCGATAGCTGCCGGGTGTTTCAACTTGTACCCACCTCCCTGCTAACACCACAAAAACATGTGCTGACCGTAGTGGAGAACAAAAAGCAACTGATCTCCATTATATGTGATCAACTCACCACGGACAAAAGTTTTGCTGAGCAAAACACACGAACTCACAAACTTGTAATTACTGGCCAACATGATGTTCCGGTTGAGGTTAGTTGTGGATCGTTGACAGATAGAGTAGATATGGCAACTAGTCACGAGGAAGCTGACAACATTATCGTTCAACAGGCAATATTGTTTTCTGCAGCTGAATATAATAACGTTGTGGTTGTTACTGACGACACTGACGTCTATTTGTTGTTGCTGCATCACTACCTTGAACAACACTTGACGGTTGCAATGACTATGGAGTCACCAATCCATGGACGGGTGGTGATAGATATACCTGCCGCAGTTGATACACACAAGAAAATTGTTCCTCAATTGCTCGCTGCTCACACACTTTCCGGGTGCGATACTCTAGGGGGATACTTTGGTATCGCCAAAGGGCGTGTACTGAAGGTTCTGCAAACTGGTGGGACACTGGAATCACTTGGTGGGAATAACGTGGAGATATCGGATGTTCTAGAATAAGCCACCAAGTTCATAACATTATGCTATATGTCTCCTAAATCAACATCAATGTCTGATGCTCGTTTGTGCATATGGAGAACACGAATTGGGAATCCGACTGCAACGTCTGCTCCTAAATTGTGCAGCCTACCACCCACAACAGAGGCTTTTATTGAGAATGTCAAACGGGCCCACTTGCAAACTTGTATATGGAAGCATGCCCTTCAACCTAACCCACCGAAGATGGACCCAAATGTATTTGGATTCGAGAAAGGCGTGAATACAAAATCTTTGAACCCTGTGACAGTCGCGTCCAACGTCAAGCTAGCACCTGATAAAATACTGAAGATGATTAGGTGCACATGTTCGAGTAAAACGCCATGCAAATATTCGAGGTGTAAGTGTAATGCAGCAAACATGGCGTGTACCATTTTCTGTGCGTTCGGTGTTTCGGAGGACTGCTTCAATGAACAGACATCGCTGGAAGTAATGCGTAGTGATGAGTCGATCTAAGGAACTACACAGTCATTCAACTTGATATTCACTGCATCTTGTGTGGTCCTTAGAAAGTACTTCACCAATGATATTTGCAAACATCTCTCTTGTTACAATTTCTCGTACATTTCAGTTCCCACCTCCGTTTTGGAGTCTTTAACACTACTGCTGAAAATAGCAAAATGTTACTAATTTTGGTAGCCATTTTGATTTTTTCTGGAAAATCTGGGGATAAGCTGACCTGCTTTGTGACCAACACAATCAGTTGGAAATGGCGTGCTGTTCTGAATTATTCAGTAAAGATTTTTGACTTTCAATTTCAATATTTTCAGTGGTATCGGCGGAAACTTGAATTTGGGGCCATCTTAGGTTTTGGCGGTTATAAGGAAATTGATCAACCCTGTCAGCTGCCCAGTAAAAGGAATCGCACGAGGAGACCATATAGTTATACGATATAGTGATACGATAATACACCGAGAAAAAACAGGTTAAATGTATTGGCAACTGGACTATGGGCAGATGAGTGTAGACTGTAATTGCTTTGTTACTTTTCCAATTTTGGGGGCATTTTGGACGCCATATTGGGTTTCTCAAACAATTCCTTTGATCATATATAACAAAAGAGCATCACCCCATATGGCTAAATCATATCGGTAATCATGGTTGGACATTTCAAAATAATAGCGCCTAATAGCCGCCTATATTTGTAAGAAATGATGATTTTTTGCCATATTTGCGGGCGGCCATTTTGGACGCCATCTTGGGTTTTGAGAGAATATATTTCATATGACACATGAGAGTAACAGTTGGTTCATGAAAATGTGCCGATATGTGTATATACCATACATTGTTTATACATATAATATCGGTTAATTCCGACGGACATAACAAAATTCGCAACTTTTTTTTCGGATTGACTAGGTTATACCGGCGTTTATAAATAACGCGATACAGTGAGCAACAATCCACTTCTGGTGGATATTAGAGTACCAGTGTGTGCAGAAATGGCCCCTCTGGTAAATAGAATTATATCAGCATGCATATTTGTCAACATCTTAGCAACAATATGAAGGATACGTGATGAAATCTCAACAAAAATGAGAAAAGTGTGACACATTGGCGGCCATCTTGGCCGCCATATTGGATTTTGGTAATCTTATTTTGGCCAATAAATAACAATTATATATGTGTACGATGAATCAAGAAGAAAAATCTTCAAAATTCCATATTATCTTACCAACAATTCCGATCCAAGTTGTATCATATGGTGATATTGTATTTTTTCATAGCGGCCACCTTGGCGGCCATCTTGGATTTTGTCGAATAAAAAAAATTGCTCAACACTGTCAGCTGTCCAGTGAGAAAAATCTCATCAAGGAGACCCTATAGAATAATAATCCGCCGAGAAAAAAAACTTAATACAACAAAACCAGGTTCAGTGCCTCGGCGGCCGGACTACTGGTCCGAGACTCTGGAATACATTGGCGCCGTATCTTCGGTCACAACCAAGTTTACTTGCTTTCAAGAAACAGCTTAAGACTCATTTATTCAAGTCATGTATTTCATAGCGTGTGTTCTACAAACTGTAAAGCGTTGTAGAGCACCCTTGGTGGTTTATTAAAATTAATTAATTATTATTATTATTATTATTATTATTATTATTATTATTATTATTATTAATGCTAAAATTAAAAAAAACATAGGTCATGACCCCTCATTGGAACGAGCTCGTCGAGCTCGTTCCAATGAGGGGTCATAACCTATGTTTTAGAGACAAAAAGTGAAAAAAATTAGTTATTCAAGAAGTTTTTTGCAAGTGTCGTCTGCTTTTCTTGTGAGGTAAAGGATTAAACCTTCAGTGGAGTCTATCTACTTATATTTATTTCCAGTTTCGAAATGGCGTGAAAATGAAGCTCAAATGCAAGCATTCCCAAATTTTAGTAGAATCTGAAGGAATCGAAGTTGTATGCGAACAAATCTACAGCAAGCTAATGTGAACTGAGAAGATCACGTCGACTCTGACCGATTGCGTATAACAATTTTTTTGTCAATGTCCACTTGTCGATACTGTCTCCTTTATTACACGATGTAATCAAGTAATTTATATTCATTACAATTACCAACTCGAAAAGTTGCTTAAGAGTTGTTCTGTGGAGATAAAAGAGACGAGATATATACTCAATTACAGGTGGACGTCACATTAACGAGAATGCTAATAAGAGTCGCCTTTCTTCAGATCTCATCAAATACTTTCCTAAATAAATTTAGCACTGGATTTTGAACTTACTTCCAAGGAATAAGCATGCAATGTTCCCAACATATTCTAATGGCTCGAAGCAGACGATCTGAGGAATAGCTTCAATGGAATTTGCATTTCTTAAAGGTCAAGGTCGTCGCGAAAATGACCGATGATGAAGGGTGGGGGTATAAAACTGATTCGTATCCACTGCGATAGCTCAAGTCCCAACTGATAAATATTTCAACATCATTAAGGCATGCCACCTGTCATTAACCCCAATAAAAAGAAAAGTGCTATTATACAATTATGGTATTTTGTGGTGGTGAATATGATGTGACATGAACCTAAAAAACTTATATTGACCGAGGCGTTACCCGAGGTCAATATAAGTTTTTTAGGTTCATATCACATCATATTTACCACCACAAAAGTCCATAACTGTTTTATTATATACACCATCCTAAAAAACCCAGTCTTCTATTTGTCAATTAAAAGTTCAATAATATCAACCAGAAATACTTTTATTTAACAATAAAATAGTTATCATCTGCAGAATAACATAAAAATAAACAATGTTATAAAGATTATAACTATTGAAATAGACCTGGAGAGGGGATTTCCAAAAGCTATATTTAGAAAGTTGATATTCACTGGAAAACCAGTGTACATGGATTTTTGAGTACCAGTCAAGTGTATATGATCCAGCCAATAGAAATGTGATTATTTATAATGTATATAATAATACAAAATAATTAACGAAAAACAACTTTTAAAATAATCAGATGTGCTCTCATGTAAATTTATTAATTATTTATTTATTAATTTATTGGGGGTTAACGAAACTTTCGATAGCCAGGGTCACCCCGTGGGTGGGGGAAACCGGAGTACCCAGAGAGAACCATCGAATATCGGCGAGCAACTGTTAGACTCCCCAACGTACTAACTCCACAGAAGTAGGGCTAGCAATGGTTGTAGACAAGTGCACCGTTGATGTACAGTACGCCTACATCGTGGACAATCGTGGGATTAAGTGCCTTGACCAAGGAGACAAAGACTCGTGTAAATAAACTAAGTCCAAACAGTTTCAGCCCATTTCATAAAACCGGTTTTGTTTAGGTCCTTTCTCGGTGTTCTAGGTCTGAATTGTGCATGCGTGTCCCTTTTATCAACCACAAATGAAACGTTTGCACCGATTTCTCCATTACATTCTGTAAGGTCATGTGAACAGCATTTCAAATATTCCATAACCCTTGAACCCGAGAGATCGTTTTAGCTGCACAGGAACATGACACGTCACAAGTTTATTAAGCAGGGTGGCTGCTAAGTGAATGTGTGGGGTTGGCCAATCAATATTTTCAACGTCAACTCCAAGGCTACACGTTGAAAATATTACATGTAATTTGTCTACCCCAAAATAATGAAGATGAAATTGCTGCAATTGATCTAACATGGAAGATGCCACCAGGGTTAATAGGCTTAAATCGATGCAACCGAGACACAGAGCTTGGAATCTATTAGCAATATGTCGTATACCAATTTGGAATGACTTTAAAAGCCTAGCGAGATATTAGTGTTGGACGTGGTTTTCACCTTGGTGAGAAGTAATTGTGGTTTGAGCAAAGTTCGAAATAACTGCGTTTAACTTTAACTGTGGCCCGCGTTGTGTCCTTGGGCAAGGCACTTTATCCCGGTTGTCTACACGAGGACACGATGACGCCGTGTACTAAGGCGTACAGCATGTTGATGGTGCACATGTCTTCAACCGCTGTAACCCAGCTTGATCGGAGCTTGAACAGAGTTAGAATGTTGGGGAGCTGGAAGCTGCTCGTCGTTGCTCGGTGGTTCTCTCCGGGTACTCCGGCTTGCTCCACCAGTAAAACTGTCACGGTCACGATTAGCCATTGTGCATAAGTATGTGACCTTAAACACCAATAAATAAATAATAATAAATAAAATAACGTTAACTGTGTCGGGGAAAACAGCTGTTTGTGTTTATGTCGATATTGGGTTGAGGTAATGTCTGGGAATCGACCCAATGGACGTGGACGTCATAAATTGCGTCATCTAATAGATTGTTCTTAACCCTTTGAAGCAGAGACCCTTTTCCATTCTATGATCGCGATACGATCTGGATTTAAAAAGTAGATGCCCCCCCCCCCCCCTCCGTGAATGTATATGGCAGACGAATTAATATTTTCAACGTGCAGCCCCAAGGCTGCACGCTGAAGATATTAATTGGTCTACCTACAAATAACGAAAATGGACTCTTCCAACTGATGACATTGAATCGGGATGGATGCTGCCACCAGGGTTCCAGGGTTCAAAGGTTAACATTTATTTTGTGAGTTGCTAGATGGTATGGTCCTACAGAACAGAATTTACAGCAAATTGGACGAATCTATTTTGCATTTGTAGGGAGGTTCAGTCATAATTTAACCATACAGCCCAGTAGGGCTGTAGGATTTGGGCTGTGAGATTAAATTATTGCTGATCTTTCGCTCCGATTTTTTTATGTATTCTCTAATCTTGTCATCAAATGGGACTATATTTTCATGCAAACGTTTATGCATTACGGGATCAAAAGGGTTGAAATAATATAACCGATGTCATTTAACCATTCTCGCAGATTTGTGTGTGTCGTTTCACAAATGATTTCTTGTCGTAACCATAATAGGTTTTTTTTAAATGAATTTTTTTTGAAAATAATTACAATTTGAACAGACTCGTGTGACGTATTTTGCTTTATCGTAATATCGTATGCCTCTATTGTGACAATCTCTCGCGGGAATTAACAGCAAAGGAACCATTGTGCAGTATTGCTCGGAGTACAAGTACACCAGAAACAAATCTATCAAAAAGGGTTGGGTGGAAATTGGCTTCAGAACTCGAGACCATGCATGGACTTGATTAATACATAACGTGTTCCGTTTTATTTTCCGGGGCTACCTTTTACCAACCTTTTGTTGTTTCTAGTCAATCATTGTTCACTGCGACAGGACATTGTGATCCAATTTCCACGTTTGATTTACCAAAAAAAAAATAAAGTAGAAAATAACAAAACATTCCTGACGAAAATAGAACTGCATGTTAACATAAAAAGTAGAATGTGTTCATGCACTGGGCACGATGCGATACTGCAGGCAAACATGAAAAATAAAGTTATTTACTTATTTATTTATTTATTGGGCTTAACGACACATTCGACAGCCAGGTCCTCGTCGTGTCCGACAGTTTTTACGGATGGAGGAAGTCGGAGTACCGCGAGAGAACCACTGAGCAACGGCGGGCAACTGCCAGGCTCCCCAACGTACTAACACCACACAAGCACGGTTAGCATTGGTTGAAGACAAGTGCACCATAGACGTGCAGTACGCCTTAGTACACAGCGCCAAAGTGCCCCCACGTCTGGGCAATTGGGATGAAGTATCTTACCCAAGGACATAACGCAGTTATCCCTAGCGTAGATCGAACCGTGAACCTTTCGGTTTGAAGTCCAATGCAGGTAACCACTGAACCAACGTATCCCAGGCAAACATAAAAAATAAAGTCTGTTAACACACGGCATGACGCAGACTTTCGCGTTCGTTTTCCCTCAGTTTGCAATTTCCATATAGTGAGAAACCCATAATTTGAGCCTCGTTGCAAAACTAGGACAAATACTGACTATAATGGCACCAATTTGTTATTTGTTTATATATTTATTGGGATTTAACTACATTTTCGGCAGCCAGGGTCATCTCGTGGGGGACAGTTTTACTGGTGGGGGAACCGGTGTACCCAGAAAAAAACAAAATTATTGAGTATAATTTTTGACGTAACGAGATGTTGCGTCAAAATTAAATTCTATAATTGTATGTTTAAATTATCCATCACATTGAATTGAAATTCAGGGATTTAATTGCACTGAGCTTACAAAATACGATTCTCGTAAAGATTATCTTGAAGTGAAAGACATTCCATAGTAATATATATAGAAGACTGCTTATTTAAAATATAATATTGACCCCAGTTGAAAAATCTCATGGAATGCGGTTCAAAGGCCCACTAAACGTCTGTTAGAAACGTCACAGACACGAAAATGTACAACTACAATGGCATGAAATTTACAAACTTTGGTTATTTGACGCTTAGAATTTCTTACTATTGAGACTTTTGGTCGGGATTGGGGTGGGGGGAGACACCTCCCTCGTAACGTTTTAGTAACAGGGGCAAAAACAATACATCTTTACTTTCGTTTCGCTAGCCGTCACCGTTACGTCACGATGACAAATTAATCGAGAAATGACGTAATGTATTTTCAATTATTTATTTATTGGTGTTTAAGGTCGCATACTTGTGCACAATGGCTAAGCGTGATCGTGACAGGTTTACGGGTGGAGGAAGCCGCAGTACCCGGAGAGAACCACCGAGCATCGACGAGCAACTGTCGGCTCCTCAACATTCTTACTCTGTTCAAAATCCGCTCAAGCAGGATTACAGCGGTTGAAGACATGTGCACCATCGACGTGCAGTACGCCTTAGTACATGGCGTCATCATGCCCCCATGTAGGCAACGGGGATAAATGTATTTTCAATACGGATCAAATTGTATCACTATCAGGCATGTAAATTAACAAACAACTGTACCGTGTTAATGTGTTCTTGTACTGACTGACTCCATATATGATCAGTATCTTTGAGGTACCGTCTTTAGAATGAATTTTTCACACTGACTATGTATTAGGCCACACAAAATAAATTAATTGATTCTCGGACATTTTTTTTTTTCAAATCAGTGCGGGAGGGAGGGTTTTATTCTTAATTATAGAAAGTCCATATTTATACAAATAAATTCATTTTTAATTTGAAAAATAAAACATTCCTCAAAAAATAATCTGCAGGTACTGCAATTCAAAAGCTTCATATTCTTTCAGTGCTCTTCATATTATCTTTGAAGTAAAAGTATTTAATCCATGAGGATTTGCCTCGTTACAGTTTATGGGAGAGTGCCTATAGGCACTCTCCCATAAATTGTAACAAGGCAAACATTGGAGACGCAACAAAATAAATATGAACCAGTCAAAAAATGTAAAATGTTTCGGGTCTCTATGAGTTAGTACGAATATTCAACGATACTGAAAGACAATAAAAATGTCCAATGACGGGGTTCAAATTCAATGAGGGATTAATTGAGAATCAAAACACTTTTTTTTAGCCTTAGTGTGGTCAGTTTAGAGGAACGCCACCATAATAATAGAACTCGGGCGGCCGCTGATTTGTCGCGGTTCTCGTATGAGAAGGCCTTGGTTACCCATGTTCTACCAACTGCCTCCCTATTCCCGCGCTTCTTCTCTCCTCCCAACACTCGGAGACGAACTGCTTGATGACACCCCTTGCCCCACTCTTCCCAATCTCTCCGATTAGTATATTAACCCTCTCCTTTGAGTCGCCCCCTAACCACATGTCCTTCATTCTCCCTTCCCACTTCTCCATTATACTCCCCGTGAATCTTGTTCTTTTAGACTGGTATTTTGGGCATTCTATAAGAAACTGTTCCAGGGCCTCCACCACGCCCAAGTTACACATCTGGCACTCCTTTTCACTGTTTTCCCAATTTTTCCCCTCAGCTCCAGGGACCGCGACCTCAGCTTGAACAACAGTGACCCCCCCCCCCCCCCCCAAAGGTGCCATCAAGGTACTCTTCAAAACCAGGCTTCTCTTTATCACGCAGGCCACCCAAAGATCTCTTTGATTTGACCCCCTCTCGCCAATTACGGTTACAATCCTCCATGACCCTTTCTCATATAATATTATTATTATAACTTGTCACCTTTTGACCTGTGCTCGAGAGAACTTTAACGAAAAAGGTTCAGACGGAAGAAATAAAAAAGAAAATCACCATAGGAAACAATTCACCTCAGAATGAAATAAACAGACTATAACGTTGTGGTAAACATACAAACCACTTTTCTAAACGATCCATGTATTATTAGTTACATATAGTCAGCAAATGACCGGATATGGGATGGTACCTGGTCTGTAGTTATTTATTTATTTATTGGTGTTTAAGGTCACATATTTCTGCACAATGGCTAATCATGACCATAACAATTTTACGGGTGGAGGAAGCCGGAGTAGTCGGAGAGAACCACCGAGCAACGGCGAGTAACTGTCAGCTCCCCAACATACTAACTCCACACAAGCAGGGTTAGCATTGGTTGAAGACAAGTGCACCATCGACGTGCAGTACGCCTTAGTACACAGCGTCTCCGTTCCCCCACGTGGGCAATGGGGGTGAAGTGTCTTAAGGACACAACGCGGTTGCCGCAGGGGGGATTCGAACCGAGGACCTCTCGGCTTGCAGCCTGCACCTCTACCTACTGAGCCACCGCGCCCCCACCTGGTCTGTAGGTTTTATAACCCACCGATGACCTTCAGGAATAAGGTTAATGGAAAGTTTAACTGGTTGATTGCTAGAAGCCACCATCAGGGCTTTCAAAAAAAAAAATGAGGGTACCAGAGCAAAAGCCAACCTTTTCCTTACTCATGTTTCATATTCAGTAAAACACAATTAATATTTTGTTTAAGTAAATTTGTTCTTGCAAATTACTGGAGAGTACCATTAGACACTCTCAAGGTAATTTGCAATAGAACAAATTTTGAATAACAAATTTTGACCACCAAAATCTAGCCCTCAACCAGTTAATAAAAACAACAGTTTTACATACATTTACATAAATTTTACTGTCATTACCACCTGAAAACGGATTAACAACACACATTTAAAAGTTCACAAAATCACTTTTAATCTGTTGAGAAAACTGTAAAGAAAGTGTTCTCTTCAGCATCAAAAAAAATCGATACAGTCGTAAAAACAACTAAGAACTTTGGGGACTGCAAATAATATTTTCTGTTCATTTTTCAAATATTTAATGTTTTAAATCAATAAATACGGTACCTTGAAAATATGTTTGCTACTTAAATCAGGGGGGGGGGGGGGGGGGGGGGCACTAAAAATGTGCAAGACGTGACGTCCTATTTTTTATTCGGCTCCTTTTTACACCCACCCACCTACTGCGTGCAAATTTTCTACTACCGTTCTCAGACACCCACCCCCACTCTCCCATTAAAATCCCAAATAAACTTACCCCAATTGCCAATTGCATACCCACGTGGGGGCACGACAACGCTGTGTGTTGAGCGTACTGCACGCCGAGGTGCACATGTCTTCAGCCAATCTAATCCTGTATGTGCTGTGTAGTACCTCTGTGCAGTGTGTAGTACAGTCGTGGGTTATGATGTTGAAGAGCTGACAGCTGCTCGTCGTTGCTCGGTGGTTCTCTCTGGGTACTCTGGCTTCCTCCACCCGTAAACCTGTCACCGACACGATATGACCCTGGTTGTTAAAGTGTCGTTAAACACCAATAAATAAATAAATAAATCAATTAATAAATAAATAACTTGGGGTGAATTTAGTGCATCAGAGAGAATTTTCCCAAAATATTGTCTGCACATTTTCTACATTTCGAACAAGACACCCACCCCCTACTAACGTGTGTCATTTTCCCAGATTAAGACCAATATTCTCACATATAAAGCCTCCTGATGTTGTATTTATGTTAAGAGTGTGATGTACAACATCATCTTTAAGGTTTAAAACACAAATGATGGTATATATTAACTGATATATTGATATATTTTTAAAAAATTCAAAAAATTGCACAAGCTGGAAATGCACATTTTTGGCGCGCTCAAGAGACCCACCCACCCCCAGGTCATGTCTTGCAAATTTTTGGTGCCCCCCCCCCCCCCCCCCTCCTGCTTAAATTCTCTTATTTTGTTTTAATTCAAGTTTTGAAAATTCGAAGCAAGTGGAAATGCATCAAAATAGTAATTGCGGTTACTCATCCGAGAAAGATAACTCCAGGTCAGCGTGTATTAAATTGACACCCATCGTGTACGGACTTTACCGCCGGTATGCACGTAACATTCTTAGCCAATAAAATTAGAGGATATATCAACAAATTTGTGAGAGGTGGGATAAATGAACACACAATTACACCAAACAGAGTTCAAAACATGTTTTGGAACGACACGAGGTTAATCTTTTAAAGCGCTGTTTTGTCATAGGTAGGAACATCTTCCAACAGCGTGCAAGGGGGTTAAAGAGAAACTCTATAAAATATGGCAAAATTTATGTCGCCCCGTGACCAAAGTGCCAGGCAATAGGCAAGCTGACACTTCGGTACCTCGAATGGCTCGAGTTTTTGTACCACCCATTACCCATCACGTGGCTGACAATTTTTGCAATTGAAAAAGATTTAAAGGAAAGTTATCTTCCCTTAGTTTCCTAAAGCTGTCAGTAAATTTAACACTAAGGGTATGGGAATTTCAGATAAAAATTGAAATTTTGAAATGTTGACAAATAATATCATCGATGTTCGTATTATTTTGCAAACTTCAGGCATTTTCCTGTAGGGTAGTATAAAATACAAAAGCTGGCCTTTGCCATTTTCCCCAATAAGTTTGAATGTTTCACTATTGTTCTCCGTGGAAAACCATTTAAAAATAAGAAAACGGCGTTTTCACCATCTTTTGATGTTCTGTAACTTTTTTATGTTCATTAGATTAACCGTGTGCGCATCCTGACACATAATACATAAAGGATATCTTCGCTGTTTTAGTGAATATTGGGAAATATCTCATGAGAGTGGACCTGAAAGTTTTATTTTTATAAATAATACTTTCAGGTCTACACGAATAAGATAATTCCCGATATTCATTAAAATAGCTCATATTTTCTTTTTATCATATGTTTCATGACATTTTACTGCGCAATATTCCGCCCAATTCGACTGCAAACAGTTTCAAGATAATAACAAAGATCTGCTGATCGTTCCTTCAAGGCGACGTCATGCGCCGAAGCGTAACGTCAATTAGGAAGCTGCTGAAAAAATTCATCGCGTGAACCTGAAAGTATTATTTTTCACTCGCGCAAGCGCTCGTGAAAAATAAAACGTTCAGATCCACACTCGTGAGATAATTCCAGATACTGACTAAAATAGACTAGATTTTCTTTTTTTATTATATGCGACGAGACATTTTAATATTCAGCCCAAGTCGACCCCAAATGCGTACGTTTCATAACAATAACAACGATCAGCTGATCGTTCTTTCAAGGCGACGTGATGCGGCTTAGCGTAACGTAATTTAGGAAGCTACTGTGGGGGTATTCCTCGACATCCATCGAGTCTATGGATATCGCGAAATATCTTTTAGATAATTTGCGATAATTCACAGGCTAACGTGTAATAAATTGTCCTTTCCATTGATATAAAAGTCTAAGTGTTGAGATATGGTAATTTTGTTTTCCTAGGAAGCATAAACACATGCAAATCACGATAAATCATGATAAAAAAGACAAGTTTCCTTTTGTTGCTTTTAACCCTTTGAGTCTTTAATTATCCTGACGTTCAAACGTCACTGGGAATTCGGTTTCTTCAACGTTTTTCAAAATAACAAGATATTTTTCACATTAGTGATTAACTGGTTGAGGGCTAGATTATTTTGGGTGGTCTGAATTTGTTATTCAAAACTTGTTTTATTACACATTGTTGGAGAGTGCCTGCAGGCACTCTCCAATAATTTGTAATAAAACAAATTTATATAAACAAACTATCATTTGTGTTTGACTGAATATGAAATATAAGCAAGGAAAGTGTTAGCTTTTGCTCTGGTATCCTCATTTTTTGAAAGCCCTGATAGTGGCTTCTAGCACTCGGCCAAGTAAGAATTCTTGGCAGCAGGATTATTTTAGTATTTTAAGCTGCGATAACATTTGGCTCAACGGTTGTCACTGAGTACTATTGTTTTCGTGTTTTAGAAGTGACAAAAGGAAACTCGCTCATCCAATAATTTTAAAGGTGATTATCACTAGCGCCGAGAGGGTGGGGTAAGGGGGAAACTGCCCCCGGTGTTTTTGGTGTATTAAAAAGTGTAGGTTGACCTATGGATACGTCTGAGCTGAAAGTCGTGGGAAGCCATTTGGTACGGGCATCTGACACTGGTGGAGGTGGCAGGAGTACATAGCTGCATTACTGACCACGTGTTATTCATATAAAAAACATTTATTCCAGTTTGTTGGTTTTCCATCGGTCTTTCCTTCATCGCGGTGCTCACGATTATCTTTGGAGAAAAATGCACCATACACACAGAAATACAGGTAATAAATAACCCAAAATGTAAGGAAATAATTGAGTAGATGTTGTCAAGAAAATGCAGGAGAATGCTCCCAGCACTAATTTTAAAAACAAACTTTAATGGGGGAGGACCCCCAGATCACCCGCTTATCACTTTGCGCCTTCGGTGCTCGCAGTGCCCATAGCGCACGTTCAACACATTACCCCGGGACCCGTCCTCGTTGTCGGCGGCCCTGGAGATAACTTTATCGAAGGTCGATTTGCACAACGAGATAAGTATGGGATGGAGGAAAAATGTTACAGTTGAGGATCAAACGACACAAAAATTATCGAATTTCGTGATAATGACTGGTAATAATTTAAATTATCCAGCTCAAATGGGATTAAATTGGTTAAGATCTTTACTGATCCTTCACTCTAAAATCAGTTGGGTTAAAACTCAACCCAAATCGACTGGGTTGAGTGAATATGAACCCAATTGGGTTCATATTCACTCAACACAGTCGATTTGGGTTGATTTTTAACCCAACTGATTTTAAATTGTTGTTACAGTTGTAAAATACATTGAGCCACTCTGCTGTAGAGACCGTGGATTTGGGCGATACCATTCACATACCCAGGGCTGAAAGTGTCAACGCGGAAAATGGTACATTTCAATGATCACTCCTGGTCTGAACCCATGTAGTAACACTCACTATAAACTGACGACTTCGCTTTGGAGACATTGAAAGTTTTGGTCATTATTTAAGCCTGCAGTGCCTTAGAAGTGTACATCATATCACTTCCGATTATTTAAAAAAGGTTTCCTTCTGACGTCTCCGCACCTACTTCCGGATTTAGATATGGCAATCGAGCACATATTTCTGATTTTAAACGGGTGAATAATATGTTCTTAATCGCGGAATCGTAGAATAAGGTGCTTTGTAAACATCAGTTAGAGCATTTTGAATCAAATTTACTGTCAACTGTTGGACGGGGTGGGGGGGGGGGGGGGGGGGTGGGGGGGGGATTGGAAATTTTAGACTGAGCGCTCGTGGAATTTTTCCAGACATGTCTCAAATTTAGCCAAAATATGGAATTTTCTAGACTGAAAACTAGTGAAGTCCTCCAAATAAGGAGTTTGTTCCTTTGAGGTGTTGAGTGATGTACATGTTATCGCTACATTGAAGTGATCTGGGTCGTAGTATCACGTCGAGTTGAGAAGGTCAGATCGCCGGATCAAACTAGCTGCCCTAGGCAGCTAGTTTGATCCGGCGAGCTGACCTCTTCAAACGAGACGTGATGCGATGACCCAGATCACTTCACTGTTGAGATAAACGTTTATTATATGACTAAAAGTTCAACATCGCATGCCAACGCTAGCATTAAAAATTCACCCAGCCTTGCTTTTGGTAAATTGAATTGAAGTAAAAAAGAACTATTTTTGTTTACACTAATTTTTGTGACAGGTGCACTCATCCGGGGAATCCCCCGATACGCAAGCAATGGTTGCTAGCAGACGAAACTGTAAACAAACCCGGACCGCCGTTCGAGCCTACCCATTCCAGCTCGGAGTAAAGTACTCGCTGTGACCGGACAGCTAATTAAGCGAATTCGAACGCACCCGTAAATAGTCCGTCATACTATAGTGATCCGGAATCGGATTCCACACTGTGGATTTTCCAGGGACCAGGGAAAGATCGTCAAACAGTAGTGGCATTTAGCGGTTAAATTACATAGTCATATAATAAATGGATTTATTGAATTTTTGTTGAAAAACTATAAAAAAAATTAAAATAACAAAATTTGATATTGTATGTGTGGTAAAGCGTTAAATTCTATAGCTGGAAAATTTGGGCTCGGGAGAGGGAGCGGAAGGTGTCGTGTTTGGAAATTATGTGGAGGTAGTTGGAATTTTGCCCGATGGGATGATGCAAAATCTAGACGTAGACACCTCCCTCATCAGAGATTCCCCTTTGCAACTTCCCTTCCTCGACTCCAATCACCGTCTTGGCAGTTTTGAACCAGTTTTCCAGGTCGCCAGACCGCGGCGTTTCGAGTGATTGAATTTTCACAAACAAAAATAGAAATTTAAAAAATTGCGTCTTTCATTTAAAAAATGCAGTGTTATAATTATTTGGTAGTTCATGCAGTTTGCAAATTCAACAAGCAAAATCCTTAGATGTCAGATAATGTTCAAGATATGCTCTCGAATGTAAACCGAAGACAAAAAGTCCGTCATCAAACAGTCTGTTTGTCCCTGATCATAATAGAGTGTAGCTTAACTTCTACCGATGATGATAAAGGGTTTTGTGTGTTGCTGTCACTCAGACATGTTAAGTTTGAAAAACTGAAAATAGTGAGATTTTTACGCGGCAAAGCTTGTTTTTCCATACAAGACAAAAACGGTAATTTCCCTCCCCCATCCCATCTATTACTTTTAAAACTCATGCTAAAAAAAAAAAAATAATAATAAAATAAATAAATTAAAATATCGGCAGTGTTACTGGAACATATACACAGTTCCATCTAACTGAAAACAAAAATTAGGCTGGAAAAAAGTTGCGTAAACTAAATTCCAAAACAATTCCCCAGCCCAACATCCCCCCCCCCCCCCCCCCCATAAACGTACAATAAATTCAAGTCAGAAAAATTAGGGGGAAAACTGAAACATGAGCATAGCCTCAGCCAATGGACCACAGTGATAAGGAAATATACATTGGACAAAAATTCATCTTTTGACCTGTCAAACACTGAAAATCAAGTCAGTGGGAACCATGGGGTTTCTAAGGAGCCCAGCACCCTATCCCCCATTTAACCAGTTGGCTCCCCCACCCAAATTTGAAAATATGTTTTTTTTATTTCCTTTCCTTAACGCTTTACCTAACATGAAAAGTAGACGACACTTGCAAACAAAATTCTTGAATTACTAATGTTTTTCATTTTTTGCCTCAAAGACATAGGTTATGACCCCTCCTTGGAACGAGCTCGACGAGTTCGTTCCAACGAGGGGTCATAACCTATGTTTTTGAGACAAAAAATGAAAAAATAATGAAAATTAATTGGCGATTTTTAAGAATAGCGCTGGCCGGTTTTGGCCGTTACGTTGGGTAAAGGGTTAATACAAGTACAGCACTATCAATTCTGAGATCCCCCCACCCCCCCCCCCCCCGCCCCACCTTCACTAGCATGCCCCTAGGACACTGTCACTTGCTAGAGAAAGTATTGTATTCCACGATTCCGATTAAAATCCAGAGAGAAAGGGGTTAGGCATTTGTCTCGACCTCACCTTCATCTTTGTAATTGGGACAGCCATCTAATTTGGATATGCACCCTTTGATAAAAACAACAAAGCATCCATCAGAGTGCAAACATTTTAAAATTTGTGTAATTGTGATAATTATACGTTGGAGAAGGTGGCAAACATCTAATAATTTTACCACCAGAAAACCTCTCCGAAAATAGAATAAGATAAAATGTCATAGGTGTTCCATTTTGTAGTTGCTCGGCATGTTCCAGTTCAAAACAAAATAATTAGCTTTTTTAATATCAGAGCCCGTATCTGCAGATCAACACCAAGATATTGTAAACCCTTCCGGCTCCGATGTTGCACACATACGATTCCTGATGAACTCATGTTCAGATGCAATAAATACGCTTGTCATATGGCTGTGTCTGCATGTTCAAATTCCATCAGGTTTACCAACTTGACTACATCCCAGCGAAAGCCGGAAATAATAATTTATAAATATTATAATAGCCTCTATCACGGACTGAGAACATTAGCCATATTACGGTAACAGCATCTACAAACAGTGTGATAATTTGCATATATATTGCTCACCTATACCACAGTCTGGGCAGGTTGGCCATATTATGGTGATAGTCGGCCCAATGGCCGACTATCACCATAATATGACCAACACCTCCTACCGGCTGTCGAAGTTACGAACAAGTTCGATAATATTAGAAAACAAAGTGGTCGTCTCCCGACAATAAGGTAATACATTTTAAATAAGGAAAACAAAATCTTGTTTGCCTCCAGTCGGGCACCGAGACCATGACAGTGAAGATAAGTAAATTTTAATCTTTGTTCCCAATATATACTAGCAAAAGCAAAAAATATCACATGCATGACCGAGACCTTTTGCTGCTGTGACATCAGATTCCGAATATCTACGACATTGCGTATTGTTTCTGTTGAGGGCGTTCTGTCAAATGGCGCAATTTTTTTTAACAAAATGCGATGGTGCGCCCTCTCCGACAAGAAAGTCAGAAGGGCTAACATCAACATAACACCTCGACGGCATTTTTCCAGGGGTTTCAGATATTTTCAGTTGGTATCTCGGAGTTGCCTAATTCTGTACGGATTTTGATGCTGTCGTTTACCCACTTTTCGTGTCGTTTTCGCGCAGACTACCGTTGATGCAATGTGACTTTTCTTCACTCACAGAGATTTACAGATATTCTCTCGTTATCCAGTTACATATATTACAATCAATAAGTACTTAATTTACTTTGAAACCATCAAGATATTAACACCATTTGTGGAACTACGCGACTTAATCACAAACTACGGGTGTAGTGAGTTTCCATTCCTAATGGTAATATCATCAAACATTGAATCAAATCAATTCTCGGTTGACCAGCATTCCTTGCATTGATTCAAAGAAAATGGTTGTATGTGGTATTTTTGAGATTCAGTTATCTGAAATATATCAATTGGTCGGAAGAGCCTTAGGTTCGCTTTTCCGACCAACTGAAATATTCCAGACAAATGAATCTAAACATATGCGGTGTAATATTTAAAGGCGAAACTGGTTTCAGATCATAACAGCGTCGAATTCCTTACAAAATTTAACTAGTGGGCTGAGAGCTTGGCTCTTGCCGTCCAGAACCATTAATTTTAATCCATTAACATTTTATGCCCTCCTGGGAAACAGCTTAGAGGTCAGACAACTTGTCCTAACTATCTGTACTTCCCGGGTTTCAGTCTGACCTTCAAGTATTCTAAATATATAAATAAAAAAAAATAATTGCAGAGTTAGACATAACTGTCTGATCGATAAAGAACAATATTTACAAATTACCCGATTAGCAGTGACAGACAATGGTATTAAAATTGAAGAGGCTATATATAAAATCCGAAGTAAATAATTAATTTTCTCCTGCGGATTAGTCCTATATGTCTCAGCGCTAAACTACAATGTCACTGTTTAAAGATTAGGGCAATTTGTTCATATTAACCTTTCATCCAAAGTAACAGCAAAAGAATAAAAAACCCAAAACGACTAACGCTATTCACAAAAAGCTCAGTTCACATTTCACTGCCCTTTACAATCTTTTCCCACAAAACACAGATTATAACCTCAAACGGACACCAGAGCTAAATATTATATAAGAATTGATATGATTTATCTGTCACTTCATCGGCGTTTGAATGTGGGATCGGCGTGTGAAGTTACATGAAGTGCGTACCATTCCATTCAAAACGTAACAAGCCCATCCCACAAACATACTAGGGTTTCCTGGTTTTCAATAGTAACGGAATGAAATTACACTTAGAAACGGGAAATGTCCCGCAAAATATCAAGTAAATTTACGAGAGTAGCAAGACGCATTTTTTTGTCGTGTAAATGAACATACTTCATTGGCAATCTGCCATCTCCTCACCGAAAAGGTCTTTTCCGAAGAGAAGGGTGAAAACTCAAACCCGTTTCCAACTCGTCTTCATTTTAAGAATCGCTAATTATATCACCACTGCCTGTTGGTTTCAACTCCCTCTTCACTGCCGTCACCAGTCTCTTCTGCTTTCTGCAGAGGAGACTGGTGACGGCAGTGAAGAAGGAATTGAAACCAAGAGGCAGTGAATAGTGAGCGATACGAGTGATTCTGAAAATGAAGACGAGTTTAAAATTTGAAGCGAGTGAAGGGCTTGCTGTTGAAAAAGGAGTCCCACGGGACTGATCGAGAGCTACAGTGATTTGGTGAAAAATATTTTGCAGGAAGCAGGATTGTAAAAACTTCAGGCGTGGAAGGGTTAACAAAATATCTTACAAAGTTTCGTTGGGGCAGTTTTTCAATTTACAAAACTTGAGTTCAACACGTAAACAGTGCCATGCGTGATTTCCGGTTCCGTGTTTTAGATTTCCCTGGTATTGTGACCGGCTTTCGGAAACACGAACACGGGAATCCCCGTTCTCGTGATTGAACCCTCATAACTCTCCGTTAATGCGATGAATAGCTCATTACAATTCTTCCAGTCTAATTTAGAGTAGTTGCTTGTACTTTAATGTACTGAGGTCAAAGTCTCTACCATTTACACCATGAAAATATCATTGGATGAACTCTGAATCAATCGCAGCAACTTTTGTGAAGCCAATAATTTTATAATTTTCAACATGGTCCGATACCCAGTCTCGAGTACTCAATGGAAGACCACGTGATTACTTATATGCCAGTTAATGTTTATGCATTATAATCAGACCCGAAATGGGTGGGGTCGGTCCCCATGCCCCTGTCTCTCGGAATTTTTTTTGTTGCCCGTTGGGCAGATGTTGGTCACTCGAATGCTAATATATTATCTAAAAGCCGCTAATTTAAAAAAAAAAGTTCACCAGTTGGCGACATCCCAAGTATCATTATGCAAAAATACTCTTATGCGTGAAATAACCTTTGTTACCTGATTTATAAATTATTTATTATTAGTGTTTAAGGTCACATACTTCTGTACAATGGCTAATTATTACCGCGACAGTTTTACGGGTGGAGGAAGCCGGAGTACTCGGAGAGAACCACCGAGCAACGGCGAGTAGCTGTCAGCTCCCCGACATACCAACTCCACACAATCAGGGTTAGCATTGGTTGCAGACAGGTGCACCATCGACGTGAAGTACGCCTTTGTACACAGTGTCACCGTGCCCCCATGTGTGCAATGGGAGTGAAGTGTCTTGCCCAAGGACACAACGCGGTTGCCGCAGGTGGGATTCGAACGGAGGGGCTCTTGGCTTGCAGCCTGCACCTCTGCCTACTGATCCACCGCGCCCGCCTTTGTTAACCTGATAAGAAGTTCGAGTGATAATAGTATTCGTAAAGTTGTCGGACTGTCAAAAAAAACATTTCGCAGAACTGACGACCACGAGCCCGTTTGTGAGAAAATGGTACCGTTCAAACGTCGTACCACTAGCAGTTCAAGGACACGACAATGTAAGGACACAATCTTAGAGTGAACGTCCATATTAAGGGACCGAGGAACGCTCTCAAACATTTTGTTATATGATATATTGCGAGTTTTAATGATAACCTGTAATCGTGATTACGGAAAAACGAAAACGACGACTGATCGGAAGAACACAAATTCTGATGACGTAGTACCCCATCCGTAATTCTAATTAGTCGTCGTTCATTGCGCGAAGGTCTCTGTTATTCTTTTAAAGAATTACTTTCGTTAACCCCTTGAACGCTAGCTGTATCTTCCAGTTGAATGGCAGCAATTAGAAGAGTTCATATTCATTATTTGGGGTAGACCAATCAACCTCGGGGCTGCACGTTGAAAATATTGATTGGTCTACCCCACACATTTACTGAACAGCCATCCAATATAATGACGTCATGACGTATCAAGTTCTTGGCCGGAAAATCGGCCGCTCGGGTTC
Source organism: Pictodentalium vernedei (assembly GCA_031216915.1). Taxonomy (NCBI): domain Eukaryota; kingdom Metazoa; phylum Mollusca; class Scaphopoda; order Dentaliida; family Dentaliidae; genus Pictodentalium; species Pictodentalium vernedei. Next base: position 99,789,334 of record CM062290.1, on the reverse strand, counting down.
AAAGGGTTTAGCGAAAGTAATTATTTCAAATAATAATATTAAACGAATGCTTCTGACCTGTTTCATTTATTATTGTTTTAAAGAAGGAAGTATATTGAGTTAGATTTCATTTTTGTACCGAAGATGAACGACCCGGAAACCCTCTCTAAAAATATTACTTGGAAATTTTTGACAACCCAGTTTCGGACTTGATTACATTGAATGTAGGCATGGCTGACAACTTTCGTGATTGTAAGAGATTTACAGCAAAGTTAGCTCCTCTTAATTTCCTAAGACTGACAGTAACTTTAACACAAAGGTATGAAAATTTCATATAAAAGTTGAAAATTCTAAATGTTAGCGAAGTTGTTTCATCGATATGCGCATCATTTCATAAAATTTATGCAGTTTCCCGTAGAGAAGTATTAAAAAACAGCGGGTTGTTTTTTACAATTGTTTTCTCAATCAATTCGAACGTTTGACTATTATTCTCTGTTTAAACCCATTTAAATATAAGAAAACGGCGACTTCACCATCGTTTGATGTTCTGTAATGCCACCCTGACGCTTGCACGCAGTTTGGTCACGAACCGGTCCGCATTCTTACGTTCCAACACCCGCCACATTTGGGCCATGAAACTTCTCATCACGACAAAGTTAAGCATAGTTTGCGCCATGTCGTGCCATCTGACACGCACTAGTTCCGAACTAGGTCTGCATCTGACATCGATGTCACACAATTGCACACCATGGCAATCATCATTATGCCATAGTTACGCAGAGAGTACGGACTATTTGCGCATAAGTTTCGAGGTTGTCACGGCAGGGCACGGATGGTTACTCATTAACATGCCATAGTTACGCATATCGCGTAGGTATTTGGGGTGCGACTGCCCACGCACCATTGCGTGCCACTGCTTTCCACTGGTGTTTCCGTTGCCACGGAGGCACCCATTACTAAGCCGTGACACTCAATGGCCCGCAAAGTTGCGCATAGTTTGCACATTAGGCACGTCACTGGCACGAAAATGATGTCGTGACACCTCAAAATTTATTTTTGAAAATTTCAAAACTTCGGCCATGGCCTAGCACGCACGAAGCCCCCGGCACACTTCCACGACTAGTTCCCTCATTGGCACGCCACAAATGCGTGCCTCTTCTTGCCACCCCTGTCGCGCAAGTCTCTGGGTGGCTTAACTTGTTTTCTGATTATTATATCAACTGTGTGCGCATCGTGACATATAATACAAGCACGATCCGTTCTATTAATGTAAAAGTCTAGGAGGTGATATTTGCTAATTTTGTTCACGGAAATAAAAACTAACAAATTACTGTAAAAACACATTCGCTAAACAAAGACCCGAAGTGAACAGTTACTTGGTTGCTTCTAATTAGCTTGCCATAAAAAGCCAAGTTTCCTTTTGTAACTTGAGAGCTGTCTGTTGGTTTCCGTTATTGAAAGTAACGTAAGGGCACTTCGCTTTATTTTATACTAGTGACATGAGTGCTTTATTAACAATTGCACGCTCGCCCGTCAAATAATTTCGGAGGACATAACTTTGTCGAAAGCCGATTTCCATGACGAGATAACTCAATAACTCAGGGGTGCTTGCTAAGTTTCAACACCAGCCCATGTTTCAGTGGACAATAACTAATGACTGTTTTTGTGGGGATCTGCGAATCAGACATTTTTTTCGAATCGAATCGTGTCTCTGATATGGATATCAAATCGAATCTCGAATCGAATATTAATAGACAAGTTATTTCATATTGCACCAAACGGAAGTTACGGTACACTATGATGACCCTTTCAAGACTGAATGACGCCTTAAACACCATTGAATAAATATTTTCTGTAGCACCGTCGCTGAAACAGATAGGTCTATTATCCATAGTTTTAATTTTTGAAGGCTTAATTTGTTACTATTCACGTTCTTAAGAACGTGAATAGTAACAAGTTAAGCCTTCAAAAACTAAAACTATGGATAATGTTCTGGGCAAAATTCACTACTTACCTAACAATTAAACATTGCCAGTCACTCAATTAAATAGGAATTGAGCCAACACGAATGAGTTGTCTAATGACAATTTTATCCAATTTTTGTTGGAAATGCATTATTTATTTATTTATTTATTTATTTATTGGTGTTTAAGGTCACATACTTATGCACAATGGCTAATCGTGACCGTGACAGTTTTACGGCTGGAGGAAGCCGGAGTACCCGGGGAGAACAACCGAGCATCGACGAGCAACTGTCAGCTCATCAACATTCTAACTCTGCTCAAGCTTCGCTCAAGCAGGGTTACAGCTGTTGAAGACATATGCACCATCGACGTACAGTACGCCTTGGTACATGGCGTCATCGTGCCCCCATGCAGGCATCCGGGATAAAGTGCCTTGCCCAAGGACACAGCGCGGGTAGTCCCGGACGGGGATCGAACTCGGGACCTCTAGCATAGAAGTCCAACAGTCTACCACTGAGCCACCGCGCCCCCATTGGAAATGTAACAAATTGAAGTTAGTACGAGAGACTCGAAATAATCGAATCTTGAGACTGATAAGGGGTCGATCTCGAAGCAGACGCAAGGTATCGATATCGAATCGAAACGCGAATATTCGCAGGACTCTATGGGTTTGCGTATGAAATGAATGAAATTCAATGACGCTCAAACTCTCTTGGTGCACTTGAAGTTTAATGATACAGTTAATAATGTTTTCGACAGATGGTTTGGGAGACGGCAAAACTATTCACACGATAGACAAAACATTCATCGGGTTATGAGAAACTCATCTTGACCAATCAGATTCGGGTAAATCATAGGATATTGTTTGAAAACAATATACTGATTTGGGGGATACGGACCATTGCCCCGCGGACATTTTCTCCGATAGCAGAACGAACATTTGCACCAAGCGGACAATTTCCACGCGGACATTTGCCTCGGGTGCTAAATTCAAGACCGGACATTTGCCTCGGTAAGATAATAAACAGGTCTGGTGTTTTCAGGATATCGATGTATTCGCTTCCCTACTGTTCGCCTAAAAAAAATTAAGGAGTTCGAAAACTACCGCACCTGGCCTTAGAAAATAATGATCACCACAACAGCCTATTACTAATGCCCACATTTTTTCAGATCTCTGCTTTGTTAGTGCTTTTTATGACAGCAACACTGCCCCTCCCATACCTCCGGATCTTGCTGAGGCCCGGGGATGTGGGAGGGGCAGTGTAGCTGCCTCACAGATACTACCTTACCAGTAGCACCAAATAAAATGTTCAAAGTCCACTAGGCAGAACTAATTTACTACAAAACCTAAAGAATACTCACAAATCGGCATCTTTCATGTTAAAGTAAACATTTTTTCACATTACCGACAATATCCATGGTAACATAAACAGTTGGGGATGCGGTGGCTTAGTAAGTAGAGGTGCAGGCTGCAAGCCGAGAGGTCCTCGCTTTGAATCCCACCTGCGGCAACCGCGTTGTGTCCTTGGGCAAGACACTTCACCCCCATTGCCCACGTGGGGGCACGATGACGTTGTGTACCGAGGCGTACTGCACGTCGATGGTGCACCTGTCTTCAACCAATGCTAGTCCTGATTGTGTGGAGTTAGTATATTGGGGAGCTGACAGTTGTTCGCCGTTGCTCGGTGGTTCTCTCCGGGTACTCCGGCTTCCTCCACCCGTAAAACTGTCGAGGTCTTGATTAGTCGTCCTGCAGAAATATGTGATCTTAAACACCAATAAATGAAATAATAAATAACTTAAATAGTTTCACTATTTAATCCTTTATCCAAAGCAGACGATATCAAAATTTATTATTTTAAATATAATTTTTTTCGAATTTTTCAGAAACGTTCAATAAAACCATATCATGTGACCCCTTGTTGGCACGAGCTCGACGAGCTCGTTCCAACGAGGGGTCACATGATATGGTTTTGTTGAAAGTTTTTGAAAAATAATATTTTTTCATCTACTGAATTTGCATATTACGCGGGCGGATGCGGCCGATTCGTTGGGTAAAGGGTTAAGTACACCCGTATATTATCAACCGTTTTCAACCGATAGATCTATTCGGGGACAAATGTCCTTCTCTGATTTATATACCAATGTAAATGTCCGCGGGGAAAATGTACATCCGGGGCAAATGTCCGTTTTCTTAAAAAATACAACCGGGGCAAATCAAGAAACAACTGAATATCCTTCAATGTACATTGATAAAATGTCTCAATAAGTCCTGGTCAGATTTTTTCAAAGAGCACTATACGCTGCCTTTGAACGTTATCCTGATTTTATTTATTTTTTTTTTTTCAAAATAATTGAACCTTTTTTTCTGTTCATGCATTCTCAGGCAAAATGATTGGCTAAAGTATTTCTTTTTTTTATAACACAATGAACCGAAAAAAACCCGCATTTAGGCCAGCCCCAAACCACGCACCCAATATCTGTCTTAAAAATTACGTTGCACAGTGTGAATGGAAAAGACACCTTTCACGCTCATATTGTTTCAACACGAAAAGTAATTGATATTTATCTCATCATATTAAAATGACTTTCAAAATAAAATTTAATAAACAATGAAACCCTTATCATGTTTTTTATTCCATGTTGAATTTGTTTTCATGAAATGGTCAAAATCAGAATTAAATTTAAGTCAGTGTTGCTTTGAATGACAGCAGCCGCCGGACAAGTGGAAAAGGAGATTGAAGTTTTGTGTGGACGTGGCCTATGACCTTCCTTTTAACTTACGCAGTTCGTTGGTCAATACAATTTTTAATGACACAAGAACATGTTTCAGTGAAATGTATCGTTATTTCAAACATAATTTTAGGAAACTATGCCCTTTTCATTCAGTTATCACTAGGAAGCATGATGCGACCTGGTATTTATTTTAACTCCACAAAGTAGAGAGTGTTTAAATTTATTGCCAATGAAGTTTAAGAATAAGGATTGACACAGTTTGACATTTGTTTTTTGGGGGTCGATAACTCAAGAAATAGACAGAAACAAACGTTCATTCCTTATGTTAACCTTGAAAATCAGGGCAGTTATTCCCTGATTAAATCAAGATTGATTTCCGAGGTCAAACTACTACTTAGATTAAAAATCAACACCTTCACCGAAGCCAATCGGGCAGGAGAAGAAGAAAAATTTGCACCATTCCTATAGGGAGTTGGTTTTATCACATGGACACTAGAACTACAGAAGAACAAGAAATAATGTTTGGAGTGACAGATTTATTTCTGCAAGGCGCAGCGCAGCGAGGAGACGCTTTATAACATTATAACGATTTTTCTCAATTTCAGATAGGAGCAGAAGCTACACTACAAATAATATCGGAATTTCTGTTAACGGAAGATGTGTACACCGTTTGTTCTGCTGTGTTTGTCATGTATTTTCGGACTGTCCGTGGCATTTCAGTCGATGCATTTTGCACACATCGCTAGACGAAGCGCCCAAGAGCAAACGCCAAGACCAGGCTCAAGTCAGTGGAATTTCCTAATGATGCCGGTAAGGACAATTACAAATTCTTACATCCTTGTATATATAAACTCCACCATCTGTATTTATTTATTTATTTATTGGAGTTTAACGACACTTTCGACAGCCAGCGTCACCTCGTGTCGACAATTTTACGATTGGAGGAAGACGGAGTACCCGAAGAGAACCGTCGAGCAACTGTCAGACTCCCCAACGTTCTAACTCCACACAAACAGGGTCAGCACTGGTTGAAGACAGGTGTACCATCAGGACTGTGCGGTTAAATCAGTACTGACACTCCTTCAAGTAATGAACGGATCCGTCCATTCCGCTTAAATAGGGCGATGCAATCCAGGATTACGTTGTTTGAAGGGTCGGCTTTACATTGACGAGGCGCAGTGGCGTTACGGTAACCGGTTCTCGTCAGATCACCGAAGTTAAGCAACGTCGAGCCCGGTTAGTCTTTTGATGGGTGACCGTCTGAGCGATTAATTCTGACTCCCGCGTTGTGTTCTTGAGCAAGGCTCTTAACCCCGATTGTCTACATGGGGGCACGATGATGCCGTGTTCTAAGGCGTACTGCATGTCGATGGTGCGCATGTCTTCAACCAATCTAACCCTGCCCGTGCTGCAGTGCGGAGTTACGATATTTGAAATCTGGCAGCTGCTCGTCGTTGCTAGGTGGTTCTCTCCGGGTACTCCGACTTCCTCCACCCGTACAACTGTCACCGACACGATATGACCTTGGCTGTTAAAGTGTCGTTAAACCTTAATAAATAAATAAATAAATAAATAAATAAATAAATAAATAAATAAATAAATAAATAAATACTTTGACTTAGTCTGTACACATTTTGCGACAAATGCATCTTTCGCCTATCGTTCATCCCAAAACAAATATGGTGACCAGTTTTTTCTTAGACTATGTAAGTCTTTCTTAGACAAATAGGTTTACTCGAATGGCCGTTCGTATTCATTTGTAAACTTCTCCAGAAACATGATCTACATTATATCGACAATAAAACCCAGTGTTCCTTTATTATGAAAATGAACTGTTGTGATGTCAAACATTGTTGGGGAGAGCCTTCTGTCTCTCGCCGCATATCATCAATATCATCTCGTATCATTTTGCTTCATCATGGTTAAGAAATTGTAAATGGTTACCTGAAAAAGGGTTGTATATTACCCCCAACACACTGATGTTGAACTGTAAAAATTTTAAGAAGCCAATTATTCCCGAACCACAACAAGTAATTTAACCAATTCAGACTAATTTGATAGACATCTTAATGCAAGGGGTTAAAGCAACCCAATGGCACCGGAAGCAGGGGCAGCTTTCCACTCTGAACCGACGCAAGAGGGAGAAAAGGGCTGCGCGTACTCTTTTTGAAGAGCACTCGTGCAAAGACTTTACGTTTCAAGAACTGTAATTGAGAAACTCTCATGGACAAGGTTTCGCCCCTTGAGTGTAACATGGCGCCATCTGCAATGCTAGACCATTGCAGATGGCGCCCTGTTGAGCTCAATAGCCTTCGAATGAACAAAGTAATCACCAGAGAAAAAAGCAACCAGCTAGGTAGTTTCTAAAGCTTCATACTGAGGATCTGCAATGTGTCCCAAATTTACATTGAAATTTACAAAACGAGTTCAGTAAATTGGGTCAGGACCGAGTTTTAGTTCGTCCCAGGCGTAAGTTACTGGACAAGTTTTGTAAATTTCGAAATAAGCTAGGGGCGAGTTGAAGATTCTATTTACTATATGCCCACCCTCCCCCATACAAAAGACACTTAAATACATTATAGTATTCCCGGTGCCGTTTCTGTTAATGCTTGACCGTGGGTTTTCCATTTTAATGAATGGGCGTAATAACCGGAAGAAAGATTAGATCATATAATAAATGTATATATGTCAATACTATTAAGTGTCATATTACAATTTATGATATGTTGTAAACTTCCGGTCTTAACACATACACAGAGACAAGTGGCTTTTTTCCTGCCCTCGCTGCATTCGGGTGCTACCGGCGCCTTTGAGGTAACCGCTATACATACCGAGTTGAATGATGGCAGTTGTCTGTTGATTCAATTTATTAATAAGTAACCAAAAAAAACCCTTGGCTTTATTTTCAACTGTTGTCATAGGTGTTTCCCTAACAATTACATCCTTCTCCACAGGACCTCCCTCGCCCGTCTAATAGTTTCAGGGGAAATAACTTTATCGAAAGTCGAATTTTATGACGAGATAAGTCAGGAGTGGGCGTCTAGACTGCGCGGTGCAATATGGACTTCCATACAGTAGGGGAATCCAGGGGTCATCTCAATGTGGCAGTGGTACGTGCAGGTGGAATTTTAGAGGGGGATATCCCAAATTCAACACCCTCTACCAAATTACGGTAGAAGTTCTGGTAACCATTTGCTTTTACTTGTACCTTAATATGACGTTAATTATTGATACTCCATAAAGTTTCTTTATATGAAAACCTCCCCGTAGTTGGAAATTCACTTTCGAGAAAGATTTTGAAAATGAAGTCATCAAAAGGGGCATAAAATTGATTCTTGTAACTGAAATGCCAACACGTTTGATATAGAATTATCAGGTTATTATTATTTGGTATTATTCTGGCAATTGAATATGTGCTAAACAAATGCTAAAGCTTAGAACTTTGAACAATTCACACCGTCCTAACATTAAATCAGATTTCATGCAAGAATGATCAATTTTCGATGTTTCATCATTTTGTAACTACGAATGATGGAACTAAATGAGGATAACGATTTTACATGATGTTATTTTCTTGAAGTGCATTTCGAGGATTTTTTTTTATTACGATAAGTGACCGTTCTTTAGAAATTTCGTACCGATTGACATCATGCATACATATGAAAGTGACCTGCCATAACGTAGTCCCTATACCAGTCATAGAATAATACAAAGCAATCTGATTGGTTAGTTATGTAAATGATCTAGAAAAAGGAAACAACAAGAGAACTCGGAATAGGGTAAGAACTAACAAGAATATACCATAAATTGCTAAATATAGTAACAATAAGGTAAACTGTTCCAACTAATAGACTCTTTTACGCTACTGGAGTATACTCTAGAAAAAAGGACCATGACTAGGTAGACGTAAACTATTACATATATAGATAGAAGTAGAGGATTCTGAAAGAATTCGAAATAGTAATATTGTCGGGTTGTTTGTGGTAATTCTACGAAATAAACGAGGATTTGAGGAAAATCCGAACCAGAAAACTACTCCGATTCAATCGAACACACCCTCCGAACATACCCCGTCCCATTGCAGAAAAATTGGGTAACATAGCAATCACGTGCTACCAAAGAAACCAAGATGGCGGTCTCCAGTATACAAAATGGACGACGGAAACACGTATCACCTTAACAACACGCGCTGCGCATGCGTACTACTACCACGTATCACCATGGAGATGACATCACAAGATGGCCGATCACGCGGGTTACCATGACAACACAACATGGCGCCACTAAGTCACGTGACTATGACGTCACATGAGATCCACCGATGAGATCCCCTAAATAAGAGGTGAAACATACGAGACATACTACTTATGAAGCTCCATATTGCGTACATTTTAGTTGTAAATAGTAACAATTAGAACTTTTGCCGATTTAAGACCGAGTTGGAATTTCGGGAAGTAAAGGAGACATCAGCATCGCCAAAGAAGCTCTAAAATCCAGATAGATGGAATTTCCAACTACTCATGACTTGCCTTCCAAATTTCCAACTATAGGAAATTTTGGATTGGGTGGGGTGGGGGGGGGGGGGGGGGACACCACCACCACGTCCCTGATCAAAACGGAGTGGTGCTGTACAATTGTGAAGATTTTTTTTCATTTTTAAGGAATGTATACAACTCTTTAATTCCTGCTTTTGTAAAAGGCATCGTTCATTTTCGAAAGTTACCTTGTTTTTGAAGAGTCAGTTTTTATGGTCGACCAATTAATATCTTTGTAGCGCGATGGCGCAGTGTTTACTCCATTGAACTTAAAACCGAAAGGTCTACGTCCGATCCATGCCCGAGGTAACTGTGTTGTTTCCTTAGAAAGACACTTAATCTCGATTGCCCACGTGGGGACACTGTATCGCTGTATACTAAGGTGTACTGCACGTCGATGGTGCACTTGTCTTCAACCAATGCTAACCATGATTATGTGGAGTTACGACGTTGGGGAGTTTGACAGTTGCTCTTCGCTGCTCGGTGGTTTACTCCGGTTTCCTCCACCCCTAAAACTGTTCGATGCGAGGTGACCCTGGTTATCGAAAGTTTCGTTAACCCTTTACCCAATGTAACGGTCAAAACCGGCCAGCGCTTATTCTAAAAATCGCCAATTAATTTTCATTATTTTTTTAATTTTTTGTCTCAAAAACATAGGTTATGGCACCTCATTGCAACGAGCTCCTTCCAGTGAGGGGTCATAACCTATGTTTTTGAGACAAAAAAATTAGTTATTCAGTAATTTTGTTTGCAAGTATCGTCTGCTTTTCAGGTTAGGTAAAGGGTTAAACTCAATACAAGTAGTATCTTTAGGCTTACGGCAACAGGTTAAAGCTACTAATAGGGCTACATCTGTGTGAACAAGCAACAGCCGTCTCGTACAATGGAGAGAAACCATACATGAGCCCCTCGCTTTTCTCCCAGATGGAACAAAATATAGGAAGCGTGGCCAAGGTAATTTGATAGGGTATTTTCACAGTAACATTTTACGGAACAAGTACGAGCAGTTAGTTTCCAGTGTCTTTACGGTATTTTAACAGTATGTTTACGGTATTTTTACAGTGTGGTGCAAATGGGGCCAACGTTTTCGCTGGGGCGGACTGGGCCAAGAAAAGTTTGATTTTGCGAATTGAACGATCGCGGATTCCTAGCATCTGAGCGATCATTGGCGGTCCACACACAGGATATTTCGATGGCATTTTGTATCATCTTCATCGATCATTCGACAAAAATGGTTCTACCGGGAGTGGGGGGAGAACCCACCGGGAAGACCATAGTTCGGCCCAATCGGAGAAAAAATTGATTTCTCGAAATTGATGGAACGCTGTTTCCTTTCATCTTAGCGAACAATGGCAGACTAGACTGCTGGTATATTGAAATGTCCTCCATGTGGACTATTATAATCCCTGAAGGGTATGGGTGTGGGATGGGAAAATCTCACCCGAGGGCAAGATATTTGGACCAGACACGAGGCTTGCCGAGTGTCTGGACCAAATATCTTGTCCCGAGGGTCAGATTTTCCCATCCCACACCCGTACCCATCAGGGATTATTTTTCTCTCCCCACCATACAACGGTTACGTTAGCCAGAGGTAATCGGCGGTCACGTGCTGACATAATCAACTCATTTGGTATTCGTTGTTTTGAAAAACTAATGACACCATCGGAAAGAGCATGCAAAAGTTATGTATATACCAAAGGTATATACCACGAAATCAATTAGGAACGGTGGCATCTTGGGGTTTAAAGAGTTTTAGAGCATCAAACTTTGAACACACGGCATTCTGATGACGTCAATATGAATTAGTTGGTAGCCAAATACTATGCATCGCGTCATAATAACGTTGTGAATGTATAACGTCGCGTGGGTGGGGTGGGATACATCTGTCTCTCTCTGCTATCTCACCCTGGACAGACATATGTTACACATGCAGTGTGGGTGGAGAATGCCCATTCCGCATAGACAACATTTCAATATACCGGCAGTCTATGCAATCAGATCCACTTCGCCTTTTGGTCATTTTCTCGAAATTTCACGTACCAACAGGTGTTGGGCTATACATCAATTTTGGGGGCCCCAGGGGGAACCCAATAGGAATTTTCCCGGTTGACCATACGGCCAGTCCGCCTCTGCGTTTACGCCCATTGGACCTCTGAAACATCAGATCTACGATTTTAGATGATGAAAATTAAGTTTGCTGCTCAGACTTCGATAAAAATACATCCTAGCAAACGGACAACAAAACTAGGTCATGAAGTCAGTGGGTAAAGCCATAAACGTTTAACATGCTATTGATTGAGTCTTTCGTTGGTTAAATATGGTCCAACAATTGAATGGATTATGTCACAGCTCTATTGTACTAAGTTCTATAGACACGCAATAGTTCAGAAACATAACATTTAAAGACAACACCGCGGAAACGATGACGTCAAGCCTATCTCAGAAAGAAGAACTGGGAAATTCTCTTTTCTCCCCCACTGCATGTGTAACATTCGTCTGTCCAGGGTGAGATAGCAGGGAGAGACAGATGTATCCCACCCCACCCACGCGACGTTATAAATTTATAACGTTATTATGCCGTTATGCATATCGTATCAGTTTCTTGCTACCAACTACTTCACATTGACGTCATCAGAATGCCGTGTGATCAAAGTTTGATGCTCTAAAGCTCTTTAAACCCCAAGATGACACCGTTTCTAATTGATTTCGTGGTATATACCTTTGGTATATACATAACTTTTGCATGCTCTTTCCGATGGTGCCATTAGTTTTTCAAAACAACGAATACCAAATGAGTTGATTTTATCAGCACGTGACCGCCGATTACCTCTGGCTAACGTAACCGCTGTATGGTGGGGGGGGGGGGGGGGGGGGGGAAGAAAAATAATCCCTGATGGGTACGGGTGTGCGATGGGAAAATCTCACCCTCGGGACAAGATATTTGGTCCAGACACTCGGCAAGCCTCGTGTCTGGCCCAAATATCTTGCCCTCGGGTGAGATTTTCCCATCCCACACCCATACCCATCAGGGATTATAATATTCCACATAGACAGCATTTCAATATACCGGCAGTCTATGCAAACAGATCCATTTCGCCTTTTGGTAATTTTCTCGAAATTTCACGTACCAACAGGTGATGGGCTACACGCTAAAAACTAAAGTGTTAAAAACTACACTTGAAGTGCTGAATTGAACACTTACTGAGTGCTGAACTAGCACTTTGTTCAAGTGTAGATATCCCAGAACTTGACAGGTGTTACAATAATACCACTTGATAAGTGTAATGTCGCGACACTTAAAAGGAAACAACGCAGATGACGCGGATCAGGCTCGAACTCTCGAGCATGATCCGCTTCATCTGCGTTGTGTCCTTTCAATTATGTACCCACCAAGCCCAAATCGAATAATGCTAGACACATGGGAAGTGCCATCCATTCAAGTTTCAGATGTCTGACGATTGTAATGTCTAAGAGCTTAAAGCATTGCACTTTGAGTGTTAAAAATCAAACCTTAAGAGTTAGAATGGGTTTAACACCTTGAAAGTGTCAGTTTTAACACTTTAGTTTTTTAGTGTGTTCATCAATTTTGGGGGCCCCAGGGGGAACTCAACAGAAATTTCCTTTACGGCCAGTCCGCCTCTGCGTTTACGCCCATTGGACCTCTGAAATATCAGATCTACGACTTTTTAGATTATGAAAATTAAGTTTGCTGCTCAGACTTCGATAAAAATACATCCTAGCAAACGGACAACAAAACTAGGTCATGGAGTCAGTGGGTAAAGCCATATACGTTTAACATGCTATTGATTGAGTCTTTCGTCGGTTAAATATGGTCCTACAATTGAATGGATTATGTCACAGCTCTATTGTACTAAGTTCTATAGACACGCAATAGTTCAGAAACATTACATTTAAAGACAACACCGCGGAAACGATGACGTCAAGCCTGTCTCAGAAAGAAGAACTGGGAAATTCTCTTTTCACTGCACTAAAATTTTTGTTCATTTAATTCAAACAAAAACCTTGGTAACTTGGATAACAGATGTGATACGTATTTTTATCAATTACATCAATATTGTAATACACTACTCAAAGTTTGCAAAGCACCAAGTACATCCAACTACCTGTTTTACGTTTTAGTTGAAATATTGTTACGAAAAGTGTATATATTTTTTGTTTAATCATATCTTTAAGGATTTAAGTACAGAAATTAAGATTTTATTTGTGTTTGACATTATGTTTTTAGCTTTTGAATACGATAACCATTGAAAATGGATATTTTTGGTAAAAGAGGAAATTTTCCAATATGCCAAAAAAACTGGTATGGCTTCAATATCGAGTATGAGATCCATTACTGTTAATTACAGCTTGACAGCGCCCTCTCATGCTACCAAACAGGTTCCTGGTGGTACTTTGTGGGATGTTGTTCCATTCTTGGATCGGCATGGCACAAAGCTCCTGGACACTTCTTGGCTGGACTGGATGGGCTGAAATTGCAAGCTGCAACTCATTCCAGACATGTTCGATTGGATTGAGGTCAGGTGATCTTGCTGGCCAGTCCATACGCTCAATTCTCCCCCTCTGTCGGTACTCCCCGACAGCATGGGCAACATGAGGGCGGGCATTATCGTCCATCAGAATGAATCTATCACCCAGTGCACCTGCATACAATCTGACGTGGACATCCAGGATCTCATCAATATACCGTTGTGCAGTCAATGTACCACGTTCAGTGACACAGAGCTCTGAACGTCCATCCCAGCTGATACCGCACAGACCATGATTAACCCTCCAGCATAGCGGTCATGCTCAGCAATGTGGACTGCATGGAATCGCGCTCCTGGTCTTCTCCATACCCTAAAACGCCTATCTGTGTGGTCTAGGCAGTACCTTGACTCATCTGTAAAAAGGACAGGTCGCCAATCGTCTCTGGTCCATCCAACGAGGCCCATAGCCCATTCATATCGTGCCTGGCAGTGATTCTGGGACAGTGGAATGCGAATACATGGTCTTTTCGATCGGAGACCACCTTCCTGCAACCTTACCCGGATAGTCTGCGTCGAAAGATTTACCCCGGATGCATTTTGAAGGTCACTGCGAAGCTGGGTTGCTGCGGCAAAGCGGTTCCTGGGGGCCTGAATGATCAAAAACCGGTCTTCAGCTGCAGATGTTGCCCTGTCTCTGCCACCACCATGCCGTCTTACTGGTGTGCCATACTGCTGAAATCTTGCCCAGGCTCTGGTGATCACCGTATGGTGCACACCAAGGGCTTCAGCAACCTGACGATGGGTAGCCCATTGCTCCACCATCCCTACAGCCCGCCACATTTCTGCTTTAGACAAATGTCTTCTTACATTTGCATTTTCCATATTCAATCATTAAATCACAAGAGTTTGAGTTGAAATGAAGATTTTGAATACCCTACACATGTCATGTACATGTAGACAGTACACGAAAACATCATGGAAATCAAGGGGTACGTGCTTTCCATGTCTGTCACGAAAAGTCTGCCTGTTAAGAGAGCTAATTTAAACACTAGGGACCATCTCAATACATTCCTCAATCATATCCACCAAAAAATATCGCAAATATGTCACAAGCAAATTTCACAATGATGTGTCAAATATTTGATGCTTAACAAACTTTGAGTAGTATACATAAAAACGATACAGTGGAAACGGTGACGTCAATTCTGCCTCTGCGTTAGAGAATATCACCTCATCTCTGCACAAAATTTAAATTTTTGCACATGCATTTCAAATAAATATCTTTCAACTTGAAAGTGTGAAAAATATTTTTCTGAAATAATTAATAGATATTTTTTATAATACAGAAAAAAACGGTAGAAACAGTGACATCAATTCTATCTCAGAATTGGGGGGAAGTCATCTTGTCACTGCACAAAATGTTGCTCATCTGGCTCAAATAAAGACATTTGAACTCGAGTTGCATATTTAAAACACAAGGCTATGGAATAATTAACAGATGTATTGTTCTAACAGAGAAAAAACGGCATAGTGGAAACGGTGACGTCAGATCTGTCTCAGAGTTCGAAAATTGAAGGCGGAAATCACCTTGTTATCGCACAAAATTTGTAGTTCATATGTTTTAAATAAAAACCTTTGAACTTGAATAGTATGTGCGATACGGACTTTTATCAAATAACGAATAGATACAGCGTTAAAATTGTCGAGTCTGGACTGTCTGATCTAATTCCGTATTGGGTCGCCTTCGATACAGCCCTACTTGGTCCAATGAATTACGAAGTTATCAATGACTTATAATGTGCTGGGATGTTGTATTTTTCCATTAACTACCTGGACTGTCACAGCACAAAACATTTTTAAAGAAAGACAAAAAAGGTCGCAGACAACTACAACCAGGTGTACTCTATGGTGCGTCGTTAATTTATGGCAAATCGTCGTCTTTTATTATTTTTTTTTTATTTCGCCATAATAAATAGTAACAGTTCCCTTTTAAATTCAGGTCAAACCTATTATTTCACCTCACAAAATTATAAAATAATAAATAATAAAAAGTACTCTTTTATTTCATATATCATTCGCAAAAGTGATCTGGTTAGCCGATCACTCGCGGAAAATTCCGTGCAGTGTCATTTCGTCGTGTGAGAACCATGAGGTTCTATCTTCCACTGGAAGATAGAACCTCGTGGTTTTCACGCGACGATTTTCCACATTTGTTGAAATTAGCTTTCTCAGACGGAGAAAAGTGAAATTTATTTACACATTTTCCATTAAAAGCGTTTGCGTCCATGAAATTTGACCTGAGTGGGATCTCCTGTGGTGGGTCTCATGTGGCGTCACAGTCACGTGACCCAGTGGCACCATGTTGGGTTATTACGTGAGAGGACATGTTGTGACACCATTACCTTAGTGATACGTGGTCTGCGTGCGCATATGGAGCTAGTTTCGTTAGGGTGATACGAGTTACCATCCTCCATATTATATACTGGATTCCGCCATATTGGTTTCTATGGTGGCACGTGGTTGATATATGGCCCACAACCTTCTAATGGGACGGGAAAGTGTTCGGCGATTGCGTTCTATTAAATGGGAGTATATCTAATTACCACAAACAACTCGACATTCACTCCAAATCACCAAAAAACTGTCTAAAATCACTTTATTTGGTAAGGACTTCTCCAGAATCCTCATTTTTGTTCAATAATAGGCGCGTTTTTTTTGCATAAGAGTAGTTTTGTGGTTTGCATTTCTTCAGAATTCTAGTTTTTATCCCTATTCTGTGGCTTATTCTTTTATTCATTGGTCCGTTTACTGACCCTAGTTTGACTATCCTAGCAGTCTATCTAATCTAAGCGTATCTTCCGCCTCTCTCGCGATCTGTCCCGACCTCTGACCTCAACCAATCAGATCACACCATTTAGCTTAACCCCACCCACTACCTGGATATGGATAAAAGGTCAGACCGTACTAAGAGATTTTTTCATGCTACTCATGCTCTAAAGGCCCCGCCTCATCAAAAACTTGTTAGTGTAATATAAGTTCTTACCACCATGTGGAGTTCCGAGATGGTGTATTGAAGTCAGTACCTCGTCTCTGGACATATATCGACGAGTACGTTAGACGAGACGATATATGATCCAGAGACGATGTCGTTAATGAGAGTACGAACCTCATTCTTCTTAATAATTTGATCCAGCCCATGGACAAGAATGTAACACGCAAATTTGTAGCCACCCTTCTAGCGCGCACACCAGCATGGTATTGGACGAGGACACGGGCTCTTTCACGAGATGATAATATTCTACCCTGTGGCTATGTATAGACGTGTTTAACCCTTTATCCAACGTAACGACCGAAACCGACCAACGCTATTCACAAAAATCGCTAATTAATTTGCATTATGTTTTCATTTTTTGTCCCAAAAACATAGGTTATGACCCCTCTTTGGAACGAGCTCGTCGAGCTCGTTCCAATGAGGGGGTAATAACCTATGTTTTTGAGACAAAAAATGAAAAAAAATTAGTTATTAAAGAAATTTTTTTGCATGTGTCGTCTGCTTTTAATGTTAGGTAAAGGGTTAAAGAGTATAAAATCATCTGATAAACACATCTAACGATGAAATATACAGAAATCTCATGCAATAATTAATTTGTGATTTTCAATACACTATCCCTGGCCTACTTATTGGTCACTACGGCAGTCAGGCGTTAACGGGGGAGAACTTCAGAATGAACCCTTTGGATCCTGATGGTGTATTCCATGCCGGAACAGAGGTATCAATTGAGGCGTTTTACTCTAAAAATACGGCTTCGTTTATGGCGATAACAATATATACCCCCACCTGACAGGTATATCCTCTCACTGCATAAATGCGAAATATTCGATAGTGATCACAAGTGCTGTTTGTAATCAAATATTATGACAAGAAACATGATTAAAAGTATATTTCTGCCACAATTAGTCATAAATAATAACGATTTGGTCCTATTGATATCGAGATACTGCAAAAATACGACAGCTTTTTTGCTTTTTCATTTTGAAAAAAAAAAAATCATTAGAAAATCGCGCTCAATTCGATCCAGCAGCGATCATGGAAATTGTGGTAAAACCGGAAGCCGCAAAAACAACGATGCCCGCAGATCGTTTTTGGAAATACCCTTATCCAAATTTGTGTTAGACCGGTCCCCATACCAAAGCCGGAAGATATCAAGACGCATGGGGGCGCGGTGGCGTTACGGTAACCGGTTCTCGTTGAGCAACGTCGAGCCCTTTTAGTCAATAGACGGGTGATCGTCTGAGCGATCGATTCGGACCCCCGTGTTGTGTCCTTGGGCAAGGCACTAAACCCCGACTGTCCACATGGGGGCACTAAGACGCCGTGAACTAAGGCGTACTTCACGCCGGTGGTGCGCATGTCTTCAACCAAACTAACCCTGCCTGTGCTGAAGTTCGGAGTTTCGATGTTGTGGAGCTGGCAGCTGCTCGCTGTTGCTCGGTGGTTCTCTCCGGGTACTCCGGCTTCCTCCATCTGTAAAACTGTCACCAATACGATATGACCTTGGCTGTTAAAGTGTCGTTAAACCTTAATAAATAAATAAATAATATCAAGAGGCATCAGAAATGAACAAAATATAGGTATCCGAAATTGGATGTGGGTATTTGGCAGAATCTATAATCGTTACCTGGCGGTAGACCAATCAATATTTCCAACGTGCATCCCCAAGCCTGCACGTTGAAGACATTGATTTGTCTACCACATAGATTCACTGAGCAATAATCTACTTGATTAATTTAGGTTGTATCATGACCCCAGACCTAAGTGAGTGTTATGGGTGGAACTCTCAATGACCAAGGTTGCACATTAGAAATATTCATTGGCCTACCCCCAAATAATGGAATGGACTCTTCCAATTGCTTCCTTTGAACTGACATGGAAGATACCTCCAGAGGTCAAAGGGCTGACATCTTGTGAAGCTATAGCGATTCACTGCCATGCCTTACATTTTAAAAAAACATTCTGCCAAATATACTTCAGAAAAAAGTTTGGAAAATTGGGGATAGTTCAAAACTTGTTTGCCCAGCATTAATTACAAACATTGAATTTGGTACTCATTTCATAGACGGTGCAAAGACGTGTTTTAGTTATCATTTACGAGGCATGACTGTTGATCAGACACACGTATTGTTAGTTATGCTGCTCGGTTTTAGCTTGATAACTGTTATCGTATTCGCCTGCCGCAAATCCGAATCTTAGCCTCTTTTATGCAAGTTCAGAGGTCATCTAGACAATACAGCTTGTACCGTCTCGGTAAGATGGGTTAATACTTTCCGTGGAAAGCAAACCTGTACCAGTATGTATGCCCCTCTCATTAACTTCAAACAAATTTATCAAACCCGTCTACCGCTGTTCTCTCAACAGCCAATCATATTTAGTTAAGTTTATTTTGTTCCGCTCAAAGTTAAAAGATGAGACACCACCAGGATGTGCCTGTTCAACTGGGATTCATATTGTTGTAACGAACAGACATCGTTTGAGCGTTTAAGCCGATTAAGACCACAAAATGCGAGTCGAGTGTGTCCGCACGCAGACCTGTGGACACAGTCGGCTTGTGTTTTTCGGACGTAAACAATCGACTTGGGATTTGCGATCGTAATCGACCCGGCACCTGCCTACCTCCACAAAGGGTGTGCGGACCCAACGGACCCGTGTTTATTGGACGTAATCGCCTTGTGTATATAATCGGCATAGCTGACGTATTCGGCGGAAACATACGCACGGCCTCATGGGGAGTGTCTTTAAATACTTGGCGTGGAGGCCTTGTAATCTTAAAGTTCGAATTTAGCGAAATACGTTTCGTCGCATGAGAACCAAAATGTTCCAGCGGAAGATAGAACTTTATGGTCCCCACACGACGATTTGTGTCGCATCCTTTAGGTTTAAAAAAATGTCATGCCACTTTCTGGGGGTGGAACAAGTAGAGAAACTAGTGAAAAATAGTAACGAAGAATTAGCTAAAAAATTAACACAAATTAACTAAAACAATAATTAGCACGGTCCGCATCAGGTTCTCGTTGAAGGCAAACACCCAATCAATTCCCACAAAAGCAATATTTATGACTGTGTATCAACAACAAAAAGATCTGAAACACTTATATGTCCATTACTTTAATGGTTCGGGTTTTGTTTTCTTTATTCACTTTCCACCTATTAATGATCGATCAGTAGAATTCTCGTGCTCTCTTTTATTCTCGCGGGCTAATTCTGAATTGCAATAAATTCAATGTAAAATGGCAATTACCATTTGTAATGTCGCCGAGAATTCCTTGGTCTGTCGTGAAAAACATCCTTCCTGCTTGAAAAAACAAAGTGATATATGAATGACTTTAGTTTAGTTTATAGATAGTCGAAGGGAGCCTCATTACTCGAAAAAAAACCCCACCAAACGGGCGAGTTGCTGTCGGAAACTGCTCCCACTTGAGCGATTGGGATACATTAACTCGCAAAAGAACACAACGCATATGGCGTGGGTCAGGGCCGCACCGACAACCTTTCGGAAGTCCAAAGAGCAAACTAATCCGCCACCAAACAAGCGTTCAGGCCACCAGTCTAATTCTGTTCAGACTCTGACGCAGTAATGAGTTGTTTATTTTTTTCCACTTTTCGAGGAGCATGCGCGCAGACTACCGTTCATCCAATGTGATGCCCCCTTATCCACAGAGACATACAGTGCACCAGTTATAGATATTCCATTCAATAAATATTTAAAAACCTCAAGATATTGACATAATTCTTAGAGGCTAGCGGCGTAATCATGAAACTATAGTTGGGGTGAATCTTCAGTCATAACGGTTTAGTTGACAAACTTGTCTACAAGTATTGCAGGAATGTGACTAGAGGCTTCCGATGGGGGTGGGGGGGGGGGGGGGACTTGGGGTAGTGAATTTTCAACTAGGGGGAGGGACCGAGGGAAACCTGCTCCTGGTCCCTCTCAGTAGTTGGAAAATCACTACTGAGAAAGATTTTGAAAGTCATGAAAGGGGACATACAATTGATTCTAGTAACTGAAATGCCAACACATTTATGATAGAATTATCAGGTTATTTTTATGTGGTATTTTTCTGGGAAATGAATATGTGCTAAACAAATGCTCAAGCTGAGACCTTTGAGCAATTCACACTGTCCTAACATTAAACCAGATCTTATCCAGGAATGATCAGTTTTCGATGTGTCATCATTTTGTAACCCTGAATGATGGAATTCACTCAGGATAACGATTTTACATGATGTGATTTTCTTTAAGTGCATTTCGAAGATTTTTTTATTACGATAAGTAAACGTACTATAGAAATCTAGTACCGATTGACATCATGTATACTTATGAAGCTCGATATTGCGTACACTGTAGTTGTAAATAGTAACAGTTAGAATTTTTTCCGATTTGAAATCAAGTTAGAAATTTAGGAGGTAGAGGGGACATCAGTATCAGCAAAGAAGCTCTAAAATCCAGATAGATGGAATCTCCAACTACTCACGACTTGCCTTCCAAAATTCGAACTGTAGGCCAGGATTGGGGGGGGGGGGGGGGGGGCACCCCATCCCCTATCGCCACGTCCCCGCAGTATTGTAATGTATTTAATGATTCAATCGAATCAATTATCGATTGAGAAATGTTTTCCGTAAAAAAAAAATGAATGTTCAGGCTAGAAAAATAGTGTTTTGATTCTTCGGCAATCCCTCATTGAATTTGTACCCCCTCATTGGACATTTTTATTGCCTTTGAGTATCTTCTAATATTAGTACAAACTCAGGGAGACCCGATACTTTTCACATTTTTTGATATCTATTTAGTTGCGTTTCCAATGTGTTTGCCTTGTTACAATTTATGGGAGAGTGCCTATAGGCACTCTCCCATAAATTGTAACGCGGCAAATCCCCAGAGATTAAATACTTTTACTTCGAAGATAATATGAAGAGCATCGAACGAATATGAAGCCATTGAATTGCAGTACTTACAGTTTGTTTTTAGAGAAATGGTTTATTTTTCAAATTAAAAATGAATTTATTTGTATAAATATGCGTTTTCTATATTTCTGTGTGTAAAAAGACAGCCGAAATCCTCCCCATGTTTGCCCATTTATTGCAAATGAAAAATAAAAATTAAAAATACACCCCCTCCCTCACTGATTTAAAAAAATGCCCGAGAATCAATTAATTTAAATTGTGTAGCCTTATATTACTTTTAGATTCAATCGTCTATATTATTTTAGTTGGACCGCGGGTCCGCTTTTCCGACTTACTGAAATATTCCAGATGATTGAATCAAAAACCAAATCGATGGTCTATTTAAGGACTAGACTTGTTCCCCGGCCATAACAGCATCGAATTACTGACATAATATGACTGGTGGATCGGGATTGTTGATAACAAACGCTTGTATACGTTACGCACGTCATCGCACATGCATACATAAGCGTTGAATTATAATTGAGGTATACTAGTAGTAGGAGATGAGGTAAACGGGCCTTATTGGATGGACCCCGGGCTGGACGCAGGTTACCATGACAACACAACATGGCGCCACCAGGTCACGTGACATGACGTCACTTCCGGGGTCCAGCCCGGGGTCCATCCAATAAGGCCCGTTTACCTCATCTCCTACTACTTATACTGATGAATCATGGGACATATTTTTGTGTTAGGCAAGAGAACTCGTCATACACTTGAACGAAAAGTATGATTGACCCTTATTAGGAAGCTTGGAATGTTTTGATCTACACGTCTGTCAATTGAAGAATTTTTTTTATATGATATGACCCTTCGTCCAGGTTATTTATTTATTTATTTATTGGTGTTTAAGGTCACATACTTATGCATAATGGCTAATCGTGACATTTTTAAGGGTGGAGGAAGCTAGAGTACCCGAAGAGAACCACCGAGCATCGACAAGCAACTGTCAGCTCCTCAACATTCTAACTCTGTTCAAGCTCCGCTCAAGCAGGGTTACAGCGGTTGAAGACATGTGCACCATCGACGTGCAGTACGCATTTAGTACACGGCGTCATCGTGCTCCCCATGTAGGCAACCGGAATAAAGTGCCTTGCCCAAGGACACAACGCCGGTTGTCCCGGACAGGGATCGAACTCGGGACCTCCAGCATAAAAGTTCAACAGTCTGCCACTGAGCCACCGTGCTCCCCTTCGTCCAGGTATTGTTCATTTAAAATGGTAATACACACCCCATCAAGCGCTGGAGGATAATCGTAGATTCACATTCGGTGGACGAGAAATGATAAACATTTGTCGTCGATGACAGAAGTTGATATATACTTAAAATTATTTCATTAAATTTGTGTCTTCAAATACTTCGCAATCTATTCCTTTTCGGGAACTATTTCCCGACACGGACACTGCGGATAAACAACGAATTTTAAGTTGTAACATAATCGCGTGTCTTATAGAAGCAGCTGCTTGTTTGTGATTCCATTTACCTGTCTTTTGTGGTGTTTTGGGGTCATAAAATAAATAAAATCTTCGATAAGTTTATCTCGAAATTTACAAAACTCGTCCCGTAAATTAGGTTTGGACCTCGATAACGCCCGGCCCAGACTTAATTTACTGAACTCTTTTTGTAAATTTCGATAAAAACTGCTGGAGGTCCACTTTTTATCATATGAAAGAACGTTTTCTCCTATCAGTTCTATGTACTGATCTTCTGTTTATTTTATTTCAGAGGTGCTTCACTCTGCAACAGTTAGAAGGTAAGACAGTTCGTCGGTTCATAGCAATCAGTCTACTGTTACTCACTCTTCGGAGGAGCGTAATTATGGGAGGGGGTGACACGGCCAATAATTTTCCAGTTCGGACTTTTTTTTTATCTGGATTGGAGCCTTAGATATGGATTCGCTCTTTCTGGTAATCTTACAGTTTCTTACGGGTCTAGATTTACCTCTAGACTTATGCCACACACGCAGTCTGTTTCAAGAAAATGGAGGTCTACGGATGAATGTGGATGTTTGGATCTCCGAAAGATTCTGCACTTGGGGATGCGACGTGCATCCCATAAGTGGATAGGTATGGGTCTTATGTTGCTGATGTTTGGATCTCAGTACGTGCTAATAAGAACTTTAGAAGCTCATACATCACGGCAACTGCATATATCCACAAACTAATTTCCTGAACTTTTTGACGATAATCCCAATTGACAAATACTCCAACTATATCATCAAGGCATGCCTTCAGAGAAGGCATGCCTTAATGATGTAGTTGGAATATATCGACTTTTGGGACTTGAGTTATAACATTCGGGACAAATTGGGTTTACGTCTCCCTCATAAATCTTTGCCACTTCCTGACATCAAGGGTGTAACCATTCACATATTGTCACGTTTTCATAAAATATTATTTTGAAAATTCAAGGAATACACTTAGAAATGCAACACGATCAACTTCATTCAACTGGTTTATTTTTATCACGTGATTCCTCTCACTTGTTGGGATGGCGTTAATGGTATTGTGATTTGTAGTGAACGATCGTTAAGCACATATTATTACTCCTTCCCTCTTAATAAAATCCACAAATGATAGAAAAAATCAAAACCCTTGTGTAGACTTTAAAAATTACTGTCCGGAATTACTGTTAATGAAAAGTCAGGGGGAAATTTAGAAAGTAAAACGTCCGAAAATGTCGAACAAATGAGGAAAGAAATCGATAAATGTCAGACTTGTGACCAAAATGAGAATATCTTTCATTTGATGTGATTAAAATTTTCTGAATAATTGCAAGTTACTGATGACTCCTGTTTTCTCCCACCACAAAGGTACTGAGACATATATAAAGTCGTGCGAGACAGTTGGGAGAGATATTTCTGTCTCACCCCACCAACGTAACAGCTATCTCACCCCACCCACGACACCAACCTATATTGGCTTATTAGCATATATAATGAGCGCAGAACTATTCAATCATCGCACGTTCTTCCGTAAACGAACAGCATGGTGTCACATTTCGGAAATATTAGCAGGCGAACGTTTGTCGAAGAAAACAGAAATAAAAACACAGACCGCAAAACCAAAGGACACTTGACTCTTTTAAATGAATTTTTGTATGAACGCCATTATGAGTGGAGCGAGTTGCACGAAATTCCCGTCGAAAAATTATGCGAATACATTGCAGAATTCATAATATGACGTTATCGGAATGTGTCAATGTTCATTTCGCTACAAATCTTTAACCCCTGTCTTGCCGGCGTTGGGATTTAATTTTGTGGTTGTTTTTTGTCGATATGTACAGAATTGTAAAGTCATACTTTGCGTGATAACTCCGCTCCGTTCATAGGATATAATATAATATGACGTTATCAGAATATGTCAATGTTCATTTCGCTACAAATCTTTAACTCCTGTCTTGCCGGCGTTGGGATTTAATTTTATGGTATATACCTATGGTATACTCTCCCAAAAAAGAAAGTGTGCATGCTAAAAAATAACACTAAAAAAAGATATATATCATTTTCATTCATGGAAATTTTATTCAATCACAGATGAATCAATTTGTGATCAACACGAGAAATTTCATTACGCTACGACGAATACTCTTGGTGCCATGGAGAGTCAAAGACACTAAGGGTCAAACACAAAAGTCACACACTCAATATCTGGTATGACCTCCGTCTGCATCGACTACTGCTGTGCATCTACGCCTCATGGAAGCGAACAAGTTAGAATGGAAGTGTTGTGGGATGTTGTTCCATATTCTGATAAGCTGTCTTTGGAGTTCCACAAGCGTTGACGGTGCATGGGGAAGCCGGCGTAGCTGACGTTTCATTTCGCCCCATACGTGCTCAATGGGTGAGATATCGGGCGAATTTGCGGGCCAGGGAAGAACATCCACTTGTTGTTGCTGCAGATACTGTTGAACAACACGAGCTGCGCGGGGTCGGGCGTTGTCCTGCTGTAGAATGACGCCGGGGCCGTGACGTTGCAGAAATGGGACAACAACAGGTGTAAGCACTTCATCACGATATCTGGCTGCATTGAGATTGCCATCAATAATGACCAGCTCAGTTCTGTTACGGGCAGTGATGCCATCCCACACCATGAGAGACCCTCCCCCATAACGGTTTCGCTCCACGACACATGGATCTGCGTAGCGTTCGTTTCGACGTCTGTACACTCTCTGGCGGCCATCTGATGATGAAAGATGGAAACGACATTCATCTGTGAATAAAGCACGTCGCCACCAGCGTAAGGGATGCCTGAGATGTTGTCTACACCACTGCAGTCGAGCACGACGATGACGTTACGTCAAAATCGGACGAATTGCAGGTCTTCGAGGACGTAAGCCGTATTCTCTCAGCCGGTTGATTACTGTTTGAGGATGTATCCGTCTCAGGTTAGGGATGTTCCTGGCTGTCGTCGTTGCCGTTTGTTGCCGGTTCCAGAGATGGACGACACGGATATACCGATCTTGTACAGGGGTGGAAACTCGGGATCTTCCGGAGCGGGGTCGATCTCGAACGTCATCATGTTGTGGATGTCGATGGTCTAGCCTGTCTACAGTGTTACGGTGGCAGTTCAAATGCTGGGCAACCTCTTTGTGTGTTCTGCCAGCTCTAATCATACCCTGGGCAAGGAGACGTTGATTCATTGTCAATCTTGGCATGCTAATGTGGAGTCGTTTTAACAGCAGCGCAAGTTTGAATGTGAACGATAGGAAGGCCTTACTTTAGTGTTTAAATACCCAAGGATTCACACTGCTGCATGAACTTTCAGACTCTCCACGTGCAAAACATGCCTTTTCACAAACGTGCAGCGTCATTTAACGTTAATGCAATTTTAACGGGGAAAGCTGTTTTTGTGTTCAATATAACTTATTCATGAACAGGTTAACACTCTTTACACCTACGAAATTATTTTTTTGGAGTTTGATCAATTTCTGCAATGCACAATTTCTTTTTTGGGCGAGTATATATACAGAATACTCTTGTGTGCTCTTTCCGATAAGCAAATTAGTTTTTTTCGGAAATGGACAACAAAATTGTTCGATATAGCTGCACGAGCCCCTGAATTAAAAATTATCCTGATGGGGGCGGGGTGAGTTGGGGAAATCTCACCCTCGGGACAAGATATTTGTTCCAGACACTTGACAAGCATCGAACCTGGCCCAAATATCTTGCCCTCGGCTGAGATCTCCCTATCTGACACCCTCACCCACCAGGATAATAATTATCTACGCCAATTAAGCTCTTAATGGGAATGTAAATAGAAACAATTTAGTGAAAATCGTTGTACTCAAAATCTTTTATGCATAGTTTAAGGTGCACTATTGGTGTACTTGTATTTTACACGATAAATACGAATATGATGAGATCTCCAAAAATTATTTTATAATTCAAATATTAAATAAACTCGCTTTTAAATAATATTTTGGGCACTTATTATCATTGTCGTGAGGTCCCACCTCTACCAAATCAATGTCAACAGTTCTCGCTTTTTGTGATATATCTGAGCTGACACACGGAATTTTGATTTTTTGTGTCACAAAAGTAAAAGCGAAGGTTTGGTAAACATGTTAATATTACTATTTATTATTTATTGATGTTTAATGTCACATACTTATGCACAATGGCTAATCGTGACCACGACAGTTTTACGGATGGAGGAAGCCGGAGTACCCGGAGAGAACCACCGAGCATCGACGAGCAACTGTCAGCTCCTCAACTAACTCTGTTCAAGTTCCGCTCAATCAGGGTTACAGCGGTTGAAGACATGCGCTCCATCGACGTGCAGTATGCCTTAGTACAGGGGGGGGGGGGGGCGTCATCGTGCCCCCACGTAGGCAACCGGGATAAAGTGTCTTACCCAAGGACACAACGCGGGTCGTCCCGGACGGGGATCGAACTCGGGACCTCTAGCATAGAAGTCCAACAGTCTACCACTGAGCCAACACGCTCCCAAACATGTTAATGAAGCTAATATAAACAGAAAAACAGCCATCTTGATGCATATCGGAATGTAGGATTTTTTTGAAAAAGTATGGTGAGCAATTTCTATTGGTAGTGATATCTAGGGTATGTTTGTCCCAAATACCCTTGCAAACCCACTACAGAAATACTCAATTTCATGGATTTATTTATTGGTGTTTAAGGGCACATATTCCTGCACAATGACAAAGCGTTACAGCACCAGAGAGATAAAGTTAAGTTTAGTCATTCGTTTATACCTTTGTTGCCCAGTCCAGAGGACTTCCACCCAAAGCATTGATGACTTTTACCGTAAAACATAGCTTGTTTACCACAGTAAATAAGCACTGCTTCACTTCCCCAGGTCTGGCGTATTCAGGAGAGCGATTTATTCGCTCGCCCACTGCTCGCCTTAAAAAAATTAAGGAGGGCGAAAAGTAGCCCTCCTGGCCTTAGAAAATAATGATTTTCTCTGCTTTGTTAGTCGTCTCTGTAAGACGGCTACACTGCCTCTCCCACACTTCCGGGCCTCAACGAGGCCCGGAGGTGTGGAAGGGGCAGTGTAGCCGTCTCACAAAGGCTACCTTGTTAGAATTCATTAATAGTAAAACTTCATTTTGCCACTTTTAGCTTTTGTAAGTCGAGGAGGAGAGCTACTCGCCCCTCCCCAGACCATGCGAGGGGAGCGATTTTTAGCCACCCAGCATTTTTCAGAATGCCAAGCCTGCTTTCCAGGGTTCATACGGGGACATTTTATGGATGACCTGGTCTCTATTTTGATGTAATCCCAGTGACTATTTTCAGCAACACTCTTCTTGAATGGACGTGGTGAAAATTATATAGTTACGATCACATTAAAAGGATGTGGCAACTATAATTCATAATATTCAATCTGACGAGCTGCAAATATTAAGTATGCCTAAATTATGCTGCTTGCCAAATCAAGTTTATTCAGATCACACTCCTGGGCCATATTTGAGTGTTTCTGAGAAAGGGTCGATTTCAACATACCGGTACTTATACTGAGTTAATACTGGCATAGAACACATTATTGACTTTACCAGCTCAACATACCTTCAAGACAAAAATTGTTATCCACATCAGCATGGCGGGTTTGTTTACATGAGCTTCATTACCATATTTTCAAAACTTTCACACTTTATTTCTTTGTGACATAATGAATCATTTTTATCTCTTGTCGGCTCACATACACTAAAAAGATAGAGCTGTTAATACTGGTTTTGTCGGGGTCAGACCTAACAAAATTAGGGTCACTTATGTTTTTCACAAATCGGATGTCATCCGAAAAACTAGATTGAGTGCTTTCATACAAGTCTCGACAGTTGCGTTTCAATTCAGTACCATCATCTATGTGCACAAAATATGATCTGGGCACAACTTGACGTCAGTGCTATATGCATTTCTGTGCTTCGGTAAAGACTCAAACACAAGAGGGGAGCGCGGTGGCTCAGTACATAGAGATGCAGGCTGCAAGCCTAGAAGTCCTCGGTTCGAATCCCACCTGGGCAACCGCGTTGTGTCCATGGGCAAGACACTCTATTCCAATTGCCCATGTGCGGACACGGTGGCGTTCTGTACTAAGGCGTACTGCACGTCGGTGGTGAACTTTTCTTCAACCAATGCTAACCCTGCTTGTGTGGAGTTGGTATGTTGGGAAGCTGACATTTGTTCGCTGTTGCTCGGTGGTTCTCTTCGGGTACTCCGGCTTCCTCCATCCGTAAAACTGTCTAACACGAGGGGGACCCTGGCTGTCGAAAGTGTCGTAAAACCCAAATAAATAAATAAATAAATAAATAAATAAATAAATAAATAAATAAATAATTAAATAAATAAATAAATAAATAAATAAATAAATAAATAAATAAATAAATAAACACAAGAGCTAGGTACCCTGGTGAACTGAATAATAAGAATGTGAGAGTTATTTGCAGTTTGGAAGGCTTATCTAATAATGCGTCATTATGATTATTTTTTGCAAATTCATTTCCGGATGAAAAACGACTTACCATAACAGGTGGGGCATTTTATTGTGTTTTATTGTCTCGCCGATTAGTTTTAATGATTGTTGGGGTTAACTACTCCTACAGCAGCTAGGGTCATATCGTGTCTGTCAGTTTTACGGGTGGAGGAAGCCAGAGTACCTGCATATATCCGGAGAGCAGCGTCGAGCAACTTTCAGACTCCACAAGTTAATAAAACGCGAATACTCATAACAGATGGAATTTTTTTTTTATTTTCTCACAAGTTTGTTTTAATATTTGTTTGTTTGTTGGGCGTTGACTACTCTTTCAACGGCCAGGGTCATATTATAGTTTTATCCACCGATAGAGGAAGCTGGAGTACCTGGAGATAACCGAAGAGTAGCGGCGAACACCTGTCAGACTCTCCAAACTTACTAACACGGCACGAACAGAGTTAGTGGCGGTTAACCCTTTACCAAACATGAAAAGCAGGCAAAACTTGCAAACAAAATTATTGAATATCTATTTTTGTCATTTTTAAGTAAAAAAAATAGCATATCACCCCCCATTGGAAAGAACTCGTCGAGCTCGTTCCAAAGAGGGGTCATAAGCTGTTTTTGACGTAACAAAACCAACGTCCTGTTTTTATTTTTGAACAATGTGGTAAATAGTCCACCCCTCCCCCCCCCCCCCCCCCCCCCGAATCTGCAAATAATACGCAGACAGTCAGTTTCAAATAGACACCACTCTTGCAGAATGAAAGGGGCGATTGGCAACATTATTTGTTAATACAATTTCATCAGAGGTGATGAGAGTTCATGATATTATTCCAAAATAAAATCAAAATGCTCTTTTCAAATTATGTTGAAAATTATTACCCATGTTCACCTCATGATTCACAATATACTACGTGAATGTGACAAAGTCATTTTCCAATGGAAGGGAGACGGGATGAGGGATTTGCGGAGTGTATGCAGTACGGCCGCCGTGGACAGGTCCCTTTCCACAGGTGGGCAATATTTCCACGGACACAATAATCTTAGATTCTAAACACTAATTATAGGAACAATCATCAAACATTTAATTACTGAAGCACCGGGTACAACCTGGTGCTTCATTAATTAAAATGTTTCTGCTGATGATTTTTATTATAACAATAACATGATTTTGAAGGGCTTTACAGTATATTAACGGCTCAACAGAAATGGTTAACAGCCCAAGAGTTTATTAGCGGCCCGCGACGAAGTCGAAGGCCGCGAATAAGCTCAAGGGCTGTTAACCATTTCTGTTGAGCCGTTGATAGACTGTAATGCACGACAAAGTCATGTTATTTACATTATTGCCACTTTCGTACATCGGGTACATTACGATTAAATTATAAGGTAAATAAGATAAATAAATGAAGTTTGACGCTTTAGAATTAAAAAAAAACAGCGACACTATCGTCTGTTTTGTTGACAAACAAACCGGGTAACCTGACTATCGTCTGATCAGTCTACGGCGAAATTTGGAAAGTTAGATGATGAAATATATCTTCGAAATGCGAACTTTAGGCAAGGAGTTTATTCATCAAAGATGTCATCACTTACTTTGTGTGCATCGCTTTCTATATTTGATACATTAGCTATCCGTGACACAAAGGGAAACACTTGGAAAAAATGTGTTAATTGTGTTTACGAATTAAAAAAATCCGAATTATATTTCGATCCAAATGGAAATCTGGGAAAAAATATTGTTGATCGGCTGAGAGATGTGACGTCATTGTCTATATTTAGACGTGCCGAGCTGTTATTGACGTGTTGGGCTGTTATAGTCAATAACGGCCCAACACGTCACATGACTTGTACTTGTTGAGTGTTACGAGGTTTCAACGCCCGGTAAAACATCGTTAATGCGCTAGGAACGCCCGTAAAAGTGGTAATAATACCTGGTAAACTGATAAACGGATGAGTGGACATCACTGAATTACGGCCACAGCGACTGTACTGAATTTGACGGAAAATCCGCGAAAAGCAATGACAGTTTTGAATGGACAGAATTTGAACACAGTTGGCAGAATTTGAATACAGTTGGCAGCCACTACGTTCAGCTTGTTGAACTAGGTTCTAATATATTGTATCCAATTCCAATTTATAAACCTTCGAGGTGCAATAGAATAATTAAGATGTTGTAACCGTATCCCTTCGTAATGACTGAAATGGTACATTACACTTTGAAATGAGCTTTTAATCCTCACACCGACTCGTTTAAAACGCACATTTGGGGACCTCTGCTTTCCATGCAAACTGTTCTAATTGTTTAATTGTCCATGCACTTCAAGCCACACGATCGGATATCCTTTAGATAATTAGAAACGGAATTGAGTTTTCACACTGCTACAAATTTCAATTTGATTGGGGATTTGGTACAATAGCTTTTTTACCAGCCTAATGTTTTAAAGATTTTCCATTCCTGGTTGCACTGAATCTTTAAATTGAAAATACGGAATTCTAACCATTGGTGAGTTGGAAGCCTAACCCTTTGAATCCTGGTGGTATATTCCATACCAGTTCAATGGCAGCAATCGGGAGAGTTCATATTCAATGGCAGCAACCGGAAGAGTTCATTTTCATTATTTGGGGGTAGACCAATTAATATTTCAACGTGCAGCGTATGGTCTACCCCACACATTCACCCTACTTATTGAAATTATGACGGGGCCGGGTCTCCCTTCATCAAAAAGTTAACACTTGATGTCTTCAGTGACGGCTGGAATTCAACGTTAGACACACATTGGCTAGCTAGATGCTTAAACGCTGGGTGTCTTCATAAGGGGGTGAACTTCAACTGTTGGAGATACACATTGGCCAGTTAGATTCTTAAACACTTGATTTCTTCAGAGATGGCTGGAGTTCAACTGTTGGAGACACACATTGGCCAGTTAGATACCTAAACACTGGGTGACTTCAGAGACAGCTGAAATTCAACTGTTGGAGGTCCACATTGGCCAGTTAGATGTTTAAACGCTGGCCGTCTTCAGAGATGGCTGAAATTCAACTGTTGGAAACACACACTGGTCAGTTAAATGCTTAAACGCTGGATGTCTTCAGAGATGGCTGGAATTCAACTGTTGGATACACACATTGGCCAGTTAGATACTTAAACACTGGGTGACTTCAGAGACGGCTGGAATTCAACTGTTGGAGGTCCACATTGGACAGTTAGATGCTTAAACGCTGGACGTCTTCAGAGATGGCTGGAATTTAACTGTTGGAGACACACATTGGCCAGTTAGATGCTTAAACGCTGGATGCCTTCAGAGATGGCGGGAATGCAACTGTTGGAGAGTGACATTGGCCAGTTAGATGCTCAAACGCTGGACGTCTTCAGAGATGGCTGGAATTCAACTGTTGGAGACACACATTGGCCAGTTAGATATTTAAACGTTAGGTGTCTTCAGAGATGGCTGAAATTCAACCGTTGGAGACACACATTGGCTAGTTAGATATTTAAACGTTAGAAGGGTTCTCGTCAGATCACCGAAGTTAAGTAACGTTGAGCCCCGTTAATCCTTGAATGGGTGACCATCTGGGCGATCGATTCGGACTCACGCGTTGTGTCCTTGGACAAGGCACTTAACCCCGATTGTTCACATGGGGGCACGATGACGCCGTTTGCTAAGGTGTACTGCACGTCGATGGTACGCATGTCTTCAACCAATCTAACACTGTCTGTGCAGCAGTGCGGAGTTACGATGT
The DNA here is from genome assembly GCA_031216915.1 of Pictodentalium vernedei. NCBI lineage: Eukaryota > Metazoa > Mollusca > Scaphopoda > Dentaliida > Dentaliidae > Pictodentalium > Pictodentalium vernedei. Next base: position 99,755,956 of record CM062290.1, on the reverse strand, counting down.
AGGGGAGCTGGCAGATGCTCGTCGTTGCTCGATGGTTCTTTCCGGGTGCTCCAGCTTCCTCCACCTGTAAAACTGTCACCGATACGATATGACCTTGGCTGTTAAAGTGTCGTTAAACCTTAATAAATAAATAATAAATAAATAAACGTTAGGTGTCCTCAGAGATGGCTTAAATTCAACTGATGGAGACACATATTGGCCAGTTAGATGCTTAAACCCTGGATGTCTACAGAGCCGGCTGGAGTTTCCTTGTTAGAGACACACATTGGCCATTCAGATGTTCAAACGCTGGGCGTCTTCAGGGATGGCTGGAATTCAATTGTTGGAAACACACACTGGCCAGTTAGATGCTTAAATGCTGGGAGTCTTCAGAGATTGCAGAAATTCAACTGCTGGAGATACACATTTTCGAGGAAGGTCAGATTAGGTGGAAAATAAATTAATAGAAATGCAATTCCATTGTTTCCGGGTCTAGTCAAGTGCAATAGCCTTATAGGGGCTGTGAAGGCTAGCCTTATAATGGTTACAGTGGTTGTAAAGGCTAGCCATATAATGGTTATAGTGGTTGTGAAGGCTAGCCTTATAATGGTTATCGTGGTTATAAAGGCTAGCCTCATAATTGTTATTGTGGTTGTGAAGGCTAGGCTTGTAGTGGTTGTAAATGCAGAGCATATAGTGGTTATAGTGGTTGTGAAGGCTAACCTTATAGTGTTATAGTAATTGTGAAGGCTAGCCTTATAATAGTAATAGTGGTTGTGAAGGCTAGCCTTATAGTGGTTACCATGGTTATGAAGGCTAGCCTTATAGTGGTTACCATGGTTGTGAAGGCTAGCCTTATAGTAGTTATAGTGGCTGTGAAGGCTGGCCTTATAATGGTTATGGTGGTTGTGAAGGCTAGCCTTATAATGGGTATAGTGGCTGTGAAGGTTAGCCTTATAGTGGTTGTGAAGGCTAGGGTTATAGTGGTTGTGAAGGCTAGCCATATAGTGGTTATTGTGGTTGTAAAGGCTAGCCATACAGTGGTTATAGTGGCTGTGAAAGCTGGCCTTATGCTGGTTATAGTGGTTGTAAAGGCTAGCCTTATGATGGTTATAGTAGTTGTGAAGGTTAGCCTTTTACCGCTTGTGAAGGCTAGCCTTATAGTTGTTATAGTGGTTGAGAAGGCTAGCCTCCTGATGGTTGTAGTGATTGTGAAGGCTAGCCTTATAGTGGTTATAGCGGTTACAGTGGCTGTGAAGGCTAGTCTTACATTGGTTATAGTGGTTGCGAAAGCTAGCCTTATAGTGGTTATAGTGGTTATAGGGGTTGAGGAGGCTAGTCTTATAGTGAGTATAGTGGTTGTGAATGCTAAATTTATAGTGTTAATGTGGTTATAGTGGTTGAGAAGGCTAGCCTTATAATGGTTGTAGTTATTGTAAATGCTAACCTTATAGTGGTTATAGTGGTTGAGAAGGCTAGTATTATAGTGAGTATGGCGGTTGTGAAGGCTAGCGTTATGGTGTTATAGTGGTTGTGAAGTCTAGCTTATAATGGTAACAGTGGTTGTAAAGGCTAGCCTTATAATGGTTATAGTGGTTGTGAAGGCTAGCCTTATAATGGTTATAGTGGTTATAAAGGCTAGTCTCATAATTGTTATTGTGGTTGTGAAGGCTAGGCTTGTGGTGGTTGTAAATGCTGAGCCTATAGTGGTTATAGTTGTTGTGAAGGCTAACCTTATAGTGTTACAGTAATTGTGAAGGAAAGCCTTATAATAGTAATAGTGGTTGTTAAGGCTAGCCTTATAGTGGTTACCATGGTTGTGAAGGCTAGCCTTATAGTGGTTACCATGGTTGTGAAGGCTAGCCTTATAGTAGTTATAGTGGTTGTTAAGGCTGGCCTTATAATGGTTATGGTGGTTGTGAAGGCTAACCTTATAGTGTTATAGTAACTGTGAAGGCTAGCCTTATAATAGTAATAGTGGTTGTGAAGGCTAGCCTTATAGTGGTTACCATGGTTGTGAAGGCTAGCCTTATAGTGGTTACCATGGTTGTGAAGGCTCGCATTATAGTAGTTATAGTGGTTGTGAAGGCTGGCCTTATAATGGTCATAGTGGTTGAGAAGGCTAGTCTTATAGTGAGTATAGCGGTTGTGAAAGCTAACGTTATGGTGTTATAGTGGTTGTGAAGTCTAGCTTATAATGGAAACAGTGGTTGTGAAGGCTATCCTTATAGTGGTTAAATTGGTTGTGAAGGCTAGCCTTATAGTAGTTACTTAAACGTTAGGTGGGTTCTCGTTAGATCACCGAAGTTAAGCAACGCCGAGCCCCGTTAATCCTTGAATGGGTGACCGTCTGAGCGATCGATTCGGACTCACGCGTTGTGTCCTTGGGCAAGGCACTTAACCCCGATTATTCACATGGGGTCACGATGACGCCGTTTGCTAAGGCGTACTGCAAGTCGATGGTGCGCATGTCTTCAACCAATCTAACTCTGCCTGTGCAGCAGTGCGGAGTTACGATGTAGGGGAGCGAGCAGCTGCTCGTCTTTGCTCGGTGGTTCTCTCCGGGTACTCCAGCTTCCTCCACCTGTAAAACTGTCACCGATACGATATGACCTTGGCTGTTAAAGTGTCGTTAAACCTTAATAAATAAATAATAAATAAAATAAACGTCAGGTGTCTTCAGAGATGGCTTAAATTCAACTGTTGGAGACACATATTGGCCAGTTAGATGCTTAAACCCTGGATGTCTAGAGAGCCGGCTGGAGTTTCCTTGTTGGAGACACACATTGGCCAGTTAGATGTTTAAACGCTGGGCGTCTTCAGAGATGGCTGGAGTTCAACTGTTGGAAACACACACTGGCCAGTTAGATGCTTAAACGCTGAATGCCTTCACAGATGGTTGGAATTCAACTGTTGGAGAGACACATTGACCAGTTAGATGCTTAAACGCTGGGAGTCTTCAGAGATGGCTGGAATTCAACTGTTGGAGACACACACGGGCCAGTTAGATACTTGAACTTTGGATGTCTTCAGAGATTGCAGAAATTCAACTGCTGGAGATATACATTTTCGTGGAAGGTCAGATTAGTTGGAAAATAAATTCATAGAAATGCAATTCCATCGTTTCCGGGTCTGGTCAAGTGCAATAGCCTTATAGGGGTTGTGAAGGCTGGCCTTATAATGGTTACAGTGGTTGTGAAGGATAGCCTTATAATGGTTATAGTGGTTGTGAAGGCTAGCCTTATAGTGGTTACAGTGGTTATAAAGGCTAGCCTCATAATGGTTATTGTGGTTGTGAAGGCTAGCCTTGTAGTGGTTGTAAATGTTGAGCCTATTGTGGTTATAGTGGTTGTGAAGGCTAACCTTATAGTGTTATAGTGGTTGTGAAGGCTAGCCTTATAATAGTAACAGTGGTTGTGAAGGCTAGCCTTATAGTGGTTACTATGTCTGTGAAGGCAAGCCTTGAAGTAGTTATAGTGGTTGTGAAGGCTGGTCTTATAATGGTTACGGTGGTTGTAAAGGCTAGCCTTATAATGGTTATAGTGGCTGTGAAGGTTAGCCTTATAGTGGCAGTGAAGGCTAGGGTTATAGTGGTTGTGAAGGCTAGCCATATAGTGGTTATTGTGGTTGTAAAGACTAACCATACAGTGGTTACAGTGGCTGTGAAAGCTAGCCTTATAGTGGTTATAGTTATAAGCTAGACTTCACAACCGCTATGGTTATAGTAGCTGTGAAGGTTAGCCTTCTAACGCCTGTGAAGGCTAGTCTTATAGTTGTTATAGTGGTTGAGAAGGCTAGCCTCCTAATGGTTGTAGTGATTGTGAAGGCTAGCCTTATAGTGGTTATAGCCTTTATAGTGGCTGTGAAGGCTAGTCTTGTATTGGTTATAGTGGTTGAGAAGGCTAGCCTTATAGTGGCTATAATGGTTATATGGGTTGAGAAGGCTAGTCTTATAGTGAGTATAGTGGTTGTGAAGGCTAACTTTATTGTGTTATTGTGGTTATAGTGGTTACAGTGGATGAGAATGCTAGCCTTATAATGGTTGTAGTTATTGTGAAGGCTAACCTTATAGTGGTTATAGTGGTTATAAAGGTTGAGAAGGCTAGTATTATAGTGAGTATAGTATTTGTGAAGGCTAACTTTATAGTGTTATTGTGGTTATAGTGGTTGTAGTAGTTGAGAAGGTTAGCCTTATAATGATTGTAGTTATTGTGAAGGCTAACCTTATAGTGGTTATAGTGGTTATAAAGGTCGAGAAGGCTAGTCTTATAGTGAGTATAGTGGTTGTGAAGGCTGGCGTTATAGTGTTATAGTGGCTGTGAAGTCTAGCTTATAATGGTAATAGTGGTTGTGAAGGCTATCCTTATAGTGGTTACAGTGGTTGTGAAGGCTAGCCTTATAGTAGTTATAGTGGTTGTGAAGGCTGGCCTTATAATGGTTATAGTGGCTGTTAAGGTTAGCCTTATAGTGGTTGTGAAGGCTAGCGTTATAGTGGTTGTGAAGGCTAGCCTTATAGTGATTATTGTGGTTGTAAAGGCTAGCCTTATGGTGGTTATTGTGGTTGTAAAGGCTAGCCATATAGCGGTTATAGTGGCTGTGAATGGTGGCATTATATTGGTTGTAGCGGTTTGAAAGCTAGCCTTATAGTGGTTATAGTGGTTGTGAAGGCTACCCTTATAATGGTTATAGTGGTTGTGAAGGCTGGTCTTATGGTGGTTATAGTGGTTGTGGAGGCTAGCCTTATAATGGTTATAGTAGTTGTGAAGGATACCGTTATAATAGCTTTAGTGGCTGTGAAGGCAGGCCTTATGATGGTTATAGTGGTTGTGAAGGATACCCTTATAGTGGTTATAGTGGTTGTGAAGGCTGACCTTATCATGGTTATAGTAGTAGTGAATGTTAGCCTTTTAACGGTTTTGAAGGCTATAGCGGTTGTGAAAGCTAGCCTTATAGTGGTAATAGTGGTTGTGAAGGCTACCCTTATCATGGTTATAGTGTTTGTGAAGGCTGGCCTTATGATGGTTATAGTAGTTGTGAAGGTTAGCCTTTTAACGGTTTTGAAGGCTATAGCGGTTGTGAAAGCTAGCCTTATAGTGGTAATAGTGGTTGTGAAGGCTGCCCTTATCATCGTTATAGTGGTTGTGAATGATGACCTTATGGTGGTTATAGTAGTTGTGAAGGTTAGCCTTATGATGGTTATAGTAGTTGTGAAGGTTAGCCTTTTAACGATTGTGAAGGCTGGCCTTATAGTTGTTATAGTGGTTGTAAATGCGAGCCTTATAATGGTTATAGTGGTTGTGAAGGCTAGCCTTATAGTGGTTATAGTTGTTATAGTGGCTGTGGAGGCTAGCCTTATAGTGGTTATAGTGGTTGTGAAGGCTATCATTATATTGGTTATAGTGGTTGAGAAGGCTAGCCTTATAGTCGGTATAGTGGTTGCGAAGGCTAGCCTTATAGTGAGTATTGTGTTTGTGAAGGCTAGCCTTATAGTTGTTATAGTGGTTGTGAAGGCTAGCCTTATAGTGGTTATAGTCGTTATAGTGGTTGTGAAGGCTAGCCTTATTTTGGTTATAGTGGTTGAAAAGGCTAGCCTTATAGTGGTTATAGTAGTTATAGCGGTTGTGAAGGCTAGTCTTATGGTGGTTATAGTGGTTGTGATAATGGCTGAAGAAGAAGAAACAGACGAAGTGCATAACTAACAATTTTCGTCATTGGAAGAGGTTTCAAGGAAAGTTAGTCGAGACTGACATTCCAGTTTATTCACGTCGAAACTGAAATTGCCTTTTCCACTAGTTGAATCTAATAGTCTAATAATTATATGATCCGCAATAATTAGATTATAAATACGTAAATTTGGGTTTTTTTCGATGTAGTCTTTAACTATTCTATGAAAGTTCCTATCATCATTTCCAAAGGAGCTCGATGTTCAAACCGACGATTCGATCCTAAAAAGCCTAACTACGTTGTATTCTTGGGCAACATGTTTAATTCCGATCGCCAATGTGGGGAAACGGTGGTCGTGTGTGTTTAAGCGTACTGCATGTTGATGGTACACTTACCTTCAACCCAGGGGTGGACTGGGCCAAGAAAGATTACCGGTAAATGACCCCAGGCGGACGGTAGAACCATTTTGATTTTTCGAACTGAACGAACGCTGCTTCCTTGCATCTGAATGATCAATGGCAGTTCGTACACAGGACATTCCGATGGCATTTTTGTATCATCTTCAGCACTCATTCGACAAGAATTGTATCAACAGCGGGTGGGGAGGGGGTGGCGCCGGACCATCGGGCCGATCATAGTTCGGCCGAGTAGGAGAAAATTTTGATTTTTCAAATTAAAAGAACGCTGTTCCTTGCATCTCTAGCTATCAGTGGCAGACTTGACTGCTGGTATATTGAAATGTTCTTTTTGTGGACTGCCAATGGCAGCCCACATAGAGAACATTTCAATATACCGGCATTCTATACAATCAGATCCATATCGTCTGTTGGGCGTTTTCACAAAATTACATGCACCAACAAATGTTGGGCTACATCATTTGTTGGGCCCCAGGGGTCACCCAATAGGAGGATGGGGGGGGGGGGGAGGGGGCACCAAGAATTTTCCAGGTTGCCCATATGGCCAGTCTGCCTCTGCGTCAACCAATGCTGGCTCTGTTTCTACAGATTTAGAGTTGGAGAGTGTCAGTTGCTCGCCGCTGCACGGTACTTCTCTACAGTCACGGACATGGATAAAATCCTTCCAAATCTACTGCCAAATAGGGCATGAAATTCCCAATGGTGGTGATTTGGGACTTAACGTATCTAACTAGTGAGACACCCCCAACTCCCACCCCTATGCCACGTCCCTGGTTTGACAAATTACCAGTAGAGGCTGGAATTCTAGCTGTTTTCTGACAGAAGCAAATATTAAACATCTGAGTAAATGATTCCGGTTTCTATAGAGGAAACTGTGATGTTCATTTTCCACTGTTAAAAACTGCTGTGAAATCTCACATTGTTTATTTTCTTTTCCGCACTAAACTGGAATTCCTCTTTCTACCAACAGAAGGTGGGATTAGATAACTTAACTCTATGATTCAATTTTTTGCACGAGAAAATGGAATTGCGGTTTCTGCAGGTCGATTCACGTCCTTTGAGAACTAAGACTTAAAAGGTTCTTGAGGCATTGCGTGGTGATATTTAGATGCGATGTCATATCATTATTTTTAGATTCCTCTAAGATGTGAGGCTCAACCAGGGGCGTAACCAATAGGTCCGGGGGCGTGACACTCGCTCCCACCCAATCTTTTTATCAGTCCACTTTTTTCAGAATTGCAGTCTTAGAGACAAATTCACTTTTACTGGTAGCCATGTAGTTTCCCGTGCGACTCGATTTGATACTTGTGCAAGGTTTTAATATATTCCCGGTTTTCTATAGTAACGGTAACGGGAATGAAATTACTCTCGGAACCGGGAACTGGGAAATGTCCCGGATAATATAAAGGAAATTTACGAAAGTAACAAGACACATTTTTTATGTGAAAATGAACATATTTTAGTTCTTTTCCTAAGAGAAGTGTGAAATCTGAAACCCGCTTCTAACTCGCCTTCATTGTGAAAATCGTAAGTTTTATCACCACTACCTCCTGGCTGTGAGTGAAGGTCTTGTTGATGAAGAGCGGAGTCCTTCGGAACTGATTGGGAACTACAGTGATTTGATGAAAAAGGTTTTTCAGGAAAAAAGTTTTTTTTTGGTAAAAAGTTCAGGTACGGGACTAATCGAAAGCTACAGTGATTTGGTGAAAAAGGTTTTTCAGGAAGCAGGATTGTAAAAAGTTCATGCGTAGAAGGGCTGACAAAATATCTTTCAAAGTTACTTTGGGGCAGTTTTCAGTTTTTTCAATTTAGAAAATTTCAGTTCAACACGCAAACAGTACCATGCGCGATTTCCGGTTCCGTGCTATATACTTCCCGGGTTCGTGACCTTCTTTCGGAATCAGAAACCCGGGAATTCCCGTTCCCGGGATTAAACCCTCATTCGTACCACACACAAAGTCGGTCATACAACTAGAGGTCTGTTGTACTCGATTGGGGCAAATGGGATCAGACCATGACCACTTTTGAGTACGGTACGACATTCTAATTGAATATGAAGTTAGGAAGTCCACGCGTCAATATTACTACACGTATTTATCCATAAACAAACGTCCGGATTTTTTGAGATATAATCCTGGCCGAGCAATAAAAAATAACTCCACCCCAAAGCCATGCCTTGATGATATAGTTGGAATATTTATCAATGGGGATTTGACCTTAAGAGCTTAAAAAAATTAGGTTTAGCCCTTTCAGCCCGGTGCGCATAAATGTTTTCGTGAAGAAAAAATTAATAGGGGACGAGCAGACGATATAAAGAGCACACAATCTGAAGCGAGGCTCGGTAATAATTTAATCCAACAGCTCTATCGAGCTGTTGGATTAAATTATTACCGAACCTCTCAACACTCCAGGATGGTTTCGCCCATTTCGCCGTTGAGAGTGCTAACTGAAATGATACCTTCCAGGGCGCTAGTGTTGAAAGGGGTAATCTCCAACCCCCGAACGATCATCTTCGCAACATCCTTGGTCTCGACACTGGATATAATCTCATCTTACACATCTTTGAAACCACTTTAAAACACTCGTCATGCTTGGAGTAAATATTTCATTTATGGATATATATATTCAAGCATGGTCGGCCTAACATTTCTATCTGCAGCTGCAGTCTATACAGTTTGATTCTGATGTGTTCTTGGAATAGAACCTCGTAGAGACTCAAACCGGTACCAAAAATCCAGAACATCGAAGGCTCCTTAGCTTGCATTTTTATTTATGCAGGGTCACTTTCTATTGTTTGTCGAGAATTCACAAAGAGAGATAACATTCTTGAAAGTAGTTTTTAATTTTTAACTATCAGAATAACTGGGGATGACCAATCTATTCTAGGTTACAGGAGACGATTTTCAAACATGGACAGCTCTGACGATGGTAAAGCAACACTACCGGAAGTGCGACATTTTCTGCAGATGTACAAGGCCAATATCACGGATGAGAGAGTACAGCGATTTCTAAACAGGAGGGACACAAACCGTATGTATGATACCATTGAATAAATACTCTAATTATCTCACTACCGTTCCAAATAAAACGAAATATTGCATAAACGCAAACTATTTTTCTTTTGAACATGAACAATCAAGCGTACGAAATCCTAACATGTTCTAAAGCGGAACTTTATTATCATGAACTTGAACTGCAGCTCACTGACTTCGACTGTAGAAGCGCTTTCAGACGAGTTAGCCGAGTTTCGCAACATTCATCCTCTAGAAGTAAATTATTGTTCATATTTTGATCGAATATTATATTCCAAGTGGTATAGTAGGAGATTTCCAGGCCTTATTACCAGGAGCTTTTCCCGGTGTAAGCAGTGTTAAATACCTATAGATGCAGGAGCTTTTTGCCTGTGCAACTTTTCCTGGTGAGTAGTTGTATATCAGGGGTGGCGCGTGCCTTATCTTATGGATCTCGGTTGTGGTCCTCGGAAGTGACGTCGTGTCACGTTACTGTGGTAACCAAACTCTGTGTTACTGGTAAAATAGGATCTAGCAACCACTGTCTGGGCGGACGTCCTCTAAAATAGGCAATATAGGTATAAACGATTGGCTAGACTTGATTTTATATCTATGTTGCTGTTTTTCAACCAATTTTTCAACTTGTATGCGTAACAATCTGCTGTTTTTTAAACCGCAAACGAGGTACTGCACTGCATATGTGGTATTCGGATGACCAGCGTGTTAACGAGAACAATAGGTATTCAGCCGGGCTTGGACTATGGTCTGTTCTTATTTTTTTCCGATAATAAAAAATACCCTGTATTGAATTAAATACAAATACTAATATGATTTTCTACATATTTATTGGAACAATGTACTTACAGTAATGATTTTGATATAAACATTTATATATACAATATGTACACGAAGGAATGAATTAAATAAATGAGTTCAAATGAACGTAAGAACGATTGAGTACGAATGAACGAACGAACGAATGAAAGAATGAACGAACGAACGAACGAACAAACGAACAAACAAACAAACAAACAAACAAACAAACAAACAAACAAACGAACGAACGAACGAACGAACGAACGAACGAATGAATGAAACACAATATACATTCTGTTCAAATGTGTAGCACACAAGAAGCAGAATCTGCGTGGTCTGTTACATTCAGTTCACCATTTTGTTACCTCTGTTTGAGTATCGTAAGTCTATTGTCAGTGTGACGATACTTTCGTCTTTTCGCCTTGCGACACCCACCTGATGCATACTGAATCAATGAAATCTCATTTACAGCTTGTACCTGCTTCAGTATTCTCAATATAAAGTGTTAATATTGGGGTGTGCCTGCTTAACTTTCCCCTTAAGCTTATTATGCCATCCCTCCAGATGGTTAGTGTTTCTTGGTCCGTCAGTATTATAATGATTCAAAACATCACCGGTATTTTCTGCCCACTGTTCGGTCACATGGTCACAAAACTATTATCAAGTTGTTTCCGAATGTCGTAAAAGTGTTATTTTATTCTGATGCGTAATTCCTTTTTTTTGTTTCGCCGATGCACTGTGTGCGGCATTCTTTGCATGTCATCAAGTATACCACATTTTTGTGGCGGCACGTCACTTTCCCACTGAGGGAGTAGCAGTGTTTGGTTTGGGTGCTTTTGAAATATTTTTACGTGTCTATTAAGTTGCAGTTGGTGCAATTGTTATCTATGCATGGGGTCGTTTGGTACGTGATTTTTCCCGAACGCCCAGGCTTTATGGGGGACTAAATGGTTTTGGCTCTAACAAGTAGGTCCTTTAGATTATTGTTTCATTTGAAGGCGAGAAGGGGTGCCTGCTTTGCAAAATGTGAGTGCTCTCCACAGGAAAAAAGTTAGTTTATTTTCTCGTACCGTTCTTCGTTCACGTAATTTGTGACGTATACTCTTTTGTTTTACAGGAAACGGTGTGATAGATTTTATCCCCGACTACGTAAGAGAAATGGCCAGACCCGACTACTCACAGGAAGGTGCCTCAGAGTGGTTCTACCTTGAGGATACAAATGATGATGGATTCGTAACCGTTCAAGAGTTGATGCAGATTGCCACCAATTTGGGAATGTCTGAGGCTGAAGCGGCGAACAGTATATTGGGATATTACATGTCTGCGGATCAAAACACCGATGGCAAACTGGACTGGGACGGTAAGAATTATAGGATTAATTTAGAAAATATAGTTTACGTTCAATTCAAACTCATCTTTAGAATTGTTTTACGAGTAGTAGACCCACGGATAATGTATTATGGGGGCTAATGTCTTGCGGCTCACACTGGGGTTATTTTCGGTTATGAGTGACAGTTTGTTCTGTAAAAGAAGCTTTCCCGGGGGAACTCGGGGTGGGGTGGGGGCGTCATTTCCCTACTTATGTTGAGGGGGAGGGGTACGAGACCTGATATGGCTTGATCTTCACGATTATCCGATTCAGCGAGCACTTACTCATCTTACTAGCCATACTAAACCCATTTTAACTACGTGTTACTCACAGACCCGTACAGACATCAATGCCCACTTCTTTGAAGAGTTGCGAATACTGACTTCAGAGATTTTACCGGAGGTAGACGCCCGATCATCTGTTACTATGAGAGGGGGGCACTCTCCCCTAGCACATCACGCGATGACCATCGATGTGCGTTGAACGCCCGTTCCGAACAGGCGCTGAACACGCAGCGATGACCGATACGCGACGCGGGTTGTACCCCTACTTCTTAATTTCGGAAATCTTCGCAACATATTCTTGAATGAGTACTGTGTCACCACGGAACAGTTTGAACAATTGGTATTAAGTGCCTTGCTGAAGGACACTGAACATTTAATGCGGGCTAGATTCGAACGGAGATCCCTCCATCACACCGCCACGCTAACCAGGGTGTTGCAACATTAAGAACTAAACTTGCGAAAAACATTAATCACATAGAAGTTTGGTGAAAACATGTGATTGTATTTTCTTCTGTTAAATTGAAACACAACCATTATAATAATTAAAAGTTGAGCGTTGCTCGCTTCGTTTTGTCTCGCCTCGTGAATCGCGACGGAATATTTCGCCATTAGAAGTATTAATGTCGTATACTTCTGAATGAATCTATGGTTCGGTGTTGCGCGTTCCTCAGCTGGTGAAACTTTACTGCCAATGACAACTGAGACGTGGATTCAGCGCTCGTTTATGACAGTCTGAGATTTACTTAACATGCTGAAGTGTGACTTCAATACTCATTTAATTTAGTTCTAAGCTTATATATTTCACAAGAGGATTCATAAAAATGAGAGTACCAGAGCAAAAGCCGACATTTATTTATTTATTATGGTTTAACGACACTTTAACAGCTAGGGTCATATCGTGTCGGTGTCAGTTTTACTGGCGGAGGATGCCGGAGTAACCAAAGAGAACCACCGAGCAACGACGAGGAGCTGCCTGTTCCCCAACATCGTAACTCCGCACTGCAACACAGGCAGAGTTAAATTGGTTGAAGACATGCGCACGATCGACGTGCAGTACGCCTTAGCACACAGCGTCATCGCGCCCCCAAACGCCAACATTTTCCTTGTAACGAAACAAATTTTTTGTGTCCAAATTCAGACCACCAAAAATAATCTAGACCTCAATCAGTTAATGACATATTATCTGTGATCTAGTTGCGTCTGATTGGCTTACCGAGTGAAGCATGTTGTTTTCGTTTATTAAAAGTAACAAAAGGAAACTTGGCTATGTTTATTACTGATGCCACAGGTGTTTCCTCAACAATTATTGGCTTTTTAATTGGACCTTCCTCGTTTATCTAATAATTTCAAGGGGGGGGGGGTAACTTTATCGAAAGTTGATTTCTATGACGACATAAGTCAGGAGTGGGTGGAGTGTAGATCACGTGACCATTGTAGTGACATCTCTGGGTGGGTCAGTTACCAGTATATTATGCTGAAATATCTGCCTATCTGGAATCTGTGCTGAAACTGAAACTTTGAACTGAAAAAAAGAAATTATCAAAATAAATTACCCTTGGGGATTGTAATAGAAGGTGAAGGTGTCCGATGTCAGAGCAGAAACACCTTTGGACGTATGGCGGAATAAAAATCCACAGTTTTTGAGAGGATAAGAGATATCCTGGTGGAATATTTGGCTGATCCCTGGTATTCAAATTGAAATCAAAGTCAGTGGAGCGTTCAGTGATATGGAAAAGTTGAAGATTGGGATTGCCAACAGTGTAGTTTGCGGGTGATGAGGGATGATCGAAACTTCATTACAGTTATTAGGAATGAAAAATCACCCTCGTGACAACCCCTGTGGGCAGATATTACAAAAATATTTTTAAAATTCATACCGGGTAAAAAGAAAATGGCCAACTCAAAACTTGAACATTTCTTTCTCTCCACTCAAGACTTCAAAAAATATTTGTTGCGATTCAACGAGAAGTAACCGAAGGGAGATAAATCAAAATGAAATATTGTTTTCAAGAGTTTCACAATTCACATTATTTGCTCTTTTTCAGAATACAGATCGTTATTTCAAGTTGGTGGAAAGTAACTACTACTGAATACAAAAGTCATCTACTCCAGATACAGTTTTACTGGATAACAAACTGTGACTTTTTCATTTATTGTTGATTTTTTGAACTTGTAATTATATTTCTGGGATTGAATTGGAGCCACGTGAACTGAAGACAAAAAGCAAAGAATATTCTGTTTTCCTTTCTCACATTTCTTGAAGCACAATGCACGTCGAATTAACATAATTTCACATACCATGTGTAATATTTCTCGTCTATTATCAGGCTACTTGTTACTTTTGTTGTGGCATGTACAACAGAAGCACACATCCTCAGTCACCACATGAACATTCATCCCAAACCTGGTGTCATCTTTATTATAACACGCAGAAGCCAGAAGTCGAGTCTGTGCGCTTTCAATATTGTACAGCTCGGACAATGACGGTTTTGATAATGGCCAGCGGGAAGTGTCCTATAACCTGAGGAGTTGTTTCTAGTCAAGTGTCGTCTGCCTGCACAGGCAGACGACACTTGACTCGCAACAACTGCTGGTCAAAAGTCTTGATAACTTCTGATGTTAAATAAGTTCGCTCTAATTTTCTCGATTTATTCAAATGTTATCGACCGCTCAACACTGTATTTATGAGTATAAAAGGCGATTTGAAGAGAGAGACAAGGAGAGAGAGAGAGAGAGAGAGAGAGAGAGAGAGAGAGAGAGAGAGAGAGAGGGCACGCCTTCTACTCATACACACAGATAGCTAGAGCGCACGAAATACTGCCAGGTTTTATTGAGACGCCATTTGTGGTAATAAAGATACTGTTACATTTATACCCAGCTGGGTAGAATTTTTGTCCGTAATCAACCCGAGTTGACAAAAATGTCCTATTACATAAATCACGCCCAAAATACTGTCAAAGGCCTATTTATAAATATATATTTGTGAACACGCGTTAAAGAGTTATGCGCAGTGACATAACTTCAATATGGAAACAATTCTCTCTTCATCCTAAACTTCTCTATGGAATCTCGAAGGGCTCGTATATGTGACGAAAAAGATCTCCAGCTCGTTGCGATTTTATACGCAATTTATGAACCTCGTCCGCTAAATTCGACTCAAGCCTCGCTTAATCTCGGTAAACCCCGGTAAACCTCGGATTGGTATGGATTTTGTATTCTCGGTTCATAGATTTCCTTCTGAATATTGATAAGCCGATGTATTCCAACGAATATTTTTTATTTAACCCGTAAACAAGGCGAGCATAATTTTTTTGCGTCAAGGAAAAGTTGTCATTCCGCGAGTTGACACCTTAATAAACAAGTAGACATGGATAGGAGAGTCAGTTATAATTTAATCCTACAGCCCTATATGACTGCAGGGTTAAATCATTACTCACCACCCCACCCCCACCCCCCCCCCCCCCCACAAATTCAAGATAAGCTCGCCCATTTCATCAAGGCGATACCAATCACGATGTGAGGGTTGGGAGGATTAAATCGTCGTCAATGGAGACCAATATTTTGCTTTTAAGGAGCGGGGATTTCGCAATGATTCGAGATTTCCATTGGTTATTGTCATTCGATGTCAGCAGTCGTATTTGATCTTGCATGGCAGTAATCTGATATCCTTAAGCTGAACGCTGGCCCGCTTGGGGACGATTTCATTCGTGCGGGAGGTACAGGAATAACAACAAACTGTACTAGGATTTTCGAGTATCAAATCAAGCCTTATTTTACTGTGAATGAGTAAATCTATTGGCATTCTACATGGAAAGTTATTTTGTTTATTGGGGCTTAACCCCACTTTCAACAACCAGGGCCCCATCGTGTCGGGCTGTTTTACTAGTGGAGGGAATCGGAGTACCCGGATAGTTTCACCCAGCCAGTGGCGTAGCCGTAGCCGTGGGGGCGGGGGCTGAAAGGGGCACATGCCCCCCAAATTTCAGTCATGCTCCCAGGTGATGTGGTCTAATTATTGATGCCTTTCACAACTTATACATTATGGACACAAACGGGCTCAGAGTCAAGGAAATAGCGTTTTGTTTACTCGAATTTCAAAATGTTTCCAGGGAAGGCCCCTCCCTCCTGCGAGAGGTGAGCATGGATGAGTGGATGGGTTTAAAGTATCTAGAAGTTGCACAGTACGACGTGTTAGTCTACACCGACAATGTCAAGAATACTAAGCCCTGTTGATGGGGATTACAGAAGGAACCTCCTCCAAAATGTTTCTGCACCTTCGGGGTGACTGCCTTCAGATATTCAACATTCAGAAATCACCACTTCTTTTATAACAGTGCAGTACTGCGTTCATAAAAGTGCTATTTTTTATCAGTCAGATCGCGCTCGTCTCGCGACAGACTTACATACCAGTGGGTCGGAATTTCATAAATAAAATATTACGAAAACCAAATCACGAAAAACAAACAACATTAGCATTTCAAATTTAATGTTCTCGCATTTATTTCCTGACGGGTGAAATTCTACAATGTAAAGAAAAGTGGACCGATAATTTTAATCGGATCGCAACTGGGTCGCGATCCGATAAAAAATCTCTATTCGTTTTATAGGCCTTGGAAAACGGGACGTATTATGGGATTGGTCTGTCCGTCCGTTTGTGTGTCTGTCTTTGACATGAATAATAACCACAATTGAAACCTGTGTATCTGTGATATTGAGGGTGATCGGATTACCCCTTTCAAAATTCATTTCCAATGGACTTAGAATTTTCACTGCTCTCTGGGGTCCGAAAACTTTTTTGTTTTTGTCCAGTGGTTTTCTCAGTCGAAAGTTTTACAGAGAAGAAATTATAACAGTGTGCCATCGCTCTAATATGTGTATTTATGTTCTGAGCTTATTATATTGCAAAGTAACGCGAAACTCAGTTTGATCCAGAACTGCTATTTCACTGGAGGCCACGAACCTTTCTGGTCCACCAAAATGTTGTTTTGTTTCAGTAAAACTTTGTTTGTTGCTATTCTGATATTGTTTACGGGATCATCTAACAAAATTTGCTTAAATGAAAGCAGTCAATTGTAAACTCGATTTTATTTTGTGAAGAGGGATAAAAACTAGAAAGATTCTTTGTCATTGCACCAGTGGGAAGTGAATGTTACACCAAATTAAAACTGTATATTTTTAAACCCCTGCACACTGATGTCATATTAACAAAATTTAAAGCAATAAATTCTCGGCAAGCTCTGTCAAATAAGATTAAATTAGTTCATTTCCTAGATGAATTACAGAAAAAATTGCAGCGTGAAATTTTGCTACTTTATGTGTAGATGGTTTAATAAAGAAATCCAAATGTGAAGATTGGTGGTTTACATCAAAAAAGAGATGGCGCCTTAAAACGAATCGCAGATCGCACTTGCAAAACACTTTCTCAAATAACTGAAAATCTTCATTTTTTCTCATTTAATTTACACACTGCCAATTCTCGGTAAACGAATCCCACTGCAGTCCTGCGAAGACGAAACGAATGTACCTCTCGAGCATCGCGGGATACTTATCTTCTTGTCACACCGGGTGGCTTGGCTCAGCCAATTATACACAATAAGCAGAACAAAAAATCTTAGAAATGGGTTTTCTGCAAAACAATTTCATTCCAGATTGCAAGATTAACACTTTCGCTGCCGAAAGGCGACTATTGTCACCTATTTTATGATGATTATCTGTACGTTCTGGTATGCGCAGATCAAACCTACCATCTGATTAATTATTGGAAAGGGCTCAGTGAGCCCTTTCCAACAATTAATCAGATGACAGAGTTTCAAGTATGTCATAAATTTTATTAAACTTCCGCGCATACAGGTGTATATTGACGTCCTCCATATATGGCTAAAATGGGCGTGGCAGTGAACTGGTTATATTTATTTATTTATTTGCTGGTGTTTCAGGTCACATACTTATGTGCAATGGATAATCGTGACCGTGACAGTTTCACGGGTGCAGGAAACCGGAGTACCCGGAGAGAACCACCGAGCTTCGACGAGCAACCAGCTCCTCAACATTCTAACTCTGTTCAAGCTCCGCTCAAGCAGGGTTACAGCGGTTGAAGACATGTGCACCATCGACGTGAAGTACGCCTTAGTACACGGCGTCATCGTGCCCCGATGTAGGAAACCGGGATAAAGTGCCTTGCGCAAGGACACAACGCGGGTCGTCCCGGACGGGGATCGAACTCTGGACCTCTAGCATAGAAGTCCAACAGTCTACCACTGAGCCACCGTGCTCCCAGAAAAAAAAATGGTTAAATCACGACAAAATTACTCTGCACACCAGAAGTAGATTCTTCGGATTTTGTGTGTTCATTGAAGGCATGCCTTGATGATGTAGTTGGCATATCGGGATTAAAGTTAAAAAGAACTCCAGACGTCTTGAAAATGTATATGTGAATAATAAATTTTATACCATGATTACCTATTCTACTATACATAAAAAGCCTATGACATAAATTTTAGCTTTACACACCAACCGCGACGAACACGCCAGCAATGGGTTTTCAATAGTTAAAATTTACACGTACAGTGGCACTACATCCAAATGGACGTTTGGTGACCTCGTCCTGAATGCAAACCTGTCTAAATTAATCGCACGTCGCATCGCGAAGAGTGAGATGAAAACGGCAATTAATTATTACGTTTCAAATGAGTTCATCTCAGGAGATAATTGACAAACAAACATTGTCTCATGTTAATAAAACATCCATAACTGGAAATAGTATGTTATTATGTTGTTAAAATGAAAAAAGGACCCGTGATTTATGCGTTTCTTTTTCCATTTCGTTTCGGAGATAAAACTGACAGCGAAAGTACCGCCCACCGGTGCTCATGTAAACAAAAACAGATTCGCACGTATATACGTTTGCTGCTCAGTTAAATCGAGAAAAAAATAATAGCGACCCTTAATAATCTGACAATCATGGTATAAATGAAATATACCCAGAGTAGCTTGGTGTACCAACTGTTCACCACTCGTGGCGAAGTGGTGTCAACAGCTCGCCGAAGGCTCGCGGTTAACACCACTTCACCACTCTATGGATATATTCTATATTCTGTATATTCT
The DNA here is from genome assembly GCA_031216915.1 of Pictodentalium vernedei. NCBI lineage: Eukaryota > Metazoa > Mollusca > Scaphopoda > Dentaliida > Dentaliidae > Pictodentalium > Pictodentalium vernedei. The sequence continues at coordinate 99,737,313 of CM062290.1, read as the reverse complement.
ATGTAGTCGTGACGTAGCTTCTTATTTGATTATCAAGTATTGTACTAATACTCCATCTGGCCGTACGGTGGTCACGATAAGCTGAAACTGGTACAACATACCTCTATTCGTATGACCGACTGTGAACAACAAAAGTCCAAATATCAAATCTAGTATTTCAAAAAGCACATAATTTCTAGCAATAGACAACTGATATCTGAAACTCCTGGCGAAAATATCCCGACTGGAAAATGTACTCTTAGCTACGCCTCAGCATAGCCGATTTCCTGGTGTAGAATTACTTTGTGTGAATAACAGAGCGGTGGCAAGTAACTGCCAGATTTGATTGTTGATATTTATTCGCATTGGATTGGTCAACCGAACACCTTAGAGTACATTACACTCATCCGCATATACCAGTTGGGTTGCATTCCCCAGCCAAGAGGACGTCAGTGATTCTGGAAAGGTCTGAACTCAGTACAACTAAATGAAAAACTTCACTCTAACCACTCGGCCACTACTCCCCAAACAACTCCAAATGCACTCAAAAATTAATTACTGATGCACAATGACGGAATATTCTATTTATTAGGGTTTAAAGCCACTTTCGTCTCCCCCCTACGGGCACCTCGTGTCGGACAGTTTTGCGGGTAGAGAAAGGCTGAGTACACAGAGATAACCGCCAAGCAACGATGGGCAACTGCCATAACCCCAAACACAAGCAGGGTAAGCAATAGTTGAAGACAAGTGCACCATCGACTGCAGTAAACCTTAGTACACAGCGCCACCGTTCCCCTGTGAACGATCGGTGTTAAGTGCTTTATCCAAGAACTCAACGCAGCCGCCCTAGGCGGAAATCGAACAGTGGACCTTTAAGATGAAGTACAATGTCGTAACCACTGAACCACCGCGCTCCTGACAGAATATTCTGAAATACATGTCGTCTTTATGACAGAGCTGCCTTCGTCAGATACGACCTGTATTCAAGTTTCTATGTAAAGTTCCAGAAATTACTATTCGGGTGTTCTTGTATTTCACTTTTCTCACCTTGTAAATGATATAATTCTTGTAATCGAACGCGTGGTGATTTCTCAATACAAAAAGGAACCCGGAATATAAAATATATGCTCTTTCCCCCTTTCCCGCACCTAGCTATCAATACCGAGACGTATCTAATGTGGGTTCAATAGATATGGCTTACCAAGATGCAACCGGTGATGTTTTCCGAAACCAAGAAGTAGCTGTATGGACCACGTCGGCCATCGCTGTGCGTTGAGCGCCCGTTCCTCAACGCGAGGCGATGGCCAACGCAGGATGAACGCCTTCCCCTCGTAGTAGTAGAGGGAGGTTCCGGTTCCACCTCCTGGAAAATGTAGAAAATTTAGTACCCATAAATTTTTAAACGAAATGGCCATTGTAAAATGTGCGGAGCTTTGAGCTGCAAACAGTTAAAATGGGTTAAGCTGGACTAGCAACATGACTGAGTTCTCGCTGTGTTGAATATTCGTGAACATAAAGCCATATGCGGTCTTGAAATTGTAAGGGAACGGCGTAGGCCTGAGACCACCAGGAAAGCATTTCTGACGCAACGCACACATTGATGTCCTCAGAAAAATAAAATTTATCGTTTACCCTGTTCTTGCATTCAGTGAAAAACCAACCATTACTTTGACTAAATCAGTTGGCTTGTCACGCAATGATATAAAGAATAAAAAAAAAATACCCAAATCATCAGCTTTCTCTGATGAGACTTCCGTACTGAGAAAAGTAGAAATAGTCCATTCACGTGTGCCCTATTTGAGACAGGCATGTTAATGATCTGGAAAACTTGACACTCTTGTTTTCCAGAGAGTTGGAATTGATGGGCAAACTACAGTGGTACTGAGGGGCTATTTGTGGTAGTCATATGATAAAGTAAAATACCAAATATAGAGGAGATAAAACTAGAGCTTTGCTGTAATATTCGAATGGGCTGAAGAGAACTCGACCCTTTTAATGCGGAATATGTCGTTTTTCGTGACGGACATTTTGTTATGAGAGACAACACAAGAACACTAATTTGTTAAGAGGGAGATCTGTAATAATTTAGTCCTACAGCTCTTTGGGGTTGTAGGGCTGGATTATTACGGCCCCCCTAATCAATACGAAATGCATTCACCCATTTAACTGTAGTGTTGTATAAAACGATAATATTCAAGAAGACAAGGCGGAGAAGAGTAAACTTGTATTTATCTTTGATTTTTTTTTGTTGACTTAACACACTTCCCAAACTTACCTGTTTGATAATAGATAGCATATTGTAACGGGTAGGTGGTCCCTAGGGTAACCTATCCTAAACCGTTGGGAAATTGAAGGTGAAAATGGGGAGACAAAGAGCAGGGAAGCTTGAGTGTGAGATACGTATAGCAGCATGGCTGCCCTAAAGGATAGGAGACTGTAAAAAAATTATATATCAACTTTTATTTTCTTTCTATGTATAGCTCTTATTTGTCCCATATACTATCTTCTCAACAATAAATTAATTTGTGTATGTACAATGATTATATACAGCTAATTTTACTTAATTAAGTATGTCCAAGCCCCGAGAGGGGGTTAAACTTCATGTATGCATAACCTTTACATGAATAGGATTGACTTGCCTCAGTGGTCTGATGACTCAGTACTGATCACTTGTCTGACCTGCCATCTGGAAAACTAAACCTGCTATCAGTACTAAATCACCCAAAAATCAACTAACCAATACACATGGTAAATCATGGGGTTACTAATACCCTAACAAAATTTGCAATGGGAAATATTGTTTCCTCAATCCTAGATTTGACTTCCCTTATAATATGAACTAGTTTCTCACTGGACCAAATAGGAGTAACCCACTTAGAATTAACCAGTAGAAACCTTTACATGGAGGCTGGGTCTTGGTTTAAGGCAAATTATTCCCACAGTCTATTTCTGTGTTACAAGTATAAAGGCAATTACTCTTCACTTCATTACATTTCTAAATGGATAAATTAGTATGACTATTTTGTATAAATATTTCCTTTCAATAATATTCCAAAATAATATTCATTTAACTTTGCTTCATTATTTATATACAATGATTACTGAATTAACAAGTCATTGTGACTGGCCGTCTGTATTGACTGTTTACATTGGGTCAGAATGAGCTCTTCAAGACTTCATTCTAGCCCTATGAAACAATCCCTTAAAATCCATTTAGGCTTCTGAATAAATGAAGCCAGATGACAAAATAGTCATACTGCTAATTTTTCTATCCAGTATATGCACCTTTGTTAAATATTTAGAGAGCTGTGTGGGCGTTTTGGATGTGTTGTTGCAGCTAGGAGTAACCCGGCATTCAAAGCGTTGATCGACGTCTGCGCGTCTTTTTATAGTAGGGAAAATCCACAACGTTGGGTGTGGATCACGTGATATAGTCTCATACTCAACACAGTTTTCTAAACGCAAATCTTAGCATTTGCATTCAAATAGGAATGCAAATCCCAAAACATATGCAACATTATTTATTTTTAAGCATCACCACGCAACAAATTCACGGTATTTGGTTTAATAAGCCAGCTTGCTGTAAATGGGTCAATACTTCGTGGGTACAATTTCAAGAATAGCGTTCAGAAACTGGGACGGAGGAAAGACTAAATGCGCACGCGCGGAGTTCGAATTTTAAACTGGAAGCATGTTTTCCGAAAAACAACGTGAATATTTACGGCCTAAAGTTGCGATTCTTGCAAAGGATAATTCCCGAATCGGATATAAATGGTTTAATTTATGCAGGATGTGATACTAGGAATTTGTTGCGAGGTGAGTTCTTTCATGTCAAAGTGATTTATACGGATAATTTCATTCCGATGTACAGACGCCAATTTGACCTACAAATTGTCGGGTTATACGTGCCTGCGAAATACAGGTTGCCGATTGCAACATAAATAAAAGTGGCTTGTCGATGTTTCTAGAGTGCCGTTCAGAAGATCCGAGCGCCGCTTATAAAAACGAAAGCCGACAGCTAAGGCGATTTCGTCACACTACCCTCCGCCGAAGGTGTTCAGTGTCCTCACGAACACAAATCACTATCGGCCAACTGCAGGTTGACAAAAACGGTAATTTTTTTTGATGCCAAGACGGCTTGGACCGATTCCGAAATACAGGTCAAAGGGAAATAATTTTGAAATTTTGTTTTCACCTCGAAGTGCAATCATCCCATTGATGATATAAGTATACCAGCAAGTACAAAAATTGCATATTTACTGCAATTTACATATAAACACAAATGAAATTTTGTTTCACCTTTTTAAATTGATATTCCAGTCCCATTTGGCCATGGCAATGTGCACTGTTGCATTCCCATTTACAAATGTACTAGCCCATCAATAAAAGGGAGGCTACTTTTTCTTTTAAGTGGGAGACATTTCCTCTTGTTGCAGTCAAATTGGTTCTCTTTAAGCCATGAGAATGGTGAACAAAGCTCACCATTGTCAGGACCGAAAGTGAATAAATTTAGTTTGATACTAGCCAATATGAAAGTAATTAGTTTTTCTTTTTAAAATAATGTTTAAAACACAATCTTTTTTCTCTTTCTTTTCTTGTCTTTTTGGTTTGGTGTTGATATCAATACTGATGGCTGCGTCGATGGCTGTGATATGGTTTTGCAGAATGTGGTCTGGTTCTGTTCTCCTTTGACACAAATGACTTAAGTGGGGGTCTCATATTATCTGTGTCTGTGACAGACTCTGTGGTATTGTGGTGTTTCTCCCTATAGTGTGTTTGGAGCAATGTTTTTTCCAGTCCCCTAATGGCTTTGGTATTATCCGCCACTTGCTTTGTCATTTCTTCCAGTTGTTTGCCCATGGATGTCAATTGGTTGGTGAAATTTTTAACATTTCCTGCCGTTGACTCTATTCCAGCTTGGTATGTCGAAACTTGTGTAGAACTCATTTCTAATGTTTTTGTCATCAGAGCCACTGTTGAACAAAATTTGGTTAACACTTCTGACACTTTCTCCGTTTCACATTTACTTATATTTGTTACAGTTGTTTGTTCAGGAACACAGTCAACTGATTTGTCTTCCTCACCCAAAGAAATTTCACTTTCTGAATCACTGTATTCAGAGTCACTGAATGTTTCATCACACCCTTCAGAATCAACAAACTGTTCTACTGTTGCCACCACCTTCCTGAGATCCAGTGGCTCTTCTTGTATACCAGTATAGCATGAGTGGTAATCAGGTGTCTTGCTTGCCTGGTTCTGTTCTTCTTTACTTTTGTTTCTGTTGATGTTTTCTTCTGTTGTGCAAGTGGTTAGAGTGTAATTAGTAGTGGCCGTTTTATTATTGTCAGATGGTTGATTGTTCTTTGTTGGTTTCGGTGCTGGAGCAAACAATTCTTCACTCATATCTTCTTTGTTTTGGGGAAGAATCTGGTGTAATATATTCTCAACCCCACTCTCATTTAGTGCTTTCTGTACTAAAACAGTATTTTGGAATTCATGTTGCCGATCTTGGGTACCACTCACTCTCAGTTTCCAAACATTCTCTGATTGTAGAGGTGACAGCTGAGTCATATGAAGAGAAACATTGGTTGGCTTTGTGCTCTTCTTCAACTAGTCTTCACTGTTAAGGTTCTGGCCCTGACCTTCTTTTTCCGTGAGTTTCAGAATATGCGTAGTGTACCCCGTGACATGTTTGTTCAAGTCTCTCTCCTTGGTGCACTTAAATAAACATAACGTGCAATAAAAAGGTACATTTTCTAACTTTGTATGGTATTTTAACACGTGGCTCTCCACCCTCTTCTTCTCTGCATCATATTTGCAATGGTTACATCTATACGCTCTTCCACGAGAAGCTGTTAGTGGATATCTTTCTGTGTCCATTACTGAAAAATAAAAAGAAATTATCTTTGAGCTATCGGTTTTGGCTAGAGTCCTCAGTTTCACATCTTCCTACCAAATTATAGTTTTTGTATCTTGAACTTCTTCAAAGCCTGTTGCTTCCATTTCAAATCTTCTTCTCCTTCATAAGACTTCAGTTTGTTGTGACGTACTACCTTTTGCTTACCTTGCTTATCAAGTTGAATCCTGAAATCTAATTCATTTATTTTCTGTAAAATTAAGCAAGGACCTGTATACAAAGCTTGTAACTTGGGACATGTATCCTTTTTACGGCTTTCATTTAGGAACCAAACTAGGTAACCTGTTTTGTATTGGTTCACAGATAGTTTTGCATCATACAGATCTTTTGGCTGGTTTATTCAAATGGTTTCTAGCAATTACATGGGCCTTCTGCATTCTCTCCCTAAGTAGGTCTACATATTCACCATAAGTGGTTATCTCATTATCTTGAATTGTTCTACTTCCAAATATGATTTCGGATGGGAGTCTAACCCCTCGCCCTAGCATAAGTAGATTGGGAGTAAACCCTGTCGACTCGTGAGGCGTGGCTCGGTATGCTGCTGCTAAACACCCGAGGTCCAAATCCCAATTTGTTTGTTGCCCCTTTAAGTAGGCTTTTATCATTCGTAACAGCATTCGGTTAAATCTTTCAACCTGGCCATTGCATTTGGGGTTATGTGGAGTTGTACGGGTCTTTCTAATTTCGAGAAGTCTGCAAAGTTCTTGAAAGATTTCACTTTCATAATTTCTACCTTGATATGAGTGGAGGGTCAAAGGGCATCCATATCTGCTAATTACTTCACTTAATATTTTATCTGCACAGGTTTGAGCAGTTTGATCTGGAACTGCAAAAATTGCGACCCATTTAGTGAAATGGTCAGTGACTAACAGGACATATCTATTGTTTCTTGGTGTTAAAGGCAGAGGACCCAAGATATCAGTTGCCAACCTATCCAACGGTGATCCAACCTGCATGTTTCCTAATGGTGCTTTAGATAGGCTATTGCTGAAAGTCAACGATTCCCAGATGTGCCAATAAAATTTAACTGCTGCATCCATTTTAAAAACTTCAGCCCATTTTGGGCGATTTTTGTTTTCCATCCATGTATATACAATGCCCAGTTCAGGGTCATTTCTTTGCATCTTCTGCAATTTCGCATCTGAGTAATTATTGGTCCATGCTGAAAAATTGGGATCATTGGATTCTTCATTATCTTGATTTTTAGATTGTTGCATTCTCGTTGATGCACGTGTGTTGACACCCCTGACCTGTGCATTAGGTTTATCACCCTCTGTCGGCTTTGTTGCCATTGTGTTATTTGCCCAAGAGCTCATCATTTCTCTGGCCCTCCTCTTGCATTTGTTACAAGGTCCACATTTTAAAAGTTCCAAGTCATCTGTAATTGGACATTCGCAATCTCTTGGGTTTTCGCATCTTGACATTGCATCTGCATTGAGATGTTTCTGTCCTGGTCGGTGTTGGATGTGGAAGTTATAATCAGATAATATTACTTAATTAAGTATGTCCAAGCCCGAGAGGGGGTTAAACTTCGTGTATGCATAACCTTTACATGAATAGGATTGTCTTGCCTCAGTGGTCTGATGATTCAGTACTGATCACTTGTCTGACCTGCCATCTGGAAAACTATACCTGCTATCAGTACTAAATCACCCAAAAATCAACTAACCAATACACATGGTAAATCATGGGGTTACTAATACCCTAACAAAATTTGTAATGGGAAATATTGTTTCCTCAATCCTAGATTTTTGACTTCCCTTATAATATGAACTAGTTTCTCACTGGACCAAGTAGGAGTAACCCACTTAGAATTAACCAGTAGAAACCTTTACATGGAGGCTGGGTCTTGGCTTAAGGCAAATTATTCCCACAGTCTATTTCTGTGTTACAAGTATAAAGGCAATTACTCTTCACTTCATTACATTTCTAAATGGATAAATTAGTATGACTATTTTGTATAAATATTTCCTTTCAATAATATTCCAAAATAATATTCATTTAACTTTGCTTCATTATTTATATACAATGATTACTGAATTAACAAGTCATTGTGACTGGCCGTCGGTATTGACTGTTTACATTGGGTCAGAATGAGCTCTTCAAGACTTCATTCTAGCCCTATGAAACAATCCATTAAAATCCATTTAGGCTTCTGAATAAATGAAGCCAGATGACAAAATAGTCATACTGCTAATTTTTCTATCCAGTATATGCACCTTTGTTAAATATTTAGAGAGCCGTGTGAGCGTTTTGGATGTGTTGTTGCAGCTAGGAGTAACCCGGCATTCAAAGCGTTGATCGACGTCTGCGCGTCTTTTTATAGTAGGGAAAATCCACAACGTTGGGTGTGGATCACGTGATATAGTCTCATACTCAACACAGTTTTCTAAACGCAAATCTTAGCATTTGCATTCAAATAGGAATGCAAATCCCAAAACATATGCAACATTATTTATTTTTAAGCATCACCACGCAACAAATTCACGGTATTTGGTTTAATAAGCCAGCTTGCTGTAAATGGGTCAATACTTCGTGGGTACAATTTCAAGAATAGCGTTCAGAAACTGGGACGGAGGAAAGACTAAATGCGCACGCGCGGAGTTCGAATTTTAAACTGCAAGCATGTTTCCCGAAAAACAACGTGAATATTTACGGCCTAAAGTTGCGATTCTTGCAAAGGATAATTCCCGAATCGGATATAAATGGATTAATTTATGCAGGATGTGATACTAGGAATTTGTAGCGAGGTGAGTTCTTTCATGTCAAAGTGATTTATACGGATAATTTCATTCCGATGTACAGACGCCAATTTGACCTACAAATTGTCGGGTTATACGTGCCTGCGAAATACAGGTTGCCAGTTGCAACATAAATAAAACTGGCTTGTCGATGTTTCTGGAGTGCCGTTCAGAAGATCCGAGCGCCGCTTATAAAAACGAAAGCCGACAGCTAATGCGATTTCGTCACACTATGTATTACCTCTCGTAGTGTGGTGGAGTAGATGGAGAGGAGATGAAATAGGAGCGGGTACTCTCTTAAAATGGACTAAAATGGTATTCATTTTATTTCACATCCCTGGGTTATCTCGTCATAGAATAGAATGGAATAGCTTTAACCCTTTGAACCCCGATGGTATCTTCCATGTCAGTTCAATAACAGCAATTAGAAGAGTCCATATTCATTATTTGGGGGTAGACCAATTAATATTTTCAACGTGCAGCCTCGGGCCGTGAGGCTGCACGTTGAAAATATTAATTGGTCTACCCCACACATTCACTCAGCAGCCATTCCTCCGACTTTAGCAAATTATAACATGCCATGCATCTGGACCGGAAAAGCGGCCGCTCTGGTTCAAATAGTCAATGAGCAAATACACCAAAAAAAAAAAAAAAAAAACCAAGGCAGGATGCACCAATAGGATAGTTAACAGCAGCTGAAAGTTAAGTATTATTAATAAGAAAAATAACACGTAAAAATGTAATCACAAGAGTGATGATATCTTGTGTAAACACTCCCATTAGATACTATAAGCTGTCATTAATTATTGTTGACAAAGCTTTAACGCTCGTTATTTAAAGAAAAGCTGTATCACATTACAGATGATATTACATAATCCGGGGGACTTCATTCTTCATTAGGAATATGAACTTCTTTTCGACATTCATAGTGGATAAAGGCTGGTATTCGCCCTCTAGTCTGCGAAAAATGTCTTTCCCGAGAGACGCATAATCCGAGCATTCCACAACGAAATGAAATTCCGTCTCTACATCCCCCGAGTCGCGAAGCCCACAAAGTTGTTCGTTTGCAGGGATGGAGTGGGGGTGGTGGAGGGGGTGGTGGGAGGGGTGGTGGGAGGGGGTTGTAGATGCCTGCCTTTCTCTATCATTAAGGAATTATTACTTAACGCAGCTGCGTGAACATACTCTTTGCTCCAGACGATGTCGTGTTTGTCAAATATATTTCTAATTCATATTCTTTTTTGAACCGACGATAAGTTCTTAATTTGTTTGATCCCATGAAAATCGACTTTCGATAAAATTATCGCACCTGAAATTATTAGGCTGGCGAGGATGGTCCCACTTATTTATTTATTGGGGTTTAAGGACGCTCCCACTTTCAACAGACAGGATCACCTCGTGTCGGAGAGTTTTACGGGTGGAGGAACACGAAGAACCCAGAAAGAATCACCGGGCATCGGCGTGTATTGTTAGACTCCCCATCGTTCCAACTCCGTACAGGCAGGGTTAGCATTGATTGAAGGCAAGTGTAACGTCGCGGTGTAGCACGCCTTAGTACGCATCGCCACCCTGCCACCAAGCATCCATCCGGGTTAAGTGCCTCGCCCAAGGACACAATACAAGGACACAACTCAGAGGACATTTCGGTTTGAAGTCCAATGCCGTAATTACCGAGCCGCCACGCTACCGAGGAAGGTCCAATTAAGAAGCAAGTAATTGTTAAAAAACACCTATGACATCAGAAGAACATAAAGAGAAGTTTCCTTTTGTTACTTTTAATAAACAAAAACAACAGACATCCCTAGGAGCTGTCTGTTGTTATCGTTAATTAAAAGTTACAAAAAGAAGAATTTAGTTTAATCTCTTCTCTCGTTTGGGTTACAATAATCTAAACGGTATTGAAACTACAGCTTTCGGTTTGACTCCCTAAGTGATTAAGTGATTATCGGGGCCATTGGTTCGTGACAGGTGATTGACAGAGCATGTGCTATATCAACAAAAAAGTTGTATATCTATGCTATATTTTAGAATGTCTGTCTGTCTGTCTGTCTGTCTGTCTGTCTGTCTGTCTGTCTGTCTGTCTGTCTGTCTGCCTGCCTGCCTGCCTGCCTGCCTGCCTGCCTGCCTGCCTGCCTGCCTGCCTGCCTGCCTGCCTGACTGTCTGTCTGTCTGTCCGCTATAAAATGAATATGGGGCCACCCCGAGTGTCCAAAATGGGTCTACTAGGAGTACCTTTATATGGCGGAGGTCATCGTCAGGTTTAAAAAAGTGTGTGGGGTGGAGGTGGGGGTGTACGGGACACCAAAAGTTATGACCAAATTTCTTTTTACCGATAGATATCTTCAAATGAGTCTACTAGGGGTACGTTTTTATCAGTAATCTAATGGTGGGGTAGGGTGGGGGTGTAGAGGGGCACCAAAAGTTATGACCAAAATTTTTCTCACCGATATAGGTCTTCAAAGGGGTCTACTAGGGGTAATTTTTTACCAGATATCTAATGGTGAGGTTTAAAAAAGTGCCGGGGTGGGGGTGTAGAGGGGCACCAACAGTTATGACCAAACTTTTTCTCACCGATATAGGTCTTCAAAGGGGTCTACTAGGGGTAATTTGAATACTCTCCCTAGCCCGAGCAACGCCGGGTAACCCTGCTCGTTTTATATAAAAACAATAAAATATGTAAATCATCTGTTCGCAAATAACCGCGAAGAGTGGGCGAGAAAAAAAAAACTTTATCTAACAAATGGTTCACGGTTAACTGGTTGACTGCTAGAAGCCACTATCACGACTCTACTGAAAAGTGCTGAAAAGTGCTGAAAGTCACTTTAGTGACTTTACACTGTATGAATTAGGTTGATGTTTGCTCAGCAGTAAGAGAGAACGTTTTTATATCAAATTGTTTGATTACAATTTATTGGAGAGTGCCTACTGACACTCTCCAATAAATTGTAACAAAACTATTATTTATGAACCAAATCTCGCTAAACTGAAGCTGTTGTTGTTAGTACGATGGTATCTTTGAAAAAGAATTCCCATGTTTCAAATCACCTTTGAAAATTAATTCACCACACAACCAGTTGAAGAGTGACAGACGGATGGCAGTAGCGACAATGCAGTATTTAAAGTCTAAAGTCTTGCGACAATATATTTTAATTTTCAGAGAATTGATTCATGAATCAACAAATTTTGCAGATGTATGGGAATTTCAAGACAAATTCGAACTCTCATGAATCAAAAGATCTCACACTGGTGTCTGTGTGGAACGTTATGATGTTGCAACCCTTTTCCGGAGTACATTCACTGGTGTGAGAATCACCAACTGAAAGTTCCTTCACTTCGCACCAGAACACTTACGTCCCTTGATGTGTCGATTCACTGATAAAAAAGCAATTCCATCAGACTCGATAATGTTGTTGCATCCAGCATCTCGCAAAAAAAAATATGCAGCCATCTGGTCTATGCGTGAGAAACTGAGACCATATTTTTGCACCATTCTTGCTTTTGATTGGCTGTCTAATTTCCACCCTTTTATTTAACCTCATCAATGGAATACGGATTGTGTTAGCTTTTGCTAAATAGCATACCATACCACTTTGAGAGTTCGATTTTGCAAAATTTCCGAGTCAAACTTTCACATTAGACTTCTTTTCCCAGCTAACACCTGATGCTGCTAGATCGCAGCTTTATCTAGTTCCATGAAGGCTGGTGTGGCGCAGTGTGGTATAGAACTGATGGCTGAAGATTCTGTTATCCATAAAAAACAGTGATAGATAAGAGCAAGTTTGTACTGCGGAACATAACATCTAGTTCAAATGATTTTAGTATGTACAATTTTGTGTATGAAGGATACGAAATAAGACTTTCTCTCATATGGTAATTATCTGCTTGTTTGCTACTGCTGAATAATAATAATAATAATAATAATATGGTTTAGAGTCGAGTATCCACATAAGTGCTCACAGGCTTCACACAAAACTAAAGGTGTTTTTTATATAATACAAGCAGGTCAGTAATAAGCCAATTTATACAGGTGTGTTTTTAAGTGTCTCTTAAATGACTCGAGTGACTGTTTTTTTTGATGTCGTCAGGTAACGCATTCCACAAATGTGGTGCCGTAATGCAGAAGGCCCGATCGCCAGCTGTGACCAGCTTTCCTGCATTCTGAACAAGATTTCACGAAGTAGCTGATCGCAAAGGACGAGCAGGTTCATACTTCTTAACTAGATTGCAAAGATAAGGAGGCGTAAGATCGTTGACAGCTTTGTAGGTAAACAATAATACTTTGAAATTCTTTCACTAATGGGTAACCAATGCAGTTTTTGTAAGATAGGAGAAGCCGAAGAGGATTTTTTACTTTTGGTCACAAGTTTAGCCGCACAATTCTGAACATCTGTAGCTTGTTAACTATCGACTGTTTGCAGCCATATAGGAGAGAATTACAATAATCCAATCCTACCCTAGGAAGTACTTATGCTGCCACCAAAACTAGTGTACGTTGGAGACTTCTAATCAATTTTTCTCTGTAAATTAGATAATGTTTTCAACCAGTAAAATTTACAGGAATTTTTCATTAAATCTAGTCATGGCTGCTTCATAGCAGCCATGACTAGATTTGATAAAAAAAATATTTGAAAAAAATACTCAGTACGTTAAGTGTTAAGAGACAAGACTTAGAATTTTAGGTTTTGCCGAGACACACAATTTTCATATATGTCACATGGGAGAGATATGAATCCAATATTTAGTTTATCACACGACAACCATTTTGTGAAAAATGAAGATCGGTGCTGTCAGTGGGGTTTAATAAGAAATACTTCCAACATCCAAAGTTAACACCTCTTGGTGACTTTACAATGGCCGTAACTGTTTTTCGCGCTATCATCTTCCAACTTTATACTAAATTCGATTTAACTACTCGTTTTTGTTTTAAAAAACTGGCGGTCGCCAAATTCTTTACTTTGAAGTTAGCTCACAAGATGATTTTACAAGAAATATCTTGTTCAAACATGCAGCCATTTTTAAGTTAAAACGACGGTAACCAATGGGGAGTCAAGTTGAGAAAAGGACCAAACAAATCAACGAAAGGTGTTATTAACATTTCACTTAATACGAATCGCAGACGACGCTTGCAAAGTTTATTTTTGTGTGACTAAAAAGTTTTATTTTTACCTCAAAAACATAACTTATGACCCCTTATTGGAAGTAGATACACACCGAAAAAATAATGAAATTTGAATAAAGAGTATTTTTGTGAACAGTGTGGGACGGTTTTGGCTGTTAAATAAGGCAAAGGGTCTAATAGATTTTATTAATAACGAAAGGCAGAATATCAAAAAATACAAACAACACACAACATCCTTATCGTTATATGGCTAACTGTACATTTCTCAATCGTCAGTCTCGCGCATTGAACATGAATAATTTAAAACGAGTGGAGGAAACCGGAGTAGCTGAAGAGAACCACCGAGCAACGGCGAGTAACTGTCAGACTCCCCAACGTACTAACTCTGTAGAAGCAGGTTTATCATAAGGTTGAAGACAAATGCACCACCGACGTCAGTTACACCTTAATACACGGTACCACCGTGCCCCCACATGGAGAGTCAGTTTAAGTGTTTTCAGTCATCTGTATCCAATAATACTTTCATTACCAGACAAAGTTAACGAGTGGGATTTCTTTCGTATTTCGAGTAGAAGTTAGAAATATCTCTTCAAGTGTATATAGGTATTTTGAATACGACAATATGTACGATAAAAAAATTATCCCTACTTCAACGTACTGGGTCAGTAGTAAGGAGAACTTTTTTTCTGGTAGTAGAGGAAGACATAGATTTCCGGGCAAAAAGGGCGCACTGTAAGTACTCCCTCACACCTATGAAAAACTGCACCGAATCACGTACACTTCTCGGCCACCCGGTCTACGTATACCGCTCGGTCACCCGGTCTACATACAGTGCTTGGCCACCCGGTCTACATACACTGCTGCTCGACCACCCGGTTTACGCACACCGCTCAGCCACCCGGTCTACATACACTGATTGTCCAACCGGTCTACGGTAAACTTGGTTTAGCATAGTTTTCCTAGGTGGTTGGCGCCAAAGGAAACACTCTCATCAGAAGTTCGGGCTTCGTCGTGCTATTTACGTTATACGTTATCTCCGTCAACATGTATGGTATATGGAGATTTAATATCTGGATGTCTGCTTTTAAACACCGAGCCGCAGGCGAGGTGTTTAAATGAGACGGAGATAACGTTTTTGTCCAGTTTGAAACACAATAGAAACACAGTTTGTGGACGCGTTTCTCACGCTCCGCAATCAGTTGGACCAAATTCGTGAATAATGGTTTTGTTGTCACAAACGTAGAAGACAACAGATAGAGTTACATCCCTTGGGTCGTTTTGGAAACGAGTAAACAGTATTTTGTTGACATATCGTCCCCCGAGTTTCAAGGTGTTCTATGCCTACTGGCACATAGAACACATTGGAACTGAGGGGACGATATCTGCTCTTATTTTATTTTTCTCAAGTTGTTTCATTTAATTATTCGACTATTTAATTTATAACAGCAAAGTATGGTCGAATTATTGTAAATCTGATAATATTTGTGACTATTTTCAGGTTACCACTCCAAAATTATTGGCGTCATTTATAGACCCAACACCCCTCCTAAAGCCGACATCGATCTCTTCTTATCAAAATTAAATGAAATAACAGATGTTCTGAATATCGAAAATAACAAAGTTTATGTTATTGGTGATCTGATCCCAGATCTTTTAAAAGCAACTACACACTGAAAAACGGAAGAATTTGTTGACCTCATGTTCAGCCAGGGCTTTCTGCTTTATATCACCAAGCCAACGATAGTAACCAATCGATCCGCTTGTCTGATAGATCATATCTTCTCCAATCACGTTTCACGAACTGCACTACCTCGAATAGTCATATCTGACTTGTCAGATCATTTTGGTGTTTTTTACATTGAAGAAAAACCCAAATCAATTGATACACCACACTTTATTCTGAAAAGAATTATAAGCGCCGAAAGAATTATTGAATTCCAAACACTTCTCTCGCAAAATGATTTTAACCCTATAATGCTATCGAATTGTCTAACGAGTCATATGAAACTGTTCTAAACATCTACATGAAAGCTTATGAAATAGCATTCCCCCCTCAAACGTGTTCGCCAGGACAAAACACATATTAAAAAACAACCCTGGATGACAAGGGCTTGTCATATCCTCCAACAATAAAGAAAAATTCTGCAATAAAAAAGCTCCCACCGAACGGAACTCACAAAAGTATAAAAACAACTGTAGAATTTTCAACAAGGTAAAAAAAACAGTGTAAAGCTATCTATTATAGAGATATCCTAAACGAAAACGAAAACCATACGCGAAAAACGTAGACGATTTGAAACGAAGCCATCAATAAAGGAAAACGTGAAGCCAGATTGCCCTCGTTCTTCATCCAGGACGATATCCAAATAAGCTAGCCCCATGACATCGCAAAAGAATGCAACAATTTCTTTATCAACATTGTAAAAACAACACATCCAAACAGATACAGAAATCTAATAAGTCCTACTTAGACTACATGAACAATAATGTTTCCAACAATCTTTATTTAATACCCACAAATCCAACAGAAGTCAACAAAGTAGTAAATAAAATTAAGCCAAAATTATCTAAAGACGGCAATGATATCACAACCTGTCTTCTTGAACATACGATAAACGAAGTATTGGATCCTCTAAAACATATAATTAACAGCTCTTTCATAACGGCAAAGTACCAGACAGGATGAAGATCGCAAAGGTGATAATCATATTTAAAGCAGATGACGAGCACAGCTTTACAAATTACAGGCCTATCAGTATACGTCTGGTATTCTCAAAAGAAATAGAAACTCATGGAAGTGAGTCTAACTAGTTTCCTCAATAGGTTTAGTATTTTACACTGTCACTTTTACGGATTACGAAAACGACATAGTACTATTCATTCAGTTCTTCACCTCCTTAAAAACCACCGCTACAGAAAATAATAAACAGGAAAAAACAACACCTTAGCAATGTTCCTGGATTTGCCAAAGGCCTTTGACACCATAAATCACGAAATACTATTAGGTAAACTGGAAAAATACAGCATCCGAGGTGTCTCCAACAATTGGTTTAGTAGAAGTTACTTGTCCAACAGGTTTCAATATGTTATGTTTGGAAAAAAACAAATTGGACTTACCCAAATAGAGTTGCGGTGTTCCGCAGTGGTCCATTTTATGCCACATTCTTTTTCTTTTACATCTAAATGATATAAGTAACTCAAGATCACTCAATCTTTTATCATATGCCGATGACACCCCTGCACATGGTTCGGGCTCCGACTGTAACTCCGTAACACCATATTTCAATGACTAGCTTAAAAACTATTCGAATGGTGCTCCGTGAAGCAGCTAATGTTGAATGCTAAGAAAACCTCGTATATTATACTTGATCCAAACAAAGGTAGGAACAATAATCTCTGCCGAGAGGTAAAAATTAATAGCCAAAACATTAACAAGGTTGGGGCCACTGAAACAGCTGAAACAGAAAAATCTGTGATTTTTTTAGGAATAAGCATTGATGAACATTTAAACTACAAGGTTCACGTCTCCCGATTATGCTCGAAAATAGCACGCACAAACCATAGTATAGTCTCAGCAAAGTAAAAGATATCCTCCCCCGCGGAGCTCTGAAAACATTATATTAAGCCCTCATACATAGTCACTTGGTAAACGGAATCCAGACATGAGGCAACTCGAGAGCTATCAAAAAACTAGCTGTCATGCAAAAGCGATCATTACGAATAATTAATAACAAAAAGTACAATTCTCATACAAATCCCTTGTTCAAGGAAAATCAGATACTCAAGGTTGATGATTTGTTTAAATTGCATGCACTACTGTTCGTGTTTGACTGGCAGAACGGCAGATTACCGGCTTCTTTCAATGATATATTTAAAGTTATTGACAATCCATCTGGTCTCCTCCTATACATAAAAATGGACCCAAACTCTGGATAAACTCCCTTTATGCACCTTCCCAAAACTATGGAACGTTCTAGACGACACAATTCGTAATATTAGTGATAGAACCATGCTTAAGGACAACTTAACCCTTTGCACCATAGCGGCCGTTTTTCCGGCCAGAAACATGATACGTCATAATTTCATTAAATAGGATGGATGCTAAGTGCATGTGTGTGGTAGACCAATCAATATTTCCAACGTGCAGCCACAAGGCTGCACGTTCAAAATATTAATTGGTCTACCCTAAATAATGAACATGGACTCTTCCAGTTGTCATTGATCTAATATGGAAGATACCACCAGGGTTCAAAGGGTTAACTTCCACATTAATTTCGTCACATTCCAGTTCTGTCCGCTGCGATAATCCCTATTGCCCAGATTGGACTTCGTAAACTTGGAAATTTTAAATACACGTAATAGTCATGCTCTGCATCTTCATCTGGAATCCTCGTCTTGTGCAACCTGCTGCGCTTCTTCCCTGCAGTAATATTACAGTCGGTAGAATTTGCTCAAAATGTTGTTCAAATCAGAGGTTGACATGTTTTCAAAACTCTCCAGAAGTCCCTTTGAATCGTCCAGTGATATTTTTACTCAAACAGTTTGCAAGCGGTGTTGAGAGGGTGAATCATTAGCGACGCATATATGCGCACTGGCAAAGGAAGTCGTGGAGTTGTACTTGGAAGAGAGCGTCCCGTACTGGGTCTGCGCCGGTTGCACTCGACCCAGTTTTGGCTTATTTTTTCTTGGTGCTTTTGCACCACTTTTCTTTCCCAAATTGCTTGGGAAAGACAAAAATAGAGAGTATATTATCCGAGTTAGGGACTTCCACTGTAGTTCAAGCCTGTAGTAAACAATTGTGGGTAGGTTGATAACAAAGTACGTATGTCTCCCCTACCTTCCAGCCGGCAGAAAAAAGAGATGAGACAGAGCTGTACGCAAATCGCTTGTGTACTACTTCGCCTCATGCCTGTACTTCCGTAATTACAACTTGATGATGCGCAAATAATACTTAAGGATTAGTTATATGTCTTCATTATCTTCTCTTCACTCTCGCCAGGAGAATAAAAATAATTTACGTGAATACCTCAGACTGTTACTTGCTGTATATCAGACAGCCTATATGGTCGCCAGTGGGAATTATATCATTATATGCTTGGTAAAGACACCGTTAAGGTGATAAATTACTCTTCACCATTAGCGGGATAAGGGAAAGAACTCCCAGAATGCTTCAGACATTTGTTTTCACAAAATCAATATGAGATGTCGAGGTGATATTTATTTCTCATTGCTTCTGTGCAATGGCAACATTTTCCAGCACGTACCATTTCCGCCTAGTGAACATAATCAGTTAGTGTTTTTCATTTGTTCTGGAAGCCGCCATTTCCAACGAACACGGGCGTAGAAAGTATTTCGAACGTGGAGCGGGGAAGGAGAGGGTGGCACGGCGATAGAAGGGCACCCACAAACAAACTGATATATATCATCAATTGGGGGGGGGGGGGGGGGGGGGGGGGCTCTGCCCTCTACACTGAAAACAATAAACAGTTTTCGTTCTATATTAAACAAATTTTTATTAATGATAGAGCGAAAAGTGTACATTTTATCCACTTCAAATGCCGTAGAACACAAACAATTTCGAATGACTACAACTGAGCTAAGCCCCCCCCCCCCCCCCCCCACACACACACAAACACACACCACCACCACCACGGACATTGGTTTTCTCGTAGTGTATTATGGTGTAAAAATAATATTGTATTGGTAAAAAAGTTACCCCCTCCTCTTTTAACTATTTTCCGGTAATTGTTTGTGAGGTGAGACAGGAGCGGCCTGTACCACCATACGTCCCTCCAGCCGATAGAGATACTTTTGTAATATACCTCCCAGGTATAATGTTTAATTAGGTTTCACCAATTATGCGTAACTTTTGTATAAAGAAAAGGTTGATAGTCAACGATCGGCCAATAAAGTAAATACCAAATTGGGTAGGAGAATAAGTAATAATTTAATCCTGCAGCCCTGTAGGATCGGGTGACTGTGAACCCTGTAGGGCTGTAGGATTAAATTATTACAAAATAGACTCCCCCATTTCCTGTGGACAGTAGTCTATAAAATAATACTATTGAGGGCGTCGATGTTAATTGCTTCCCTTACCAGAAACAAATGACAACTAGAACGGGGCGGAGAAAGTATTTCGAACTTGGGGAGTGTGGGGTTGGAGTTGGGGGGGGGGGGCATAGAAGGTTCGCACATGCTAATCTATAGGAGTGGTGCCCCACGTGTCCTAGTGACATAGTAGGAAAACAAAACACTAAGCTGCAATTAGGCCTAACTCATCTGTACCCCAATATGGCTCTCTGTTTAGCGAAAATGTTTTACAGTAATTTGGAAGGTTTTATTTTTCCTAGAACAAAAAAATTAGCAAATCTCACCCCTAGAATTCAATATTAACTTATAACCCACTGAGTATTTTCAAGATATTTTGCATCAAATCTAGTCATGGCTGCCTCTCAGCAGCCATGACTAGATTTGATGAAAAATCCATCCAAATATAACTCAAGAACTCTTTGGTTAAAAAATACATTCAGTTATCAGGGGAAAAGTGTGTTTAAATGTGCCCATATTATACTTAATATGAAATGTCAATGGCAAGCAGAATCTTATCCTGGGCAGGAATATCCGCCGGCATCATGCAAGAAGTTAATGGACAATATCTGTATTATATGTGACAAGGTTTTAACAGAGAATAATAGTTGAACTCTCAAACTGATTGGGAAAGTTTTTTAACCCTTTACCCAATCGCCCGCATCCGCCCGCGTAATATGCAAATTCAGTAACAGAAAAACTTTTTTTTTTCAAAACATTTCCACAAAATCATATCAAGTGACCGTCGAGCTCGTTCCAACGAGGAGTCACATTATATGGTTTTGTTGAAATTTTTTGAAAAAATTAAAAAAATGATATTTAAAATAAAAAAAATTGATATCGTCTGCGTTGGGTAAAGGGTTAAAAGGTCAACTTCTGTATTTTATAGGACTCAGCAGGAAAGTGCGTGAGGTTTGTGAAATGATACGCACTTCGATGATACAAATTCGCTTACATTTCGAAATTTCAATCTTTATATGGACTTCCCAATTCTTAGTGTTAAATCTACTGACATTTCCAGGAACTTAAAGGGAGCTATCTTTCTCGTAAATTGTCAACCATGTGTACCGGAAAATCTTACCCATTTTGGTTTTTTTTCGGAAAGTTTAAATACACTGTTGTCGGTAGTGGGATTACCTCTCAGCTGAAAGCTTAGAAAGTCGATTGACCTGGAATAAATACAATTTCAGAGTGACACATCTCCCACCCCACCCCCACCCACCCCAAAACCCCCGAAACAAAACAAACAAAAAACAAACTATAAACATAACTGAAATATCGTCAAATCATTTTACGATTTTCAAACTTAAAACGAGATTAAACTAAAAACCTTTTCACAAGCATACAGAGAGGATATCTAGTGTTTTTGAGGTATCCACTCAAAAACACTACATTTTCTTTTAATTGTACGCTTTTTATAAGAATCTGATCATTCCTATCGATAATTCCATTCGTTTCAACCTTGAATTGATGCATGAAAGTAAACAGCTGATGTCCATTGATACGCGGAAGTGATTTGATCGATACTCAGAACAGGTAGCGTCTTGCGATCTGATTCAGCTGGTGGGTTTCATGCACCAATTCAAGGTGAATACGTGTTGAATTGTTGCTTGAAACGATGTGTTTCCACTCAAAAACACGAGATTTTCTTTTAATTATACATTTTTAGAACACATTGATCATTTCCAGTGATCATTTGACTCGTATTCACCTTGAAGTAATGCTTTGAAAGCCGCCATTTTGATTGATACCGTAAAAGTGAAAATTTCTTCATCTTCACAGTAGGAGATACGGTTTCTATCTTCCCGCAATTTTTTCGATAATCTATCGTTTAGCGTATAATAAATAAGTGTATTCGTGTCAAGCAACTTAAGGAAAACCACAAGTTCGCCCCTTGGAGGAGTGGGGATAGGTGGCGTTGGAGAAGGGGTCGGGCTCAGCCAGAAGCTGAGCTACCTCTGAACGTTGTTTGATTATGACAGTGCAATGGGTGTGATGATAAACTTGAAAACAAAAAAAAAACAAAAAAAAACACGAAACACCTGAACTGAACAGATAAATCTTCAAATAAAATGAAAAGGTTTGCACCGAATAATGACTGCATAATTGGAAAAAGACGATTCTGAATGAATACATAATTTAATTGAGAAAATAGATTGCATGTTTTTTTTTAAATCGTAAGTTAGACATGACTTATTCAGCAGATGTGTTAACTCAAAAATTCATATGCAGACTGGTTCTAAAATCACAACGTACATTAATTATGGAAAAATTAATTTAAAATTCTAAGCTTGACGGGTAAATATTTGCAACGGAAGCTACAAATTATATCAATATTGACTCCGAATGAAGAGAAATGGCATACCTTACTGGCGGCATAAAATATTTATATGAATATTCAACAAGCGATTTTTCACGTGACTATTTTTGCAATTTCAAGTGAAGTACTGACATAAATACTCAAACAACGTCACTGTCGATTCATTTTGGTAAATGTTTCGTTTTTAACCTTTTTGGGGTTTTGTGGTCGATACTTTTACCTTAACTGTTCGCCGAGAACGCCCAGCAGACACCACCCCCATAAAGGTTCTTTCATAACTACAAATTTTCGTTTTCCACTCAAAAGCATAGCTTATGACCCCTTATTGGAACGAGCTCGTTCCAATGCGGGGTCACAAGCTATGTTTGGGGGCAAAATGTGAACAATAATTAAATTTGATTTTTGTGAATAGCTCTGCGGGGGTCTTGGGTGGGTGGTGGTTCCTACCTTCCAGCCCTAATCGGTAATTGGAACATGGAAAGATGATACGATGGAACAACCTGATGTGTTTCACTAATTTTTTTAACAATACGAAACATTTTAATGAAAGAAGATTTCGAAAAAATGTGACTCACGTGCAGAAACATTTAGGCTATCACAGGGTATTCGAGTTAGCATTATGTCATGCGAGTACACTGAATAAAGATTAAGATTTCCAAAACTACTCATGGAGTGAAACACGAAACGTAAAATAGATGTTTGTTCAGTTCCATTCACTCAGGCGCGACGGGATGAGTTTGGCAGTATCTCCTGGCAAGAGGTTTGTGCATTGGACTCCAAACCGAAATGTCGCCCGTTCGATCCTCACTCGCGGTAATTGCGTTGTGTCTTTGGGTATGACACTTAATCCCATTACCCATGTGCGGGGACAGTGGCGCTGTGTACCAAGGCGTACAGCATGTCGATTGTTCACTTGCCTTCAGCCTTTCCTGACTCTGGTTGTCTGGCAGTTACTCGCCTCTGCTCGATGGATCTCTCCGGGTAGTCCGGTTTCCCCTACCCGTAAAACTGTCCGATAGGAGGTAACTCTGTCTTTCAAAAGTGCCGTTATCCCCCTCCCCCAATAAAAATGTTTTCAACGATTTAAAAAACACTAAGCAAAATATGCCACAAATACCAATCGTTTTAAAGCCCCAGTACGGCGGTAAATAGTTTGGTGTAGATTTTCCCGAAAACCACTTTCCAGAAATTGCCGTTGTGCTTCGTTAAGGTTGTAGCGGCGGTCGAAGTATAAAGATCATTTACCAACCAGTCTGGTTGGTCCGGATCTCTTAGTCTCGTGGTAAATCGGTCGCTTTGTGTGCTTGAGGTCGACGGTTCGAACTTCGGTTCCCGCACTTCTCTCTCGATCTGTTTCATTGGTGCCGTGACCAGCCATAAGCAGTTGATGGCATGGTGGACGCCGTGGTGAAACATGGCGGATGTTTCGACCGCTCTGAGGTGGGTTAATCTCAAAGAACGTGAGAGTAGTGTAGCGATCGCTGTATACATGTAAGGGTCATTTACCAACCAGTCTGGTTAGTTCGGATCTCTTAGTCTTGTGGTAAATTGGTCGCTCAGTGTGCTAGAGGTCTTCGGTTATACCCTCGGCTCCCTCCCGCACTTCTCGCTCGATCTGTTACAATGATAATTGATAGTACATTTGAGGTCTACACAATTTGGAACGAATATTTTTGGCACATTTTTAAACCAGTATCGAAGCAATCTTTCCAAACATTTTGAACAGTCTCGTGTTGTATATTCAGTAATTTAGTACAGCTCGTTATAATTTCTGAGTTACGGTAACCGAGTGCTAGTAATTTGTAGATGAGAGCAATTAATCAACACACTTGAACTTACCAGACGGAGAAAACAAACTTCATCATGGAACCGGAAAGCTATTATAATAAGGAAGTCATATTTTCTTGAATCACTTGATTGAATCAATGTGGTGTCAAGTGGAATAAGTACAGAATGATCATATTTGGTGGACACCACATCTCTGCTTTAAGATAATTGATGTCCAACAAACGCCTTATTTAATAACGGGCGGACATCTGAAACATGATGAATTTGATCCAACTTAATCAGAACGGAATGGCATTTGATTTTCTGTAGAGTACACGCAGACTGCTTTAGTACACGTCTACTCTGTTGGTCGACATTAGCATAAGGCCTTAGTTACACTAGTAGAACCCGAAAAGAAAGTTTTCAGTTCAGAGACCATCGGGTAGTCTATCCAGTGGTCTGCGAACTGAAAATTTGCTTGTTGGGACCCCAACTTATGCTGGCCTTGAGTACAGGAAGACATCCACCCGGCGGATGGAAGGGTGCCAATTAATTGTGTGTGTACTCCACATGTGACAGTAGTTTGAAACCGTTTGTATGAATACCAAATAAACTTAGCGAGAAATAGGGGTCTGTATCCACACATCGATGAGAGCGTAGGACGTCTGATCGAGATGTTTGACCTCTACCCAACATTCGATGAATGAGAGACCATCAACCAAACCACACAGAAACTCGCAAGTCAGACTTTATTTTCTCAAGTTTATTCTCAAACCACAGTATAAAATCCGTCTTTAGTAGGAGCTCGTCGAGCTCGTTCCAAAGAGGAATCATAAGTTGTGGTCTAAAGTACTTTTAATTCTTCGGGAAGAAATTTGTAGATGAGATTCAACTTTGATGACGTTGATAGATTTGGAGGTAAATGGGGATAAAGGCTACACTAACGAGCCCAGATGGGAGCTTCTTGACACAGTAAGTGAATATGAATTACTACGTCATGATACAGGGACATTGAACCAGTGTAACCAAACTTAATCGGTTAAAAAGCCGTAAAGGTTGGTAGTTTCGGTAGGTTTTACAAGTTCAATGCTTTCACAACTTTACGTCATATTTTGCGAGTCGGGATTATTTCAGCGGTTATTGTTACAGGTGACGCAGTGTCGGGACCAGCATTTTGGGTTTGTGGGCGTCACATTTAAACCATGGGTTATGATTCGTAACGGCGAGTAGGGGCGAACACGATAAGGGGTATCGCCCTCTCGTCGGTGGAAAACAGGAGGTCTGAGTGGGCTTTCTTGCACATAGCCACCAAAATATCCCCGCAGTTTTATATAAACGCATTCACATTTTTAAAAAGGAAACACAATTCAACGTATCCCATACAAAAGAAAACCGGCGAAGGAGCGATGGTCAGCTTTTGTCTTCAAATTGGTGGAAAAACGCTTTAGTTATCTCCCCTGAAATTACCGTTTTGGGAATTGGAAATTAGCATTACAGAGATGGGAGAGTCTTACAATTCCTAAGGTTAAATAAAATGTAAAAAAACAATGTATATTACTATTCCAGCACACCACCAGAATATGAGATACCTAAAACAATGAATATGGATAGCCTCCCCTATATTTGGCGCGTATATATAATACCAAATGGATAGTTGTGGAATACATAACTATCGATACAGAGGAGTTACATCCCCAATATATCCACCACGTGAGCAACTTGGCCGCCAAACGCGCGTCATGTGTATCAACAATGGCGGTTTCGGTCGAAGTCTGGGACCTCGAAAACGTAACTCAATGGCTCATCTACAGGGAGCGCGTTGGATGACTTGGTGCAAACTGTATTTGATTTCTGTAAGTTGCAGTGTATTTCCTTAATATCTGTTGAACGTTATTAAAGGAACTGCATTACTGCATAACTCAATTTTTCTTCTTTCATTTTTTTCAGTGCGACATGATTTGTGGTGTTATCTACACAATAAATGCATCTTGACCCGTGAGGGAGGCTGGTACTTCGGCAGCTTTTCCTAATTCGGTCCGGTTCTTTGGATCCCTAAATGGAGCAATATTTGAGGCTCCCGTGTATATGTTGCGTACATGAAAGATAGGGGTGGGGTTAACTAAGTACCAAACTTTTGGTTTCTTGGAGCACCATAGTATAATTACTTGAGTTGAGTTCTCTGGAGAACCACAATAAAGTACCAAACGTTTGGTTTTCTAGAGAACCAACACGAAGTACCGAACAATTTTGGTTTCTCAAAGTACCATTACAGTTTGGTTTCTTGGAGTACCAACAATGTTTGGTTTCCTGGAGTACCATAATTTTGGCATCGAGAACCACATGAGAACCACATTTGGTATCACAGAGTACCTGGAGTTTTTAGAGTGTATGGTCAGCAGGTATGGACGTATAGCTTATTAACCCTTAACCCTCAACCTACTGATGTCAACATACAGAAATTCCATGTAGCATTTTTTCCCATAATGCGACTAGGACTTTTACCAAGTCAATCTTGTTTGACAGGGCTCAGTGAGCTCTGTCAAACAAGATTGAATTGGTTCACAACTGTGCAGCAAGAATTATCACCAGGTAATGGAAATCATGTCACATCACTCCCCTCCTCTCATCTGCACTGGTTGTCAGCTGAAGAGAGGATCGAGTATAAGATGCTACTACTGACATTCAAAGCCTAGAATGGTCTGACTCCTGCTTATCTGGGCAGTTTGTTGCAATGATATGTACCATCTCGACTCCCCCCTTCAACAGCTTCGAACTCCCTGATATCCAAATCAGGCGTTCTTGTAACGGCAGGCGATCGTGCGTTTTCCGTGGCTAGCCCCACTCTTTGGAATAGGCTGCCCGATCACTTAAAGGCACCTCAGACCACAGGCATTCGACGTATCATCGGATTTTATCAATTTTAATAAAATATATATTATATTATCAATACTAAAAAAAGTACTTTTTTAGTATTGATAATATAATATATATTTTATTAAAATTGATAAAATCCGATAATACGTCGAGTGCCTGTGCCTCAGATGCTCGAAAGCTTAGAAAAGGCAGTGAAAACCCACCTTTTCGCACGCGCTTTCGGTGTTCATTAACTTTGTATCAACTTTATAATACATGTACAATATAGCAGCAGATCATTGTAAAGCCTCAGAGCGCAATTTTGTGGATTCACGGCTCTAAAATGTATTTAGTATTTATTTATTATTAATTGGTAAAATTTCTAGTCGCATCATTGGTAAAAAATTTTAATTTGAAATTTTGATAGTTAGGCATTAACGTGCAGAAGGTTAACCCTTTACCTAACATGAAAAGCAGACGACACTTGCAAAAAAAATTCTTGAATAACTATTTTTTTTCATTTTTTGTCTCAAAAACATAGGTTATGACCCCTCATTGGAACGAGCTCGACGAGCTCGTTCCAATGAGGGGTCATAACCTATGTTTTTGAGACAAAAAATGAAAAAATAATTAAAATGAATAGGCGATTTTTGAGAATAGCGCTGGCCGGTTTTGGCCGTTACGTTGGGTAAAGGGTTAATGAATAAATTACAGATAGTATCTAAGGAATAGAAAAAATATGAATAACAGAAATAACATAATAAAGACAGAGACGTGAGGATCGGGGGACTTATACAAGTGGACATCATTTCCCCATCACAAATTCTTTCCAGAAATAGTTGAGAACGACACTTTCGTCAGTCAGGGTTACCTCGAAACCACCCACTCACAATTGTCTAACTCCCCAACGTACCAGCAGGGTTATCATTGGTTGAAGACTTCAGACATTTTCCTGTAGAGTGGTATTAAAATACAAAAGTTGGCTTTTTCCAATTTGTTCTCAATCAGTTTGAAAGTTTGACATATTATTTATTTATTTATTGGTGTTTAAGGTCACATATTTCTGCACAATGGCTAATCATGACCTCGACAGTTTTACGGGTGGAGGAAGCCGGAGTACCCGGAGAGAACCACCGAGCAACGGCGAGCAACTGTCAGCTCCCCAACATACTAACTCCACACGAGCAGGGTTAGCATTGGTTGAAGACAGTGCACCATCAACGTGCAGTACGCCTTAGTACACAACGTCACCGTGCCCCCACGTGGGCAAGGGGGTGAAGTATCTTGCCCAAGGACACAACGCGGTTGCCGCAGGTGGGATTCGAACCGAGGACCCCTCGGCTTGCAGCCTGCACCTCTACCTACTGAGCCACCACGCCCCCCTGAAAGTTTGACAATTATTCTCTGTTGAAACCCATTTAAAAATAAGAAAACGGCATTTTCGTCATCTTTTGATGTTCTTTAACTGTTTTTCTGTGCATTATATCAACAGTGTGCGCATCATGACATGTGATACAGACACCGTCCTTTCCATTAATATTAAAGTCTAGGAGGTGAGATATTCTATTTTAACATGGGAAAAAAACTTACAAATTACTGTAAAAATGCATTCGCAAAACAGAACCAAAATGAACACTTAGTATTTGAAGGTGTGACAATGATACACATTCTTAACCCTTTACCTAACGTAACGGTCAAAACCGGCCAGCGCTATTCTCAAAAATCGCCAATTAATTTTCTTTACTTTTTTTTCATTTTTTGTCTAAAAAACATAGGTTATGACCCCTCGTTGGAACGAGCTCGTTGAGCTCGTTCCAATGAGGGTCATAACCTATATTTTTGAGACAAAAAATGAAAAAAAATTAGGTATTCAAGAATCTTTTTGGCAAGTGTCGTCTGCTTTTCATGTTAGATAATGGGTTAATGACGGATTATCTGTGAATCTATTGATTCTAATTAGCTTGCGATAAAAAGCAACTTTTCCTTTTGTAATTTTTTATAAACGAAACAACAGATAGCCTCAGAGAGATGTCTGCTGTTTTCGTTTATTAAAAGAAACAAAGGGAAATTTTATTTTATTTTTAATTTCGTTGTTGTTTTCGTTTATTAAAAGTAACAAAGGGAAACTTGTGCCGCTTGCTTCTTATTTGGACCTTCATCGCGCAACTAATAATTTCAAAGGAATAACTTCTATCGAAAGTCGATTTTTATGACGAAAGATAATGGAAAATTGTTTGAGCGTAATAAAGTAATGAACGGGGGGGTGGGAGGGGGGTGGGTGGCGTCGCGGTAACCGGTTCTCGTCAGATCACCGAAGTTAAGCAACGTCGAACGCGGTTAGTAGTTGGATGGGTGACCATTTCAGCGACTGATTCGAGTTCCCGCGTTGTGTCCTTGGGCAAGGCACTTAACCCTGATTGCCTGGATGGGGGCACGATGACGCTGTGTACTAAGGCGTACTGCACGTCGATGGTGCGCATGTCTTCAACCAATCTAACCCTGCCTGTGCCGCGGTGCAGAGTTCAGAGTTACGACGTTGGAGAGCTGACAGCTGCTCGTCGTTGCTCGGTGGTTCTCTCCGGGTACTCCGGCTTCCCCCGCCCGTAAAGCTGTCACCGACATGATGTGAGCCTGGCTGTTAATGTGTCGTTAAACCCTAATAAATAAATAAATAAATAAATGCTGTTAATGTGTCGTTAAACCCTAATAAATAAATAAATAAATAAATAAATAAATAAATAAATAAATAAATAAATAAAGTAATGAAGTGATATGTAGACTTTCTTATGGTACCTTTATCAGTACGGAGTGTCTGTCCATAATGGTTGAGTGGTATTTGGCCAATCTGGTCGTACATTAGTGAAACCGCTGTTTCACGACGTTATGATCAGATTGGCCGAACACCACTCTACCTTAGAGTCCTAGAGTCCGCCAATGTCTTTTTCACTCTGATGAGTTTCATTAAATTGATGGACTTATGTATTTTTATTTATTTATAATTGAACAAGCCTTCTTCACTACAGTAAACATGCAATTTTCTACTTCTCGGAGCAGGGGCCCGATCTAATGAAAAATCACACAATCTTTGATTATTTAATTTCTTTGCTAACTTTGAAGGAATATCGTGGCCCGTCCAGCATATTGTATGCCTCTTCTCCTAAGCTACCTCCAACAGTTTCTCCCATAAAACACAATACACAGACACCCCCCCCCCCCCCCCACCCCCGAAAAAACCACCCAAAACAAAACAAAGCAATAAATCAGGAAAAAAAAAAGAACTCACCTAAATAGCTGGACTGTATTTTTTAATATAATGGCCTCTGGGGACTATGTTATATGTCAAAACACACAAATGAAACACTTCAGATGTTGATGTTGCATATGTGTTGAATCACTGCAAATTGATTAACACATCAGTGATAAACGGCGAGTCGAAAAAATAATTTTGAAGTGAAAAAAATGACTTAATTCTCTAATTTTAAAATCACTCTGCAGCTGGATACGTGAGAAATATTCCTGAAATATTTGAACGAAAGTATTGAGTCAACATCCATCTGGGGCCAATAACCAACTAAACAATTTTTTAAAGTATCTTAATAGCTTTAAAAATGAAAAGATTGCATTGTAGGGTTTGTTTCATTGTACACAAATGCCCAAAACAGAACCTCCTAAATGCTAAAATTTCAGTACAGCTGTGATCAAAATGTACAGTGTTTTGAGAATATTTTGTTTATTTATTATTATTTATTTATAGGTGTTTAAGGTCACACACTTATGCACAATGGCTAATCGTGACCATGACAGTTTTACGGGTGGAGGAAGCCGGAGTACCCGGAAAGAACCACCGAGCATCGACGAGCAACTGTCAGCGCCTCAACATTCTAACTCTGTTCAAGCTCCGCTCAAGCAGGGTTACACGACGTGCAGTACGCCTTAGTACACGGCGTCATCGTGCCCCCATGTAGGCAACCAGGATAAAGTACCTTGCCCAAGGACACAACGCGGGTCGACCCTGACCGGGATCGAACTCGGGATCTCTAGCATACAAGTCCAACAGTCTACCACTGAGCCACTCCGCTCAAAATATTTTGGTTTTATCGAGACATGAATATAGAGGGGGAACAGGAAACATCGGACATGAAAACAGAAAAAACTTGTCATGAAAGTTACTGTTAAATGAAATTCAGTTGTTAGTTTTAAATCAGTTAACTTTGGAAAACAAACAAAAATGAAAGTTAATCAATTTTGTATGAGTGTTACAGATTGGACGATGGGAAAATATCCAACCTCTATTGGATAACCCATTACCCAACGCAGACGATATCAAAATTTATTATTTCAAATATAATTTTTTCAAATTTTTCACAAAATTAAAAAAAAAACATATCATGTGACCCCTCGTTGGAACAAGCTCGACGAGCTCGTTCCAACGAGGGGTCACATGATATGGTTTTGTTGAAATTTTTTCAAAAATAATATTTTTTCAACTGCTGAATTTGCATATTACGCGGGTGGATGCGGTCGATTCGTTGGGTAAAGGGATAACTAGATTGTTATTTGTTTTCACATGTTTGGAAGGAAAACTCCTTTATATTATTCGGCGGCAAGTGGTAATCAAATCTGCTGTAATGATACATATTTTTTTTATCGTTTGAACAAACTGACCAGCATCAAGGACTCTCTACATATGTGTTAGTTAACTGACTTAGCATTTTAAGGATATCCTTTGGAATCTTTTGTAAAACAACATGTTAAGGTGCTATATAAGTAATAAAATTTTGTATATTTTGAAATTCCCACCTCTGATATTCCTTAAATTCAAATTCAATATGCATGAATAATACATCAAAATGAAGGCTGGGGGAGGGGGGAGGGGGATATAGAACACGAAAAATATATGAAATCAACTCATAGAGTTGACAGCAGACACCACTGGTTCCTGAAAGTCTACTACCGTATTCGTACCAGAATTGATAATACAAAACTATTTCCTGAGAACAACTTGTGGCCAAATGTGCTACA
Organism: Pictodentalium vernedei; assembly: GCA_031216915.1. Lineage (NCBI taxonomy): Eukaryota > Metazoa > Mollusca > Scaphopoda > Dentaliida > Dentaliidae > Pictodentalium > Pictodentalium vernedei. The sequence continues at coordinate 99,705,508 of CM062290.1, read as the reverse complement.
CACATATAAAAACAAAGCTAGGCATTCAAAACACTTTGGGATTCAGCGATAGAACTGTATTTGGGAATAGAACAAAACTGTCTGCATTTTTTATTGAAGATGGATTCCATGTTCCACAGACATGCGCAAATCACCTGATACCACGTTTTTCCATCAAAAAACAAAATCGTAATTCTCAGACATTTCACCAGGTGTCATGATTTATTGCATATAATTTGGCAGCTGTACACTCTCTATATAATAATAATATGCTGTATTGAGGCGATCTTTCTCATTATTTGATTTTAGACGGCTTTGTTTTTCGATGCTTTTTCCGCCCGATGACGTTGACCGGAAATCGAAAGTAAGAATATATGTAAACAAAGTCGTCACCTTTGGAATTTAATCCCCATGCAGCTCTGTCGCTGTGTTTTGAAGGTTTTTGATGCCCAAGCTTTGTTCTTGGATATGTGAAGCACATTTGGCCACAAGTTGTTCTCCGGAAATATCATTGTATTATCAGTTCTGGTACGAATACAATAGCAGACTTCCAGGAACCAGTGGTGTCTGCTGTCAACTCTATGAGTTGATTTCATATATTTTACGTGTTCTGTACCTCCCAACCTTCATTTTAATGTATAATTTGTGTATATTTCATTTGAATGTAAGGAATATCAGAGGTGGAAATTTCAAAATAAACAAACTTCCATTACTTATATAGCACCTTAAGGGGCGATATGAGTAAGAGAAATGTGTTTACTTTGAAATTCCCAACTCTGATGCTCCATAAATACAAACTAAATGTACCCAAATGATACATCAAAGTGAAGGTTATAATGTATAGAACGCGAAAAATATATGCAGGCAACTCACAGAATTGACAGCAGACACCACTGGTTCCTGGAAGTCTGCTATTGTATTCGTACCAGGACTGATAATACAATGATATTTCCTGAGAACAACAGACAAAGCTGGGGAATCAAAATTCTTTAACCCTTTACCTACCGAATCGCCCGCATCCGTCCGCGTAATATGCAAACTGAGCAGTTGAAAAAATATTATTTTTCAAAAAATTTCAACAAAACCATATCATGTGACCCCTCGTTGGAACGTGCTCGTCGAGGTCGTTCCAACGAGGGGTCACATGATATGATTTTGAAATTTTTTGAAAAATTAAAAAAATGATATTTTAATATTTAAAATATTAAATTTTGATATCGTCTGCGTTGGGTAAAGGGTTAAAGCGCAGCGACAGAGCTGCGTGGGGGGGGGGGGGGGGGGGGGGGGTAAACTCCAAATCTCTCGTCTTTGTTTCCGTTGGATGTTTGTTTACCTTTTGGTAAAGTTCATCTGGGTCGAAAAAGCATCGAAATAACAATACCGTTTAAAATTAAATAATGGGAGAGATCGCCTTCATACTACACACTATTATTATATGGAGACTGCACAGTTGGTATATCACTTGCATTGTATCGTGAGTCATTTCGTGACATCTGTTTGAATTTAAGAAGAATTACGCGATTGTTTTTCGATGAAAATTCATGGTATTGAGTGATATGCGCATGTCCGTCGCTCATGGAATCCATCCTCCAAAAAAAAAAAAAAAAAAAAAATGCAGACCAGGTTGTCCTTTCTCCAAATGCAGTCATGTTGCCGCATCGTAGAGTGTTCTGAATGCCTGGTTTTGTTCTTGGATATCTGAAGCACTTTTGGCCACGAGTTGTTCTCTGGAAATATTATTTTGTTATCAACGCTGGTACGAATGCGGTAGCAGACTTCCACTGGTGACTGCTGTCAACTGTATGAGTTGATTGAATATATATATTTCGTGTTCTATTCATCACAACCATCATTTTGATGTATAATTTGTGTGTATTTAATTTCAATTTATGGAATATCAGAGGTGGGAATTTCAAAGTATACAAATTCCCTTTACTAGTATAACATTTCTGGGATTTTTAAAAACTTTTTTCAGTTAAGCGATTCAGATAGATGCAACACTATAATGTTGGTTGATTTCTTTTCAGACTATTATAATTTGTTATTGCTGTGGCTTGTTTGTAAGAATTGCAATTTAAAAGTCATTGTTTTTGAAAAACTATAAATTTAATGTGCTATATAAATAATGCAAAGATTGAGTGAAATTAATTTGTTTTAGATGTCGTCAAAACTCCAAACAAAATAACAACTTGTGACTTTTTGGTTGTCCATCCGTATTTATGAACAATTCTTCGCAATTCTGAACACAAAAGGAAAAAAATATGTTTTTAGTTTTTGTCGGCTATTTTCATATTCTCATTACTTCTATAACACCTTTATTAACCATTCTCAACAAGTATATACAAAATGTTACTCTAATCTCATCTCGTTATTTTAATTTAATCGTAATTACTCTGTTCGCTTTCAGTGTGTCTTTCCTTTTAAGGCAGAATTGGGGTTTCATAACCCATAACGCGAATTTGAAGTTCGCTTTGTTCCTCCAGTGGGGCCAATACTCTAAAACTTTTACAATTGTATTTTCTATAATTGTATTTTCTAGTTACGACTTTAAATGCGTTAAAATGAATCATTAGCATTTTCAAAGATCTGGCAATTTGCCATTTGGCAAATTGCCATATCTTTTAAACTGCTAATGATTCATGTTAGTCAGTTAATGAATAGGCAGAAAAAACAATTGCAAAAGCTTTATAGTGTTGGCCAGGGATGGCGGAGCCGGGCCGGCACGTGGGGCACGTGCCTCCCCCACTTTTTTCACCAATTATCGGTACCCAAAAGGCATTTTCCGACATAACATACACAACCCCTATGATCACTACACGTCACCTATAGATATATGACCACATTGATTTCCAAGATTCTAATGAATAAAAATAGAAAGCTTCAAATTGGAGCGTAATATTTCAAAGGACGGTTTCAAAGTTATGATTAGCTATTTGAATCCGAAAGGCCGCTTTTCCGACCCATGAACATGATACTCTATAAATTCGTTAAGTATGATATAATAGCCGGTAAGCGAATGTGTGACCAATGAATATTTTCAACGTGCAGCCCCAAGGTTGCACGTTGAAAATATTGTTTGGTGAGCCCACAAATAATGAATATGACCTCTTCCAATTGCTACCATTGAATTGATATGGAAGATACCACTAAGGGTTAAACAAAAACAAAACAAAATGAATACGCCGAGGTTAGTTTCTTAAACAGAGTAGGCTCAAGGGTGAGGGATAGTGCATATAAATGAATACACCGCCCCACCCCCATTGCCCCCCCCCCCCGAAAAAAACTTATTTTCCATTCCAGACCCTTGCGGTTCGCAGAAAGGTGTGACACCCCACTTGTTTTGCAGCTTCCGCCGCCTCTGGTATTGGCGGCTCCAGTTCTCTCAACGAGACGCACAAAGGTAACTGTTTGTACGTGAAGGAAAAAATTATGTAACATCCGATCAGCAGACCATTACATATATTGAACAACATAATCATCTGAAAGTGGAATGCGTGAGAATTTATTACTGAGATCCCATCTGTGGCTACTGGGCTGAATAATAGAATTCTTGCATATGAATCTCCAAAAGGATCATCTGTAATGAAGAAATCCATGGTCGTCGCACATGCGTATGTTATGTGATACCACAAATTTTAATCGCAAAAATAATCGCGTTATTCTTGGAAATTCGTACAGGTGTCGTGATACATTGTAAGTGATATTGCAACTGTGCAGTCTCCATGCAGTGTGAAGGCGATCAGTCTTAGCATTTGGTTTTAAACGGCATTGTACATCGACGCTTTTTCGGCTCTGTTGACCAAGCCAGAAACGTAACCAAAATAAAAAATAAATACAAATCACTCTGTGAGTTGATTGCATATCTTTTTTTAGTGTTCTGAATATCATACTCTTTATTTTGATGTACAATGTATGTATATTTAAATTGTATTGATGGATATCAGAATTGTAAATTTCAAAATAATCTAATTTCCCCTGCTTATTTTGCACCTTAAAGTTGTGTATGGGATTTATATTGGTCAAAATCGATCTTCATTGTCTCAAGGTGATCCCTTTTAAAAATTAGCCATGATTTTTCGTTACATTTTTAAAAGAAAATATATCGAATTGGTGTAGGTGGGTGGGGAATAACCCCCAAAGCTCGTTCCTAAATGTACCACTATTAACACTAGACAAGAATCGCCAAAACACATGTCGAGTTCTATGACTGCGATACGCCCAGTTAGGTTTTAATATTCCCCTGTATACTACTACACTTGAAGAAATCCATTCAGGTTTTGATACTCTTCTGTTTTCTGCCATATTAAAAAGAATATTCAAATTGTCTTTTTCTGATTACCTTCAAAATCCCCATTTAAATTTATTATGTTCCTGTATACTGCTATGCTCGAAAAATTTAAAATCATATTGTAGTGATCTTCTTATAAGTCACTGTGTACATGTAGTATTCGAGAGATTAAGACTTTAACCCTTTACCCAAACGCAGACGATATCAAAATGTATTATTTTAAATATGATTTTTTTAATTTTTTCAAAAACTTTCAACTAAACCATATCATGTGACCCCTCATTGAAACGAGCTCAATGAGCTCGTTCCAATGAGGGGTCACATGATATAGTTTTGTTGAAATATTTTGAAAAATATAATTTTTTTTAACTGCTCAATTTGCATATTACGGGCTGATGCGGGCGATTCGTTAGGTAAAGGGTTAAAAAAGAAACCAGAACAGTACAAGATGCATAGAAAGCTTCAGATACACCGGTGGGGGCATGAAGATATGCCGAAAATCTGTATGCCCACCACACCCCTTTTCTGCAAACAAATATAAAAAAATTGGACTCCTACCCCCTTAGTACTAGATAATTTTACGAGCTTATCAACCATTGTGACGAACTCGTAAATTTGAGATGATTATGTACAGTTTAGGATGTAAAAACAAAAATACAAAATGAGTTAATTAAAGGAATCTAAAAAATTCAACACCTAGAAAATAAAATGGACGACGAAAAGACATATCTCCCTAAGGTTCCGCTCCATAGTTTTCCAGGCATTTCCAAATATGACATGCCATACACTCTCTTCAAATGCAAATATTCTGTAGCTTAGTTATCTAACTCATAACATGTATTACATTTCCCAAATCCACAAAAAACATATAACACTATCTGACTAAGTAGAAATAAACAATCTGAATGTGGGTGGAATAATTTATTGTCAAAGGCCAGACTTCAACCTGAAAAATTGCATGAAAAAATGCCGAAACCAGTCATTTTCAGCCACCTAGCAGAATTTTCCCACCAACCCCACTTACCCACCCCTGGAACAGAGCATCCCCTGTTTCTAAAATGCAAAAAAAAATTATATGTTTCCGTCTCATTTTTTAGTTACCTGTCTGGTAACAAACCCGTGTAAAAATTACATTTTAAAAAATAGCCAATTTTTCGAAGCCTCTGTTTCCCATAATTCATCTGGTAATTTACCACTATGTATCAGAATCCAACTTTGGGACCAAAACTTCAAATTCTCTTGTCCAACAAAAAGCCTAATGTAATCATATATCTGATACTAAAATATATCTCAATTTTACATGGCCTTAGTTTCAACATATGCCCTATGTTTAGAATTTCATCCCTGTGCAATAGTGCGAAACTGTGGAGCGGAACCCAACAACACGCTCTCCGCTTATGACCTCACAACCTGATCGCTTGCGCGTACTAACGGGATAACTCAAGTGACGCCCATCAAGAACCGCAATATGGCGTCAATATTGCACCAAAAGTCTGCATGGGTGACCGGTGATTATTCAATACCACAACTTTACAGACAGGTGTTTTTGAAAAGGTACTGTACTTGTCAGATGTAAGGGGTAAAATTATTTTCTACTACTTAACCTAAAATTATGTATGAACACTGATAGGTGTTTTGGAGTGATGGTTAGCGTACCGTTAACCTGTGTCGTCATTTCACAGAGGCCTCTGTGATCATGACGTCACAGGCTAAGTAAATGGTATCCATTCTGAGCAATCTCTAACGTTGATTTCTCGACATAAAATTATTAGTCGCCTACTTTTCTGTACTAAACAAATAATATCACCATATTTGCGAAATAGTAAAAAATTCTACTGAGTGCATCCTGTTATACACACTCGTACATAGGAGCTCGATGAGTGGCATTGGTCGATATTCAACCAGTGTAACCGGATTTCCCCCCCCCCCCGGGTTCGTCTTCATGTTTCTGAATGTGAAGAACGAAAATCGTGTTTTTGAACCAATGTGTTTGAGTTTGTTTTGTGTTTTTCGTGTGCTGATGCTTTTTTTATTTTTACTAGGAATAAAATATAAAATATTATTTAGACCAATAATCGGCCGATAAAGGTCGTATGCAAAAGAGTAAATTGTTTTTACCTGTTCGCGGATATAAGAACATTTCAAGGCTTACGTCCAGGGTTGAAGGGTGGGATTATTACTATATCTCTGTACAATTACCCACTTTACTTGCACAACATCAGTAAACCACATAAGGCTGACACCCCACAACATATATCTCACCAGGCGGTGTTTAGAAACCTAACCAGATGACATCATTACGTAACTAATCCACACCTTTTCTAACTAAACATGCAAGCTCTTAGACCACCAGTCTAATTCTATAAGGAATTGGACGCTGTTGTAGCCTGAAACCAGTCTAGTCTTTAAATAGTCCATCACCTCAATTTAGACTAATTCGCCTGGAATATTTCAGTTGATCAGAAAAGCGAACGTACAGATATTCGACCAGATAATAGTCTCGTGATTTCACCTTGATTAGTCGAATACTCTCGGCTTCGGGTATTATCCTTTACTGGATACCTCGGGACAAATGAAAGGATAAATAAAGTATAGGTGGGTGGGTTATAAAAACTTGTACAGCTCGACAATAATTGTACTCATATAGTTAGGTCATCCTTGCATAGTAGCCTTCATGGTAATAGGTATCAGCTCATTGTGTTGCATGACTCTTTTATAAGAACTATCAGAATAATTCGCCTCAAAGACACATTACATACACGTGATGGGAGATTTCAAGTGATCCACTGTGAATTGTCACTATATTTTGACAAAACATCTGCAAACAGTATAGGATGGTGGGTAATAAACGCTGGTCACCAAATGCACCGCTATTGGCAATATATAGAAAAATAGGCAACTAAATAATTATACTATTTTTATCATTTTTGCCTCTAAAACATAACTATTGATCTCTCATTGGAACGTGCTCGGTGATGCAGGGTCATTAGCAATGTTTTGAGGCAAAGATGTTTTAGTAATTCAAGAAATCGTTTTACACGTGTCGACTTCATGCGGTGTTAAGTAAAGAGACACGCTGTAAACTATTGCCGTAAAAATACGATACAACTACTGGCAAACGTGTACCGTAAATTTTGCGGTAAAGACTGTTACTGCTCATATACTACTCAAAGTTTGCAAAGCACCAAATATTTGACACATCATTGTGAAATTTGCTTGTGACATATTTGTGATATTTTTAGTGGATGTGATTGAGGAATGTATTGAGATGGTACCCAGTGTTTACATTAGCTCTCTTGACAGGCAGACTTTTCGTGACAGTCATGGAAAGCATGTACCCCTTGATTTCCATGATGTTTTCCTGTACTGTCTACATGTACATGACATGTGTAGGGTATTAAATTTTCATGTCAACACAAACCCCTGTGATTTAATGATTGAATATTGCAAATGCAAATGTAAGAAGACATCTGGCTGAAACAGAAATGTGGTGGGCTGTAGGAATGGTGAAACAAGGGGCAACCCATCACCAGGTTGGTGAAGCCTTTGGTGTGCACCATACGGTGATCACCAGAGACTGGGCAAGATTTCAGCAGTATGGCCCACCAGTAAGACGGCATGGTGGTGGCAGAGACAGGGTAACATCTGCAGCTGAAGACCAGTTTTTGGTCATTCAGGCCCGTAGGAACCGGTTTGCCATAGCAACCCAGCTTCGCAGTGACCTTTAGAATGCATCCGGGGTAAATGTTTCGACGCAGACTATCCTGGCAAGGTTGCACGAAGGTGGTCTCCGATCGAGAAGACCATCTATTCGCATTCCGCTGTCCCAGAACCACCGCCAGGCACGATATGAATGGGCCATGGACCACGTTGGATGGACCAGAGAAGATTGGCGACCTGTCCTTTTTACAGATGAGTCAAGGTACTGCCTAGACCACACAGATAGGCGTTCTAGGGTATGGAGAAGACCAGGAGAGCGATTCCATGCAGCCTACATTGCTGAACATGACCGCTATAGCGGAGGGTCAATCATGGTCTGAGGCGGCATCAGCTGGGATGGACGTACAGAGCTCTGTGTTCTTGAACGCGGTACATTGACTGCACAACAGTATATTGATGAGATCCTGGATGTCCACGTCAGATTGTATGCAGGCTCAGTGGGTGATAGATTCATTCTGATGGACGATAATGCCCGTCCTCATGTTGCCCATGCTATAGGGGAGTACCGACAGAGGGAGGGGATTGAGCGTATGGAATGGCCAGCAAGATCCCCTGCCCTCAATCCAATCGAACATGTCTGGAATGAGTTGCAGCTATGAAAACTATCAGAGGGTTATTCGTATGCAGTGGGGCAGACTCTCTTTGAGAACGAACGCATTCAACTCTCTAATTCCTACTTTTGCAAAATGTTTTTAGCGTCGTTCAAGACGAAAGATGCTTTGTTAAAACTCAATTTTTAAGGTGGACCCATTAATATTCTTAACCTGCAGCCCTACATCAATATTAATTGGTCTACTCTGTATGAAAAATCAGCAGCCTTTCCGTGTAATGAAGTGAAACGAAATATCAGTTCAACCGATTTTGCTCAAGGTCAAACATAAAACGGTCGCGGCATTTCCATAAGTATTTAATCTTTTGCGATAGAAATACCGGCAACTGAATAACCATTACTTTTACCGTATGTTTTACAGTTCATGACTTTCGTGTAGTTCAGATATAATTTAAAATCACATTTTTGTTTTTATTGGGTATATGTAACAAAGTGTCACCGGGTATTTAGAAAAACTAGGCCACACACGCGATTTTCTAATTGAAATGTTTCAGGTATCGGAAACGCGGTTGTATCTAACCTTGAAGTGAAAGCTCCGGGGTATATTTTTTTGACTTGATATTTACTACGAGAATCGAGGGCCTTGACACCTGTAACATGACCACAAAAATGAAAATATTTAGATACAAGCCACATAAGAATAAAATTGCAAGATCATATTAAACATAAATCCAGTAATTGGTACTTTAATAACAAAATAAATTACATAGATTAGATCAGATTAAACATATTGTGTTTCTTATAATTACCAAAACGTATTGGTTTACAGGTGATAAGCACTTAGGTCAGATCCAAAGCTAGCGGGGGTGCCGTCCCCCAGACCCCTCTCCCATAACCATTTCTGTCATAAACTTTCATTGCCCGTCGCAAAAATATTGGTTTCCTTGAAAGCCGCTAATTTGAAAAAAAAGTTGCCAATGTGGCGAAACCACAATTTCCATTACGAAAAATACCCTCATCTTTAAATACCTTTTGTTTGAAAGTGCTATATATAAGCGGTGGTGACAACCGTTACTTATTCCCAGTTCCTTATTCTATATTCGTTATCAACCGATTTTATCCGTTGGTAACGAATGTAGAATAAGGAACTGGGAATAAGAAACGGTTGTCGCGACCCCTTGTTATAAGTACTTTACACTCGAGTAGTCAGGTAGACGAAAATAGTTCGTATGTTATTATTTTATAAAAAAATTCTTTGGAAAAACGAAAGTAATTCTTCAGAATAATAATAATAATAAACTAATATTTACGACCTGTTTCATTTATTATTTGTTTAAAATAAGTATATTGAGTGAGTTTTCAAGTTCATCCCGACGATCAACGACCCAGGAACACTGTCAGAAGATTTTAACTCTCGCGCCACCTTATTGGAACCTTTTTGAGATCCTGGCTTCTGACTGACTTAGGTTCTAGGTTACAGCATCTGCTTAATAAACAATTAACAGTTGCAATATATGCATATAAATTATAAAGTAATAAGGTTTATAATTACATATATAACCGAAATACATACAAGTAAACAGAATAAAAGATACTGTATGCAAGAAAAAACACAGAGCCGACCCCAAAATAAATATGTTCTTAATTAAATTCCTAATTAAAACTTATTCATCGCAAGAATTTACAAATATTATATCGAGACCAATGCGAGCTTTTGAATATACCTTTAATGTGATATAAACATACTTTATTTGACAGACTACATAATGGGGTTGAACGACAGGAGAAGCGGGGATAGGGGTAGATTGGAGGGGTTTAGGGGTAGCGCGTGTCATTTTTCACCAAAAGTGCATTAGTGGTATCATAAATATCACTGACTTCGTTTTGTCTTTTGTCTATTCCGGGATATGGATGTTGTCCCGGTTTGTTGTACAGTACGTGGAGGGTGGATTGTAACTAAAGCACTCAGAGAGTGGAGTCATCACCCAAAGTATCACTTTCAAAATCTGTACAAGTGGGCCAAAAAACACAAGCAATGTTTCAGCCAATGGACCTCCGGGAATAACCCGGAGATCCATTGGCTGGAACTTTGCTGGTGCTTGTTATGCTTTGCAACAAATTTGCAATTATTGCTTGGGTGGAATCTCCACTCTGTTGGTGATGTAGTGATAATACACTCTCCGCATACTGTATGTATTTCCGTTTGAAAATTAAGTTTCGAGCGAAAATATCACAAATCGTACTGTCATTAATCGTTTATTCTTTCATTATTCCCGACATTTGGTCCTTCGATCCGGATAGAAAATGACAGAGAAACCATTACGAATACGTAGAGCACATGTAGGGCAAAGCTCAAAATTAATCAAGAAGAGACAAGACGCTTTAGCGGCCAAACATACTACCCAGTGTTCACTTGTTTTGTCAAACCTAACGAAGAAACTGCTTACTCTCGAGGAAATAGACGCTAATCTGATAGACATGTTAGACCCTGAAGCCGAATGTATTGAAAACCATAACAGAATGTGACGATTTTATAAATGAAATAAATACTAAAATAAATGAACTTGAATCCCACTGACGTCCTCACACGCGGACTAATGACACGCCAACCGCTGAACGATAAACTATGGCTCTGGGGCCTCAGAATGGCGCAAGCGCGATGAACCATTCGAACTGTGCGTGTCTTTACCAGTGAACACACCTGACAAGACAAATGTGCAAATTTACACTGACATTGGCATCCACAATAACATTGACTTCTCTCTCATCTCACAAAACTTCTCAGTGTAACTTCCAGGGTTTTACGTTTCATAAACAATACACGGAAAGATCGCGGTCGTAAAAGAGGACCTCTTCAGGCGTCTGAACTTCATACCACGAAACATGTTCTTGTAAAAACTACACAGTGTGTAGCATTTCCCGACGTTCTTCGTGCCTTAACAATCACTAACTCTCCATCAACGTTGTCCTTATAGCAAGTCGTGGACCCAAAAGATACCATACGTTGTCGTGGGCGAATTCACGATGATCCCCTCGAAGACAAGTAATACCCAATTTTGTTACACAAGGAACACACCTGTTGCGACATATTTCAATCTAAAGATAAGGGCGAAAAGCTCGGTTTGCGGGGTATACAGTGGGAGTTCATAACTACACGTGCGCCTCATCAGGGGGTGGGGGTGGTGGTGGTGGGGTATGGGCGGAAGAGTTATGATCGGCTCATTGGCATTACCAAATTAACAATGAAAAAGGTTAGGTATCGTGCAACGGTAGATTTTGAAGTGTTGATGACTGTTCTGACTGAAATTGAGGCCTGCATAAATAATAGATTTTGTATTTGTATTTCCGAGGACACACCCCGCGGAGAAGCTTTAACACCCTTTCATTTCCTAAATGGACGAATCACAACCTTGCCACATGTCGGTTTTAACTTTTTTGTAGTGGGGACACCCCCGATAACTGCTTGGGTGTTGCCCGTTACAATTTGGGCATTTCAGTGTTGAAACCTTGCACGACTTTGTTATATGTTTTTCGCCGCATTTCATGCAACGCAACTCTCCTTGCAAAAAATGCCGTCGTGTCTTTTCAGTGACTGGACTCTTGGGGAGGATACCACAAATATCACTGACTTCGTTTCGTCTTATAATAATAATAATAATAATAATAATAATAATAATAATAATAATAATAATAATAATATATTGTTCTTATATAGCGGCTCATCCCGCGAGGCTCGAAGCGCTTTACGACATAAAAATACGCACATGTGGACAAATACACATGTATACACATGTGTACATATACACACATATGTACATACATTAGTTACCATAATACAAGACTCATTTCAGAAAGTCAGCAGTGATGTGTTCAATTTAGTTAAGGTTGTGTGGGAGGTGAAACCTTCATCTGTAGAGATTGTCTCGGTTTGTTGTATTTCCGTTTGTAAAGTTTCGAGTGAAAATATCACATATCGCACTGTCATTTATTTAATCATTTATTCTTTCGTTATTCCCGACAAGTGGAAAAGATTTCAGGTTTCGGGAAGTATTTATTTATTTATTTATTTATTTATTTATTTATTTATTTATTTATTTATTTATTTATTTATTTATTTATTTATTGGGATTTTAACGACACTTTCGACAGCCATAGTCACGTCTTGTTGGACAGTTTTGCGGGTGGGAGAGGCCGGTGTACCCCGGAGAGAACCACCAAGCAACGGAGAGTAACTGTCAGACTCCCCAACGCACTAACTCCGCGCAAACAGGGTCACCTTTGGTTGAAGACAAGAGCAACATCGACGTGCAATACGCCTGAGTACACAGCGTCATCGTGCCCCCCCCCCCCTCCCCACGTGGGCAATCGGGATGAAGTCTGAATCTGAATCTGAATGGGGTTACTGTGTAAACCCCGATAACGCGTATCATAAAACAGGGAAGGCAGGGTGTTTCATACACGCATGGCGGGGTTGCCGCAAATATTATCGATAGCCGCTTGATTGATGGCGTTCCAGTCCACGATTCTACGTGGGAAGAATGAATGTTTAAATTCTTCTGTGTTCGCCCCGTAGACCGCCAGTTTCGTGTCATTTCGGCTTCTTGTTCGGGACGGTCCCATTTTGATGTACTTTTCTTTTGGGATTGCGTCGCATCCAGAGATTATGTTTTTGAGTGTCTGGATGCGTTTGTTCGCCCGTCGCTCCTGCAGGGACGGTCATTTTCAAGAATGGAGCATGTCGCAAACGCTGCTGTCTCTGCGATAGTCATTGCACACAAAACGTGCCGCTCGACGTTGGGTCATCTCCAATTCTCTATATTCATTTTGGTGTATGGATCCCAGACTATGCAACCGTATTCAAGTTTTGAACGAACCAGAGATTTATAGGCTGTTTCCTTCAGTGCCTTTGGCGCATATTTCAGATTTCGTTTGATAAATCCAAGAGTGCTGTTTGCTTTTGCGTTGACTTTATTGATATGGATGTCCCATTTTAAGTTGTTGGCGAAAATCAGACCAAGGTATGGGTTGGTGCTTACGTCCTGGAGGATGTGTTTATTTATTTCGTAGAAGTAGGAGAGTGGTTTACTACTTCTTGTCGATCGCAGGATGTAACACGACTGAAGGTTTGTCAAGTCTTGTTGCAGTATCTGTTGGTCTTTGATGGAATTTATAGCACGGTAGAGAAAGCAGTCGTCTGCAAATAATCAAACATTTGATGTTACTTCCTGTTGTAGATCGTTTATGTGCAGGAGGAATAGTAGAGGGCAGAGTACAGTTCCCTGTGGTACGCCCGATTCAGCTTGGACACAGTCCGAGTGTTCTCCTTCAACAACGACTTCCTGAGTTCTGTGACAAAGGAATTCTTTAATCCATGTGAGGATGTTGCCTCTGATACCAAGGTGGTCTAATTTTCTCAGTAGTCTTTGGCGGGTTACTGTGTCGAAGGCCTTGCTGAAACCCAGGATGGCAATGTCAATTTGCTTTTTGTCATGGTGTAGCTTGAGCAGGTCGTCTGTAGTTGTTAAAAGCTGTGACTCGCAAGAGTATCCTATTCGGAAACTATGTTGGGTGTTTCTTAGAATGTTGCGGGACTCCAAATGGTTAAGGATATGGCGACATATGATAGGTTCCATGAGTTTGTAGCAGACACATGCTAGTGAAACTGGTCTGTAGTTTTCACTTGCAAGTGCCTTGCCCATGGACACAACGCAGTTACCTCGCGCAGGGAACGAACCGTGGACCTTTCGGTTTAAAGTTCAATGCAGTAACCACCGCGCACCACGGGAACTATATGGAGTATTTGTTTCTAACGTATTTTTCATGTGCCGATGCCAGTGGTGGGGGCGAGGCGGGGAGGGGGGGGGGTATCAGGTATAACGACGAAGGCTGGTCGATAACCACCAAACTAAGAGGTTATAATCGGTGGGGAGAGTTCTAAAGCTATATACATTATGAAACGTTGTTAACTCCAGGTCTTAACACATCCCCAGAGTCGAGTGCCCTATTTGATACCCGTGCCCTCTTTCCCTCGGGTACTTTTCTCTAGCATGCTTCCGACAACCTTACTTGGGTCAATGAAAAATCACACCAGACTGTCACAAAGATTACGCGGAAGTTGGGAATCATGGAGGATTTCTACAAACATTGCGTCGCCTGAGTGCTAGAATGTTCTATGTCCCCTATGGGACATAGAACATTCTAGCACTCAGGCGACGATTGGAGCATAAAGTAAAAATATCAAATGGTATTATATAGAAATTATTACCATTATGTGGATGTACAATATATGTATCCTAGTCGAGCTCCGGGTTCTAAGGGCAGATCACGACGAGTCGAAGATGATGGTAATAATAATTTTATATTACAATATATTGGGGATAAGCCAAGAATGTAGACGAATATATAACGAACTATTTATTCGTTCGGATGAACAAAAAGAAAGAAAAATTGGAACTCACGCCAAAGGAACGTGCTTGTATCCGACCCCCTGATACAAACATCTGTATCAAGGGGTCGGATACACGACAGTTGCGGAGTTAATGTAGACAAAATACATGTTGATTGTAAGATAAAATACAGAAACAACTGCATTTATTGTAAACAGTTAGGAACGCCGAATCCCTAATGTGAGAGAGTGTTGAAACTGCCTGTCCAGCATTAACTGAAATATGCAGCGATTCAACTGTTTTAGATAATTTGCAAGGCATTTGGGCTGTTTCAAAAGCTATATAAACTTTCCTATATTTGGCCTAATTCAAGAATATATGGTGCCTAAATGGTTGAGGGATACATTTATTTTTGGTGGTCTTCATTTGTTAATCAAAATTTGTCTCATTACAATTTATTGAAGAGTGTCAAAATGCATTCTTCAATAATCTGTGATAAAACAAGTTTATATAAATAAAATATTTTTTGCGTTTAACTGAATATGAAACATGAGCAAGGAAAATGATGGCTTTTACCCTGATACCCGCATTTTTTAAAGCCCTGATAGTGGGTTCTAGCACTCAACCAGTTAAAAAAAAATAACCTATTTTCACAGCAAAACATAAATGTTTCCTTTCAAAAATAATCTGATAAATCTAGTTTTTTTCTCTCCATATATTCCAATTGATTAAAGAGACACCGTCAATACGGTATTTGTAACCGGTATCCACACAGTTTTTGCATAAAGGAAAACTAGTCACCTGTGCGTTGATAACACACAGTACATGTAGAGTATATTATCACCAAATCACCCGCGAACTGGAGATTCCACTCAAACAATAACTGCAAATTTTTTGCAAAGCATAAGGTGTACAAGAAAAGTTCCAGCCAATGGACCACAGGGTTGAATCCGGAGGTCCATTGGCTGACACATTTCTTGTGTTATGGTCCGTATGGACAGAATTTGAAAGTTATAGTTTGGGTGATAACTTCACTCTGTGGGTGATTTTGTTACAAGCCACTCTCCACGGACTGGAATCAACACCTAACTGGACAGGATTATAATTTAATCCATAAACCCTTTAAGGGGTTAGAATTACATTATTACCAAAAACCTACCCGCAAATACAAGATAAACTCGACCATTCATCTGTATATAATAGTGTACAAAACCACACCTTTCGGGCGTTGGAGTTGAAAGGGTTAGAAAGGTCTTGATCAGCTGCAAGAGACGTGACATCTAGTTGTTCTTCCATTATAAAACTTGCCCCAGTCAATTGTTTCAATATATTCGTTTTAGAATTTTTTCTAAATTTTCTGTTTTTCATCAAGTTACAAATTCCTAACATGATGTGGATTCGAAATGCTTTGACAAGGCCGTTTCGACAGCTGAAACAAGGGTTATGTAACAGGAGGTGGATCCTCAGCCTCACCCCAGGGTGCCCCGTTATTTTAAACCCTATAATCACAATTGCAGAGTAAGAGGTCACCAAACCTTCAGACAGCACAACTCAACTCCAGACTTCACAAGAGATACTCAGATCCCTGATTACAGTCACAGGTTCGTGTGATCTTGAACCATGTCCATCATAATTTCATAAAGATATTGATCTAAAATATAACATAGAAAAAGTTAGGAATGTACTAATGTTTAACTGGAAGAGTGCTGAATTATTTTTGAGTGTCAGAATTTGTTCCCGAGTTTTTGCCTCGTTACAATTTATGGGAGAGTGCCTATAGGCACTCTCCCATAAATTGTAACAAGGCAGATCCTTGTAGACAAAATAACTGCACTTCAAGAAAATATGAAGCACCTCCACAAAATATGGAAACTTTAATGTGTGAAGCCTGCGCTTTAGAATAAAGACCAAATATGGGCTTCCAGCACTCTACCAGTTAAGGCTCAGCAAGAGTAAAACATATTTAACAAGAGTAGAATAAATCTACATTTCACATCTGAACACGAGAAAAGGAAGTGTGATGTGAAAGACTTGAAGCACAAAAGTTTGTCCACAATCTTCAATTTGTCAGTTAACCTGTTTACCTTATTATTTATTAGTGTTTAACGACACATTAACAGCCAAGGTCATATCGTGTCGGTGACAGTTTTACGGGTGGAGGAAGCCGGAGTACTCAGGGAGAACCACCGAGCAACGACGAGCAACTGCCAGCTCCCCAACATCGTAACTCCGCACTGCAGCACAGGCAGGGTTAGATTGGCTGAAGACATGCGTACCATCGACGTGCAGTACGACTTAGTACACGGCGTCATCGTGCTCCTATGTGGACAATCGGGGTGAAGTGCCTTGCCACAGGACACGACGCAGGAGCACGAATCGATCGCTCAGACGGTTACCCATCCAAGGACTATAACCGGGCTCAACGTTACTTAATTTCGGCCATCTTACGAGAACCGGGTACCGCAACGCCATCGCGCCCCCAACCTGTTTACTTTTTTGAATACTAATTTATCCTAACACAATACTGGAGAGATGTTTTTTTACTAGAGGAGCCCAGACAAGGATTGTAAACATCAAAGTGTACTATTTATTACAAACTGAGTATAACACCCCAACATATACTGTTGTATCCCAATAGAAGTCCATTCAGTACCTTATGCCGTAGGAGGCGGTGCCTAACACAAAACATTTCCATTGTTTCAGTTTCAGGTATTGTTTCCTTAAGTGGTAATCCATTTGTCCTTAACCCTTTGAACCCGAGGGGACGCTTTTGCGGCCCAGGAACATGATAGTCATAATTTCATAAAGAAAGGTGCCGCTTAGTGAGTGTATAGGTAGACTGATAAATATTTTCAACGGGCAGCCCCCAAATAATGAATATGGACTCTTCAAGCTGCTTCCCTTGAACTGTCATGAAAGATAACACTAGGATTCCAAAGGAATAAGTAGTAGGGAGTTGAGGTTGCAACAAAAGAAAAAAAAATACTTAACGGCCAATTTCAAGGGCGCCCGTCCGTCCGTCTGTCGGCCTGCGTTACTTCGTGAAGAAGAAATCTATTTCAAATAGTTTGTTATTGTCACGTGATACTCGGGATACTTCGAAAGAATAAGTGCTAACCCTTTACCAAACGTGAAAAGCTGACGAAACTTGCAAATAAAATTCTTGAAAAACTAATCTTTTTCATATTTGTGTCTCAAAACATAGGTTATGACCCCTCATTGGAACAAGCTCGATGAGGTCGTTCCAATAAGGGACCATAACCGATGTTTTTGAGAAAAAAATGAAAAAATAATGAAAATTAATTGTGATTTTTGAGAATAGCACTGGCCGGTTTTGACGTTACGTTGAGTAAAGGGTTAACATAACACTCTTCAACCGACCAATTCAAAGAGAAAGTAAGAGATGAAAGAATAATCGATGAGCTCGTTCCAATAAGGGGTCATAACCTATGTTTTTGAGACAAAAATGAAAAAATACTGAAAATTAATTGGTAATTTTTGAGAATAGCGCTGGTCGGTTTTGACGTTACGTTGGGTAAAGGGTTAGCATAACACTCTTCAGTCGACCAAATCAAAGAGAAAGTAAGAGATGAAAGAATAATCTTCAATTGACCAAATCACAGAAAATGTTAATGAAACACTCTTCAAGTGGCCAAATTATAAAACGTCGATAGCCTTATAGCGTCCGCTCTTCGAAACGTTTGTTTTCCTGGAGTCCGTGGGTATATATATATAATAGTGTATGGTGCCAATAAGCAACACATTGTACAAAAATTAAATTAATCCTTCAGAAATATTTCATGATTATTAAAATATATTTAGCATCAAATCTTTTGATAACTCAATCTGCATACAAGTAAAATTGTATATCTAAATGTGAATTCCTTGATAGAAACATATATCTATGATATACTTTCTAAATTATGAACACTATGGAATGAAAATAATAATAATGTACAAATTGTTAAACTATAACATTTTCTTTCTATCGATAGCTAGTCTATTTCAATGTTATTAAGATTAAAACTTTACATGCACTTTCCAGCTAATTCTTGGGCGTACGGTAGCGCTGCGTACTGAGGCATACTGCACGTCGATGGTGCACCTGTCTTCAACCAATGCTAACCCTGCTTGTGTGGAGTTAGTACTTAGGGGAGTCTAACAGTTGCTCGCGGTTACTCGGTGGTTCTCTCCGGGTAGTCCGGCTTCCTCCACCCGTAAAATTGTCCGACACGAGGTGACCCTGGCTGTCGAAAGTGTAGTTAAACCACAATAAATAAATAAATTCCAATAAATCATCGCATGATCAAAGTAAAGCCCCACATGTGCCCTCCAAGCTCAAATTCCTGCTCGTGAACCATCCTGCAAGTAGATGACTGAATAATTCATTTAACAATATACATAATACACAGATTATAGCAATATACATAATACAGAGATTATAACAATATACAGAATACACAGATTATAACAATATACACAATACACAGATTATAACAATATACATAATACACAGATTATAACAATATACATAATACACAGATTATAACAATATACATAATTTACAGATTACAGCGGTGTACATAATACACAGATTATATCAACAAAATTTCCAACAATTACAGCGCTATTTACAAAAATCGCAATTCATATTTTATGATTGCTTTTCAGTGTTAACCTCCAAAACGTATCTGATGACCCCACACTGGAACGATCGCGGGGATCTCGTTAAACTGAGGGGGTTATCGACTATGTTCTTAGTAGGGCAATCACAATTTTTTAATTTAGGGATCGATTAATCGTCGCAAATAATCGATAATAATCGATTAATTGTACCTAGATGACTCCCCACCTCTCCCTCTCCTTGAAGTCGTTAAAAATGAAGTTCAGATTAGCTGACCAACCTCCAGAAAACAACGAAGTCGATCCTCTTTTAGGTACACTCAAAGCGTTGATGTTCTGAAATTTTGAACCGTCAGTGTAATAATCAAGACCGGTCGTCAGTTGCGAACTTCGCAAGTTCGCAACTGCCGACCGGACTTGATTATTACACTGACGGTTCAAAAGTTCAGAACATCAAAGCTTTATGCACCTGAAAGACAAATGCTTCTAACGGCTTCTTGAGGTTTAACGTCGACGTTCTTGACCTTTTACCTTTAGCAACAATAGTTTGTTCATCCAATTTATGTTTTAATTATTAAACGTCTAAAACGGGGTAAAATTTAGCGATTCGCCGACAACGAAAAATACTAATCGACTTCGGCGTGACCGATCGACAATCGATTAATCGTGACATCCCTCGCTCTTAGGGAATATATGGACCTTTGTAATTCTTCAAAACCATCTTGTTTCAAAAGTTGTTTGCTTGTCATTTAATGAAAAAAACTCGAGAATAAATCCAACTTTTATCGGTAGGGCAAGAGAACGAAATGTAGGGCCCAGCGAACTGGAAACTTTCGGATCGAATCGAATCGACCAAGGTATTCGAAATCGAATCGGATTCCGAATCAAATCGGATGATCAAGACAAGTCTGTTTATTAGTGATTGTCGGTGTGTTGGAAGAACCAAACCTTTTGTATTTCGGTGAAGGCCAACATTCCAACATTTACATCTCCCCGGAAATAATGACCGAATTCGGTCATTATTTCCCGGGAGATGTAAATGTTGGCCTCCAGCGAAATAAAAAAATCCGGTTATTATTTCCGGGGAGTGCAATGTTGGAGTGTCGGACTGCATTGGAATGAGAAATAAGGTTTGATTCCCCCAATGCGATTTTCACGTTTAAAGGCAAGTGCAGCATCGATGTATTTATTATTTATTTATTGAGGTTTAACGACACTTTCGAAAGCCAGGTTCACCTCGTGTCGGGCAGTTTTACGAGTGGGGGGGGGGGGGGGGGGAGCCGGAGTACGAGGAGAGAACCACCGACCAGCGTCGAGCAACTGTCAGAACTTGCAGAATCCACGTGGGCAATCCGGAGTAAGTATCGTACCCAAAAACATAACGCAATTCCTGCTGGTAGGGATCGAACCGTAGACCTTTAAGTTTGAAGTTCAATGTTCTAACCACTGATCGAGCGAAGGCGTTCCCACATTTCTTGATTAATTTGGTTTACTATCTTTTTCATACAATTTGCATTTCTTATAAATTTTCAGAAATTGGATAACCAAACTATCCTAGAACATTAACCCTTTACCTAACGTATCTGCCAAAACCGGCCAGCGCTATTTTCAAAAGTCGCCAATTAATTTTCATTATTTTTTCATTTTTTGTCTCTAAAACATAGGTTATAACCCCTCATTGGAACGAGCTCGTCGAGCTCGTTCCAATGAAGGGTCATAACCTATGTTTTTGAGACAAAAAAATGAAAATAATAGTTATTCAAGAAATTCTTTTGCAAGTGTCGTCTGCTTTTCATGTTAGGTAAAGGGTTAATTGAATTTTACACATAATTATTCGAGAACATTAATAAAGTGCGAACGTGTGAGCTCTCTTCTTATCTCGCGAGGAGCGCATAAGGAATAGAATCTTGGCCGTCTGTAAGTATATTTATTATTGGTGTTTAAGGTCACATACTAACGCACTATGACAAATCGTGACCGTGACAGCTTTACGGGTGGAGGAAGCCGGAGTACCCGGAGAGAACCACCGAGCATCGACGAGCAACTGTCAGCTCCTCAACATTCTAACTCTGTTCAAGCTCCGCTCAAGCAGGGTTACAGCGGTTGAAGACATGTGCACCATCGGCGTGCAGTACGCCTTCATCGTGCCCCCCATGTAGGCAACCGGGATAAAGTGCCTTGCCCAAGGACACAGAGCGGGTCGTCCCGGACGGGGATCGAACTCGGGACCTCTAACAGAAGTCCAACAGTCTACCACTGAGCCACCGGGCTCCCTACGCCTGTAAATAAGTAAATGAATGTTTAAGACTGGATTCTTTTTCCGACATTCTTTTGAATTAAGATTATGCGGGTGACATTATCAGTATAATGGAAGCACTGTGTAAGAAAAAATGAAATATTCAGCGATGCGCTCGACTTTCAGCACCATTAGCCGTTATTCGATGTAGCATATTCGAGCATTACAACACAATGAAAAAATCAATATTATAAATTATTAACTACCGCTCTAATGAAGCTCGTTTTCTGATCGAGCGCGTCAGATCTACACGAGAGTTGTACTTTTTGTGTGTGTCGTTAATACTACTACACGAATTCTTATTTAACGTGCGGATGTCGCATGAAAAAGAAGATAGTATCATTCCGGCGGATGTGTGATTCGCGGGTAAAAGGAAATTCAGTGGATGTGTTCTCGAGAGAACAGGAAATTCTATACACAGTTTGTACCATCTTTTTTAACGGATTTAGCGCGGTTACAAAAGTTACTTGATGTGTTCATATCATCTTTATTGACAAGGGTTGCAGCGTGAGCAAATTCCCAGGGAAGGTCAGAATACATGGACACGCTACTGGACGTCCTACTGGAAGACTAAAATTTTAATGTGATAATGGCAGATCGCGAGACGTTCGTTTCCACCCATCCAGGGCCAGTAGCATAAAACTCTTTTTCTGGCTGTAAGGTGGGACCATAACATTTTCCAAAGGAATTCGCGATTCAATGCGTCGCCGCGTGCCACTTGTGGCACGCTGCAACGCATTGCATCGCTAATTTATGTGGAAAATTTCCTGACCCTTACCTCTTACCTACCATAAAAAATGAAAAATTGGTCTAATGGATGCAATCTTTTTGATTTTTTTCCAACCACTGGCAGTTATCTCTCTTCATTTCATTGTTTCGTGGACCTACCAAAATTACGGTCCCAACAATATATTCCGACAAACTAATTTTCCGACAGAACGATTGATTCGCGCGACAGGCATTCTATCTCCCCCAACCCCTAATCTTTTCTCCTGCCCATGTCATTAATGATTATGTTGGTTTATTGATGGGAACATTTTTCTTTCAGTTTCCAGCGAGTTAAAAAGTTTGTTTGACATCAAGGCAGAAAATATGATATTCAGAATCGTAGATGATCCGTGTGAATTTAGGCGTTATATCAGTAGAGAGAATTACGTCTCTTATCTGGTATTAGTATAGGTGAAAATACATAGAGACACAGTTGTTGTGATAGCTGGGTAGAGGGACAGGGTCGGAAAGAGGGATTTCGGTCTCCTGGTGTATTCTGTTACGGAGTCCTGGTTCTTTAATAGTCTCTAATTCATGGTATCGAATATGTCACCTCTAAACAGAGAGAGAGGATGTGTGTGTGTGTGTGTGTGTGTGTGCGTTTGTCTTACCAACTTGACGAGGTAACTAGACAAAAGAGTTTGCGTGTTTCGCCTTACCGAGGTACAAAAGACAAAAGAAACCCTTTACCTCGGTTGTTTTCCCAGAACTGTACCGGCAAAACGAGGTTGAAACCGTTAGTCCACACAAAGGACAGACAATGGGGTACCTCGGTATGTAGGGAAAACAAGACTGTATGTGTGTGTGTGTGTGTGTGTTTGTGTGTGTGTGTGTGTGAGAGAGAGAGAGAGAGAGAGAGAGAGAGAGAGAGAGAGAGAGAGAGAGTCAGACAGACAGACAGACAGACAGACAGACAGACAGAGACAGAGACAGACAGACACACAGTCAGAGACAGAGAGACAGAGACAGAGAGAGAGACGCGATTTTTTTGTGGTCGAAATTCGGAAAATCTCCCAGGACTTCCCAAATGTGTGCTACACAACTCGCCATAAACTCGAATCCGCGAAATGAGTATATATCTATAGATAACAAGTTAATTATTTATTTATTGGTGTTTAAGGTCACATACTTATGCACAATGGCTAATCGTGACCGTAACAGTTTTACGGGTGGAGGAAGCCGGAGTACCCGGAGAGAACCACCGAGCAACGACGAGCAGCTGTCAGCTCTCCAACATCGTAACTCTGAACTCTGCACCGCAGCACAGGCAGGGTTAGATTGGTTGAAGACATGCGCACCATCGACGTGCAGTACACAGCGTCATCGTGCCCACATGTAGGCAATCGGGGTGAAGTGTCTTGCCCAAGGACACAACGCGGTTGCCGCAGGTGGGATTCGAACCGAGGACCTCTCGGCTTGCAGCCTGCACCTCTACCAACTGAGCCACCGCGCCCCCAGATAACAAGTTCATGACCCCGACTATTTTTAACACGACTATTTTTAACCCACCATCCACCCCCTGTGCGCATGCGCTAAACTCCGTTAGTGCGATGCTAAAATTTTACTGTAGAACTCTATGGAGAAAATAAGGTTTAGATTTAAACCTTTACATAACATAACGGTCAAAACCGGCCAGCGCTATTCTCAAAAATCGCCAATTAATTTTAATTTTTTTTTCATTTTTTGTCTCTAAAACATAGGTTATGACCCCTCATTGGAACGGGCTCGTTCCAATGAGGGGTCATAACCTATGTTTTTGAGAAAAAAAATAAAAATAATAGTTATTCAAGAATTTTTGTTTGCAAGTGTCGTCTGCTTTTCATGTTAGGTAAAGGAGTAAAAAAGACAATAATTATTTTGGGACATCAATTCATGAAGTCCAGGACAAATGCTTTTCAATGATGTATGATTTAAATCTACAGTGTGATTCTTTTGCACTCTCATTTCGAGTTGAAGTTTCGCACTTTTCTTCCCGTGCAACTCAATGTAAAATGCTTAAAAGGGAGTTACTGGGGCTTCTTCAAAGTTAAAATATTATATTTGCCATCAGTGTAAAAACGTAGCCGGACATCGCTTCAGAACTAGCACAGAATGAATTTTGTAAATCAAAACAAACAAAATAAGTGTTTATCATCTTAATTTCCTTTCACATTTCACAAAGGTGATTTTTTAACCCTTTGATACTTTTGTATGTCTTATGACGTACGAAATCAAACAGCGCGTTGATACTTTGTAGTCATTTGTTTTGTTATTATTTTTTGATTAATTTAAAGTTCTAACCTCAATTCCTATTTTCTCTTGAATAGTGCTGAGTGACAACCGTTGAGCCAAATGTTATCGCAGCTTAAAATACTGATATAATCCTGCTGTTAAGACTTCTTAACTGGTTGAGTGCTAGAAAACCACTATCAGGGCTTTCAAAAAATGAGGATACCAGAGCAAAAGCCAACACTTTCCTTGCTTGTATTTCATATTCAATCAAACACAAATGATATTTTGTTGATATAATTTTTTTTTTACAATTTATTGGAGAGAGCGTGTAGGCACTCTCCAATAATTTGTAATGAAACAAGTTCTGAATAACAAATTCAGACCACCAAAAATAATCTAGCCCTCAACCAGTTAATCACTAATGTGAAAAATATCTTGTTATTTATACTTTCCGACGTTTGACGTCGCATTTTGAAAAAAGTTGAGGAAACTGAATTCCCAGTGACGTTTGAACGTCAGGATAATTAATTTCTCAAACGATTAATCTCGTTTTTCTTCCTATTCACGTTTCGTCAAATTTCGTCTGGGGGAAATGCACTTGGTTTTCATTCAGGGGCTTTTCGATTAGCCTCCACCCCAAACTACCCAATGTCCCCTATACATATGAAAAGCAATGGCTTGCGGGCGCCGAAAGCACTAATGGTGGTACTGAGACAGGTTAGCCCATTTCTAGCCTTATGAGTGTAGTTTGTCTGTCGAAGGTAGAGGACAAAAGGGAGTGTGTACTCTGTCGTCGTTGTCTTGGATTTTTCTTCTTTTGCCTTGGCCTGGTACGATTACCCCCAGCGATGACGGTTATTGTTCTCGAGGGTGGCTCAATCCTGTCCTTGTTTCAGTTTCTTTAATTTTTTTATCGCTGAGCTGTCTCGTTTGTTCCATAATATTCTAGTGTTCTTTGGCACCTCCAGTGAAAAAGGTCCTGTCTATTCTGCATCAAAAGGGAGGGATGAGCAAGGAGTCGGGTGTGGGAGTAGGCACCGTGTACTTCCGTCTCGGTCTCCACGGGTCGTTCGCCATTCTCTGACACCTCTGGTGAACTGGTCAATTACTGGACGAGTCAAACATGGTGGTGAGGTGCGGAAGTTGTGGTTGTCCTTTTCTCAACACTTTCCACTTTCTTCTTTGTCAGAACAGCTTCCAAGTGATGGGCGTCCCGTCGCGTGGTATGGTTCGATGGGTCTTTTTCCTTTTCTGCGGTAATGAATTCATTCTACTTAAAGTAGGGAACAGTAAGGAAGGAGTTCCTCTCACTAAACCTCGAAAGAGATGGTGGTGGATGGTCCTTCGCGAGTTCCACCATCAGATGAACACTCTTGCCAATCACTCAGGGAATCCAAGTTAGAGAACGAGAGGATATCAAGGAATACAGGATTCTCTGTATATCTGTTGTGACGCCGTTATTAACAATCACAGGGCCCTGATTGGGGTATATTTCACTTTGGAGTCCAAGGTGCCAAATGCTGAGATGTTGAGAGTATCCTATAACTTTCACAACACGTATTAATATAGGTTGATGGATGACACCGAGTTACTAAACACCGTGCAAGTGGTTTTTCACAAAACATCTTCATGTAGATAGTTTGCGATAGCATTTTGAACCACATGCTTTAATAAAAAAAAATAAACCCATCACGAATCCTTTACCTAACTAATCGGCTACACCCGTCGGCGTGGCTTGCCAATTAGGCAGTTCAAAAATGTTTTAAAAAAAATTACCAAAACTATATCATGTGGCCTCCTCAGTGATATGGTTTTGTTGTCAATTTTTGAAAAATTCGAGAAAAACCCAATAATTAAAATAATAAATGGTGATATACTGTGCGTTGGGTAAAAGGTTAACTATAGGTGTTTTGTTACCGCACAGATTTTTCTCACTTTGCTAATGAAGGTTTTGAAAATATAAAAATATTTATACGCGACATGGCAGATCTACGGCGTGAAACTAAATCGTCTCAACATGTTAAAAATATTATCACGGTGAGTATGAATTATGGCAGCATGTCAGTGGGTCAAATGCGAATGCAGTCAAAAAGGGTCGAGTCAGCCAGACCAGCGCAAATGAATGCGCAAATGTTTTAACATTTCCATTCTGTTTTACAACAGGAACTCTTGAATGCGACGTTGATTGCAGTGCGTTGGTAGTGATAGGTATCCTTCATAACCCAAAGTCTGGCGTCAAAAATAATTCTGGAAAAAAGGTTTAACGTTTTGTTGGATATTACTATTCTTATTTTTATGAAAATTAATAATTCAAACCATACCTATCATACCATAAAATTAAGAGGGTTTATTTTATCTGGAAATAATTTGGGTTATTTAAAATCGTGTCAGGAATGGAGAAACAAATTCCCTGCATGGGAATCATATTCGCACGAGTCTGCAGGACGAGCCTAAATATAATTGTTAAACAAAAAATATTACTCTCTGTGTCTTATCAACATCCTTGAAAACAGATATTCCAACCAATGAGACATGGGTGACAACTTTCAGATATACGCGATATAGCTCCTCTTAATTGTCTACAGCTTCACAAACGTCATCCATTTTTCCATAGTATAAAAATACAGAAGCTGGCTTTTTTTAGCAATTTTTCGTAGTGTTCAACCGATTACCAAAAATGGCCGCTGACCGATTATTAGGTTATTTGAGCCACAATCGGCGGATCCCGATGTCGGTTACGATTGTAATACCGTGCACCACTAAAGAAGTCGGGGCTAGGAAGAACTACATTAAATTGAACTTATTTTACGGGTTTACAGTCCGTTCACTACTAGATAAGTCCAGGTTAGAAAGAACTACATTAAATTGAACTTATTTTACAGTGTTAAACTCCGTTGACTCGGGCACAGTAAAATTACCAGTCGCACACACTTGGGCTGTAAACGTGGCTCTGAGACCAAGTGCGCGCAACTTATAATTTTTACTGCGAACTGAGTCAATGGAGCGCAACCTTCACTTTTCCGGTATGAACTGGTGATTGCCGCAAGTACGCTCAGCTGTAAGCTTTACATGTTGTTTAACTTGTATATCCCGTAGATGGGCGTCTAGAGAGATTAAGAAAACACATTGTGGTGGTTTTTCAACTTTATTGAATGTTATCATTGACATCATTTTACATTAACAATTGAACAACTGCAAAAGATAATAAAATGCGGTTTATGAATCGTCACAAAATGCTTGGCAACAATTTGTTGAACCGATGTTCCGGGAGCCGTTGCCGTTGTCATCCGATTACCCACAGTCGGCCGATTGTGGTGACCGGTTCTGATCATCGGTTGAACACTAATTTTTTCCCAATCACTTTGATTGTTTGACTATCATTCTCTGTTGAAATCCATTTGAAAATACGAAAACGGAGCGTTAACCATCTTTTGATGTTCTACAACTTTTCTCCGTTCATTATACGAACAGTGTGCGCAGACATTATCGTTGCCAATAATATACTCTCCCAAAAAAGAAAGTGTGCATGCTAAAAAATAAGACTAAAAAAAGATATATATCATTTTCATTCATGGAAATTTTATTCAATCACAGATGAATCAATTTGTGATCAACACGAGAAATTTCATTACGCTACGACGAATACTCTTGGTGCCACGGAGAGTCAAAGACACTAAGGGTCAAACACAAAAGTCACACACTCAATATCTGGTATGACCTCCGTCTGCATCGACTACTGCTGTGCATCTACGCCTCATGGAAGCGAACAAGTTAGCATGGAAGTGTTGTGGGATGTTGTTCCATATTCTGATAAGCTGTTTTTGGAGTTCCACAAGCGTTGACGGTGCATGGGGAAGCCGGCGTAGCTGACGTTTCATTTCGTCCCATACGTGCTCAATGGGTGAGATATCGGGCGAATTTGCGGGCCAGGGAAGAACATCCACTTGTTGTTGCTGCAGATACTGTTGAACAACACGAGCTGCGTGGGGTCGGGCGTTGTCCTGCTGTAGAATGACGCCGGGGCCGTGACGTTGCAGAAATGGGACAACAACAGGTGTAAGCATTTCATCACGATATCTGGCTGCATTGACATTGCCATCAATAATGACCAGCTCAGTTCTGTTACAGGCAGTGATACCACCCCAAACCATGAGAGACCCTCCCCCATAACGGTTTCGCTCCATGACACATGGATCTGCGTAGCGTTCGTTTCGACGTCTGTACACTCTCTGACGGCCATCTGATGATGAAAGATGGAAACAACATTCATCTGTGAATAAAACACGTCGCCACCAGTGTAAGGGATGCCTGAGATGTTGTCTACACCACTGCAGTCGAGCATGACGATGACGTAACGTCAAAATCAGACGAATTGCAGGTCTTCGAGGACGTAAGCCGTATTCTCTCAGCCGGTTGATTACTGTTTGAGAATGTATCCGTCTCAGGTTAGGGATGTTCCTGGATGTCGTCGTTGCCGTTTGTTGCCGGTTCCGGAGATGGACAACACGGATATACCGATCTTGTGCAGGGGTGGTAACTCGGGGTCTCCCGGAGCGGGGTCGGTCTCGAACGTCATCATGCTGTGCATGTCGATGGACTAGCCTGTCTACAGTGTTACGGTGGCAGTTCAAATGCTGGGCAACCTCTCTGTGTGTTCTGCCAGCTCTAATCATACCAAGGGCAAGGAGACGTTGTTTCATTGTCAATCTTGGCATGCTAATGTGGAGTCGTTTTAACAGCAGCGCAAGTTTGAATGTGAACGATAGGAAGGCCTTACTTTAGTGCTTAAATACCCAAGAATTCACACTGCTGCATGAATTTTCAGACTCTCCACGTGCAAAACATGCCTTTTCACAAACGTGCAGCACGTCATTTAACGTTAATGCAATTTTAACGGGGAAAGCTGTTTTTGTGTTCATTATAACTTATTCATGAACAGGTTAACACTCTTTACACCTACGAAATTATTTTTTTGGAGTTTAATCAATTTCTGCAATGCACACTTTCTTTTTTGGGCGAGTATATAAAAGTCTTGGAGGTAAGAATTGTTCATTTTTTCTGGAAAGAATAAAAAATTGCAAATGAATGTAAAAGCACTTTCGGTAAACAATGAGACGAAGTGAAAAGTTACTTAGTGTTGGTAGGTGTGATACTAGTAGATATTATTAATGGCGGATTATCTGTAAACAAAATACTTCTAATCAGTTTTACTATAAAAAGCCAAGTTCCCTTTGTTACTTCCAATAAACGAAAACAACAGACAGCTTCCGGAGTTCGGCTTAGTGGGAACCCTGCAAGGAGCCATTTTTTTCCTGGTATTACAATGATGGCTGTGCCTTTTTGCCTCTTTGCCTTTTTGCCTTCATCAAACACCAATAATATCTGTACTTCACCCCCAGGACATACACTGATAGCCAGAAGTAGTCTATACTAACTAATAAAGGTCATACAACAACAATAACTACTAACACTAAGCAACAGACACCACGCAAAATTGTCACATAGTAATAATCAGACTGATGCAGACTATATTTGTCGATGAGGGCCTACTACGCTACATACCAAACGAACTTGCCAGAAGACCAACTCATCATCATCATCATCGTCGTCGTAGTCGTCGTCGTCACTGCCGTCGCCATCGCTGTCATCATCATCATCATCATCATCATCATCATCATCATCATGATGCTGAATCTAAAATCAAACAACACCTCTTGGGCTGCGCTAGGCTAGGCTGCCTTCTCTTCTCAAACGCGAAACTGGAGGCCAGAAGAGGACTTATCATCATCGTCATCGTCGTCGTAATCGTCGTCACTGCCGTCGCATCGCTGTCATCATCATCATCATCATCATCATCATCATCATGATGCTGAATCTAAAATCAAACAACACCTCTTGGGCTGCGCTAGGCTAGGCTGCCTTCTCTTCTCAAACGCGAAACTGAAGGCCAGAAGAGGACTCTACTTGCTTATGATGGCCCCTATATCTAGAAGATAAATGGCAGACTTCTCTTGCCTAAAAATCGAAGAAACAGCTCCACAGTAATTGAAACATTAGAGCCTGAAACGGACTATACTTGCTCACGATGGCACACAACCGCACCACAAGCGGCAGACTCTGTTTGCCCGAAGCTGCGCCCTACGCTACGTCCGGCAAAAACATCACCAACAGGTTCGAAAGCGGTAGAATTGCCTAATAATGTCCCTGCGCGACTTCCGCACACTGAAACCATTCGCTCGGCCATAACAGAGTCGAATTCCTTACAGAATTAGACGAGGAGTGTGAGGGCTTGCCTCAGAAGATGGAAAAACACTATGCGATTAATAAAATAATTATACGGTGTGTCAGAATAAATTGTATATCTCATCCCTAGCATTAATTATTTAATCTACTCGCCTGCCGAGTAGGTTTAAGAATTAATGCTACCAGCGGGATAAAAAAATATATTCGACCACTACATATTAATTCATTTAAATAGCGCAGAGGGCGCGCGTGTTCCATCTACTATTCATATAGTCCACCGACACGCACAGAAAATGAAGAAAAGTATATCGTTTTCATTAATATTTCTTCCTTTGAATTTCCCCAAGACAATACAGAGTGTTGATTCCACATTTTAGCTATCAAAGGAGGAATTTTTATTTTGGTGTTTTCAGCAATAAATTCCAAAATATATGCAACATATAGCATTTACCCAAGACACCAGGAGAATATTATAAAACTTTTACGATAGTATTTTCTAGAATTGTATTTTCTAGTTATGACTTTAAATGGGTTAAAATGCACCATTAACATTTTCAAAGATCTGGCAATTTGCCAATTGGCAAATTGCCTTATCTTTTAAAATCCTAATGATTCATTTTAGTCAGTTATATTAATAGGTAGAAAATACAATTCTAAAAAATACAATTCTAAAAAGTTTTATAGTAGTGGCTTCAAGAAAATTCATAAAAGAAAATTCTGGAGAATTCATAGACAAAGGTTATCAAGGAAATGGATAGATGCTGGAACATTCTCTCTTTGTTCCCACAAAACAGCTCTACGGTAATCCAATTCTGTGAGACACAATGCTTATCCCACACAAACCTACTGATAGGAGCATAAACCTACCAGTATTTGAGGAGTACCTAGATGGATGTTATGGGTGGGTGGGGGTGGGGGGGGGGGGGGCTCTGTTGTTCAAAGCGAGATCGATGTCACTGGAGTTGAGGGGAGAATCGGACAAGGCAAGGAAAGAGTGTGCCAAATGTGTAATTTAGGAGTAACGGAGACCCCTGAAACATTTCATTTTAGAATGCTCCAAATATTTGCCTAGAAGAACAAGACTCCTTAGAAAACTAATGGCAAGATGGGATGAAAACATGAAGGAGGAATGGATGGGGAGTGACATGAGAGAAAGGGTCAATTTTATAGTTAGGGAGATAGAGAAAGCGCCGATGGGAGGAATTATGATCCACTTTTTGACTGAATGCTTGGAGATTGCGAGGTCAGAGATTGGGGAGGAAGAGAATAGAATAATGTAAGCCAAATCGTTAGTGGATATCGACAAAGCACTCTTGACGTTCTGATCGGAGTACAATAGTTTCTAGTCAGATATTGGGGGCCATAATGACGATATTGTCTGAGAGAGTAATTATTTTATTTATCCTATAATTTCTATCGTATTACGCCCTCAGCTCACAAACACCACCTACTAACTGAACGCAGAAATACCAACCTTAATACCCAAACACACACTACGCATTAAAACCCCTCCCAAACATATACCGCAAAATACAAACCCCTCGCACATATACCATCGTATATGAATAAAATTATACAGTCTCGTACACGCATCCTCAAACACGCATACCTGCACACACATATAGATGAACACATTCACTCACATTCACAGAAACGCAAATGCATGCGTGAATACGTCCTTACATACACACTATTACAAAAACACAGCCCCACAAACACCGCATGTGCCCACTACACACTCTCTCTCTCCGCCTTTCTCGCCATCAATATCGAATACACATATTCCAACCGCAAACACACTCACGAAAATACTCACATGCATTCTCTCCTTGAAACTTCTAAATGATAGATCATTCACTCTAAAATCAGTGGTGCCAAAAATCAACCCAAATCAACTGGGTTGAGTGAATATGAACCCAAATGGGTTCATATTCACCCAACCCAGTTGATTTGGCTTAATTTTTAACCCAACGGATTTTAGCGTCTTCGTGGTTCGCAAATAGCATTTTATGTTTTGTATTGTGTTTTTCTCACCTCGGATAATTATTCTCATCAGATATCAATTACATTCAATCTAAAAAAAATCTAAATGAAGGGCAAACCACTCTCTTATACAACGACGTTCTGATATCATAACTTGACATCTCATCCGGTAAGTCACAGCTGAATATGATTCAGTAAACATCAGGAAACACACACTACCGTGAGTAATTGAAATTTGACAGGTCAATTTGTACAATCTATATTGCATTCATTTTTATTTCAGTGTATAAGATCGAATGTTTCTTCAGCAAAACATCACATTGGTGGAATACAGTAAATCTAGAAAGATACAACGATAACCAGATCAGATAAACATGAAGTAAATATTTGAGTCTGTCACCACGCCACATCCTGTCATCATCAAGTATATTTCAAAAATACAGATTAAAAAATAAAATGACACACTCAGAGAAAGATCCGACATCTATGGATAATCTACTTCAGAATGGTGGCAAGTCACATTCCCCCAATGTTAAGTTCGTTCTACAAGGAAACAAAGCCACCCCTAAGGCTGGGGAATTCGATCTTCTGCATCAGAAAATAACTCGACTGAAATTATACCTGTTCGGACTTTCTGTTCTACTGACTTCCGGAATCATAACAGGGATTATTCTTATCGTGGTTCTCTTCCAGAATCTAAGTGCTAGAATAGACAATCATGAACACAAGCCAACCGTTGGCCAACAAATGGCTTACATACTCCAGCAAGAAACATTGTGTTTAGACTGTGATTCCATAAGACTTGGGCCAAGCCCACAAGAGGATAAAATGCTCAATTATTTTATTAGAAAATATGAAGAGGGGAAAGAGAAGTGCTGTGTGACGAGACCAGACCAGCTTCTGAGATTATTAGAATTGGTAAGTAACACGCTGCATACCCTAGGTAAAGCACGTTCCATTGACAGGATAGGGAATACACGTCATCGCGTGGGGTTTGGCCCATCTCTCATGTCACACGTCAAATTCTGTAAGGAAATCGACGCTGCTGTATACTGTTTACCCACTGTTCGTGGAGTTTGCACGCGGGCCACCGTTGATGTAATGCGATGTCCCTTCCGCTACAGAGATATACAGATATTATTTCGTGCTCCAGTTCTAGATATTTAACTCAATAAGTATTTAATTCACCTTTAAACCACCAAGATATTAACCCTTTAAACACTGATGGTGTCTTCCAAGTCAGTTCAATGACAGCAATCGGGAGAGTCCATATTGATTATTTGGGGGTAGTCCAATTAATATTTTCAACGTGCAGCCTTCGGACTGCACGTTGAAAATATTGATAGGTCTACCCCACACATTCATTTAGCGGCGGTCATACTTAATGCAATTATGACGCATCATGTTCCTGGGTCTGAAAAGCGGCCTCTCGGCTTCAAAAGGTTTAACACCGTTTATGGAACTGGGCGGTGTAATAACAGAACTACGGATGTGACGAGCCTTCATTTCTCATGGCAATATTATGAAAAAGTCGATCATATCAAGTGTCGATTCAGTCGATTGAGGAATATTTTGAGCTATGATTTAACCCTTTACCCAACGCAAACGATATGGAAATATATTATTTTAAATATCATTTTTTTCAATTTTTTCAAAACATTTCAACAAAACCATGTCATGTGACCCCTCGTTAGAACGAGCTCGACGAGCTCGTTCCAACGAGGGGTCACATGATATGGTTTTGTTGATTTTTTTTGAAAAATAATATTTTTTCAACTGCTGAATTTGCATATTACATTGCATTTAACGGGTGGTTTGTACGATTGGTATTTGTTAAGAGTCAAAATAGTCAAACATCTATGTATGTATATTTTGGGGTTTAACGACACTTTCGACAGCCAGGGTCACCTCGTGTCGGATGTAATACACATAACATTAATATAATTCAATTTGATTGATAGTGAATTTGAGTTTTAGATCAGGCATGCATCATTCTGAAATGTGTGTTTTTCTAACATTAAAGTTTGGTTACCACGGTATCCATCAGAGATCGGTATTAGATAATTGAACGGTCATGATTAGCCATTGTGCATAAGTATGTGACCTTAAACACCAATAAATAAATAAATAAATAAATAATTAGATGACAGAAAGCATTGAAATATGTTGTTACAATTTTGTTCATGCCTTTAAATAGCCGATTCCGACATGATTCGGAACCATGTGTGTTGCTAGCCTTAAATCTGGTTTATCACTGTATCCAACGAGACATATATATATAAGTGGTAATGATATGTAACTGTTAACCATGAACGGGTTGCCGATTTGTCTGTGATTCATTAGATGTTTTTCACAAGAATATTTGTTGCTAGGAGACTCGAAACTGCATGTACGTTGACACCTTATTAAATGTCAGCTAGAATTTAATAACTAATTGTTTTTATAAGCTGAAGTGTTATTAGCATTGGAACAAGACTGAGCCTTCTGACAGATTCTGAAAAAATGAAGCAAAGATTTCAGGAAGACCTTTTGTTTCGTGCTTCCAGGAAATTTTCCACAGTAACTCATTACTAACGCTATAATATCTTGTAAGAACTGAATGATATTTCGAGATAGCGCCATCGTTACTCAATATAACGTAATGCTATCGCGTAACAACGCAAGGACAACTCGAAAGGCCATTTTCGTTTATAACTCCAGTCAGTGCTAAATCACCTTTTTTGAAGCACCAGTGACAAAAATGAGTTTGCTATGCAAGACGAAAGATATTTACCAAACCGTTCCCACACTTTTTGGTTTTGTTATTCAATTAACAATTTATTTAGTTATTTATTTATTGGTGTTTTTAAGGTCGCATATTTGTGCACAATGGCTACTCGTGACCACGACTGTTTTAAGGGTGGAGGAAGCCGGAGTACACGGAGAGAACCAACGAGTAACGGTGAGCAACTGTCAGCTCTCCAACATACTAACTCCACACAATCGGGGTTAGCATTGGTTGAAGACAAGTGCACCATCGACGTGCAGTATGCCTTAGTACACAAAGCCACAGTGGTACAGTGCCCCAACGTGGGCAATGAGGGTGAAGTGTCTTGCCTAAGGACACGACGCGGTTGCCGCAGGTGGAATTCGAACCGAGGACCTCTCGGTTTGCAGCGTGCACCTCTACCTGCCGAGTCGCCGCGCCCCCATTCTTTTAACGATCCAATCTATAATATTGTTTAACCTTAACCTGTCGACAATTCCAAATCTCATGAAGCAATGTGTCCCCTTAATGCAGCTTGGGAGTTAACCAATTTAATCTTGTTTGACAGAGCTCGGTGAGCTCTGTCAAACAATAGTAAATTGGTTAACTGCCTATTTGCATTATAGGAAAAATGTACTTTTTGAAGTTTCCGTATTTGATTTCAGTGTAGTCATTGTTATTTTTTAATTATTGATGTTTAAGGTAACTTTCAGCTTCTTTGACTATATCATGAGTTTAGCCAATCGTTTATACCTATGCCGCCTCTTTAGTGAGTTTCCACACCAGAAGTTGGTGTCGGATCCTATTTCATTCATAAAGAGTTTGTTTACCACAGTAAACAAGCACTGCTCTACTTCCAAGGGTTTGATAAGAAAAGAATGTATATACCTGTTGCAAAAGAGTGGAAGTTTGAAGTTCCTACATATTGTTATCTGAACAACTAAATTATTCATTTGTCTGTTAAGAAGTTCGATCCCCGTCCGGGACGACCCGCGTTGTGTCCTTGGGCAAGGCACATTATCCCAATTACCTACATAGGCGCTCGATGACGCCGTGTACTAAGGCGTCTTGCACGTCGATGGTGCACATGTCTTCAACCGCTGTAACCCTGTTTGAACGGCGCTTGAGCAGAGTTAGAATGTTGAGGAGCAGACAGTTGCTCGCCGATGCTCGATGGTTCTCTCCGGGTACTCCGGCTTCATCCACCCGTCAAACTGTCACGGTCACGATTAGCCATTGTGCATAAGTGTGTGACTTTAAGCACCAATAAATAAATAAATAAATGCATTGTCTGTTATGAACTGAAACGAAAAACACCAATGGGAGGCAACGGTCCTTGGAACGAAATATATAGACTTGTGATATATAGATATTCCAATATTGTTTATACCTCAACAAACCTGATGGAGATCGAAATATCGATCGACTGAATTATGGAGATCATGTATTATTTCTCAATAATGACGTACATTTTGACTGGCTTAGACAAAATTGGGCATCAATATGCGTGAAACTAATGCCTATGTGCTTTCAAAATGGAAACCAATCTAGAGGTTTTTTAACCCTTTACCTAACATGAAAAGCAGACGACACTTGCAAAAGAAATTCTTGAATAACTAATTTTTTTCATTTTTTGTCTCAAAAACATAGGTTATGACCCCTCATTGGAACGAGTTCGACGAGCTCGTTCCAATGAGGTGTCATAACTTAATTCTTTGAGACAAAAAATGAAAAAATGATAAAAATTAATTGGCGATTTTTGAGAATAGCGCTGGCCGGTTTTTGCCGTTACGTTGGGTAAAGGGTTAACATCTACCCTTTCTCGCCTTCCTAAAATGCATCGCTATTTACCCAAAAGTTGTCCCGCATACCCTTTTGTACTTGGGTACTAGTCTGATATAAAAAGGAATTGATGATATGTACCATGGTGCACTTTGTTACTGTTTTAATAATGGCAATGTTAATACCTATAGGGCCTGACTCAAGTGGCAAATCATATCTAATGCTCCTCGGAGACAACCCTAAATGTGATCCAAACACGGGGAGATCGTTGAAGCTCTCTTGAATATATCCCATGTAAAACACGTTTCTTTAGTGGTCTGCTAAAATTGAATAATCCTCCTTATATTGCCAATATCAAACTACATCTCTTCTAAGAGAAATATCAAATTATCACAACTGAATTCCATGTAATTACAAAATAACATTACTGGTTTTCCAGTTTTGTTCAATATTCAGAACATGGCTTTCAATGTCGCTAAATGCATAGCACTTTATATAACGTAGTAGTTAGATGGAATGTAAAAAGAAACAATTTGAGGGAAATCACCAAATAGCACACTTGGCAAAAGGGGTTATTGATTCCAGTTTTGATGTATTTGTAATTCATTTGCATTCTATAAATAAATAATATATCCTGAAAGTTACAGTTTTGTTTTAACAAGTTAAATATTTAATAAATTTCCTTTAAACACCTATTTTTGTAGGCACTCATTCTCGTCATGATGAGGTCCAACATCGACAAAGCACACATCTGTCTTTTTGTGTGCATATGTCAGCTGAGGGCTAAAATTCGATTTATTGTGCCACGAGAAAATAAGTTTGAAAATTCAAAAAACATCTTCCAATAAGAGTAAAATCCTCGCCCCATGATTGGATGAGAGCTAGCGTAGTTTCTTTTATGTTTACGGCTCCAGTGGCAAATGTTACCGTCTGACTTAACAACGCCAAATATCTGAAATGACGTCGCCCGTTTCGTAATTGTTTCATTAACGGAGTGACTAGCAAGCCGTTTCATGTTTCTGGATTTTTCACACGTGTAGCAGACAGTGTTCCGAATTAATTGTTGTTTAAATTACAAACAAATTTACGATTTGAACTATGACGGAATGAGTTTATCTGATTTACTGATTATTTATTCACTGCTGTCGTGGGGTACACGAGAGGTTTATTTACTAAACTTGTGATCGTTAAAAGTTGCCGTGAACTTTTAACGATCTTTAGTTCAGTAAATAAGATTCTCATGTT
The DNA here is from genome assembly GCA_031216915.1 of Pictodentalium vernedei. Taxonomy (NCBI): domain Eukaryota; kingdom Metazoa; phylum Mollusca; class Scaphopoda; order Dentaliida; family Dentaliidae; genus Pictodentalium; species Pictodentalium vernedei. Next base: position 99,666,688 of record CM062290.1, on the reverse strand, counting down.
TCACGATTAAGATTTTTGGCTGTGGGTAGAGTCTTATTGGAACATATACGTTACTGTGAAAAAATGACGGTAACATAGTCTGGGGTTTGCGTCTTGGAGCGTATGTTCAATCTCGACGCTTCGCGTCTCGGTTGAACATAAGCTCCGAGCCACAAACCTCAGACCATGTTACCGTCAATTCCTCACGCAATTTATAATGTTATTGGGAAGGTTAAAATGACAGTTATTGACATTAAACTATAACCAAGGTGGGTTATTCCCAGAAGTATAGTTCCACGTGTTAATGAAGCTGGTGTAAAAAATCCGCCATGCTGGATTGTTTAGAAAGTATGGTGGGACATTTTAGTCAATAATGTTTTCTATGAGAGTGTTTAACCCCGTAAAAGTATCATCATATTCCAAGCGACTCAGTCCAATGAAAACTCAGATATAAACCAGGAAGTGGCATGGTTTAAATGCACACATAAATACCTTTTACATACACCACTTGCATTAAAAGAGAAACGTTACCTAATATTTGTATATTTCTAGCTCATCAAATTGAAACATTTTGACTCAGGGTGACATGCCTTTTTAATGTGATTACAACTGTATGAGTTGCATCATTATTTATTTATTTATTGGCGTTTAAGGTCACATACTTATGCACAATGGCTAATCATGACCGATGAGTAGCATCACATCCAAATAAGAAGAGTGTTATGTGACAACAATCACCGATGCATCTCATATTATAGAGACTTAGCCGTCCATAAAATTGTGTTCCTGCAATAGTTTTCTTGGGGGTGTCCTAGCCCAAAACACTTTGGATTTCATCGATTATTGAGAAAATCCTTCATACCAAAATGTATCAATATGGCTCTCTTCTGATTACACCAACTTCATCAACACATTTACCAAACTTTCCCTCTCATTTTTTTATGACACAATATATAAAAAATCCCGGTCTCATATATACGCCACAAAGAAAGAGGGAACTAAGATTGGTATTGGGGAGGGTTTATACCATGATACGCTATTCAACTATATCTAAAACGCCTATGACATAATTTTTAGCTTTACACACCAACCGTGGTGAACACGCCAGCAATTGGTTTTCAATAGTTACATTTTACACTTACAGTAGAACTACATCCAAGTTGACCTTTGGTGACGTCGACCTGAATGCAAACATGACTAAATTTATCGCACGTCGCCTCGCGAAGAGTGAAATGAAAGTGGCAATTATTTATTACGTTTTTAAATGGGTTTACCTCATAAGATGCCAAAAATTAACAAACATGCATTGTCTCGTGTTGATAAAGCATCCATAACTCGAAATAGTATGTTATTAAAACGAAAAGTGCTCAGTTTCTTTTTTAATTTCTTTTCGGAGATAAAATTGATCTGGTTACTTAATTCCCCAAAGAGAATGTAAACAACATCTAAAACAAAAACGAACGTACATATTACCAAGTACTGTATAACTACTCCTACAAGTATCAAATTCAGTAGACCTGTAAGCAAGTGCGGTCAAATGATCGATGAATGACGATGCAGCCCAGTCATCATGTTATGGCCTGGAACCTTAAATAGTCCAGCACCTTTGTTTTAGATTCAATCGTCTAGTTCGCTTTTCCGTCAAACTGGAATATTTAACCTTTTACCCAACGTAACGGCAAAATCCGCCAGCGCTACTCTTAAAAATCGCCAATTAATTTTCATTATTTTTAAAAAAAATTTTGTCTCAAAAACATAGTTATGACCCCTCATTGGAACGAGCTCGTCGAGCTCGTTCCAATGAGGGGTCATAACCTATGTTTTTGAGACAAAAAATTAAAAAAATTAGTTATTCAAGATTTTTTTTGCAAGTGTCGTCTGCTTTTCATGTTAGGTAAAGGGTTAAGAGGATTGAATCTGAAGTACCATAAACATTTATTTTGTTTGAATCAACGTAAGAAATGTTTCTCAATTAAGAATTGATTTGATCGTGTCTCTAATAACATTACAATAATGTTAGACATATTTGAAAACTAAATACTTATGCATGAAGACTCATCACAGCTGTAGAATTATGATTACGCGAAGTAGTTCCATAATTATGTTAATATCTTGATGTTTTCAAGACAAAATAAATATTTATTGATTAAAATATATGTAACTGGAGAACGAATTAATATTTTAGGGCCTGCGAATACTCGAATGCGATCGAATCGAATTCCGAATCCAATATTACTCACTATTCGCGAACCGAAACGAATATCGAATCGAATTTATTAGAATGATTACCGGTAGCGCTACCGGAAAAAACATCGTGTTTTAGTCCGAAACATGACCATGTTGGCACGTACTCCCTATTCCTTGTGCCGGCGACGGATATAGGAAGTACGAACGACGGATGAATTCGTCACCGGCACTAAATGTGGAGTTCCGTGAGATGAAATCCGTTTTTAGCTGATATGTGCCTTTTTTTAAAAACACGCTTTCCTCTCTTCGATATCCGGTGCATTCCGACAGAGAGAAAGATTGCAAGGGTAATCGGAGGTATTCCATAGATATTCGGCACCGATTGCCGAATCGAATTCTGTCGATATCATTTCAAATTCCGAATATTCGCTGGGCTCTAGAATATTTGTACATCTCTGTAATTGTAAATAAAGGTGCATCACATTAAATAAACGGAATCCAGAAATAGACTGGTGGCCTGGGAGCTTGGTCGTCCCAGTTACATGTCACCTCACAAATTCTCGTTCTTCTAAAAGTCCAACTCGGCTTCAAATCGGCAAAAATTCTAACTGTTACTTTTTACAACTACAGTGTGCGCACTATGGTGCTTCATAAGTATGCATGATATCAATCGGTACGAGCTTTCTGTAGTACGTTTACTTATCGTAATAAAAAAAAATCCCCGAAATGCACTCCAAGAAAATCACATCATGTAAAATCATTATCCTGAGTTAATTCCATCATTCACAGTTACAAAATGATGAAACATCGAAAACTGATCATTCCTGCAACAGATCTGATTTAATGTTAGGACAGTGTGAATTGTTCAAAGGTCTCAGCTTGAGCATTTGTTTAGCACATATTCAGTTCTCAGAATAATATCAAATAATAATAGCTTGATAATTCTATCATAAATGTGTTGGCATTTTAGTTACCAGAATCAATTTTATGCCCCCTTTCATGGCTTCATTTTCAAAAGTTTTCTCGGTAGTGAATTTATAAACTAGGGGAAGGACCGGGAGGGGTGCCCCCTTCTGGTCCCTCCCTCTAGTTGGAAAATCACTACCCCCTCCCCAATCGGAAACCTCTAAAAACGTCCCTGGTTATAATATATTTATTTCAAGAAAAAGAAGTCACAAAACCAAAACTATAACTTAAGTATTACTCTTGTATATTTATATCCCACACTGAGTGATGTTTATCTTCGCAAGTTTACAAGCAGCTATATTATCTAGAGTTGGATATCATACAGGGGGGGGGGGGGGGGGGATGCATAACGAAGTACATTTTAAATACTCGCCCAAAAAAGAAAGTGTGCATTGCAGAAATTGATCAAACTCCAAAAAAAAAATAATTTCGTAGGTGTAAAGAGTGTTAACCTGTTCATGAATAAGTTATATTGAACACAAAAACAGCTTTCCTCGTGAAAATTGCTTTAACGTTAAATGACGTGCTGCACGTTTGTGAAAAGGCATGTTTTGCACGTGGAGAGTCTGAAAATTCATGCAGCAGTGTGAATCCTTGGGTATTTAAACACTAAAGTAAGGCCTTCCTATCGTTACATTCAAACTTGCGCTGCTGTTAAAACGACTCCACATTAGCATGCCAAGATTGACAATGAATCAACGTCTCCTTGCCCTGGGTATGATTAGAGCTGGCAGAACACACAGAGAGGTTGCCCAGCATTTGAACTGCCACTGTAACACTGTAGACAGGCTAGTCCATCGACATGCACAACATGATGACGTTTGAGACCGACCCCGCTCCGGGAGACCCCGAGTTACCACCCCTGCACAAGATCGGTATATCCGTGTCGTCCATCTCCGGAACCGGCAACAAACGGCAATGACGACAGCCAGGAACATCCCTAACCTGAGACGGATACGTCCTCAAACAGTAATCAACCGGCTGAGAGAATACGGCTTACGTCCTCGAAGACCTGCAATTCGTCCGATTTTGTCGTTACGTCATCGTCGTGCTCGACAGCAGTGGTGTAGACAACATCTCAGGCATCCCTTACACTGGTGGCGACGTGTTTTATTCACAGATGAATGTCGTTTCCATCTTTCATCATCAGATGGCCGCCAGAGAGTGTACAGACGTCGAAACGAACGCTATGCAGATCCATGTGTCGTGGAGCGAAACCGTTATGGGGAGGGTCTCTCATGATGTGGGATGGCATCACTGCCCGTAACAGAACTGAGCTGGTCGTCACTGATGGCAATCTCAATGCAGCCAGATATCGTGATGAAGTGCTTACACCTGTTGTTGCCCCATTTCTGCAACGTCACGGCCCCGGCGTCATTCTACAGCAAGACAATGCCCGACCCCACGCAGCTCGTGCTGTTCAACAGTATCTGCAGCAACAACAAGTGGATGTTCTTCCCTGGCCCGCAAATTCGCCCGATATCTCACGCATTGAGCACGTATGGGACGAAATGAAACGTCAGCTACGCCGGCTTCCCCATGCACCGTCAACGCTTCTGGAACTCCAAAGACAGCTTATCAGAATATGGAACAACATCCCACAACACTTCCATGCTAACTTGTTCGCTTCCATGAGGCGTAGATGCACAGCAGTAGTCGATGCAGACGGAGGTCATACCAGATATTGAGTGTGTGACTTTTGTGTTTGACCCTTAGTGTCTTTGACTCTCCATGGCACCAAGAGTATTCGTCGTAGCGTAATGAAATTTCCCGTGTTGATCACAAATTGATTCATCTGTGATTGAATAAAACTTCCATGAATGAAAATGACATATATCTTTTTTTAGTGTTATTTTTTAGCATGCACACTTTCTTTTTTGGGAGAGTATATGATGATTCCAATTTTCTGACGTTCGTCAAAGGTGACTTGGTCTCGTCGACGATGAGAGCAGTTTTAATGCCCTCAAACGCCAGCATGTCAAATCTGAAGACGTACTCCATTCACGATCTGTGCTTATCAAATTGAAAAAAAACGATGTCTTAATGAAAGTGTTTTTCTAGATAAATTACGCAACTACAGAGACACAAACAATATACAGATGTGACAAAGCCGATAGAGACTTTACATAATTCCAAGCTGTACGAACATTAGTGCTTCCTGCGGAGAACTCGACACAACATAAACATCGTGCTGAATCTCAAAGTGTAAAACGTTTAAAATACAAATGTTTCCCATAATGAAACTAAGAAGTTAATCAATTGAATCTTGTCTGACAGAGCTCATTCAGCTCTGTCAGGCACAATTGCATTGGTTAAATTCCTAGTTGCGTTATGAGGGTGGGGGAGAGAAAATGCTAAATGAAATTTTGATATTAGTGTGATGACACGGCGGCTCAGTAGTTACGGCATTGGGCTTCTAACCGAAAGGTCTACGGTTCAATCCCCACCAGGGTTAACGGCGTTGTGGCCTTGGGTAAAGTACTTCACCCCGATTGCCCGTGTGAGGGCACGATGGCGCTTTGTACGAAGGCGTACACACGTTGATGGTGCTCTAGTCTTCAACCAATGCTAACCCTGCTGGTGTCGATTGAGTACGTTGGGGAGTCTGGCAGTTGCTCGCCGTTGCTCGCTGGTTCATTCTGGATTTTCCGGCTTTCTCCAGCCGTAAAACTGTCCAACACGGGGTAACCCTGGCTATCGAAAGTGTCATTAAATCCCAATAATTAAATAAATAAATAAATAATTTACGCAACTAATTGCAGTAGAATGAGAAAAAACATTCAATTATTCACCAGTTATAACTTTAAACGTGACTTTGCCACTGTTCCCACAGTGTAATTATAACAAACGTGTTGAATTAAAGCAGCAATGATAAGGTCATAAGCATATTCGTTCTCTGTTTTGATGTGAAAGAATAATGTTCTGATGGAGTCTGGGAGAATGCACATTTCCAGATTCCTCATGTTGTTTGTCAAATCCTTCTATGTCACTTTGGGTGTCGCTACATGTAAATAAAATGGTAAATGACACGATCAGCCAAACGCGTGTGGCGGGCGATGATATTCATAAAGTCGAGTAGATCGCTTTCTTTTTCCTATAGCGAGGTAAGGCCATAAAGTTTCAACAAAAATCTGCGACGAAAAAGTGGAGTCTATACCCCCTTAACCCGGAATTCATTTAAATGGATATATAAAATCCGTTATTTTCTTAATTATGGCATGTCTTTGTTCGTTCTTTGGGGTTCAATAACATATTCATCAGCTAGGGTTCACGTCGTGATGGACAGTTTTATGAGTGGTGGAAGCTGAAGTACACGAAGAGAACCACCGTGCAGCGGCGTGCAAATGTCACACTCTCTATCTTATTAACTTTACACTAGCACAGTTAGTAGCGGTTAATGGCGAGGTCACCATCGAGGTGCAGTAAGCTTAGTACACAGCACCACCATGCCCCCACGTGGGCAATCGGGATTAAGTCTCTTGCCCAATGACACAAAACTGCAGTTCAACCTGGAGGTCCATTGGCTGAAACCATGCTTATGTTGACTTCTTTTTTATACAGAACCTGAACTGAGGTGGGAATTTCAACCCGGAACTGTCTTATCTCCTTGAACTGTAAATACAGATACCGTTTAACCCTTCGAACACTGGTGGTATCTTCCATGCCAGTTCAATGTCAGCAATTAGAAGAGTCCATATTCATTATTTGGGGTAGACCAATCAGTATTTTTCAACGTGCAGCCTCGGGGCTGCACGTTGAAAATATTGATTGGTCTACCCCACACATTTACTGAACAGCCATCCTATTTAATGACGTTATGACGAATGATATTCTTGGCCGGAAAAACGACCGCTCGAGTGCAAAGAGTGAAATTTAAAATAACCAGTGACTTTCCACATTTACACTCCCCTTTCACCTCAGCAAAAAATTAAGTATCAGCTGAAAGTGTTGTTAAACCCCATTAAGCACGCACGCACGCACGCACGCACGCACGTACGCACGCGTGAAAAATTCCAAAAGAAGCGATTAAAGTATTGGACGCGAGTGAGTAATAAATAAATTAAGTCGATTGGCAATCAAAATTTGTATGCGGTGATATTTGAAGTTCATAAAAATATAATTAGGACGACATTAAGTTTTGGTCTGGATAAAGAATGATAGAATAATCAATTAATCGTGATTAATAATTCACAGCAATTTCTGAATGATTCTGTTAGAATAGAAAATGAACATGATAAAAATTCTATCTAGGGAATTTAATCCATATATACGGAACAAATAGACACACATATTTGACGCCACGAGAAGACAATCAAATTAATCATTGGATATTAACAATATAAACTTGATTACGTTTTACGTTTTGGAAGTTCATTCGATTAATTTCACAGTGTACGCTGTTGATGTCTTTTGGTGTTTCTTCATGGCCTTATTTTGTCTGTCGAACAGCTTCATTTTGAAGGGCGCAGGGATATTCCGGGAGCTACCGAACAACGCCAATTAACAGTACCCAATAACCAGAATCAAGCAATGAATGAACCCTTCATCTCGCCCCTGCTGCCGCCCTGCCACTAAGGATTTAGTCGCTAATCATTTTACTTGCATAGTCGTACACTGACGCTGTTGGGACCTACGATTCCTGAGAGACAGAATGGAGGAAATCACAAGCTTTAAAATCTCTCCGAATAAAGACCGGATATATCCCCTTCTAATACCTTTTCTTGCTTTACGCTGGTAATGTCTGTTGGAAATTTTATAGCCAAAGATTTATAGGCAAAGCTATTCATGAAAATACCCACAGATCAACATGACTTGCGAGTTGGCAAACTGATTTAACACACTCTCTGGTGTCATCTGTGGTTTGAAAGACACCATACTCGCAATCCTATTCATATTCAAACTAATGCTATCGCGGTCAGAAGTCATAGGCGATGTATTAATGCGCCACCCTGACAGACACAGCAGTCGTTCTTTGCTGTGCGTTATTATACAGAAATGAATGTGATGCAGGTGACATGAACGATGTTAATTAATTTGAAGTAAATATTCAAACAATAGAAATAACAATCTTTTAAATATATATATATACGTGTTCACTTCGTCGGGCAGTGGAAGATGTATCAAGTGTATCGTTCCATTTGAATGAAAAACACTTTCATTGAAATCTGAGCTACAAATAATTGTTGTGAAAGAAAGAAGTAACATGAAGTAGTTTGACTTGAGGTTTTAGCATTGAAAATGTTACTTTGGTCGTATCAAGTGTTGGTATTAATGCCACTATTGTCATCTTGACACAATGGCATGTAACATTTGGTACGAAATAATACAGATTGTATCTCTCAGCTGATATCAATTTGTAATTAACACTTTATCTAACCCATCTAGACGGCGACACTTGCAACCACATTTTGGACTAACTGAACGTTCTTATTTTTCACATCGAAAACGTCGCTTATGACCTCTCACTGGAACGAGCTCGTTCTAATGGGGGTCATAAGCTATGTTGTATGGACAAAAAGTGAAAACAAATAATAAAAAGGAGATTTTATCATAAGGTTACGTCTCTGCAGATAACAGAGTTTGTTATATGTACTCGGTACAAGAAAGAGAAAGAACCACAAAGATGAGTGCGCTAACTCCATCTGCATGAATTGTGTAAAATCAATGTCAGTCTACGCTGAGAAAAAATCAACAAAACAAATAAAATTGCTTCAAATATATAACTTCCGTCCCACTCATGGGAACAAACTCTGCAAGCTCGTTTCAACGAGGCGTCATAAGCTCTTTTTATAGGCAAAAATTGAAACAAATAACAAGAGGCGATTTTGTGAACAACGATTATTGGATATAATCGTTTCCTTACGTGAAGTTGAAAGATACCAAAATTTGTGGGTGTAGCATTTCGTTCGTTAATTTCTGTTTATATAGAGGATATTTACGCTACTTTAGTGAATTCATGTGGACCTGAAAATATTATTTTTCACTAGCGGTAGCGCTCTTGAAAAATAAAACTTTTAGGTTCACCCTCATCATGAGATAAATAGAGGATATGGAATGAGTGTTTTTCTCATATAATATTTATGAAACGAGTCTATGAATTTTCCGTTTTGGCGAGCCTCTGGCGAGCCCAAACGGAAAATTCGGACGAGTTTCATAAGTATTATATGAGAAAAACACTCATTTCGTATTCTATTTATCATATTACACACACACGCAAAATTAGGCACTTAGTATGGCCCTTTTAACCCATCACCTAACTTGAGTTGCAGACGGCACTTGGAAAAAACATCCTCGTATAACTAAAAACTTTCATTTTTTGCTTCCAAAACATAGGTTATGACCCCTCATTGGAACAAGCTCGTCGAGCTCGTTCCAATGAGGGGGTCATAACCTATCTTTTGGAAGCAAAAAGTGAAAATATAAAAAAATGAATGGCGTTTTTTAAAGGTAAATGATTAATACAATATAACCCACCCTGAATAGGACAGATAGCGTAAATTCTCCCTACTGAAATTATGCAAATGTGACCCAGTTGTATTTTGTATAGCCAATCAAATTGTCTAGTTTTGAGATTGACCAATGAAAGCTTCCAACTATAATTATGCAAATTATGAAAATATAGCCCCGTTGTATTTTGTACAGCCAATCAAATTTTCTAGTTTTGAAATTGACCAATGAAATTGACGGAAGGCTTTATTTATCACTGATTAATATGAAAACAAAATATCAAATGTTTTGAAGTGAACAAAACGGACGAGTCATATGATAATTCCCGATATTCAATAACATAGCGTGCTTTTTATGATATGCCACTTGACATTTTAGTGCACAATATTCAACCAAATTCGACTGAAAACAAGTACGTTTCAAAACAATAACAAAGATCAGCTGATCGTTTTTTTTTCAAGACTATATATATAGTCCCACTTTCCCACGATAACCAACTTGTTGTTCAACTTAGTATTGCAATTTACTAATTATAAAACTACAAATGAGAATATTCTCATTAATGTTAATTTTTAGAACATTTTAAATGTCAATTTACATCAAGGAATGTGGAATTGAGTGCGCCGCCTCATCCAAAAAAGAAAGAAAAAAAAAACTTCCTGGGCGAATCGATCAAGAACGTTATCCATTTCAATATCACTTTCTATACATCTAATTATTTTACTTTATTATATTATTATTATTATTATAATCTAATCTTTGAGTCATAGGACCACCAGAACAGCTTGGAATAGCATTAACTTCTGGTACTGCTGGTAAAGCCGACACTGAGGCGCTTGTAACAGTATCGAAAGAGAAGTAATGCATCGAAGGTGACGTCATTTTAGAAGCTATTGCGGGATTTTCCTCGTTAGCCATTAAGTATCAAGAAATGCCTTTTAGTCTTTTAGATAATTTGCGATAATTCACAGGCTAGCATATAATAAAAAAATCATATCTCTGAAAATTAAAAAAAAACAGTCGGAGTCGATGATGTGGCAGATGACTTTTTATTTTAAGACTTCGTACACTTCTAATGCACATCAATGATTTATAATCTGAAAAGTGTCACATACCAGCTAGAATTTCATTTTAAACTATGTTTTCTTTGTAATTCGAGCAGGTGCTCTGATGGGAATTTGCAGAATTCCGTGAAATATGCATTTCCATACGTGTTTCTGTCGCGTTGGTGTCTTTTCTGATGTCATAGGTCAAATATCTCAAGTCTGTTTGAAGCATTATGATACATCAGTTGAGACAAAGAACGACGTGAAAGTTTCACTTTACTTCGCATTCTTTAACGCAAAACTTTCGAGCGTAAATAATGGATTAAAAAGACATTTTCAAGCAATCATAAAATAAAAAATGGAACGTCCCAGACTTGATATAACAATAGTATTGACAAATTTGCATTCGACTCACCCAGAAGGTTCTCACACTGAGATGTTATTTTTAATGTTAAAGAATGCGTGCAATTAGTCCGAGCCATATACTGTGATGAACTTGTTTTAGCTCTGCGGTTATTATCGCCTACTGAGGTCATCAAGGCGCCGTCTGCAATGCTAAAGGGCGATATGCCAGCGCAACGTCCAAATAGTCGCCAGTTAAACACATGAAGGCCCAATAATCGTGGGTTTTAAAATATTTCTTCAGAGTCACCAGTCATCTGTCACTATCCCTGTCAAACAAACGTTAAGTGAGTTTTTCGGACCAACTAATTGCACAGGACATTGCCGGGATCGCTTCACAACTTTAGTGTAGTGCAGACAAAAATAACACCTCGTACAGTCGATGAATTGTCGCGGGTCTGTAGGGAGATGGCCTTCATGATCCATGTGTTCCACTCGATGCTCTCTATCCTCTGTCGCTTGTCCAAGATACAAAGACGAACCGTTTGGTGATGACCCGAACTTCCTCCTCCTTTCAGCAACGAACTTACTAACTCTATCCCTTGTATCACCCAATAACCCCAAATCCCTCACTCTCCCATTCTCCATTATACTCCCAGTAAGTTTTGTTCTGGCCCACTGATATTGTCTACATCCCATTTCAAGAGGAAGTGTCTCAGGGTCTCCATTACTCCCATATTACACATCCGTCACTTTTTATCAGATACAGTGACCTCGACCTCATATTTAGTAGCAGTGACTCACCCCGCCCCCACCCTTTGGGCCGACTAGAAACTCCTCCCACCCTGACTCGTCCTTATTCGCAAACCGTCCACAAGCCGCTTTGCTCTCACGCCCCCTCTCTCTAACTTTGTAACAATTCTCACCGAGTCTCTCTTTGACGATTGTTTTCATTGACTCGTCCCGGCTTCAAGGTATGAGATCTCTGGTGAGTGATTTTCCATTAACTCCCTTACTTGCCGTATCCATCCTGCTTAGGCATTAGATTTCCAAAATTTTGCATTAGTTTACACCATCGGTTGCCGGGGGTTAATCAAAATAGTTGAGGTAACACAGTTTCCCTAAATGTATCCCGTCCTTGATCCGAATCCACACTGAGTGTCGAATTTCTAGACCTTGTTATCCACCGTCTGTAGCGTTGAGCAGAACATTCAGAATCTTCACAGTCGTTTATTAAAAATATATCGCGCCATCTGTACCATATGTTACACATGGAACAGCCCCCCCCCCCCCCTCCCCATCCCCCATTCCAAGAAAGCCTTGTTGAAGCTATTCCTTCCTTTGAGTTTGATAAGAATTCGCTTCCACTTTATACTCAGTTCATTTGTGTGGTTTCTCTAGATAGATTTCCCATGATACTTTTACTTACTTCCAAATATTCAGAGTCACTAGTCTCGCCTACGCTGAGCAGTTTGTTGTCACCTTAATGAATAGGGGACTCCTGCGCTCTCCATCTTCTAGAGAATCCTACTTTACCGCTCATGGGTATAACATTGATTTGGTTCCATTCAACTCGACCCTAAATGTGTTCACATAACTACTAACAATAGGCGGCATTTTTTATGTCCCCCTCTTTACTTTCGAACATTAACACCATGTCTGCAAAAACACCAACCTGGAATCTTCAGGTCCGCAACTACGCAGCACATTGCAGAGGTTCATCTCCTAAATCTTTGATATACGATTCACATAGAGCTGGCGACAGGCTATATCCCTGCTTGATGCCTAATATATTTTTAATTTATTTATGTACTTCATCATTTGTTCCTTTCGACTGTCGTGGTAATGATCCGTCCGATAGTTTCTGTCTATTCGATGATATACGACCCCCTATGTTATGAAATTGCTGCGATAGTGTGTAAGTTTCAAAGAGCAGCATATCGAAAGCCTAATAAAAGAAACATTTCAAGGTAAAGAGCTTGGACTTTCAGTTGAAACTAAAACGCAGAAACTGCGGGCCAGAGAAAGTGTGTGTATCTGTATGTGTGGGGTAGGGATGAAGTGTAGGCAGTAGTTCCAGGGCCTCTTACAAAATCAGGTAAAAAGTAAGACATAAGAAGCAATATGGGTGATTTTAGGGGGGATTGTGGACTTCCGGAGCCGATAGGGTGCCGAAAGTCCACGAAATTCCCCAAATCACCCAGATTGCATAATAGGCCTCAACTATTTACTCTGGGCCGCTTTAGGGGCAGCCACTACTCACCGCCCACCCCGACTCGGACAATAGCCTTCTCAAATGTAAGTTCTTTGGTCGTAAGAATGCCAAGTTAAAGAACAAGCAATTGAGTTCAGTTCGTTCACTATTTTCAAATATTTCGGGCTTCGGTGGCCACGAAAGGGAGGCCACGAAAGGGAGGGAGGCTTAAGCCCTCTTAGCTCCGCATCGTCTAGAACGTTAATGTGATGTGCCAAATATATTCCGACTCTATGGGTGTATTTCGATAGCCCTATAATAAACCGTCGACTGATAATATCAAACTTGTGTTTATCGCCACATGTCGCCACTTTAATACAGAATCATGAAAAATTTATAGGGGTTTTAAGCTATACATGAGCTATGATTGTTAACGGCACGTAACAGCTGCACCAAAGATGTTCACTATATGATGTTATTAACATATAAGGACTCGTTTTAGCATTATCTGCTTTCGTGCAAAGTTCCCATCAAGCTGATCAAATGATCGATTTGTTTTCGACTTACATGGCACACAGAAACAAATCCGGCTAGCTCGAGAGTATTCCCTCGTGTGTTTTGGTTATTCGATATATTGACTACTGAATTATAGAAAAGTATTAGAATCGTGCACGACACATCGGGCAATATTTTATTCATAGATCTCTTTTCTAATTACGCTCTTATAACCGTCTATGCTGAACACTTTTTTAGAGCTATAGATGTGAATTTCCGTCCATCAAATATAAATGAGTGCAAGTTTCAGATCACTTTCGCTACTGCTATAATATATATATATATATAACAAGCGTACCGCCAGGCGTGGCTAAATACCTCCGTTAGCTACTTTGAAATGTACCAACATTGGCTGAGGTCAAATGATCCAAACTAGTGTTATCAGTCGGAAACCAAAAAGCGTTACGAGATGGTCGAATTCTAAGTCGCAAGAGGGCCGTAACTCATGTAAAATAATTGAACGGAACCCATATTTGAACGTGGCCTGTGTTACTAGCTGGGTAATACAGATGCCAACTTTGGTTGAGATCAAATAATCCAAACTGGTGTTATCAGCCGGAAACCAAAAATGTTAACGGACGGACGGACAAAATGATTACATAATACGACCGTTTTTCAAACGGGCGTATAAAAACGAACTAACATGACATGAATGACTGCAATCTTTTCATTGCTCGCATTTGTATTTTTTTTTGTATAAGTTATTCCAGACACTGGAACCTTCTAGAATCACAGTCTATCAGTAGAACTGTATTTGGCGCTCTATGCTTTAACCCCCTGCACACTGATGTCAAAATATCCAGATCTGAAGTAGCCATTTTTCCCATAATGCAACTGGGAATTTAACCAATTCAGTCTTGTTTGACAGAGCTCAAGGAGCTCTGTCAAACAAGATTTAATTGGTTAAATTTCTAGTTGCATTATGGGAAATATTTGCACCCTGAACTTTAGATATTTCGACATCAGTGTGCAGGGGGTAAATGGTACAAGGTGGAAGTATTTATTTCAGAAAAAATAAGGTATGGGACAAATGGAAGAATATGATGAAAGCATCAAAAATTGTTAAAAAAAAAATCTCTTGCCGTGCTTTCGAGGCTAAATATGTTTCGCATTGTTTATTTTTTTCTTTCTATTGTTTATCAAACCAGGATACAAATTTATTCAATAATCTATTATTACGGCTTCCAATTACACACCATAAATTACAACACCCCGGGATGAATCTGACATTTGAATAAAAGGTGGAATTTCATGTTGTACCTGGTAGAGGTTAGCTTTCCAACTTCTACCTGCAGAATCTGAGATTGTACCACCTCAGAGTTTCTATCATCACCTCTATATATAACATTTTCTGGTGGTGGGTGGAGACCATGAAATTTTCGGCATTAGTTAGCAATACACTGAATAAGTAACGCACGGCGACTTATTGCATTGCTCATCCCATACTTATCTCGTCATGGAAAATCGACTTTTTATAAAGTTATCGCCCCTGAAATTAATTGATGGGCGAGGAAGGGCCATTTAAGAAGAATGTAGTTGTTGTGAAAACACTCATGGCATCAGTAGAAAATAAAGCTTTCCTTTTGTTACCTTTAATAAACAAAAACAACAGGCAGCTCTCAAAGCTGTCTGATGTTTACGTTTATTATAAATAACAAAAAGGAAACTTGATTTCTTACGGCAACCAAATTGGAACGAACTCAGTAAATGTACACTTTGGCTCTTTGTTTAGCGAATGTGTTTTTGCAATAGTTTTCGAGTTGTTATTCTCCCCAGGAAAATAAATTAGCAAATCCTACCACTTAAACTTTTATATTAATGCAAAGGATATTGTCTGTATTATATGACATGGTGCGTACCCTGTTGATATAATGAACAGAAAAGGGTTACAGAACATTAAAAGACGATGAACGCTCCGATTTCATATTTGAACACACAGACTAGTGTTTGTTTATGGTTTCTTCTTCTTCATCATCATCATCATCATCATCATCATCATCATCTTCTTCTTCTTCTTCTTCTTCTTCTTCTTCTTCTTCTCATGTCGTCTGTCTTCTATGCGCTTCCTTGTCAGCACGATAACTCTAAAACAAATTGTCCTATCTCGCTGATTTTTGGCATACTGAAAAACAGTCACAATTTCTCGGCACTCTATGCTTATTAAGTCGATAGGGCCCTTGTGTATGGCCCAGTCAGCCACAGGGTTTCACAGCCTCTAATTTCCTGTAACAGTAAATTATCCCGAAGCAATACTATGTTGTATTTATTCACACTGGAGACAATATGAACAATCCGATTACACAAGAAGAGTTAGCTGTCAGACATTAAATGTTATCTTGCCATTTTAATCAGATGTCAGCTCCCCAAACTAAGACGAGAGAAACCCTTTGCTTTGCAAGGAAATAAAGTATAAATTATTCAGTTCAATGCTTTTAACCCTCTCAAGACTTCAATGTGGGTTCCAAAGATTTTATTTCATGCAATTACAGAGCAAAAAATGTCGATTCCTTGATCGAATCATTTGAATGCTGCGCACATACATTCTTTTTCTGGTTTCTTGGATTTTTTTTTTATCTGATTCCTGTATGAATATAAATGTCTTTAAATACTATTAACGAAAACCTATTTCTGATTTATTTAAACATATTTCACCCCCCCCCCCCCCCCCCAAAAAAAAATAAGCCTCCATAAATTCTATTTCTATTTGGTTTATTTCTGATGCTTTAACCCTTTTCACACAGACTTGAATTTACTGGATGCATTAAATTCTGTTTCTCTAGTTTTAACTGAGTTTAAACAGAGAATAATAGTGAAACGTTCAAACTGATTTGGAAAAAATTGTAAAAAGTCAGCTTCTGTATTTTTATACTACTCTACAGGAAAATGCCTCTAATTTGTGAAATGATGCGCACATCAATGATTCAATTTTGCTAACATTTTGAAGTTTAATTTTTATATGAAATTCCCATACCCTTGGTGTTAAATTTGCTGACAGCTTTCGAAAATTAAGGGAAGGCAACTTTCCTGTCAATCTCTTGTAATTTCGAAAATTGTAAGCCATGTAATCTTTGTAGTTGTTTTAAAAACACAAATTAATTAGTAGTCACTTTGTGTGAATTGATCAATGATAGTTCTATTGATAAATCCAAAAGTCTGTGATAGAAACAACCAAAGGAAATGTTTTCACATGCTGAATGTGCATTATTTGACATATTGACTGAACTTCAAATTCCCAATCAGGCAAACGGACAAATGACTGAAAAAATTAGGCATTTGGCCAAATGTCTGACGGTCACAGACATTTGACCAAATGACTGAAAGTTTTAGTCATTTGGCCAAATGACTGATTTGACACATTGACTGAAACATATATATATATTGGAAACTTAAAAGCCATGACCATTCGTGGGAATCCCGAGAGGTGGAGCAGTGCTTGTTTACTGTGGTAAACAAGTTCGTTTTACTGGAACAATATGTCCATGTTACTGACGCCTGGGGTGTAAGTTCTTTAAAGTGGACAACATGGGTATAAACGTTTTGCCAAACTTCACTTCTTCTTGAGATCATGCAATAGCCATAGACGCTGAAGGTGATTAAATTAATTAATTAATTAATTAATAGAATCTCATGCGACTCCCTTTAATCGACTTTTACAAAACCCGATTAATTGCGATTAGAAATAAATAATAAAGTGTACTCAATGGTGAAGTGCTTTTCGTTCCGTTTATTTTTATTTGGCGTTTTGTATCATTTGATTCCAATTTAGCAACTTGTTAAGTTTTCATACTGAAGTATTTACATAATTACTTGTCACCAAAATTCCAATTGAATAATAATTTGCCCATTGCTTCATAATTCCTTGTAAGTTTGCTTGTGATAAATTTGCCATATGAAGAAATCCATGCATCATAGTCGAGAAAGACTCCTATAGCTGCACGGTATACCGATAAACCGATACATACGGGTATTCAAACCAGTATCGATTGAATACCGGTGTAATTGCAAAAATATCGGTTTATCGTCATTATTTATTTTGCCACAATTTAATTTTCAGGATGTCTTTAGTTTTTTAACTGTAGTCCCAAACGAATATTATTATCCCTGTACCTAACGAATTAGCCTCATCCGCCCGGGTAATACATAAATTGTGGAGATGAAAAATATTATCTTTTAAAACATTTCTACAAAACCATACCATGTGACCCCTCGTTGGAACGATCTCGATAAGCTCGTTCCAATGAGGGGTCACATGATATGGCTTTGTTGAACCTTTTTGAAAAATTCGATAAACTAATATTTAAAAAAATAAATTTTGATATCGTCTGTATTTGGGTAAAGGGTTATTCGAACTGTATCATCAAGGCATGCTGATTTGTTCCGATTGTGATGGCTCAAGTCCCGATTAGGGTACGTATCTAAACAGTATTTCAATATACCGGTATACCGCGGTATTTTTTTGAACACCGATACCGGTATTCAGTTTCGAATACGGTTCAGCTCTCAAGACTCCTGAGGTAATAGTAATAACTCTTGGACCTTCCCCTGATTTGCTTGAAGGTCAACATCAATCTCGTCCCCCGGGTACTACCTCGCCCACTCTCCCCCATAATCTGCCAGGATTCAGATACAAACTTTTTTTATAATTTCCCAACAGGCGCTTCCTCAATCGTTCATCTACTATTTGACACATTGCCTCATGTCATTTCTCACCAACTTATCTCTCATATTGTCAAGGTGAAAGTTGATAACCTCAACAAATAGACTACATGGACATAGCTTACCGTAATAACTTACGCCACGCAAATGGTATTCTCACTACCTGATCACGGGTCGGTCCAGGTCCACGCCTCAGGTATAAATGAGCATATATGACTGTTAGACAGACGGTGGGGATTTGAGTATGTTTCTGTGCCTGTGTGAGAATGTGTGTGTGTCTGTCTGATATACGCTAGTGCCCAAGCCGCTGCAAAATCAGACTGTTATTGTTTACTTTCTGTGTTGCTTAATGAGATATTTTTGTAATGTCGTAGTATTTTATTCTATTCTATTTTCATTCCATTCATCCATTAGTTTCTCAAGGAGTCTTATTCTATCGGGCAACCATTTTGGGTATTGTAAAATGAAATGTTCCCAGGTCCCCGTTACTCCTAGGCTCCACAATTGGCACCATCCTTCATCACATTTCCCGATTTCTTCCTCAACCCCCGTGACTTTGATCTCACTTTGAACACTGGACAACAATGACGCCCTCCCGACAAAAAAAGATTCATACAGGTTATTCCTCAAAAGTGGTGCATGGCCCGTCCAACGAGCTTTTGTTCCTACCTCCAGCTTGTCAGTTTCTATTTAATCTTCGAACACCTTTCTCCTGGTTAAGTTGCGCCACTGCTTCATTCCAAATTCTAGATCTTCATTCTCAATGGAATAATTCTCTATCATTATACCTCATCTACAAATGTTATGCAAATCCGCCGTGTCAGCCCATTAAACATTTCACAATGTTCCATCCGCGGTGAATAATGCCGGTCAATAATTTTTGCATTATTACTTATTATTCAGCCGAAAATTCCCGACAACGTCAGCGGAGACACCCAAAGTTTTGTTGAACGCACGCGTGATGACGTAGTTTCTTAACCAAACGACTTGCGCGTTGTGCAATAATGTAAATACACAAAATGTCTACCGGAAGATTTGCTGATATTTGTGTCTGAAATAGAGGAACCGCTCGAAAATATGGACAGTGAAAGAACTGAGCAATTCAAAGTGATTCCCTATAAGGACATTCGATTGAAAAGCTAATTTACTGCGTTTGTTTTGAAGAATAAAAAAAATGTGTTTCCATATTCACTTCTTTCCCAATTAAAAGTTAGGAACTTTTGTTCCTCTTCCATATTTGACTGAGACAATAATCCATAAATAATTGTATCAAGACGGAATCTTCATTCGGTATAATAAAAACATAATGAATGAGCTTGAGGGTAACAATGTGGCTTGTCTTTACTTTGGATCATTATCTCCCGAGGCAGATAGTAGTCTCTCGGGGAGACAATCCACATTGTTACCATCAAGCTCAGTAATTATTTTTACACTAGCTCCATAACCTGCCTTGTCCATCCTGTATGGATATTAGAGCCCCATCCGAGAAGGTGTTTATGGAGGAAGTATTTTGGAGAGGCACGAACGTTTTTTGATCTGGAATATAGGTTTTGGAGAGGGTCGTCTTCACTACCCCCTAACTCACACAACAAATATATTCATCTGTGTGGTATTAACACTGCGTTATTAAATACAGAGCTGACCAAATAATAAGTTTTAAGCCTTTATATGACTGTTTGGACATTAAGACATAACTGCATTAAACACTATGGTTTAAAGAAGAATGTTAAATGGCCCTGTATTATGAAATTTGCACTTGCACCTCATTGTTGGTCATTTGATATATAGTGGAATCGTTGAGATAGGCCATGCCTGTTCGCCAAAACCAATTTCAATTAAGAGAAATAAAATTATAGTTTTAAAAGAAAGCATCATGTTTATATCTGGTATCAGATGGGATCGCGGTGGCTCAGTGGTAGACTGTTGGACTTCTATGTTAGAGGTCCCGAGTTCGATTTCCGTCCGGGTCGACCCGCGTTTTGGCCTTCGGCAAGGTACTTTATCCCGGTTGCCTACATGAGGGCACGGTGACGCTGTGTACTAAGGCGTACTGAACGTCGATGGTGCACATGTCCTTAACCGCTGTAACCCTGCTTGAGCGGAGCTTGAACAGAGTTAGAATGCTGAATAGCTGACAGTTGCTCGTCGATGCTGGGTGGTTCTCTCCTCCACCCGTAAAACTGTCACGGTCA
The DNA here is from genome assembly GCA_031216915.1 of Pictodentalium vernedei. Lineage (NCBI taxonomy): Eukaryota > Metazoa > Mollusca > Scaphopoda > Dentaliida > Dentaliidae > Pictodentalium > Pictodentalium vernedei. The sequence continues at coordinate 99,646,124 of CM062290.1, read as the reverse complement.
CGATTAGCCATTGTTCATAGGTATGTGACCTTAAACACCAATAAATAATAATAATAATATATCTAGTATAAGATGCGCAACCTCAAAATAATACCGTAGCAATATGGAATCATTTATTCATTGCAGCAATGCATACTGTCCTGACTGTTCTGCCTAATGCCATGACCTTCTCTCTCGACGTTTGTTCAGGAGAGACAGGCTCCTGAATTATTCTGGCTTATTCATATCATGTGTCAGCTTTATGTTTTGTTGCAAAACATGTGCTAGTTTTGTCACGTGAGAACCACAAAATTCTATCTTCCACTGGAAGATAGAACCTAATGGTTCTCAAGCGACGGTTTCTGGTTTTGATAAGCACGTGCCTGTCCTCATTTACTCATGCTGACTAATGCCAACCACTGAAATTATATATGAAGTATACCTCATGGTCCCGTCCATTCCTGACCTCCTGCTCAAGTCGAGTCAGTTATGTTCAATTGCAACATGAATTGATCATGTACATTTTTAATAAAACCAACGCTAGGTGATTAGGCAAAAACATGTATCCTCGCTTCTAGACCTCAGTCTCAGATCTCTCATTTAGGCCATAAAAACTCCATACCTATTATTATTTCTCAATATCAGAATACAGAAGTATTTGTCCATATCGCAAAATTTCTTATAAAAATAATACTCATTACTACATATCCTGACTAACTCTCATAATCTTCTGCAATGCCTAATCATCATGATTTCGGGGGGTGTCAGGTAGACAGCCAATCTGGCAATGATACATCCCTACAGCGTACTTTTCAATTTTGCCTGTTTGTATATTCTTGTGTATTTTAGTACCATATTATTATTATATTGTATGGCATGCATGTACGTATACACTGCAAAATAAATCAATCAATCAATCATTTTCTCACAAATTGTTTTCTCTGATACTGTCAGGGGCGTAACTATAAGGTGGAGTTGAGGTGAGACCCCGCAATAATTTTTCAGTCGGGACATTTTCTTATTGGTTAGAGTCTTAAATAATCATGTACTCTCTTGCGCCATACGGGACGATATTTGCATCTTGAATTTATGTCAGACATGCAGTTGGTTTCATGCAAATGCAAGTCTGTGGCAAACTAGGTATACCGAGAGTCACGAATGACCAATTTGGAGTCCGGTTCGTGCTAATTAAATAATTTGGGAACCCCATGCATCGCAACTATTACATGTATTTATGCACACAAACAAGTTTTTTAACCCTTTACCTAACATGAACAGCAGACGACACTTGTTAAAAAATTCTTCAATAACTGTTCTTTTCATTTTTTGTCTCAAAAACATAGGTTATGACCCCTCATTGGAACGAGCTCGACGAGCTCGTTACAATGAGGGGTCATAACCTATGTTTTAGAGACAAATAATGAAAATTAATTAGCAGGTTTTAAGATTAGCGCTGGCCGTTTTTGGCCGTTACGTTAGGTAAAGGATTAAAAACTATAATCCCATTGACAAATATTCCAACAACATCAACAAGGCATGCCTTCAAGGTCTAACCCCCCCCCCCGCCCCCCCCCCCCCCCAAAAAAAAAAACAAATAAAAAACGATCAGCTACATGACGCCCATAGGTATAATAGAAGAAAATCACATTATGAATTCAGTACCAATGGCAGATACATTGATAGGAAGATCAAACTAATGGCAGATACGTTGATAGGAAGATCAAACTAATACCACGGAATTACAATTGGACACGGTCTCTAATGCACATACAAATACCGCTTCGATAAAATACCACCGGATTACAATACCCTTGTGAGAGATTATAGAAAGATTTAATGCATCTTTCGATTTTAAATGAAGTCTTTTCCAACTAAATATGTACATTAAACTATTATTCTAGTGTAAAGAACACTTTCAAAGATAAAAAATGTACATTTAAACACGCACTTTAGCTTTGTCAATAAGGATATTGGTGGAGAAAAAAGCTTTTTGCGTATGCTCTATGCGAGTTATTTCCATTGAATTGCATTTGGTGAACCCATGGACAGGAATATAGAAAATCTATGAAACACACAAAAAGCAATATTTTTTACTCTGTAGGAATTGATGGACCGTCATCAATGGACTCCGACTGACACGGAAGGTTGTAGGAAATAGCAATTATTGACCCACACGAACGAGCAGGAAATGTGGTGCTCATATACATGCTGTGACAAAGGCATCGCGATTGTGAGGTTGTGTCACGTTGATACAGTTAAAATGCTGAACATATTTTTAACTCTTCATACTTGTCGGCAAATTAATATGACTAATTAGGCCTCAAAAAGTTAAATATCTGTATCTCAGGCCCCGTCGTAGGGCCATTTTAGCTGCCGCATGATCTCTCTTTATAACAAAATATAAACTTGAAAAATTAAAAATTAAATGGTTTATGTCTGCTATTTTACCCAAGTTAATAAAACTGATAAATCTTTATCTTGACTGCAACAAGTTTTTGTAATGCTTTAGCACTACGAAACCTCCTTGCACTCAAGGGACGAAATACACCACCACCCATGCCATTCTGTAGATTATGGGGCTTAAAACATAAAACAAACCAAGAATGTGAACTTTTGATGGCAAAGAAATAATTACAAAAATAAAAAAAAATAAAATACAAAAACCGCCCGCCCACATACAATTTTACGAAAAATGGCCTTCGAAACAGATCTACTTTGTGGGGCCTTAGTGAACAGCCTACACTGTAAACATTACCATTAAAATTACGATAGAAACCCTGACAATCAGTTGCCGTTACTTCTTCCGTGCATTTTTACAGTAATGGCTGTTACTTCTTAACCCTTTACCCAACGAATCGCCCGTGTCCGCCCGCGTAATGTGCAAATCCAGCAGTTAAAAAAATATTATTTTTCGAAAAATTTCAACAAAACCATATCATGTGACCCTCGTTGGAACGAGCTCGTCGAGCTCGTTCCAACGAGGGGTCACATGAATTGGTTTTGTTGAAATTTTTTGAAAAATTTGAAAAAATTATATTTAAAATAATAAATTTTGATATCGTCTGCGTTGGGTAAAGGGTTAAAGTTTCATAACATGTAAATTAATAGAGGTGTGTTGATATAGAATATTTTTTTTAAATCAAAGCATTGAACAATTCAATCCTTGTTCTGCAAAATGGCGTCGTCCATGGCAAAAGATGAGTTATTTTAGAATACTCACTTTTTAAGATAGAATAATTAATATTCTTAACCTGCAGCCGTGCGGCTGCAGGTTCATGATATTAATTGATCTATTCTGTATGGCAAGCCAACAACCTTCTCGTGTTATGGAGTGAAACGAAGTATCAGCTCTTCCATTGTTGTTCGAGGTCGAGCAAAAAGGTCGGCATTGCCAACAGTAGTTAAATACGGTATTTTACCGTAACATTTCACAGCATGGTAGAAATACTGGCAACTGGATTATGCCTTTTAGACTTGCTTGTAGATTTACTGCTCCACCCCGCCACACTTGAAATAGAACAGAAACATCTTCTGTGATAGCACTATCTAAGCTCCGCACAACTCAGTATGGTCGTTGTGTAACTGACATTCAGCAACCAAGAACATATGATACAATGAGAAGTGGAAACTAATGGCGACCATTAGTAATACCCTACTCTCCTACACGTAATCTCAAACGACGAACTTTGACCTTTGACAAAGGGCGTCATCCCTGAAGAAGAACGTTCGACAAAAGACGTCATCTCAAACGAGGAACATCGGCAAAAGACGTCATCTCAAACGAGGAACATCGGCAAAAGACGTCATCTCAAACGAGGAACTTTTGACTCAAGATATCATATCAAAAGAGAAACTTTAGGCAAAAGACATCATCTTAAAGTGGAAATATTCGGCACAAGACATCATCTCAAACGAGGAATCTTCGGCAAAATAGGTCATCTCAAAAGAGAAACTTTCAGCACAAGACATCATCTCAAAAGATTAACTTATTTTTGCAAAAGAGGAGGACTTGGAACTTTCGGCAAAAGACGTCACCTCAAAAAGAGAACCTTTCGGTAAAAAAACATATACTTTCTACAAAAGACGTTATCTCAAACAAGGAACTTCCGGCTAAAGACTTCATCTCAAAAAGAGAAACTTTCAGCAAAAGACGTCATCTCAAAACAGAAACTCTCGACAAAAGACGTCATCTCAAAACAGAAACTCTCGACAAAAGACGTCATCTCAAAACAGAAACTCTCGACAAAAGACGTCATCTCAAAACAGAAACTCTCGACAAAAGACATCATCTCAAAACAGAAACTATCGACAAAAGACGTCATATCAAAATAGAAACTATCGACAAAAGACGTCATATCAAAATAGAAACTCTCGACAAAGAGGCAAAAGACGTCATCGCTCAAGAAAAACTTTCGGAAAAGACAAACAAGAGATTTTGGCAAAGTACTAAACAAACGCTAATTTGGAGAATCATCAAAGCGCGTAAATGGCGGTGAATTGGGTATACTGGAGAAATCATTTCTCCATCGAAAGCCAGGCATGGAACCGCGGGGAAAATGAAAATGAGGCTGGCCAGAAAGTACCCGACACGGTTCACTGGACATTCGGGCCAAGGATATCAATAAACCATTGAGAGAGACTGAGCATGTAGTCCAATGCACAAACAAATGGTAAAGTGTAACGAAGGCTCTATCATCCCGTGACAAGCACCAAGTACGTGTTATTATAAAAACAGATAGAGAATTTTTACCGAATCGCAACTGATTCGCAATCCGGTCAAAATTCTCCATCTGCTCTCCTACCCACATTACCCCAGAATCTTACCTGTCGAAATAGAAATGCGAGAACGTTGAATATCAGAAGTTAGTTTCAATTGTTTTCAATAACTAGATTTTGATTTCGAAATATTTAATTTATGAAACCTCGACCTGCTGGTGTTAATGCGTCGCGACAAGATCGCAGTACGCTTCAGAGACGGCTTTTAAGATATCACTACTGTGAACAGATAAAGGGAAGTAAGCGTACAAGTGTGTTAGGCTGAGGAAAAAACTGAAATGGTTCAGGTTTCACGCCCGATTCAAATTTTCATGCACGACCCTAATCTTTTTATGAGCTCTTTGGAAAAAATTGTGATGGCTATTTAAGATGATATCTGAGAATATATACGAGTTTGGCGTCAAATACATGTACACCACGAACATAGGCAATGCATTTAACCATTAAAATACATTACCTATATTTACGGTGTACATGTATTTGCCGTCAGAGTCGTATATATCATAATATATTGTTTTAAATAGCTATAACCCTTCACCGAATCCGAAAAGCAGACGACACTTGATAAAACATTTCTTGAACAAGTATAAATTTTCACTTTTCGCGCTCGTTCCAATGAGGGTCATTAGGTATGTTTTTGAGGCAAAACATGAGAAAATTTGAATTGTGATTTTTGTAGATGGCACTGGATGATTTGGGTTTTATGTTGGTAAATGATTCAGAGACTGTGAGAAAACAAAATATAAAATAAAATAAAAGTCACGATCGAACGGCGCTATTTTTCTATTGTATATAACATGAACTAAACAACTTATTTATTAGCTCACCTGAGCATTTCCCATCACTTGGCGTCCGTCTTCGTCCGTCGTCCGACGTCCGGCGTCCGTAAACTTTTCACATTTTCATCTTCTTCTCTGTAACCGCTGAGCCGGTGTGAACCAAACTTGGCAGGAATGGTTTATGGGTGGTCCTCTACAACGATCCTCATTTTGTTCCGGTTGGATGAAAAACATGGCTTCCAGAGGCATTCTTTGATTCTGGTTGGTGGATTTTCAAAAATCATCTCCTCTGAAACCGCCTGGCCAAATGTTTTGAAACTTCACATAATAAATGACTGGGGCCCCTCTACCAACGATCCTCATTTAATGTTGATCGGGTTACAAACATGGACGCAATTGCGGCTTACAGTTACTATAGAAACCCTATGACGAATCACATTTTCATCTTCTTCTGTGGAACTATTGAGCCGACGTGAAACCAAACCTAGCAGGGATAGTCTATGGAAGGTCCTCTACAAGCGATCCTCATTTTGTTCCCGTGAGTTGAAAAACATGGCCGCCAGAGGTATTCTTTGATTCTGATTGGTGGATTTTCAAAAATCTTCTCTGAAACTGCCAGGTCAAATGTTTTGATACTTCATTAAATGATGACTGGGACCCCCTCACCAACGATCCTCATTTAATATTGATCGGGTTGCAAACATGGCTGCAATTATGGCTTATAGTTACTATAGAAATCCTATAGGAAATCACATTTTCATCTTCTTCTCCAGAACTACTGAGCTGATGTGAACCAAACCTGACAGGAATAGTCTATGGCAGGTCCTCTACAAACGCTACTCATTTTGTTACCATACATCGAAAAACATGGCTGCCAGAAGCATTTTTTGATTCTGATAGGTGGATTTTGAAAAATCGTCTCCTCAGAAACCACAGGGCCAAATGTTTTGAAACTTTGCATGGTTGATGACTGGGACACCCTCTACCAACGTTCTTCATCTAATGTTGATCGTGTTGCAAACATGGCCACAATTGCGGCTTATAGTTACTATAGAAAACCCTATGGGAAATCACATGTTCATCTCTCTGGACTACTGAGCCGACGTGAACCAAACTTGGCAGGAATGGTCTATAGGGGCCCTCTTCAAACGATCCTCTTTTTGTTCCCGTTGGTTGGAAAATATGGCCACCAGAGACATTCTCTGATTCTGATTGATGGATTTTGCAAAAATATTCCCTTCTGAAACTACAGTCAAATGTTTTGAAACTTCGTGTGATTGAGGACTGGGACACCTACTACCAATGATCCTCATGTAATGTTGATGTTATGTTGCCAACATGGCCACAATTGCTGCTCATAGTTACCATGGAAAGCCTATGGGAAATCACATTTGTATATGTAGTTCCAGGTGAGCGATTACAGGCTCATTAAAGCCTCTAGTTTTGCCTTAAGTACAGTAAAATGAAGTGACCTGAGGAAGGATGAAGTGAATTTAAGCTGTTGTATAAAGTCAATGCAGATGATCGTTACAACCCAAGAATTTTATTTCCCCATTCTATGGATATTGTATTTTTTGGAGTGGTAGCATTGAAGTTTCACCGGATGAACGGCTAAGAAATTTGCCTTCAAAGTGATCGAAGTCAAGCAGGTGTCAGTAGCAAGGGCTGCCACTTGGGCGAACTAATCTAACACTGAAATTCTCATAGATATTTGCTGGCCAGAGGAAATCCACGGTCGTGTGGACTTGGGCAAACTGAGTTAACACTGAAACACTGACAATTTCCATAGACCCTTTTTCGTCACAGTGCCATCTTTTCGTGCGTACTCTCACAAACTGATTTAACACTGAATAATTACCATAGACATTTTTTTCGCCAGAGTGCCATCGGCCGATGGCACTCTGGCGAAAAAATGTCCATGGGAATGTTCAGTTTTAAATCAGTTCGCCCACGTACACACGACCGAGGATTTTCTCTGGCAAACAAATGTCTATGGCAATTTTAGCGTTAAATTAGTTAGCCCAAGTGGCATCCCTTACTAGCGGTGTCATCGTTTTCTATGGCGAAGAGTAAATGTAGGGAGTACATAACGTTGCTGCAAATTAGAATTATTATTCCAAAAACTACAAAACTTGACAGCAGTTCCGCGATATGCCTCCATGATCAATAAGCAATAATTAACGGGGAACGGAAAGACGAATTGATTTCAAGGAAATCTGTGAAAATTACGATGAGATCAGCACAGATTTATACACAACCATACCTTTATTTCACATACATTACAAAAAAAGACGAAAATTGAACAAATCATAAATCCATATTTACGATTACAGTTCAATGCCATAAACAGAAATTGAAAGTGGACAGAATATGTTCAAGTATAAAATTTTTATTCCATTCTAATCTTTTACAAAGTATCTGATTTCAACTTGGTTTTTTAGTTGTTTTATCATAACGTCGCGTGCTAGATATATTCAAATCTTGCCATTGTGTGTCCAAGATAAACCGAGAGGTCTTCGGTTCGAATCCCACCTGCGACAAGCGCATCGTGTCCTTAGGCGAGACACTTCATCCCAACTGCCCACGTGGGGGCACCATGGCGTTGTATACTGAGGCGTACTGCACGTCGATTATGCACTTGTCTTCACCCAATGCTAACCCTTCTTGCGTGGAGTTAGTATGTTGGGGAGTCTGACAGTTGCCCGCGGGTTGCTCGTGGCTCTCTCTGGGTACTCACTCTGGCTTCCTCCACTCGTAAAACTGTCCGATACGAGGTGACCCTGGCTGCCGAAAGTGTCGTTAAACCCCAATAAATAAATAAATAAATAAATAAATAAATAAATAAATAAATAAATAAATAAATAAGAATTCAGATAATTACAAGAAATTGTTTATCTAAATTTTCATCTTTAAATTTTTTTTATCGTTTTTCAGCATACTCCGGAAGATACAACCAACGGAATAACATAAAAAATATGTCCACTGTTAGAAATCCTATGTTATCTCTCTGCTATTTATAAATGACATTTCATACAGCAGAATTTATAATATACGCTAGGAGCAAGAGAAACAAAGAACTAAAAAGTTATCTTGCCTAACTCGAACTGAATAATTTGTTCAAAATAAATGTCACTCGACAAACAAAAAAGTAAAGAAAAAAATTCTTCAATAACAAAAAGAAGAAAAAATACTGCCACAAAACACGGCGCTTTCGGACCATCATTATAGAACATGTTCTACAAACGCATCCCAATGGGAGGAGGGGAAGTGGTGGTAATAAGCTATATCTTGGAAAGGGACCGGCAAATCATTTTTTCAGCTGGAATCGAATCCACCAAAAAAGGTGCGAAACTGGATCGAATCTCGAACTGAATCCACTTCTCAGTTGTTGTGATACTACGGTTGTCTTACAAGTACTGTCTACCTGCCGTGCGAACACAGTATCAATATGCATACTGGGCCACTACTACAAAACTTTTACAAATGTCTTTTCCAGAATTCTATTTACTAGTTATGAAAATAACTGACTGAAATGGATCAATTAGAGTTTCAAAAGGCGTGGCAATTTACCTACAGGTAAATTGCCACGTCTTTTGAAACACTAATGATTTATTTCATGAATTTATAGAGACAGGTAAAAATACAACTATGAAAAATGTAATTGTAAAAGATTTAGAGTATTGAGTCCTGGTTAGCCCTTTACCCAACGAATCGCCCGCATCCGCCCGCGTAATATGCAAATTCAGCAGCTGAAAAAATATTATATTTCGAAACATTTCAACAAAACCATATCATGTGACCCCTCTTTGGAACGAGCTCGTCGAGCTCGTTCCAAAGAGGGGCCACATTATATGGTTTTGTTGAAATTTTTGGAAAAAATTAAAAAAAAGATATTTAAAATAAGAAATTTTGAAATCGTCTGCGTTGGGTAAAGGGTTAGAGTACTTCGTGCCATCGAGCTGCAGGTACGGCTAGGTGGACCTATCACTGGTTTCTGAAAAGTTGAGCAATGTTTGGCAACCAAAGGTATCCCGTGTAGATATTCCGGCATGGACCGGTCATTATATATATCCCGGCAAAACTCGGAACATAGCTGTAGGTCGCCCGGCAAAGTTACCAATTACAATTTTTTTTTATTTTGCAGTGTGACAACTATTAATGTTACCTGATACGAAACGTACATAATTACAGAATGCCGTACTCAATATTGGTTAAATATCAGCAGCTTATAGCCAATTATAATCCTGAAAATGAATCTGAACAGAAAATCCCGTTTCAGCCTGTGTAATACATAACAAAAAGAGAAAATCTGGAATAGACCCATTTAAATAATTTTTATAATGCTGTATTCGACGACAGCAGGAAAAATGGAAAAATAAACTGAGAACTTACCGAGAATTTAAGAACAAATATCACCTGCAGCCTTATTTGATTTATACAACATCCCCTGAGGCGAGAAACATATTTACTCGTTTGCGTATAAGTAAACGCAAACTTAAGACAGAAAAGGGGAGGCATATGCAACTACCCATCCCCATAAGTGAACGCTTATGTGCGGTGAGTGGCTAAGGTGCAGTGGAAACAGAATGGCACTTCGTTATGGAGTGCGGTGAATATGCTTCTCTCAAAGAACGTGCATTTAACAAATTTGAACGTGAATACCAAGAGTTTTTTTTAGATGGACACATCCGAGAGATTCATATTCCTGATGAGAAACAATATGTCACAGCTGTGCAGTATCATCTGTAATATGACCCAGCAATTCTTAAAACAACGAGAACAAGTTTTGTCAATCTGACACCAAGAAGTGACATTAAAAATATTATATTACAACCACTATAAGCCTTAATATTTACGTTTGTCATTCGGAATTAGTATTGTTTTATGTTTCCATTTATGTTGATTTTGTATATACGAAGCAATATGCCTTTGTTCTGGAGTATTTGCTTAATAAATCTTATCTTATCTTATCTAATTACCATCTGCTATACAGTTCTTTTGACAATTTTAAAGAAGCCAGATAATACCGATTCGCAATATATTTTATAAGAACCTCATGGAAAAAGCAAAAAGGAATCTTTTCTTGTGTAACTGTTTATAATTCGGTTTTGTGCAGCGTTGGAAATAAATTGTGGGATAACCTTAAAATCCACTTTCAAAGAATGTGCCGCACGATAGTTCATAGCCAGAAACTAGGGATATATACGTAGATAAATTCTTCTTTAAGCCATGAAAAAGAAATGTTCAAATCTAGACTAGCTGTTGTTTTCTTATTTAACAAAAAATATCTTCACACATGTGACCACTTGTACAAAAACATTATGATCACAGGTTTTGAAACTAAATAAATAAATAAATAAATAAATAAATAAATAAATAAATAAATAAATAAATAAATAAAAGAAAGTTTCGGTTACCGAAAGTTACCTTCTAATCCTAATTTAAAAATACACTTCCCTTAGAAACTTCCCGAGAAACGCTCTTACATATTTAAGTGAACATTGTAACATGGCGGGAGTTTTAAATTGTAATTTTATTTCAACATTTTAGGAATGAACCATTATGCTTGGAAGTAACGGGACATACCAAAGTCAGTTTTCGCGTGGGTAGATGGATTGTCACATACTAATAACGAGAGCTTTAACACAAAGAATATTTGAAAAATGAAAGTATTTTGGCATAATAAAAATTGTCAAAATGGAGAACATTTTTTTAAATCAATGGCTTTTGTGGAAAATGTTGGGATTCGAGCGATCAACAATTTTTCAGACGGACAACAAAAAATTTCCACAGACGAGGTCTTTGGAGGTGGGGCAACCCCCTCCCCCATCTAGCCCCGGACCTGTATCCAACTATATTCTGTACTTCTTGGTTTACCTGCAACCTCCCTTATCACGGTAGAAAACTTCCACCTACCCAAAGTCCGAGATGTAGCTTCTTCTCCGTCACGCAATGAGATCAACTGCTATTATTGAATGCTGTGTTTGTTAGTAATATAGTATATTACGATGTCAGCACGTCCTGCATTGGACGATGGCGAATACAACCGCGTAGTCCGGAATTTTGTTGAGAAGGTGCACGAAGTAGCGATCGACGATCAGGGCTCAAAAGAAGCGACCATGGTTAGCCCCGGTGAAAAAAAAAGCTTTGAAAAACGAGTATGAGTGGAACTCTGTGGTAGTAACAGGGAATATATTTAAAAATAGAAGTCCTGTCATGAACTGTGGGCTTACCTAGACTTAATTGCGCGTAGGAATTGCGCGCAATTGCCTTATCAAACAGCATCCAAAGCACGGCAGGTTCTCCAGGTTACTCAAAGCAAACACAGGCAATGTTTCTGCCAATGGACCTCCGGGTTACCCGGAGGTCCATCGGCTGAAACATTGCTTGTGCACCGGCCATATGTACAGAATTTGATTGCCTTACTATGGTCGTAACGCGTAGATTAACGCGCAGATCGACGTGCTATTTGTGCGCATATCATGACAGGACTTCTAGTTTTAACTGTATATTATGTGAAATGTATAATGTAAACTACAAGCACTCTTGTACTGCTGTATGTGAAAAATTACGTACAAAATAGAGCGATAAAGTTGATAGTTGCATTTTATTTTCCAGATATATATTTTACCTATAATTCTGTTAATATGTGATTCTGGCAGAAATTAAAAAGCTATGAGCTTGGCGTAACATATCGTCGGGCATGTAATACCAGGACCATCAGGGGCGACGGATCGATTTTCAAAGTGGGGTGGGGGGGGGGGGGTGCTGGATCGGGCGATGGATGGTCGTCGGTATGAACAATTTAAATTCCAGAGTCCCAAAACCCCCATTTCCGCGCATCTGAGTGGATATTTTAAGATTTTTCAGGAGATGTATTTGAAATATTTCACACTTTGAGAGCCGTTAAAAAACGTCGGTAAAGCATACAGGTGAAGTCTTTTTATCAGCGTTGGTCGTAACGACCAAAGCTAATAAATAGACCTCACCTGTGTGCTTTACCAGACGTTTACAGCAATTATACTGTCTGTGGATTATCTTGTCTGGGGTGGATTTGGTACTTGTATGTCTGTAAGATTACGATCTATTTCAGTTAACCGATTTTTTAACAGACTGTATACATTTTAGCGTTTGCTGCCACTTACTTCAAAAAATGATCCGAAATCCATCGAAAATAAACCAGTGCGTGAGAAACATAGGTGGCGAAAATGTGGGGGAAGCTCTGGATACGCCCCTTGTTTCACCAGTCATTGGTTGTGTTAAAATATGTGCATAGAACAACATGACCCGGCAAAAAAGTGGAGGGGCTGAAGGCTCCCAGCCACCCCTCCCCCCCCCCGGTTCCACCGCCTCTGACCATGCAACTAGTCACGTTGATGCTTTTTATAGCCTTTATAGCCTTTTACATATGTCAAAACTTTGCCTAGGCGTTTTCACAGAAACTACATGCAAACAAGAACATTTATTTTAAAAAAAACTTACCCCAATGCGTCGTACTCTCTGTGGCTCAGCCACAGAGAACGATGTATTGGGGTTAGTGAGGTCGCCTCAATTAAATGAAATTTTCAAGTCAGAAATGCAATTTTGGTGGGAGGTACGTTCACACTCGTCGCACCTCCCCTGACTACGCGTTTGGAATATTTGCTGACACAGCATCTAACATATTTGGTCACTGATAATATATTTTACCACCTACTTCTCCTTTATAGTGATTTAGCAATATCAATGAATAATAAATGAAAGAATTGTTACTCGTTTAACATGAAGCAATGAAATGAGTAAACAAAGGGGGAGATCACTTTGACTGTTATCCGTATACTGTGTATGGTATACACACATCTGGTAAGTGGCGCCTTAAATCCACTAAAATTCTCAAAAGGTAATCGGAAGAAAAATATATTTCCAGACGTATCAATTTACACAGATATGAGAAATATTTAGTTAGAATTGGCTGAAAGAGAAAAGGAAAATATGACGGTTTTCCTAAATGCCATTTTCACTTTATTAACGACATCATCATTATTCTGAGTAAACGGTAACACTAAATGAACACTTAATTGCATTTGAATACGTTAGGGAAATCTTGGTAACAGTTGAAATTAAGCAAACCACCAATTTCCTTCAAGTTTCCGTTCTTCGATTTTTAATTTCCGTTGTAGTCCAGCCGAATGAGAGAAGAGAAAACAATCCCACGGGGTTATAACTGTTTTTGTTTGCAAACCATTTCTACTTGAGTATGCTCTGGTGGTTTTGTGTGGAAGTGGAAAATTTATGATTTTGAAGGGTTTTTTTATGCCAGACATAATCGTAGTATGGTTAGAAATACACATGTACAATTTAACAGACCCTTTTCAGCTGGTAGTTAAATGAGCAAGATGCGGGGAAAGACCAACTTCCCTCTAAAAATACACGAAACTGATTATTTCCAGGCAACTTCTGGTTTTAATCAGGGGTGGACTGGGTCACAAAAGATTACCAGGACATGCACGAAAGGGGGCTCTAGACTCGGAAAAAATTCTGATTTTTCGGATCTGAAAGAACGTTGCGTTCTATCATCTGAACGATCAGAGTCAGTCCTCACAGAAGGCATATTGATGGCATTTTTGTATCAGTTTTGTCGCTCATTAGGCTAAAATAGTTGCAACAAAGGGGCCACCGATCCATCGGGCCGACCAAACACTGCAAAAAATATAGGTTCTCTTTAGAACCAAAACTGGTTCTAATCTTGTCCCTGAGATGGAACCAGTTCTGTTTAAATAGTATTTATTTCAAATCAAATAAATTTATAAAGATTAACATTAAATATTAACAGAATTAAACATAAATTGAGGGGGTTTCAGCCGTAAGTTTAGAGCTTATACGAGGTTGTCTCAAATCATTATTAAGCAAAGGAGATATGAACAGTTGGCATATCGAACCAATTTTGGTTCTATACAGAACCAAAACTGGTTCGATATGCCAACTGTTCATATCTCCTTTGTTTCAAAATGTTTGGCGACTGCGTTGAATAAGCTCCAAGTTTACTGCTGAATCTACTTCAGATCATGTAATATTCTGTTAAAATTGAATGCTAATCTTTATAAATTTATTTGATTTGAAATAAATTCTGTTTAAACAGAATTGGTTCCATCTCAGGGACAAGATTAGAACCAGTTTTGGTTCTAAAGAGAACCTATATTTTTTGAAGTGTAGTGTGGACCAATGGGAGAATATTTCGATTTTTCGAGCTGAAAGAATGTTGTGTCCTTGCATCTGAGCGATCAATGGCAGATTTGATGGCTGATGTATCGAAATGCCCTCCATGTGGACAGCCAATGGCAGTTCACACAGAGAGGGAATTTAGATATACCAGTAGTCTTTTGGTCATTATCACGAAATTTCTTGTACCAGTAGATGTTGGACTGCCTCAATTTTTAGGGTCACCGGGGACCCCAATAGGGGGAGGGGCACCGGGAAATTTTCCAGTGGACCATACGGCTTGTCCGCCTCTGGTCGTAATCACCGCAGACATCATTTTATATCGGAAATATTTCAATTCAAATAAGTTATTTTTCTTCCGTGGCTTCTCATCTCGAGGAAATATAGTATTTTCAACCCGCAGATATGAACTCATAGGTATGTTACAGCCCACTCAGTAATAAAAGTTGCAAAATGTAATAATTATTACAAAGTGCAGCTACACGGACGGAAAACACGTTGCAAAATGTAATAATTATTACAAAATGGAACTACGTGGACGAGAAAAACGCTGCAACATGTAATAAACTTTCTTTTCAAGCGGGCAATCAGAAACTAATTCATGTTATTATACAAATATTAAAATAAATTTGTATCTCTATGCTTCTACGACTGTCTTAGGGTATATTATGTGCACTTCTACGCGTATTTCGTAGATTTTCGAACTTTTATTACAGAATACAACTCAATGGACAGGAAAAGCGTTGCAAAATGTAATAATTGTTACAAAATGCAACTACATGGACTGGAAAAACGTTGCAAAATGTAATAATTGTTACAAAATGCAACGAAACTGACTCGACAAGAGTTGCATTTTTTAATAAATAGAGGATATGGAATGAGTGTTTTTCTCATATAATATTTATGAAACGAGTCTAAGAATTTTCCGTTTTGGCGAGCCTCTGGCGAGTCCAAACGGAAAATTCGGACGAGTTTCATAAATAACAAGGACACAACATGAGTGACACGGACCCGGCTGCCATGGTCTGATTACTTACGACTCATGATATATACTAGTCAGAACACACAAGCTGATGTGTGTATGAATACAGTCATTAAAATTTTCCTGATAATCGCCAGCGTATGTCCTTCTTGGGAAAGAAAGTGTGTGTGGGTGTGGTGGGGAGGGGGTGGTTACGCACACTGGAGGCGCACGGGGCCGTCTATATGGGCGCGAGCCTCACTTACATCCTAAATTACTTATAAAATGTTTTTTCATGCAAAGATCGTATAGCCCAATCAAGCGGGAACAAGAGAACTGAGAAGGCCGCCAAGACACAAAGAGTCACCCGCCCAGGGGACGGGGGAATAAAAAAGGGAATGAACCACAGGCGTCCTCTGCCCGAGAATCGGGCTACGGAGATCAGTCTCTAGACCGCTCATGCGACATAACGCGGAGTGGTGAAGGAAATTTACATTGTCATTAATATCATTAATTCCGTTGATACTGAGCGTTTTGAATCCCTGGGCTCGACCGACTGAGCCAGCATACGCAGCTAGCCCATCCGAAGGACAACCGTACTAATCTAGGACCGGAGCTACTCAAAACGTAATCGGAAGGTAATCAGAAGAAAAATATATTTTTATTTATTTATTTATTTATTTATTTATTTATTTATTTATTTATTTATTTATTTATTTATTTATTTATTTATTTATTTATATATTATTGGAGTGAGTCGGGGTGTGGGGTCCATAAGACAATACAAAACTCTACGAACAAACACTTGACACATGAAAGGAAATTCTCACAAAAAACACATTGACAGCATTTCGTTAAGAAATACAATTTTCTATTGATAATTGTATAATAAGATGAAATTGTTTGACTGTTCTGCTTAAACATATTTTATTACATTTTGCAACGTTTTCCCAGTCAATGTAGTTGCATTTTGTAATAAAACTTCAAACATGTACGAAACGTGCTCAGATATGCGTAGAGGTGCACATAACATACCCTAAGACAGTCGTAGAATCATAAAGATACAAATTTTTTTAATATTTTTATAATAACATGAATTAGTTTCTGATTGCTCGTTTGAAAAAAATGTTCATTACATGCTGCAACGTTATACCCGTCCATGTAGTTGCAGTTTGTAATAATTATTACATTTTGCAACCCTTTTCCCGTCCACGTAGTTGCACTTTGTAATAATTATGACATTTTGCAACTTTTATTTTCAAAGGCCCTTGCAACATAGGTATTTATAGAAAGAAATATAAGAGCTGAACCTTTGAAAATCTACTTGCTCCAGAACTGTTGTCTCTAAAATCTTACTCGTCCTCAGAGGCGCCCCGAACATAACCGATTACTACGCACTTGACACAAAACTTAACACCCACCCCACACTTATATTCTGATAAGGTGACCCCTAATTTCATTTCTTATGTCCTTGTTTTGCACTGTCTTCCATTGCTATGAACTCAGTATTGGGTTCATAGGTTATTCAAATGATATTATTTTAATGTTTACTGTTTCGAATATTAATCAATAATAAAACTCGATTTGAACAATATGAGACTTTACAGGCATTGATAGAATAATTTTTCACTCATCCTGTATGACAACGGAATGTGATTTCTCATCCCACCTGCACCAAAGTTTACCTGTCATGACAAGCAAACCAGTGGTGCTTCCAAACTCTGACATAGTGTAGTCAAAATGTACTGGAACAGGTTAATTATGGTACCTCTAAATTGTGTGTCAGTATTTGTTCTGAATCACATTATTGCAAAGTATTTATATAACGCTTATCGAATCGACGAGCAAATTTTTCCAGTCCTGAAAAGATAGAGGATAGCTAGGCTGTTTTAGTGAATATCGGAAATTATCTCATGAGTGTGGACCTGAAAGTTGTTTTTTTTTCACGAACGCTTGCGCTAGGGAAAATTAATACTTTCTGGTCCACACTCATAAGATAATTCCCGATATTCACTAAAAACAGCGTAGATTTTCTTTTTATTATATGCACCTGACATTTTACTGCGTAACATTCAGTCGAATTCGACTGTAAACAGTTTCAAGATAATAACAAAAAAACGCTGACCGTTCCTCTAAGGCGACGTTCAAGGCGACGTCATGCGCCGAAGAGAAACGTCATTTAGGAAGCTACTGAAAACATTCATCGTGTGGACCTGAAAATATTATTTTTCAATCGTGCAAGAGCTCGTGAGAAGTAAAACTTTCATGTCCACACTCATTATATAATTCCAGATACTGACTAAAATAGAGTAGATTTTCTTTTTTATTATATGCTACGAGACATTTTATTGCACAATATTCAGCCCAAGTCGACCTTAAGTGCATGCGTTTCAAAATAATAACAAAAATCAGCTGATCGTTCTTTCAAGGCGACGTGATGCGGCGTAGCGTGGCGTCATTTGGGAAGCTACCGAGGGATATACCTCGATATCCATCGAGTCATTTGGGAAGCTACTGAGGGATATTATTAGTTACCCCGTGTCTGATCACGTGGTACGGGTTTTTACCTACCCGAAGCCAGCCGTATCCCATGAGGGGAAGGCATCATGGAATACGGCTGGCTTCGGGTAGGTAAAAACCCGTACCACATGATCAGACACGGGGTAACGAATTTATCTATTGACTTTCCGTTTTAGAAGTACAATCTATTTCATGTGTGAAGACACACACCATGAGATCTTTTATCTTCCATTGTTGAGCCATACAGGTTTCTGTGGAATTTTTGTGCAAAAGAATTTTTGTGAAAATATGCCGATATGACTAGTATAAAAAAATTATTGAATTTCTTTTTTTTTGTCTCAAAAACATAGCTTATGAACCCCACATTGGAGGGTACTCGACAAGCTCATTCCAATAAGGGGTCATGAGCTATATTTTGGAGATAAAAAATTAAAATATAATACATGTACACTGTAAAACTGGAATGACGAGTTTTTGCGAATAGTGCAGGCCGTGATCAGACATGGGATAACAAATATACATGTATCTATTGATTTTGAAGTATTTCATTTATGTGAACACGCAAGGAGGGGGAACTTTATCTTTAATTTCCTCGGCTGTAAACTGTGCAAACCGCTTCAACGACATTTTTGTTTGTTGTGCCGTCTGATTTCCGCCTTCGTTGTTATCGGTAAATTGATTTCGAAGAACGCGTCTTCTACGGGGTATGGACAATTTGTAGATTTCGGAACGAGGCTTCCACTGGGTATGGGAAATTTGTCAGTGGCTGGGCGGACGTATCGTGGGTTTCAATGAATATGGTCTCATACCACGTACCTATTAACCAATCAAATCAAAAAATTCACTTTAGTCAATAGATAAACCTCAATATCCATCGTGAAATATCTTTTCGATAATTTGCGATAATTCACAGGCTTAGCATATGATAAAAATGTCTATATTATCTACATATCATATGCTAACCAATGAAATAAGAGACTCCCCCAATGAGACAGAAATTTATTTGTTTATTTATTTAATTATTTATTAAGGTTTAACGACACTTTAATAGCCAAGGTCACATCGCGTTGGTGACAGTTTTACGGGTGGAGGAAGCCGGGGTGCCCGGAGAGGACCACCGAGCGGCAACGAGAAGCTGCCAGCTTCCCAATATCATTACTCCGTACTGCAGCACAAGCAGTGTTAGACTGGTTCAGGACATGCGCACCATCGACGTTGTACGTCTTTGTACTTCATGCCCCACGTGGACACTCAGGGTTAAGTGCCTTGCCCAAGGATACAACGCGGGAGTGCAAATCGATCGCTCAGACGGTCACCCATCCAATGACTAACCGGGCTCGACGTTGCTTAACTTCGGTGGTCTGACGAGAACCGGTTACCGCAACACCACCGCGCCCCCTGAGACGGAAATGTAATCTTTGCAGTCAAACTCTAAAGACACCATTCAAATTCGGAAACGAATTTGATGCTGCTATGGACTGGGACCAGTCTAGCCCATAAATATTCCATCGTCTATTTTTAGATTCAAGCGGCTGGAATATTTCAGTTGGTCGGAAAAACGAACATATGGTTAGCTTTTCCGACCAACTGAAGTGTTTCAGCCGATTGAATGTAGAAAATACGATAAACATTCATTTTGTTGAATCAACGGAACAAATGTCTCTCAATAAAGACTTGAGAAAACTGAATATTTAATGACATTACAAATATTATTAAATATATTTGTCTACTAAATATACTACTCATGGTTTTCTAAGCACCAAGTATATCCAACTACCTGTTTTTCGTTTTAGTTGAAATATTGTTATAAAAAGTGTATATATTTTTTTATTTAATTATATCTTTAATGATTTAAGTACAGACATTAAGATTTTATTTGTGTTTGACATTATTTTTTAGCTTTTGAATACGATAACCATTGAAAATGGATATTATTGGTAAAAGAGGAAATTTTTCAAATTTGCCAAAAAGTTGACGGAGGGGACTGGTATGGGTTCACTATCGAGTATGAGACCCATTACTGTTAATTACAGCTTGACAACGCCTTCTCATGCTCCCAGTCAGGTTCCTGGTGGTCCTTTGTGGGATGTTGTCCCATTCTTGGACCAGCATGGCACCAAGCTCCTGAACACTTCTTGGCTGGACTGGACGGGCTGAAATTGCAAGCTGCAACTCATTCCTGACATGTTCGGTTGGACTGAGGTCAGGAGATCTTGCTGGCCAGTCCATACGCTCAATCCCCTCCCTCTGTCGGTGCTCCCCGACAGCATGGGCAACATGAGGACGGGCATTATCGTCCATTAGAATGAATCTATCACCCACTGCACATGCATACAATCTGACGTGGACATCCAGGATCTCATCAATGTACCACGTTCAGTGACACAGAGCTCTGTACGTCCATCCCTGCTGATGCCGCCCCAGACCATGACTGACCATCCACCATAGCGGTCATGCCCAGCAATGATGGCTGCATGGAATCACTCTCCTGGTCTTCTATATACCCTAGACCGCTTATCTATGTGGTCTCGGCAGTACCTTGACTCATCTGTAAAAAGGACAGGTCACCAATCTTCTCTGGTCCATCTAACGTGGCCCATGGCTCATTCATATCGTGCCTGGTGGTGGTTCTGGGACAGCGAAATGAGAATACATTGTTTTCTCAATCAGAGACCACCTTCGTGCAACCTTGCCCGGATAGACTGCGTCGAAACATTTACCCCGGATGCATTCCGAAGGTCACTGCGAAGCTGGGTTGCTGAGGCAAAGGGGTTCCTGCGGGCCTGAATGATCAAATACCGGTCTTCAGCTGCAGATGTTGCCCTGTCTCTGCCACCACCATGCCGTCTTACTGGTGTGCCATACTGCTAAAATCTTGCCCAGGCTCTGGTAATCACCGTATGGTGCACACCAAGGGTTTCACCAACCTGACGATGTGTAGCCCCTTGCTCCACCATCCCTACAGCCCGCCACATTTCTTCTTCAGACAAATGTCTGCTTACATTTGCATTTGCTATATTTAATCATTAAATCACAAGGGTTTGTGTTGAAAAGAAGATTGAATACCCTACACATGCCATGTACATGTAGACAGTACACGAAAACATCATGAAAATCAAGGGGTACATGCTTTCCATGACTATCACGAAAAGTCTGCCTGTTAAGAGAGCTAATGTAAACACTGGGGACCATCTCAATACATTCCTCAATCATATCCACCAAAAATATCGCAAATATGTCACAAGCAAATTTCACAATGATGTGTCAAATATTTGATGCTTAGCAAACTTTGAGTAGTATATAATTATGAATGTACATACGTCACAGTTGTCGTTTTATGATTAAGCCACGTAGTTCCACCAATTATGTTAATATCCTGATGCTTCAAGGCGAATTAAATATTTATTGGGTAAAATATCTATAACTTGAGCACGAAAGAATATCTGTATGGCTTTGTGAGTAAAGGGACTTCACATAAAAACAACGGTGGTTTGTGCGCAAACTCCACGAAAAGTGGGTAAGCAAGAAATGAAAAAAAAAATGAGTCGTCCCACTTCAGCCGCCGTGGAATGGTCAAAATCCACGCGTGGGCAGTTTTGCCTATGAGCGCTTTCCTCAATAAACAATCAGTAATTTTCAGCAAATATCCAATGAAAGAAGCAGCGGGTCATACCAGGTCATACCCGGTGCTTCATTCTTTGAACATTTGATGGCGATTCCATTGTTTTATGTCGGAGATTCGCTGTTAATGCATGTGTGGAAACATTGTCGACGCGTGGATTTTGACATTTCTACCACGACCGTACTGTATATTTTGTTACTTCCAAACAAAATTATTCTTTCTAAAATGTTGGAATAAAATAAATAGACAGAACGCGATGCGTGTTTGAATCGGTAGGTGTTTTACATAACGAGTTGGAATGCCGTAGGCTCTCGCGAAATATGACTACGCCATTCCAACTCGTTATGTAAAACACCCACCGATTCAAACACGCATCGAGTTCTGTGTTCATTACACACCCCATGCATTAAAATTCATTTAAATTAACAAATATTAATTCCGATGTTTAAACCCAAACGTGAAGAGTATGTTTGTTTTGACTGAAGCTGTACTGATCAAATGGATCGATAAAAAATCATAACAACCTTTTTGGATTAGTGTTTGTTGAAATTCGTATCTCTGTTTCTCTTCGGCTGGTGCCCATACACGCCTAACCATCTGGTGGCTATTACTGTTAGTTAAAATATAAGTACAAATTTGTGCAAAGTTGCAAAACAGCTGGGATAAACACTTTTAGAAGAAGTTAGAAGCAAGTCAAGATGTACGAAGATTTACCGAAATAAAGTTGACCAATTTAGATATAACGGATCCACAAAACGAGACGGCCACGGAACTGGGTTAATGTTCTAGTTGGAAATGATTGGGTTTTTTAAAAATATTATCTCATTTTTGGCTAATTTTTTTGTGAACCGACTTTATTTAGCTTTGGACGTTTTCATTTTCACACTATGCGACAGACGGTCGATGATTGTATAACGAAATTTGGAAACTTTTCGAAGCGTAACTAAACGATGCGGTAAAAAAGTTCCGGCTTGTATATCACCCGTTGAATACAGAATCATTTATATCAGAGCGGCGATTCCGTTAAATACAAGGGTTTAAAGTTTAATGGGTGTGTAATAAAATAATAATTTGAATCGCCGGCCAGGTAAGAATGCGGTTAAATATGCAAGAACGTATCGCGGGAAATCTGTGAGGGAAGTGTATGTTCAAACTTGGACCGGAAGATAACTTTTTTTTTGTTTTGTGAGTGAAACTCTCTTATGTGCAAAATGACGTTATTTATTTTATTTATTTGACCACTTTCAAAATCGTGATCATAATGTTTTTGCACAAATGATCACATGTGTGAAAATATTCTGTGCTTAAATTCTACACTCAAACATGAACGTTTCTGCTACAATACATCTTCAATTAGAGTTCTTTTCAGCATGACAGCAAATATCTAATCGAACAGTTCTAGATGAATCTTCTTGAAAAATCTATTGCTCTTTGTTCATAAATTCTTATTGCTTTCCTCACGGATCGTACTAAACAACCTCTCGCTGAGAATTCTCCACCTGCTGGACAATTACACGAATCAGTGATTATTCATCTATCTATTGATGATCCCAATGTAATTTCAGTTAGTTGTCAACATGATGAGGAACAAAATATTCATAGTGTTGTAATTACTGGAAGGATACCATGAACGCTTTTCTGATTATTCTTGTGTTCGGAAAATTCAGAATTAACCCTCTCAGTACAGCATGTTGAGTTGTGTCAATGTATGTGAAGACCAGGACCCGGCTAGGAGGTCTTGATTCGGGGGTGCGCACCATATGAATTTCCAATCGTACCCCTCCCCTCTGGACGCTGAACATCTAACTTTTTTCGCACTCCGTCCCCTTGCGTGAGAGTTTTTTCCGTCTGCTATCTATAAATTCTCAACTTCCAAAGAAATCCAAAATCATTCTGTCACCTTGTGTTCAAACTTCAAAACCTTTGAGTTCTAGAGTTGCAAATAGTCTCTAGAGTGCAACAGGGCGCCATGGCAGGATACCACCAGTATATGAGATACCTAAACACCGTATATGGATAGCCTCCCCTATATTTTATATCCATATAATACCAAATGGATGGTTGTGGAATACCAAACTATCGATAAACAGGAGTTACATCCACCACGTGAGCAACTTGGCCGCCAAGCGCGTGCGTCGTCTGTATCAGCAATGGTGGGTTCGGTCGAAGCCTGGGACCTTGAAAACGTGACTGAATGGCCCATATGTGGGGAGCGGGTTAGGTGACTTGGTGCAAACTGTATTTGATTTATGTGAGTTGCAGTGTATGTCTGTAATATCAGTTGAAGATTATTAAAGGAACTGCATAACTCAATTTTTCTTCTTTCATTTTTTTTCATATCGACATGATTTTTGGTCTTATCTACACAGTCATGAAATATATCTTGGCCCGTCAGGGAGGCTGGTACTTCTGCAGCATAATATACTTCGTCGGTTGTTTGGGTCCCTCAGTGGGGCAATATTTAAGCCCCCCCCCCCCCCCATGTATATGTTATGTACATGAACGGGATGGGGGGGGGGGGGGCTAACTAAGTACCAAACTTTTGGTTTCTTGGGGGCGCCAAAGTATAATTACTTGAGTTGAGTTCTCTGGCGAACCTCAATAAAGTACCAAACTTTTGGTTTTCTCGAATTTCTAAACGAAGTACCAGACAGTTTTGGTTTCTCAAAGTACCATTACAGTTTGTTTTCTTGGAGTACCAACAATGTTTTGGCTTCCTGGAGTACCATAATTGTGGTACCCCACACGGGACAAGTTGAGTACCACATTTGGTATCACAGAGTACCTAGAGTTTTTAGAGTGTACGTCATATTATCCATGGAGTGAAATTATTTGTTCTTTATAGATTTGTCTTGTTACAATTTATGGGAGAGTGGCTATCCCAGACATTTCAACAAAGCCAAGGCATGTCGACAAACATTTTGATGACCAAAAATAATTTAGAACTCTACCAGTTAAAAATCACTGGATGTCTCTTATATAAATTTAAATACGCTACCCCTCATCCTTGAACCCACTCTATTTAAGACACTAACCTCAGCGTATTTATTTTGTTTTGTTTTTACTTAAACCTTAGCACCCTGGTGGTATCTTCCATATAAATTGAAAGGCAGCAATTGGAAGAGGCCATGTTCATTATTTGTGAGCAGACTAATTAATATTTCCAACGTGCAGCCTCAGCGCTGCACGTTGAAAATATTGATTCCCCCCCCCCCCCCCCCCGCACATGTTCCCTTACCAACTATCATACTTAATGAGTATCATATTCATGGGCCGGAAAAGCGGCCTCTCGGGTTCAAAGGGCTAATCATAACTTTGAAACCGTCCTTTGAAATATGACACTCCATTTGGCGCTCTCTGTTTTTATTCAATAAAATCTTGCATATCAATGTGGTCATATATGTATAGGTGATGTGTATTGACCATATAGGTTGTGTATGTTACGTCGGAAAATGCTGCTCGGGTACCTATAATTGGTGAAAAATGTGGGGGCACGTGCTCCCTGTGCCACCCACCCCCCCCCCCCCCCTCGGCTTAGCAGTCCTTGTTATAAGCCCAAGGTATAGGTATACCGGATTCTGATCATCATTAAGAAGCAGAAAACAAATCTACCAACTAATATCATAATTTTCTTATTATCTACACTGTGACAGAAACAGACGTGGTAGATTTTAAGGTTTTTAAATCACTACTTCAATTGCAATTCATTTAAAAAGATAACGTGGTTGAATTTGGGGTTTGTAAATCATGATTTTATCTGTATTTCGCCCTGTGGCAGTCGCGGTCGCTCTTTCGTTATTGAGGGTCCATAAGACCAAACTCTGAAAAATCCTGGCTACACCCCTATGTATCTTACTTTTTAGAGCAACCCTCCTAGCTCCGCCAATCAAGATATCGTCACCGCAGAGCCTCAAGGCGCCATCTGCAATGCTAGAGCATTGTACATGGCGATTGTATGCACTCCAGAGACGATATATTGGATAGCTTGTATACATATACAACGTGAAACCAGCGTAAAATGAGTTAGCACGTTAATATTGCAAATGTATTCTTTCATGATAACCTCATTTAGAGTAAAAGTATCTCTAGAAGAGAAATGTAGCTATTTATATCCATTCCCTATGAATTTCCAACATTTATGATTTCAAGCTTGGTTTCACACGATAAATATCAGATCCCCCGCTGTTATCACGCCTGATTTATATCGTCATGAAAATCGACTTTCGATAAAGTTTTCTCCCTTGAAATTATTAGGCGAGTGAGGAAAGTTTAATTAAGAAGCGAGCAATTGTTGAAAAAAACAGCAATAGAAAAGTAAACCAAATAACAAAAAGAAACTTGGCTTTTTTAGGCAAGCCAAATAGAAGCAACTAGTTCACAGCTAATTCGCCATTAAGAATATCTGTGAGTATCACAGCAGCCATCACTAAGTGGCCACTTTGGGTCTCTGCTTGGCAAAGACGTTTTCACATAAATTTGCAAGGTTTTATTCTTCACAGGAAGAAAATTAGCAAATCTCACCTTCTAGACTTTTATCTAATAATCATAAAGATTTTGGCCTGAAAACCACGAGAAACGGGACGTATCACATAATGTGTTCCGATTCTATATCATACAGACTACTCATTCTGATTCCGTATCATATAGACGACTTGTTTCCGGTAACGCGACGGGCTATCCTAATGAGCGCATGAATACATTCTACGTGCGTTTCAGTGATCGAGTCAGCTGACCGCTTAAAAAACAAAACAAAATTCCTTACAGTTAGCGACAGAACTATTAATAGCCAATGACCCCCTCCCCCCCCCCCCCCCCACACACACACACACAATAAATAATAACTGCACAATTCAATATTACACCTAGCCGGTTCCTGATGATGTGCTGACGTCGCACACTCGAAAATTCAAGCGGATCATCATAGGAAGTGACACTGAGAGTAAATAATTTGACAACACAACTTTGAAAATTGCGTTGACCGCATGACTCATTGTTTGTTAGAGTGCACAACAATATAGTTCCATAAAATATGGGTTTTTTAAAAACTTTTTCTCGCCCAATGTTATGTTCCAAAACTGTATTAATAATTCAAGATTTAATCTGTTTATGTGACAGAATTGTTAGATAAATGAATTATTATGATAATGTGCATGTCCTGTGATTTGCATCAGATTCTCGGTGGTGTCCAAAAATGGGATCACAACTCGCCGGCAAAGCCGGCTCGATGAGATCCCATTCTGGACACCACCTCGAATCTGATACAAATCTCAAGACATACACATAATCATGATAATCTGTATTTATCTTAATGGAAATGACAGTGGATGTATTATATAACACGATGCGCACACTGTTGATATAATGAACAGAAGAAAGTTGAAGAATATTAAAAGACGGCGAAAAGTCAGTGAGTAATAGTGAAACGTTGAAGCTGCTTGGGGGAAAAATGTAAAACGCCAGCTTCTGTATTTTCATATTGCTCCACAGGAAAATACATGAAGTTTGTGAACTGATGTGCACGTCGATGATTCAAATTCGATAAGATTTCGATACTTCAATTTTCATATGAAATTCCCGTACCCTTAGTGTTAAATTTACTGTCAGATTTAGGAAATTAAGGGGAGCTAACTTTCCTATAATCTCTATCAGTGACGAAAATTCTAGAGTGGGCGTTCAAGAAGTTGAAATTTTGGATAAAGGTTGAAGTCTGAAATTGTATCAGGTGCAGTTAATAGGGCCATCATTGAAGTTACAGTGTGTAAAATTTCATAGCTGTGTGTGTTATTAACACGAAGCTGTACGTTTTAGAAAATCAGCATTGTTAATGAAAAATGTCCAAAATGAACCCTAAATTTGAAATGACGTAAAAAGTTAAAAAATGGCAATAAATGGAAAAGCTAAAAAATACACTGCCTTTTAATTTTTTTACCTCGACAAAATACTACAATTTCATAAAAAAAATCCCAGTAATTTTATTTCTATATTTTCATTCGTCACCACCGAATTCGGTCTCAGCCGTTGAGAGTTCCCGATATCGGCAGCACACTCTTACAGTACAAGTCAAAATAAGTTGTAGGATAACCACTATAAACTATGTATCTTTCTCTTACTGCACTGATTAGACCAGAAGCTGGACCAGCAGTATACTTAGTTTATTGCAGTTATGCTACAACTTATTTTGACTTATACTGTAAATACAGATGTTCGCGGGTATCATATTCACAAAATATTGAACATGAGTGATTGATACAGGTGTGGATATTAAAAGATCAAGAAAAAATCGTAAAATCTGCATCGATCAAATCAGGTCAAAAAATTAGGAAATTTTATTTTACCACCTTTCAGAAGGAGTAAATATCTGTAAGTGTGGCAGATGTTCCGACTATCGACGAAGGAAAAGTGCCCTAAACTGTGGTTGAATGAAAAAAGAGAGAAGGCTGAAGATAGCTGTAAGTCATGTTAATAGTCGGTAATTTAAAACTAGCTTTAAGTTTTTTTAAAATCCGGCAATAGAAAAAAAAAAAACTATTCAGCTTAGTTTGCGGTTTTCTTGGACATTGTGCTGGTCAGAAAGTCATCTACTCGCATAAAATTGCAGATTCAGCAGAAATCCATTCACAAGTGATTAGTAAATAAAATGTTTTATAATTGCATCGCATTTTATTTTAGTTATCTGTGTTAAATTAGTTGAACATCTTGCTTAAAATAAACTTATTTTTCTTGTTATGACTTGTCTTAATTATTCTCAGCTCCTTATTCAACCGACAGGAAAATATCTGCATGAGAAATATTTATTCGGTTCAGTGTACTTTCGCCAACTTTGCACATTCGCCAACAAAAATTATCAGGTAAAAGTGTAGGCGAAAGTGCACTAACTAAGGTATAGGGATTAGTAACTAATTACCTGCTCTACCCACAATGAAATCGACTGACCGTTTGGTGATTGACAGAGAGAGAGAGAGAGAGAGAGAGAGAGAGAGAGAGGGGGAGAGAGAGAGAGAGAGAGAGAGAGGGGGGGTTCCAATAATATTCATATTCATAGGTTTCCTTGACAAATATCGATACAATTTATCCCTCATTCTCTCTCTCTCTCTCTCTCTCTCTCTCTCTCTCTCTCTCTCTCTCTTCTCTCTCTCCCTCTCTCTCTCTCTCTCTCTCTCTCTCTCTCTCTCTCTCTCTCTCTCTCATCTCTCTCTCTCTAGTCTCAATAAAGACATATAAATATGAATATTATTGGAACCGGCTCACTGAGCCGGTTCCAATAATATTCATATTTGCAAGGTTTTATTGACAAATAACAAATCCACATTGTATATGATGTTCTAAACTTGTTCTTACAAGAATCCCTTAAGACAAATCAGCTGCTGATAAGTTAATTTGTGCGTTTAAAAACAAATCAGTATGTGTCTCCATGGTCTCAGCTAAAAACATAACATAAGAAAAAAACAAACACATAACATAAGAAAAAAAAGAAAAATGCTGGGAATGAATGGTCGGTCAGTCCGGGCCATTTATTGTGGGTACAGCAGGTAATTAGCTACTGATCCCTACACCTCAATTAGTGCACTTTCGCCTACACTTTTACTTGATAATTGTGTAGGCGAAAGTGCACTGTGGGCGAAAGTAGACGACACCATTTGTCCATATGAGAATTACGTTTCTGATTCTGAAAGATTTTTAATGACACAATAATTTACAACGAACAAATGATAATGTATTAATATTGATTACTTCCCGCGAGCTTCCCACTATGTTTAGGTGCCAAACACTAGCCTTCTAACACGTCATCTTTATGTGAACATCAAGACAATATCCAAGTTTACTGGCGCATGAGAAAATCGATAAACTGAAATTTTGCAATTATATCTTTTTTCCTGCCTTGAATTCATTTCATCGTATTCTAAAAGTTTCGCATTTCGACAACGTTTTTCGTTGTCGAAATGAGATACGTTCAGAATACGATATTTCTGTTGGTAGCATTACAAGATCTTTAACAACTGACATGGAACCGAAGTCATTTATCGATATGTACCATTTTGTTGGAGCTGACGATCGGACACACACAAAGAACACTAGATGTTTTTGCTCCTGAACATTTCTTCCCAAAATACATGGGAATAGCTTTTAAGGTGCTATTTAAGTAATGGGGGAAACTTTACCTGAAAAGGGGTGACAGGTTATTTTCGATGATGTCAAAAATCTAAACAGTATAATAATTTGCCATTTGTAAGTTGTACATCCGTATCTATAGACAGATCTTTACGATTTTGAATAATAAAAAATAAAAAATTAATATATTTTTGTAGATGTCTGAAGCCATCGAAAATAATCTGTCGCCTATTTTCAATTTTCAAGCTAATGTTTTATTATATAGCACCTTAAAGTAAATATGTTTTCAAACGACCTTTCTTTACTTCTTAAATATGTCACAACATTAGGACAAGACCAATTAACAGCGTTCATACCTGCGTTGCAGGCCTGGCAGTCTAGAAAACCAAGGAGTACAAAATAGTTGCCCTCCTCAGATTGCTTTGGAGTGCAATTGCACCTGGAATGTTCAATGCATATACTTGTATGCTATTTTGGTTATGTACACTTCAAGGTATTACTATTTTGACTGACAAATTGTTCTACATTCGGCTACACAGTGAAAAAATTGGCACTCAAATCTTCCCATTACCGAAAATTTGGCATTCCATTCTTATGTGACTGTCTCTACACTCAAAATGTGTTGAAATGAGACAAAGAATGGGTCATGAATTATTGCGAATCAATGTAACATTGACATATTGTCCACTGAGTTCCAATGTGTTCTATGTGCCTCTTGGCACATAGAACATATTGGAACTCAGGGGATGAAATGATAATGATTTTAAAGGCAGCCCAAACATGTCTGGCATTCCAGAAAATCAAGCGGTGCAGAAATTGCCCTCCTCAATTTTTTCTAGGCGTGCAGTAGACGTGCAGCACTCCTGCACTCCTAAAGAATACCAGTCCTGACGTTGATATCGAATTAGGAATATGACGATTGAAGTCGTCATTGAAACGTCATTGAAAACATGACTTTACAGAAGAGACAACATACACTAAAGAAGAAAGTCAATGCGAGATGAGTTCTGTAAGGCAGGAATAAGACCTCCGCCGCCTATTTAACTAGAACGAAGTGGATTCAAAATTAGTCATGCTGGGGCCGAATCGTCCACAGACCAACATTTATGAGGCCGCATGCGTGTGTGACATTAGTCCATGTTGCAAATGTAGTCTCGTGCGCAAGTACGTCATTACCAGTAAGGGCGAATCGACATTGAAAACTTCAATCTAGACGTAAACGTCCTGACTGAAAAATTATTGGGGTGGGGGCACATAGGTACGCCCCTGCAGAGACTTTACCAAATCAAGGGCCATTCCTAAAATGACATGCCATACACTCTCTTCAAATGCAAATATTCTGTAACTTAGTTATCTAACCCATAACATGTATTACATTTCCCAAATCCACTAAAAACATATAACATTATCTGACCAAGTAAAAATAAATAATCTGAATGTGGGTGAAATAATTTATTGTCAAAGGCAAGAATTCAACATGCAAAATTGCATGACAAAATGCTGATACCAGTTATTTTCAGCCACCCAGCAGCATCAGAAGTAGAAATTTCCTACTATCCTCACTCATCTAACCGTGGTGCATATAAACCCCTGTTTCTAAATGTTAAAAAAATTCCAGGTTTCCACTTTATTTTTTAGTTACATGCCTAGTAACAAACCCGTGTAAAAAAGACATTTTAAAAAATAGTCGATTTTTTTAAGCCACTGTTTCCCATAATTCATTTGGTAGTTTAGCTCTATGCATCAGACTCCAACTTTAAGACCAAAACTTCAAATTCTCTTGTCCACCAAATAGCCTAATGTAATCATATATCTGATACTAATATAGATCCAATTTACATGGCATTAGTTTCAACATATGCCCTTTGTTCAGAATTCCACCCCTGTACAATGGTGCGAAAATGTAGAGCGGAACCTAAAATCTAACGTGGCCTTGCTATTATAATGTCTGGAAAACATTGAATTGTCAAATCCTGACCTAAGGAATCAACGTTACAATGTGGAAATCAAAACTAACAAAGATTTTACACAAACAGGTTGATAATTATGCTATTAAAAGGAATCAAATTTGGATCTCGGTTTATCATCATAAGAATCGCTGTCCAGTTCGAATTGTTCCAGGAGAGGAAAGTAAAATTGCGTAAAGTTAGAAAAAAATAAAAGTTTGTTCACAATCAACGGACACAAATATGCAACACAATGAACGAGAAACCTGAACATAGAACTTAACTTTCATTTAGTGTCATTAGAAAAATTTAACCTTTACATTTTTATTGAAATACATAACCAACACAAAAACATTCTCCTTCTATATGAAAATTAAACTCACCAATCTTACATACAACGTGGAAGATCCCTTGCTACAAGGTAGAGAGTCACAGATTCTATAACCCTTCGATATCTGAACAGCGTGTCTACAGCTGCTCCCAGGCCGTTTTATTTTTATTGCACACATGAAATAGGTATACGCATTTCGTGATCTGCTGAGAGTAATGCACACACACGACATCTACAGGTAAGTTTTTATAACTATTAAACACAAGGGACGAGTAACGTCAACCTTTGCGATCCGGGGTCCATACTTTTGTGCGGTAAAGAACATCTGCCCCCCCCCCCCCCCCAATAAGAAAATGATTCTGTAAGCAAGAAATGACGAGGAGAGTTAGTAATAATTTAATTTCACAGCCCTGTAGACTGAAATGATTCCGTAATCAAGAAATGACGAGGAGGGTGAGAAATAATTTAACCCCACAGCCCTACATGGCTGTGGGATTAAATTCTTACTGAAACTCTCCACAAATACAAAATAAATTCGATCATTTTATTTTAAACAGTATTCTGTTGATTGTGTGTTTGTTTGTTGGACATTAGCGACACTTTGAACAGCCACGGTCATTTCGGGTCGGACAATTATACGTGTAGCGGAAGACGCAGTGTCCGGAAAAAAACACTGAACAACGGTGAATAACTGTCGGACTCTCCAACTTACTAACCCAGTGCGGTAGGGTTAACATCGGTTGAATGCAATTATATCCTCGTCGTGCATCACACTTAGTACAAAACGCCCCCCCCCCCCCCCCCACATGGGCAGTCAAGATGAAGTGTCTTACCCAAAGACACACCGCTGATCACGCGGGCCAGGATCGAACCGTTGACCTTTCGACCCCAATACCAATGCTCTAATCAATTAGCCACCGCGCTTCCAAATAGTCTTGGCAACTTAGTCTTGAAAGGGTGAATGTAAAAAATTCTACGCATCTTGGTGCATGTGTTTCACTCACTCCACGTAGATCACGAGTATCGAATTTCAGTGCATAACCAACAGAATAATATAATCGATATTTTCAACCGCGGACAGACCAAATATCTCATTTACGTTGCTAAGAGATCAAAAGAGCACACGATGCCTGTCACGCGTTGAATATTTCCTATACCGCGAGGTGGAAGTGCACAAATGACAATGGACAGCCTCCCGTATATCAATGTCAATATTGATGGTAAATTATTATATTCTGAGATGGTGCGAATTCTCCACGTATCAGAAAGTTTCGACCATCACAAATTGCCCAATGATTCAGAAGTCAGTGCGACCCGAACAAAAGGTTAATGTAGATGTTTCTTTCGAGTGACCCCAGTGATCTCTTTTCGACAGGATTGTTGTAATGCCAATTGGTCACATATAGAAAAGTGTCTCAACGCACAGGCAAGGGTGGAAGTTACTATCAATAAAGCAAAAGAAATTCTCGAAGGTTTTTCAAGTTCCTGCGCCTCTCAATCATCAATCACTTTTTAAAGAGTATACTTTGATGTCTGTGAAAAATGACTCTATTGATGATGTGCATATTTTTCTCGACAATGCAAATTGAATATTTATTTCAGTATTTCAGTTATGATTGACAAAAACAAGTCACAAGAATGGAAAGTTGATACGCTGTTATTAATTTCCCGATAGGTAAACACCATGACGTTTGATGAATTGAAAGCTTTTGCGCTGTAACTACAGTCACAGCGTAACAGCTTTCAAGTTAACAGACGTCATGGATTGGGAGGAGTTATCCCGTTAATTAACTTGGCGCCATGTTATATGGCGCAGTTTGGTGGTGACGTTTTTCTCTGACGCTTGAGCAATCCACCACCTGAATAGAGATCAACGGGTGATCCCTTCGCATAAATTTTCAGTCAAGAGAAAGATAACCCCGCGCAGATGTCTTCGGTATCTGGATGCAATGCTGTGATGCTGTGATCCTGAAATATCACTAATGGACTCCTTTCCTTCTTGGAACACCTGTTCCGTCCTTACCCTTCCCTGAAACATTTTTGGCGCTGCCACTGTCTCGTTGGTACTTGGCTACAAGGACGTCTCTTTCTTAGGCTAAAAAAAATAATGTTTTGATTCTCAGGCCCTCCCTCGTTGGATTTGAACCTCCTCATTAGACATTTTTATTATGTCATGTTTTTTAAGAATTTGTGAAAACATGGAATGGTCATTTTTTTCACATTTCTCGACATATAATTATTTAGCTGTGTTTGCAATAAATTGGTTTTTCTTGTTGCAGTTTATGGGAGAGTGCCCAGAGGCACTCTCCCATAAATTGCAACAAGGCAAATTCTGATATACTAGATCATGATTTAATTATTTATTTATTTGCTGGTGTTTAAGGTCATATATTTCTGCACAATGGCTAATAATGGCCGCAACACCGATATAAACTCAAGTTTAGCCAATCATTTAGAGCCATGTTTCCCATTTTAAAGGACTCCTACCCCCAACCATTGGTTACTGGGGCCTATTCTAATGGATCATGATGTTTGACAGATCTATACCATTAAAAAGAACAATAAAATACAAATCCTTTTAGCTGTTGTTGCGGAAGTTAGTTATAAAAGGTATACTATAATTA
The DNA here is from genome assembly GCA_031216915.1 of Pictodentalium vernedei. Taxonomy (NCBI): domain Eukaryota; kingdom Metazoa; phylum Mollusca; class Scaphopoda; order Dentaliida; family Dentaliidae; genus Pictodentalium; species Pictodentalium vernedei. The sequence goes on along the minus strand of CM062290.1, from coordinate 99,611,279 downwards.
CAATAAAATACAACCTTTTCTCTTTTTCAAGTGGAAAGGCAGCAAAAAGATTTACTGAGTATACTCAACCATTTACACGAAAAAAAACCTAAAAAAAAAATAAAAATAAAATCCTCCCTCCCTCACTGATTTGAAAAAAAAAATTGTCTGAGAATCAATTCATTTTTTTTATTTGGCCTTACTTATTTGTCATATTTGCACGAATAATGTAATATGGCATCGTCTATGAATGGATATTTTCTGAAATTACATTTTTACATCAGAATCCACAGTATGTAAAATGGAGGTATGAGGATGGAAATCGAGGTTCGAAAACGTCGATGCCATACCCCCCCCCCCTCCCCTCTCCCCCCTCCATACTGCCGCCACTGTTTTTCACAAATTATAAATCAGTATGGTTTATAGCCACCTGGTATATAAGTAAATGTTTATGAATTGATTCCAAAGTACACTCCTAACTCCAAATGATTTGACAGAGATAAAATTTACCTGGGACGCATCGTTACTAAAAGTATGAGGGGCCTGTAATGTGCTGAAGTACTTTTGGTCGCACCACTATACATCTGGTGTTGCTGTACCTATTTGTCAGTACTTAACCATTATGCAGTGAAAACACTCTGCCTTGCACTCATTCATCTTATTTCCCAATCTTTCTTTTACCTCACCCATTCCACACAAATGTCTACACGGATTTTAATTCCCAAGTTTAATTTTTTCCCGGAAGTTATGTTCTCAGAAGTGACAGCAGTTACCATCAATCAATTCTATAGTTTGAACGTAATTTCGCAAATAAAAGATGTTTGTACTCTCTTAATCTCAGGATCATGTTATGATAAACTTATAAAATGTATCACTTTATTTAAGTTGATGGCTGTGAAAAGAAGTGAAAGAAATCTGAAAAAAAACTTTATGTTAACAGCAAGTTTTCAATATTTGAACAAATGAATACATCTGTATGCTCGCTCAATAGAAGCTTTTAAACAACATCCTTAGTAAATCGATTTCTAGAGTATATGAAAATCATTTACAAATATAGTTACATGCTTAATTAATCAGAATATTTTTGCACAGAACATGTTGTGCTAATAACCCTGAAGGTTATTGGATTTCGCCTTATCGCGTAATTTTTAAAAATATTTTCTCCTGTTAATTGTAAGTATGCCCTTGTTAATTACAGGTAGGGTCGGAATCAAATGATCCGAGGATTTTGAAAACTTGCTAGTTTTTAGCACAATATGATAAAGAGATAGTGGTGAAGTTGGACACAAATCGGGTTGTCCATCTATTGGAAGGTGCATTGATTGCAGATTTGGGTAGCCTGTCTGTAACTTTAATTCCCCTACTCCCACGTGAACCATTCGATTGCATTAGTGTATGAAGAACAATTACATTGTTAATGTAGTTATACGTTTTGGGTCCAAATACTCAATTCCCACTGGTCAGCTGGATGAAAACGTCATGACCAAATGTAATAATTTATAATAATTATAATAATTTCCAAATGAATACATTTGGTCGAACTTTGACCCACATTTACGGTAGAGCTCAGTTGCCAGAATGTAATTCGGCTGGTGTTTGGTCGAGTTTTTAACTTTTAGCGCCTCTCGCAGTGACCAACTCCGCTGCTATTTCTTTGGTGACATTTCCCAACTGTGGCATAAAGCCCGTTACTAAAATACTCGTTTCCATTTCTAAAGTTGTGAAAATTAAAGCTTATTTGCCTTTGGGATATCATTTAGACGGAACAAAGGCCTGCGCTAGTTCTTGATTCCAACGACTGGAAGCCGTATGATTTTCAACAACGGCGAATGGCGATGCGTGGGGGGAAAAAGTAGTTTAAACAGTTATGGAATGTAATTATAAGAATTGAATGTAATTTTTTATAATCGTTATTAGTGTATGAACGTGTGGGAATGGGTACAAATTGTATGAATCCCTTCGGGAAGCTTTTATGGAATTTATGTCAAAGACCAGATGTTGTTACTGATAGTAGATGTCTATAATTGATGTTTGGAATGTAGAGCTACTTAAATATTAGTCAGCTGCGCCATTTTGTTTATCCGATAAAAATTTGGTCGTTTCAATGTTTGATGCACACGCTTGGAGCTGATACCCTCAATATACGCGCAAGGTTGATGGATATAAATTTTGTCAGTGACGTCACCTTCAATTGAAAACTATCAAACATCGTGTATTATTCTACACACGCTGTTCGTATGCGCTTTAGGTAATGCCATTTGGAACACCTCACTTGCGGAGTTGACAATGAATCAACAATTTGTTTACGTGTTATCGTTAATTTTTGAAATAGTTTTTCTCCTCAAGTGGTTCAAGTAATAACACCTGGAAGACTTAAGGGATTGAATTTATTTAAGTTGAATTACTTGTAATGAAACGTTATTCTTGTTTAGAATTCGGCTTAATGTGTTGTTGTCTCATATAACGTATAAGTTCATTCGGTCTAAATTGTCATTTTCGTTTTTGTATTGCTTGAATTGACTCTTGTTATAGTTGTGTCTAAAGTTTACGTCACACTCAGAAACCTCGAAGTTCTGTCAGAATCTCGGCACAATAGATGCGCTACATCGTACACAGGGAATATTAGCAGCGATGACGGAACCTTAATTAGAATCAACCACTTCACAGACAATACGTCATTATATTTAAGTTTATCTGTCCGTATCCTGCCTGCCCGCTCTAAGTGTCCACTTTGGCATTGTTTATCGAATGTGTTTTTACAGTAATTTGCAAGTTTGTATTCTTCCCAGAAAAAAATGAGCAAATTTTAATTCCCAGATTATATCTTAATAAAAGAATACCGTCTGTATTATATGTCACGATGCACACACTGTTAATACATACATGCAGTTAGGGAGCGCGGTGGCTCAGTGGTAGACTTTTGGACTTCTATGCTAGAGGTCCCGAGTTCGATCCCCCTCCGGGACGACCCACGTTGTGTCCAAGGGCAGGGGAAAGGAACTTTATCCCGGTTGCTTACATGGGGGCACGATGATGACATGTACTAAGGCGTACTGCACGTCGATGGTGCACATGTCTTCAACCGCTGTAACCCTGCTTGAGCGGAGCGGAGCTTGAACAGAGTTAGGATGTTGAGAAGCTGACAGTTGCTCGTCGATGCTCGGTGGTTCTCTCCGGATACTCCGGCTTCCTCCACCCGTAAAACTGTCATGGTCACGATTAGCCATTGTGCACAAGTATGTGAGCTTAAACACCAATAAATAAATAAATAAATAAATAAATAAATAAATAAATAAATAAATAAATAAATAAATAAATAACGTTAGCATTAACAATTCCCCCAACCTTTTTTAAATAAATTGGATTGAAATAAAAAAAGATCTATTTTTGTTTACACTTATTTTTGTAACTTGGTGATGTCACATTAAACTCGAACATTGACAAGTCAAAATTGCCCAGAAACGCTTCTTAGACGTCCCAAATCATCTCCACGATCCATTTTAATTGCGTTTATAAATCGAAAATTGAAATTGTATTTATTTTTTACGAAGCCGGAAGCAATGGTTGCTAGCATACGAAACTGTAAACAAACCCGGGCCACCTTTCGGGCGCACCCCTTCCAGCTCGGAGTAAAGTACTCTCGGAACAGCTAATTTTGCGAATTCGAATTCACCCGTGAATAGTCCGTCATACAAAAGTGATACAGAATCGGATTTCACACTGTGGATTTTTCGGGGACCGGGAAAAGATCGTGAAACAGTCGAGATATTTAGCGGTTAAATTACATAGTCATATATTAATAAACAGAACGAAAGTTACAGAACATCAAAAGATCGTGAAACTGTCGTTTTCGTATTTTTGAATGAGTTTCAGTAGAAAATAATAGTCAAACGTTCAAACTGATGAGAAGCCAGCTTCTGTATTTGTGTACTTCTCTACAAGAAAATGTCTGAGGTTTGTTGATGAGGCGCACATCGATGATTCATACAGATTATCATGATAATGTGCATGTCCTGTGATTTGTATCAGATTCGAGGTGGTGTCCAGAATGGGATCTCAACGAGCCGGCTTTGCCGGCGAGTTGTGATCCCATTTTTGGACACCAGCTCGAATCTGATACAAATCACAGGACATGCACATTATCATGATAATTCATTTATCTAACAATTCTGTCACATAAACAGATTAAATCATAATCCTTTTACCCAACGTAACGGCCAAAACCGGCCAACGCTATTCTCAAAAATCGCCAGTTAATTTTCATTATTTTTTCAGTTTTTGTCTCAAAAACATAGGTTATGACCTCTCGTTGGAACGAGCTTGTCGAGCTCGTTCCAACGAGTGGTCATAACCTATGTTTTTGAGACCAAAAAAAAAATGCAAAAAATTAGTTATTCAAGAATTTTTTTTGCAAGTGTCATCTACTTTACATGTTATGTAAAGGGTTAAATTATTTTTAAACATTTTTGGGACATAATGTTCGGTCGATCACTGAAACGCACATAGAATGTATCCATTATCTTCCAAAGATTGGATACTCATTATCTTCCAAAGATTGGATACTCATTATCTTCCAAAGATTGGATACTAAACAAACTGTACTCAATGATGTCATAACTGCAATAACTCCTCTATGTTGCTTGTGCCTTGGTGATGTTGGTGGTCGGTTTGGTTATCATGGCGGGTAATATCAATCTTGACGAGATCCAGACCAATCCCGAGTATGATTTTGGTTTTCTACTGAATAATAATATAGAGACATCTCCAGAAGACAACGACTCGGCGTCTATATTCAATAATACTGAATGCAAGTACATTCTCCCTAGTGAATTTGGTGCTGAATTAGGTGGTGTGCGTGGATCTTTCTCGGCATTTCACATCAACTGTCAAAGTCTTAATGCTCACTGGGATCCATTACACCACTTACTCTCCGACCTAAATGGCGCAGAGAACACATTCGATGTAATAGGCCTCACGGAAATTTTTCAAATCCCTGAAAATGTGGCATACACTCTAGAAGGATATCACCCCTTACTAGCAAATACAAGACCTAGTGATGATGACAGGCGCGGAGGGGTTGGGTTGTTCATAAAAAATGACATTGCTTTCAGTGTTCGTCAAGATCTCTCTGTTTTTATACCTCACGTATTTGAGTCTATCTTTATTGAATTAAAGTCAAAACATTCATCAAAAATTATCGGCGTAATATACAGACTTAATACTGCACCAAAAGCAGATATAGACCTATTCCAATCAAAAATGAATTACATAACAGACATAATTAACAAGGAAAGGAAAACTTCCCTTCTTATGGGCGATTTCAATGTTGATCTCCTGAAAGTAGGTTCTCATTCTAAAACGGACTTATTCATTGACTTGATGTTTAGTGAAGGCTTCATACCTGTTATTACCAAACCAACCAGAGTAACAGATCGATCGGCAACGTTGATAGATCACATATTTTCCAACTCTGTCTCCAATTGCTTTAAATCTGGAATAATCCTCACCGATGTTTCTGACCACTTTGGGACTTTTTATATTGAACTGGCTTACACCAAATCCGACAGATCAAAACCATCTCTTTCAAGGAAAATAAACACCACAAATATAGAACTCTTTAAGACGTTATTGTCTCAATGCGATTTTTCTACGGTCATGAGTGCAGACAGCCCCAATACATCTTATAATAATTTTTTGAATATCTACTTAAATGTTTTTGAAACAGCCTTCCCACTGAAAAGCTTCAAACCAAATAAGAAATTTATAAAACGTCAACCTTGGATGACAAAAGGTCTCTTAGTGTCTGCTAATAACAAGAATAAATTGTTCAAAAAGAAATTACGATCCCCTACTGAAGTCAATGTTAAGAATTATAAAAACTACTGCCAACTATTTAACAAAATTCGGAAGCAAAGCAAAGCTATGTATTATGAAAAACTTATTTCAGAACACAAGAATAATATGCGGAAAACATGGCAAGTCCTAAACAGCGCCTTAAATAGAAATAAAAGGAAAAGTTCCCTACCATCCTTCTTCAATCTTGGTGACAAAAAGATACACACACCAAAGGACATTGCACAGGAGTTTAATAAATTTTTTGCAAACATTGGCAATCAGACCTCAAAACTAATATCTAAACCACCAAATTCATTTGACGAGTTCTTGAATAATCGACTACCGCAAAATATATTTATCACACCGACGTCACCCCTTGAAATAACGAATATTGTAAATTCAATGAAATCTAAATTAAGTCAGGACTGTGAAAATATGTCGTCGAGTATTCTTAAACACTCAATAAATTTCATTGCTGTCCCACTAGCGCATATTATGAACAGCTCATTTAGCCAGGGTTTAGTCCCCGACAGAATGAAAATTGCTAAGGTTACCCCAGTTTTCAAGTCAGGTGATGAAAACAATTTCACGAACTATAGACCAATCAGTATATTGCCTGTGCTCTCGAAAATTTTAGAAAAACTTATGCTTATAAGACTTACAAAGTTCTTAAATAAATTTGATATCCTTTATCCACACCAATACGGCTTTAGAAAACATCACAGTACAGTGCACCCTGTTATGCAATTATTAAAATACATAGCCACGGAAAATAACAAAGCCAGTAAAGACAGTACCCTCGCCTTATTTTTGGATCTTTCGAAGGCCTTCGACACTATAAGTCACGAGATACTACTTAAAAAATTAGAACATTATGGAATAAGAGGCAATGCGAATCAGTGGTTCAAAAGTTACCTTCTAAACAGGACACAATATGTTTCCTTTGGAGACAGTAAATCCAATCTAGTAGAAATAACATGTGGTGTGCCGCAAGGGTCTATTTTAGGGCCTATCCTTTTCCTTATTTATATAAATGATATAAATTATTCAACAAAATTAAATCTTCTATCGTTTGCAGATGATACTACGGGATATAAATCTGGGGCAGTAATAAACCAACTAGTCGGTGAACTGAATGCAGAACTGCAAAATATATTCAATTGGTGCTCCTCCAACCACTTAGTTCTCAACCCTAAGAAAACTAAATATATAATCATCAATCCAACGCACAAAGGAAATGATTCCCATCCGAACATATGTATAAATAACCAGGTCATCGACTAAGTTGGAAACAGTCAGAACGAAAAGTCAGTGAAATTCCTTGGTATAAATATTGACGAAAATCTATCCTACAATGTACACATATCTCAAATTTGCTCAAAAGTTGCTCTCGCCAATTTCACCCTAAGTAAAGTGAAAAAAATTCTTCCTCATAGAGTTATGAAAACCCTATATTTTACATTAATACAGAGTCATTTTGTATACGGAATTTCTATATGGGGGGCCGCAAAATCCTGTAACCGACTGTTTAAACTACAGAAACGGTCAATACGAATCATCAATAATAAAAAATATAATGCCCATACTGACCCACTGTTTTTGAAAAATGGTATCCTAAAAATAAAAGACCTATATTACCTGCATGCTTCCTTGTTCATGTTTGATTGGCATAATGGAAATCTCCCTGCATCATTTGCGAATTTCTTCCCTGCTGTGAATACTCGAACTAATGAAAACACACGTCAATCGGGCCTTCTATATAGGCATAGAACAAGAACAAAAACATTAGATAATCTACCTGTCTTTGCATTCCCTAAATTATGGAATGAATTAGAAAGGGATATCAAGGCCATAAGGAACAGAAAGAAGTTTAAAAAAACGCTAATTGAAAGATTGCTTTCCGCATACTTAAACAATGTCTCCTGTTCTAATCCCTACTGCCCAGATTGTGCTATCTAAAGGTTTTGTTTCCACTCATAACGAATCCTCGAGTGTGTATCCCCTCTTTTTCCAGTCCGTACCGATCTACAATAATCGTGCACCAGGACAATATTTGGAACAATAAGCTGACATGATGTATTCGTAACTTAATTTCAACGTAAATTGTCTGGTATTCTCGTCTCTGCCGGGCTCGGATTCGGTTATCATCCTTGCATTTTCTAAATTCTGTTTTGGGGCAAATTGTCCCTTATCTTATATTAAGTTAACTAACGCAATGGTGAGATCCGTGTCGGGGCCTGACCAAACTGTTCTCCGACCACCACCCGCACCATCCGCACATATTACAGTCGAGCTATCTAAAAGAAGATAATGAGAATTAACTATGTTGCACTAGTACCTATTTCTGTGTTTTTCCTACACTCTTCTTCTTTCAACCTCTCACTTTTCCTCTCCTATCTATACCTAAATGTTCTTTTCTCTCCTACTTAGGGAAAGGCAGGAAGACAGCCAATCTGGCTATGCCTTATCCTACCAGTATACAATTTAAGTGTTGATGAATTCGCAACCAAGTGTCGGTGACAAATATATTGTAAATATGTATACTTTATGTACCTTGAGATAATTTTTTGTTGTATACTGGTGAATAAAACATATATCATATCCATGCGCCTGTTATGATAGCCCGTAGCGCTACCGGAAACGAGTCGTCTGTATGATACGGAATCAGAATGAGTCGTCCATATGATACGTACCGTTTCTCGTGGTTTTCAGGCCAAAATCTATATGATTGTTAAATAAAACTTCACTAACATTTGGAAATTTCAATTTTTATATGAAATTCCCATACCCTTAGTGTTACATTTACTGACAGGTTTAGGAAATTGAAGGGCGCTAAGTATCCTGTAAATCCCTTCCAAAGAAGAATTGTCAGCCATGCCTATAACAAGATGTGTTAAACTGAGTATATGTTGGGTAACGAGATTAGAGTTAGGCACACAGATGTATTCGTTAAGAATAAGACAGCAAATTATTTCCCACAGGCGACCATTATGACGTTTGTGTCTAAATGAATATGATCGCATAATTTTAATATGGGCATTCAGACATCTTTTAAGTCTAGACCTTCAGACAAGTTTCTCTGCACTAAATATGAGTGTCATACAAGAAATAACAGAGAATAATTTACAGGAACCACAGCACTGGTCACATGCACATTTTGTTCAAGCAAAACAATAATGAATTGTAATTTTTGGCTCCAAAATGCATCACCCGCCTTTTTCTCTGGAATAGTCAACTGCGATGCAAGATTTCAGTAGCATGATTCAATGTTTTTTTCAGAAGAAATATATTTTGTCAAGGCTGTTTGAGTTTCGGAGATTACATTACTTCCGACTGTCACTTTTCAAGGCGGATAACTCTTATTCACTTTTTTATTTTACGTGCACGAGGACATAATTTGAATAGAAAGTGTATCAAACGAACATGGTGGATAATCAATTTGTAAACGCAACACGCAGTCCGGACACAGTGGAGCATTAACCATTCGATACTGATGTGATCTCCCACGTCAATTCAATGACATCAGTTGGAAGAGTCCATATTCATTATGGGGATAAACCAATTAACCATCTGCAATGTGATGTAAAAATATCAGAATTTCAGGGCAAAATTTGTCCCAAAATGAAAGTAGGAATTTAATTAATTCAATCTTGTTTGACAGAGCTCGTCGAGCTCTGTCAAACCAGACAAATTTGTTTCAATTCCCAGTAGTGTTAACCCTTTACCCAACGTAACGGTCAAAACCGGCCAGCGCTATTCTCAAAAATCGCCAATTAATTTTCAAAATATTTTCATTTTTTGTCTCAAAAACATAGGTTATGACCCCTCGTTGGAACGAGCTCGTCGAGCTTGTTCCAACGAGGGGTCATAACCTATGTTTTTGAGACAAAAAATGAAAAAATTTAGTTATTCAAGAATTTTTTTTGCAAGTGTCGTCTGCTTTTCATGTTAGGTAAAGGGTTAAAAGACAAAACTTGGGTTTGGAATTTTGGCATTTTGACATCAATGTGCAGAGAGTTAATATGCTCTGTGACTGCGCTTTGAACTATTAACTGATATCCGCTACAAATTCAGCAACCCACCAGGTACTGTATTAAATTGTGAGGTGGTCGGTGGTTCATTATTTAGAGCATTGGACATGGATAGGAAGTTCGTAGTCTCGATCCTGACCGATGTCCTTGAGCAAGACACGTAACCCCAAGTGCCCAAGTGGGAGCACTGCTGCGCAGCGTACCAGGGAGTATTGCACAATGATGGGAGTTATGTCATCAACCTATGCTGGTGCTGTTTGTGGGGGGTTTTTAAGTTGGAAAGTTTGACAATTACTCGCCGTCGTTTAGTGGTTCTCCAAGTTCTCCTCCCCTTCCCCCTCCAAAAAAACAAAACAAAACACAACAACATATCACCCAAATCTCCTTTATTTGCTGCAGAATTGGACTGTATTACCCAATGGATCCTATAGAAATTCTACGGGTGTTGTGGGAGTGGGAGAAATAAATAAATAAATAAATAAATAAATAAATAAATAAATAAATAAATAAATAAATAAATAAATAAATAGAGAAGCACCATTGCAGACAAGGTCGATGAAACGGATAATGTCAAACATCATACACTAAGTTAATATACAATTTATTCACTCTTTGCAGTCCATAGAAAGAAGATACAGAGAAGAGTTAGCTAAAGGTAGGTTTCTATATATAGTAACTTTTACACACATAACCACTTTAACCAGGTAACGACCGATTTTATAGAATGGCATTTTCCATATAAGCAATACCATGGATTGGATGGGTGCAAATTTAGTTATGACCTTTTTCATATATATGGATTATGACAACTGTCAATTGAACTTGGCCGTTGTAATCCGCCTCGATGGTGAAAGCAGATCGCAGGACCAAACAAAACGCTCCCGACGTCTTGTTTTATCAATCCCATCTGGTCAACTCGACGGAATGCGAAAGCTGAGACTGATTGACTATTGCGGGGAGCACGGTGGCTCAGTGGTAGATAAATAAATAAATAGATTGATTATTGTAATAAATTGCGTATTATTTGACAATATCTAACAATTAAATACCGCGCCTGGAAATTAAACAAAATGGAAATTATATTTCTAGATAATACATGGTAACTCCTTAATTTGGAGATATAGTCTAATGAGTGCAAAGTATTGCAGATGGCGCATTGTTGCACTCAAGGAATGATATCGATCTCGTGAATAATATCGGGAGATGAGAATGCAACTTTATTGCAAATCGCTTCCAAGAAAACATATTCTCTTGCATTTTTCTTGGAAAAGCTTTGTGAATATTATTGAGTAAAACAATTTCAAACACACTTCGAACTGAATTTTTATCCAGATCATATTCAGCGTAAAGACACTGTTCTTATTTAGAATTCGTAAAAAAATCACATCAGTATGTTCTGCGAACGTCTTGTGAGCCTCGCTTGAGAAACGTATGATATCACTTTGGAAAATCACCAAGCCAATTCGGGAACTGTTTGTGGTAATCACACAATGGCGACCGGTAAGAGCGGGTGGATTTCTAAAAAACTAGATATGTTTTCTCTTCACGAGTTTTGAAATATTTCAAATCATGAAACTTGACTACGTTATTAAGCCAACTGGGGTAAACACGTAATATCACCCGTTTCTGCATTTCTCAGGATCACAACAGTTTTGGGTGGTATGCGAAAATTTTAACCAGAAAGCTCAAGTGCAAGTACAATCCGATAAAAAGTACCCTTTGCAAACCTTCTTTTGTCAGACTGTTTCTTACAGTTTGCAGTGTACACTGGAAAATAACCAGTAGGAACCTTCAGCTATATTTGTCTTTCGGAATTACCGTTTATCATCACAAAATATTTGTTGCATGGCTATCGATAGTCATCACGGTTACATGATTTCTGTCATGAAAATGAAATGCGAAACTCTAGTTTTGCTTTCTTTATTAAAAACTGAGGAAAAGTTAATTACTTTTAAGCAAAAATGTCCATTTGGTTTTGATACTGGCCCCTGGCACTGGCACAGTTCAAATGGGGTTTTGTAACAGTGTTACCATCAGCGCTGCGAACTGCCGACCAATCTGATACTAGGCCTACTGTGCTATCTTATTCGATTTTGCTGACACAAACCTTCTTCGAAGAGAATGTTAAGTTGTTAGTTCCCTGGAAGCAGGACTAAATAAATCTTGAAAACTCTGGTTATGGAGAAACGGAAAATCCGACGGCAACACTGGCGACAGTGCCAGCATATCGTGGCCTGAGTGCTAGAATGTTCTATGTCCCCTATGGGACATAGAACATTCTAGCACTTAGGCAACGATATGGCTGACAATTAGCCAGTAGAATTTGATTGACTATCAATGATTCCACACTTAGTTATTTATTTGGGTTTAACGATACTTTCGACAGCCGAGGGTCACATCGTATGGGACAGTTTTACTGGTGGAGGAAGCCGTAGTTCCCGGAGAGGACTACCGAGCAACCTGAAGCAACTGTCAGACTCCCCAACGTACTGACTCCACACAAGCAGGGTTAGCAATGGTTGCAGACAAGTGCACTTTTGACGTGAAGTACGCCTTAGTACACCACGCCACCATGCCTCACCGTGGGCAATCGGGATGAAGTGCCTTACCCAATGACACAACACAGTTACCTCTGGTGTGATCGAACATTCCACACTTACTAGGTGAACTACCACCCTCCACCCCGATTAGAAAGAAAAATCATGTGGAACAATGATACGACCCGTTAACTCATCACAGATTGGGTGAAAGCTTTGGAGAGGGGAGGGCGGTGGCTCAGTGGTAGGCTGTTGGACATCTATGTTAGAGGTCCCGAGTTCGATCCCCGTCCGAGACGACCCGCGTTGTGTCCTTGGGCAAGGCACTTTATCTCGGTTGCCAACGTGGTGGCACGATGACGCCGTGTACTAAGGCGTACTGTACGTCGATGGTGCACATGTCTTCGATCGCTGTAACCCTGCTTGAGCGGAGCTCGAACAGAGTTAGAATGTTTAGGAGTTGACAGTTGCTCGTCGATGCTCGGTGGTTCATTCCGAGTACTCAGGCTCCACCCCCCCCCCCCCCGTAAAACTATCACGGTCACGATTAGCTATTGTGCATAAGTATGTGACCTTAAACACCAATAAATAAATAACTAAAGCTTTGGCGGTATAGACATTGTGTGTAAGTGCATGTACACATCTACGCGGAGTTTCACACTGTGTATTAAAAACAGACTTTCAAAATGATAACGTCACCATTTGACTTGAAGTACTGTTTATGACCATATTTAACAATGTTCGCAGCCCCCCCCCCCCCCCCCCCCCCCCCACACACACACACACACACTCACTCACGCGTGAACAGGCACGTGGACTTCTCGGTAAAGGGGCAATCCACGGCTGACAATTTTCATCATTGGACGAGATTTACAAGAAACGTAGCTCCCCTTAATTTTCTTAAGTGGTCAGAAATTTTAACCCTAAGGTAATGGGAATTTCATATAAAAATTGAAATTTGGAAATACTAGCAAGTTGTGTCATCGATGTGCGCATCATTTCACAAACTTCCGGCATTTTTCTGTACAGTAGTATAAAAATACAGAAGGTGTTTTTTGTTAATTTTTTTTCCTAATCAGTTTGAACGTTTGGCTATTATTTTCTGTTCAAACCCATTTACAAATAAGAAGACGGCATGTTCGCTACCTTTTAATGTTCTGTAACTTTTTCTCTGTTCATTATATCAACAGTGCACGCGCTGTGGCGCATAATACAGACACTGCCCTTTCTATTAATATAATTGTCTAGAAGGTAAGATTTGCCATTTGTCTCCGGGAGGAATACAAACTTGTAAATTACTGTAAAAACTCATCCGCCAAACAAAGAGCCAAAGTGGACCAATTACTCAGTTGATTCAGATTAGTTTTCCATAGAAAGCCAAGTTTCCTTTTGTAACTTTTAATAAACGAAAACAACAGACAGCTCTGAGAGCTGTCTGTTGTTTTCGTTTATTAAAAGTAACAAAAGGAAACTACGCTTTATTTTCTGCCGTTCTCATGGGTGTTTTCTCAATAATTACATGCTTCTCAATTCGACCTCCCTCTCCAGTCTTATAATTTCAAGGGAGATAACTTTATCGAAAGTCGATTGTCATGACGAGATGAGTTAGGGATACCCTTTTTGTGTGCAGTCATGAAAATGTCTCCATATTGCGGTGCTCACAAACTTACACAACAAGTTTTGACACACACCTGTGTGCCCCAAACCACACATATGCATACAACGACCCTCATACCCCTTCACACAAATGTACTTCTCCACACAAACTCGTACATGCATTTGTTGATCGAGATCAAACGCTTCATGGCAGGAGATTTTCGACGCAAGAAAAAAAACCCCAAGAAACCTCACCGCAACATCAAACTGAATAACAGTGGAACATTCCTAATTCTGTTCGATCCACGTTTAATGTATTGTCTATTCTCACGTGATGTTTTCTGTGTTCAGTAATTACCAAGTGTGTGAATTCTCCGTAATGTATCGAGATGCGAATAAGGCGTAACGTTTTACTCAATTAGTGGTCTGTAATGATTTTAAGCTCATGAATTCCCAGCTGATAATAACACACCGCTGAACTGATAAATTCGTTATTTGTTGAGCGTAGTGTTGGGAAAGACCGAACGTTTGTGCTAAGAGGTAATATATTTATGAACAAAGAATCACACGTCTTCGATATTATTTCATAGACAGATGACTGCAGCATTAAATAAATAATTTACAGAACTAATTTATGAGTTCCCACAACACAAAGGGAACACAACTTGTACACACCTTGCGTCCTATCACCTCATTAGAGCGCGCGGTTGCTCGGTGGTAACGACATTGAATTTCAAACCGAGAGGTCCACAGTTCGTTTCCAGCCAGGGGTAACTGCGCTGTGTCCTTGGGCAAGGCACTTAATCCCGATTGACCACGCGGGGCGCGGGGCACGGGGCCGCTGTGTACTAAGGCGTACTGCACGTTGATGGTGCACCTGTCTTCAATCAATGCTAACCCTGCTTGTGTGGTGTTATTTATTTATTTTATTTATTTATTTATTTATTTATTAGGGTTTAACCCTTTACCCAACGATGACGATATCAAAATTTATTATTTTAAAAATCATTTTTTTAATTTTTCAAAAATGTTCAACAAAACCATAGCATGTGACCCCTCGTTGGAACGAGCTCGTTCCAACGAGGGGTCACATGATATGGTTTTGTTTAAATTTTTTGAAAAATAATATTTGTTCAACTGCTGAATTTGCAAATTACGCGGGCGGATGCGGCCGCTTCGTTGGGTAAAGGGTTAATGTCACTTTAACAGTCAAGGTCATATGGAGCATAGAACATTCTAGCACTCAGGTGACGATATCGTGTCGGTGACAGTTTTACGGGTGGGGGAAGCCTGAGGACCCAGAGAGAACCACCGAGCAACGTCGAACAGCTGTCAGTTCCCCAACATCGTTACTCCGCACTGCAGCACAGGCAGGGTTAGATTGGTTGAAGACATTCGCACCATCGACGTGCAGTACGCCTTAGTACACGGCGCCATCGTGCCCCCATGTGGACAATCGGGATAAAGTGCGTTGCCCAAGGACACAACGCGGGAGTCCGAATCGATCGCTCAGACAGTCACCCATCCAAGGACTAACCGGGCTCGACGTTGCTTAACTTCGCTGATCTGACGAGAACCGGTTACCGAAACGCCACGGGCCTCTTGTGGGGTGTTAGTACGCTGTGGAGTCTGACAGTTGCTCGCTGTTGCTCGGTGGTTCTCTCGGGTACTCCGGCTTCCTCCACCCGTTAAACTGTCGGATACGAGGTGACCCTGAATGTCAAAAGTGTCATTAAACTCCACTAAATAAATAAATTAAATAAATAAATAAATAAATAATAAATAAATAAATAAATAAATAAATAAATAAATAAATAAATAAATAAATAAATAAATAAAAAATGATATAAAAAAAATTAAAATAAAAGAATGAAATAAACAAAATAAAACAAATAAAATAAAATATATTCAAAATTTAATGCTGCAAATTCTTTTCCTTGTTCACTTAGTTTTAATCACTTCAGTCCAGAGGCGGCGGAAGCTCCAACAAAGTGAGGGGTGACACCTTTCTGGGTACCGCAAGGGTGTAGGATAGAACATATTTTTTCTTCGGGTGGGGGGGGGGGGGTGGGGAGGTCAATGGAGGTAGGGCGGTGTATTCATGCAAAATGTACAAATTTATGTACGCTACCCATCACCCTTGAACCCACTTTATTTAAGACACTAACCGCAGCGTATTTATTTTGTTTTGGTTTTACTTAACCCTTAGAACGTGGTGGTATCTTCCATATCAATTCAATGGCAGCAATTGGAAGAGGCCATATTCATTATTTGTGGGTTGACGAATTAATATTTTCAACGCGCAGCCTCATGGCTGCACGTTGAAAATACTGATTGGTCTTTCCCACATTGACTTATCAGCTATCATACTTAATGAATTTATAAAGTATCAGGCCCATGGGCCGGAAAAGCGGAATCTCGGGTTGAAAGGGCTAATCATAACTTTGAAACTGTCCTTTGAAATATTACGCTCCATTTGGAGCTTTCTATTTTATTTGATAAAATCTTGAAAATCAATGTGGTCATATATGTATAGGTGATGTGTAGTGACCATAGGGGTTGTGTACGTTATGTCGAAAAATGCCGTTGGGGTAGCTATAATTGGTGAAAATGTGTGTTGGGGTGTGTGTGTGTTGGGGGGGGGGGGGGGGGGGGGGGGGGCACGTACCCCCTGTTCCCCCCAGCTCCGCAGCCCCTGCTTCAGGCTAATTCTTTATATTCCTAGTTGCATTTCTGTTTAAAACCCTTTACCCAACGTAACGGCCAAAACCGGCCAGCGCTATTCTCAAAAATCGCCAATTAATTTTCAAAATATTTTCATTTTTTGTCTCAAAAACATAGGTTATGACCCCTCGTTGGAACGAGCTCGTTCCAACGAGGGGTCATAACCTATGTTTTTGAGACAAAAAATGAAAAAATTTAGTTATTCAAGAATTTTTTTGGCAAGTGTCGTCTGCTTTTCACGTTAGGTAAATGGTTAAAATTTAGATAATTAGATATCAGTGTATAGAGAGTTAATTAATTTAAATGTCTCCTGACACCAAATTAATATTTAGACATTCTATCCTGTGATAATACACAAGATAATTGACTTTTTCAACGTGGTATGCATAACTTTTGCGAGAAGAACACTTTGGCAGGTGACGAACAGAATACATTACACTTCGTAGTGGGGATCAATAATAAAGTTCACGAAGAGAGACAAAAAAATGGTTCCATTCGGATTACATGTAATGGAAATATTCCTCCACCCGTAAAACTGTCGGATACGAGGTGACCCTGACTGTCAAAACATGTACAATTTCAATAATGTTGAAGGAATTTCCTCACGTGCCGCTGGGTTGAGAAAACTGAAAACAGAGTCCCCTTATTATAATCAGCTGAGAGTGGCTTTTTATTTGTTGACGAGAAGTCATGGTTTGGAATTTTGTTGACTGAACAATAGATAAAAGTGTACTCACTGTGTTTGTATACAAAATTTTATTAAACGCAAAACGATAGATTATCGAAAAATTGCGAAGAGATGGAAATCGTATCCTCCCACTGTGAGGATAGAGAAATTTTCACTTTCACGGTATCAATCAAAATGGCGGCTTTCAAAGCATCACTTCAAGGTGAATACGAGTCATATTATCACTAGAAATGATCAATTTGTTCTAAAAAGTATAATGAAAAGAAAATCTAGTGTTTTTCAGTGGATACCGATCATTTCCAGCAATAATTCAACACATATTCACCTTGAATTCATGCATGAAACCCGCCAGCTGAACATGATCGCAATACGCTACCTGTTCCGAGTATCGATCAAATCACTACCGCGTATCAATTCGCGTCAGCTGTTTACTTTCATGCATCGATTCAAGGTTGAAACGAGTGGAATGATCGGTAGGAATGATCAGATTCTTATAAAAAGCGCACAATAGAAATAAATACTACACTGAAAAACACAAGATATCCTCTATTTATCACGACTCGCTTTCGAGGAGATATTATTACTTGTCGCATAAGGGTAACTGGTGGCAATTCGTCCCCAAAAATGAGTCTCGTCGAGATTTATTTATTGGTGTTTTAAGGTCACATACTTATGCACAATGGCTGATCGTGACCATGATAAAGTACACCGCCGAGCAACTGTCAGCTCCTCAACATTCTAACTCTGTTCAAGCTCTACTCGAGCAGGGTTACAGCGGTTGAAGACATGTGCGCTATTGACGTGCAGTACGCGTTAGTACACAGCGCCATCGTGCCCCCGTGTAGGCAACCGGGATAAAGTTCCAAGGACAGAACGCGGGTCGTCCCGGGCGGGAATTGAACTCGGGACCTCTAGCATAGAAGTCCAACTGTCTACCACTGAGCCACCGCGTCTCCCTTTCTTCGAGATAAATTGGTGTGTAAAAACGTAATCATAAAAATACAATTGTGTTGAGTTTTCATTCCTAAAGGTAATGCCATAAAAAAAACTCAGAAAAATAATTCTCGATTGTTTTTTGCGTTGATTCAGATAATATGAAGGTTTAATGTATTGCTAAAAATCCACCCGTCTGGAATATATCAGATGGTCGGAGAAGCGAACCGAAGATTCGTTTTTCCGACCCACTGTAATATTCCTGACGAATGTATCAAAATAAAAGCAATCAACCATTAGAGAACTAGACTGGTTTCAGGCTATAACACGAATTAGACTGGTGATCCGAGAGCTTGTTAAAAATCCATGTAGAGTGCATGAAACTCTAGAACCATTTCAACTATTTTATGAATATATTTTGTTCTTTGCAGGTAATATAAAATCCAGATATAGAACAGATGACGAAAATATAAATAAACGCCCAGCAGCACATCTATTAGGATCCTTACAGCGACAAGAGCAGCCTACAGGTAAATTAAACAACTTACTTAACCCTCTGCACTCTGATGTCAAAATGGTAAAGTTTTCAGCAGCAATATTTCCCATAATACAGTTTTATATTTAACCAAATATACCTTGTTTGAAAGAGCTCAGTGAGCTCTGTCAAACATGATATAATTGGTTACATTTATAGTTAAACAAGAGAAGACAGAGTGATTGGAGAAATTGTGCTGCACTATCAGAGTGCTAGGGGTTAAGGATCGCAGTGGCTCTTTGATAAGAACATTGGATTTGGGTTCAAAAGGTCGGTGGTTCGACCCCGGCCTATGTCATCTGCGTTGTGTTCTTGGTCACGCCACTTCATCCCGATTGCCCATGTAGGAGCACGTAGGCGCTGTGTACTGAGGCGACGACAGTAAACATGTCTTCAATAGTTGTTAACTCTGCTCGTGCAGGTTAGTAAGGTGAAGAGTCCGACAGTTACACGCCATTACTAGATGGTTCGCCCTTGCTACTCCGGCTTCATCCACCTGTAAAACTGTTCGACACGATATTGCTTATGCTGTTTTTTTATTAGGGTTTAACGACACATTAACAGCCAGGGTCATATCATGTCGGTGACAGTTTTACGGGTGGAGGAAGCCGGAGTACCCGGAGAGAACCACCGAGCAACGACGAGCAGCTGCCAGCTCCCCAACATCGTAACTCTGAACTCTGCACCGCGGCACAGGCAGGGTTAGATTGGTTGAAGACATGCGCACCATCGACGTGCACTACGCCTTAGTACACAGCGTCATCGTGCCCCCATGCAGGCAATCGGGGTTAAGTGCCTTGTCCAAGGACACAACGCGGGAGCACGAATCGCTTAGGTTGTTGAAAGTATCATTAATCCACAAAAAACAAACCAACAACTTACGTAACTCTTCACGTAAGTGTTCCTAAATTGTATCGTCTCTTTAGGTTTTGGAATTTATCAAATATATTTTGATGGATTTATTTATCACACACCAATAACTGTAAAACGCGGTTTCTACTGTTCTGCCGCCACGATAAAAATAAAGTTGTATCGCACATGTGATGAGACAAAACACCTTCGATTTCGTTTCCAACGTAAACAGAGAAGGAACCCGTCTAAATAAATCACGTCAATAATTGGTTGAATGCACCGGGGTCAAGATCGTTTGAAAATTCCAAGTTCCTCATTTAGATTTGTTTACCCGGGATATTTAAACAATCAGATTCGAGTCAAAAATTTACAAAATAAAAATAACATTCTGACTGCTTGTTCCTTGACAAATACTTTCCACAACTGGTTATATAATGATGGAGTGTGTTAAACTTATTAACTATTTAGAAACGTTTAGTTGTGTTATTCCCAGCAGTTCAGTCAATATTTGAAATTCGATCATCGTGACCGTGACACTGGTCGTTGTCAATTGGTTTCGACCAATTGAAAGCCGTAAAAATTAAAAAGCAAATTAGGGTTGGTACCTCTCCTACTGAAACAGTGATGTCTCGCTGACAACGAAGAAAACGCAGCAAGTATCCAGTTGAAGAGTGATTTTAGTTCAATTTTCGTGTAGTCTGGTTGTTACATGGGAGGTGTGTGATAAATACAGAACTGCACATACGTTTAAATGGGTTAAGATTTATCGCACGAGATTTCTTTGGCTCAGGATATCACGAGAGCCGAGGGCAACCTTTCAAAGCAACCCAAAGCTACCTTTCACAGTTTACATTTCCCACTGAAACCAAACCTGCATTTCCCCCATGGACAGTGAACACAATGTTTCAAAATACCTTTAGTAGTGTTCAACCGATTGCCAAAAATGGCTGCTGACCGGTTACAGGTTATTTGAGCTCACAGTCGGCCGATTCCGATTACCATTGTAATACCGTACACTACTAGAGAAGTCGAGGCTCGAAAGAACCACATTAAATTGAACTTATTTTACGGGTTTACTGTCCGTTCAGTACTAGATAAGTGGAAGCTCGAAAGATCTACATTAAATTGAACTTATTTCACAGTGTTAAACTCCGTTGACTCAGGTCCAGTAAAATTACCAGTCGCGCATACTTGGCGTAAACGTGGCTCTAGTAGTGCACTGTATTACAATTAATTACACTGGGGACCGAGAGCTTTGGTTTCGAAATGAATTATGTTTTTATGCTGCACCTCAAGTGAGACAGGGAAGGGATGCTTTAACATTTTGCCTTACCTAGCACTGTTATTAAAACCTACACCGGCTTTCCAGAGTGTTCTTTTGCCGTTTTTTAGGATGTTTGGAGCTTGTCCCACAAAGATAGCTGTTGTTAAAAAAAAGACGATTCTCACAATATATTTATTATTTATCATTGTCTTTGGAAAAGAACCTTCTATAAATTATCCTTTCAATATTCTGGTCTTGTTTCAAGTGAATGCATCGCCACGAGCGGAATAAGAACGAAACCACGCTACTAACCCTCTGCGCTACACTATTAAAATGACAAAGTTTTCAGCAGCAAATATTGCCCATAATGCAGTTTGATATTTAACCAAATATACCTTGTTTGACAGAGCTCAGTGAGCTCTGTCAAACAGGATATACTTTGTTAAATTCATAGTCAAAGAAGAGAAAAACAGAGTGATTGGAGAAAATTATGTTCCACAACCAGCGTGCTACGGATAAAGTATCTGCACTGACACCGATTTTACTTTGAGTCAGGTTTGTGGACATGCTCAAGAGTTGCGTCCCCTGATGTGTTGTTTCAAAAAATGTTATCGAATAAAAGCTTCTGACGTGTCTGTCCTGCCTGGGCGATTAGTCTTAAGAAGAATCGGGGGAGAGTTAAAATCGACATATTACCAGTTAAGAAAAAAATAATATTCAAAATACTGTATGCTGGGAACTAAGGTCTGGTAGCTGTAGACGGAAATGGCAGCTTGGACTTGCATGCATTTGCAGCTCTCTTCTCTGTTCTGCCATCTGGAGTTTCAACCTAACGTTCACCTTGAACATTTACGTGGATATGGCTAAGTCGAACATCAGGGCTTCGAATTTTGTTATTTTATACCCTGGCCAAACGTGTAATTTTCGAACGCAAACAATTGGAGGTTATTTTCAATTGCTTCACAGTGGTTTTTATCTCCCCTGATATACCTTCATCACAAAATTAGTCAGCCAGTGCGTTCATCAGTGAAAGATATCTTTTCGTACAGGTGAACTAACAAATAAGGGAATAAAACACCATCCTCCCACACAGGCTACACACGCTATAAATGCATCAGATACGTTCATGGAATACTGAGTGGTGCAAAAGTTTCTTGGGGGATAGTCCTAACTGGAACCATTTGGTCGTTATCCCCTCCTCCCATTTTCCTGAAGACTTGGGAGTCCCCCCGCCACGAACCCGACAACGGCCTCCCAGATATCATGTTTCCTATAACCCCTCCACCTCCCCCCCACCCCAAATAAAATTCCAGGGTGTCCGCTATTATAGAATCCTATATTTACTATAGTGGCATTCATTGAGAATGTAATCAAGTTAACCCTTTGCCTGACGTAACGGCAAAAACCGGCCAGCGCTATTCTGAAAAATCTCCAATTAATTTTCATAATTTTTTCATTTTTTTGTCTCAAAAACATAGGTTATGACCCCTCGTTGGAACGAGCTCGACGAAATTACTTTTTTGTAATTAATGATGTGGGCATTCATATTGATATGTTTAACTTATCATTCGTTCGCTTCACTTGGAGAAAATGTAATATTATATACTCGACTTTTGAAAATCAAGAATATACCAGGTTCGTGATTTTGAATTTATGTACCAAAGATCACATTCATGTGCCAGATTTTTAAAAAAAAAATGTGCATTTGGCACATGCCAGCGTGAACACTGGGCGGGTAGGTGTGGTTGGGGAGGAAGCACGAAGGCAGCCAGCCTCGCTGTGTCATCTCAAAGTGATGTACATTTAAAATGAATTTATGCGTCAAACCTATCACCCCCCCCCCCTCCCCCCGAATATCTATTTTACATTGAGGGAATATACCGGCTTATTCGGGAACGTGCTCATAATACCCGCAAGGGGTGTGCAGCAGTATTTAAAGAAAGAAAGATAGAACGTGTGTACAACTGCACGGGTGCTTGAGTAAGAATTCACACAAGCAACGATGAAAGTAGTGGTTCACTGTGGTTGTAAAGATTTCGACATTTACGGAACCGAATCATTTTCCCATATCTCACAATTGCCAATTAATCAGTACCTGCTCTTGTATTGATTATTATTTTCATTGAGACCGAAAATTGAGGTGAAGTGAGCCGGTACATATACAGTAGAATCCTCTTAATTGAATATCCATTTTGCCAGTGAAAATTATTCAATTAATGGGTGTATACAATTAACAGGGATTTGGTCAGTTTCCTGTGTTCTGGAGGTAAACTGAGCATTTATTCTATTATATCTTATTTGACAGAGCTCATAGAGTATAATAATAATAGAATAAATGCCTGTATTGGATGTAGTGAGGCTAAAAAGGTTGATAAATAAGGGGAATTTGGTGCGTGTCACAGTAATTTTTTCGACATATTACAAAAATTTATATACAATTAACAGGAGTTTACTCTACAACCCATATACAATTAACAGATCAAATTTGTACTGAAGGTATGGCAAATGGTTTTGTGTTTGAAAATTATATTCAATTAACAGGGATATACAATTAAGAGATATCCAATTAAGTGGGCTCCACTGTACAAGAATTTATAATAGTCACCCACCACTCCGACGTACCAGCCGCGTCTCTGGTATTCATACCTAAAAAAAATTAACTAACACACCCGTTCCCACCGACGCATAGTGATACTAAATTACTGAAAGAAATTACCCTTCTTGCTTTTATTTTCAGTTCCTGGAAGGCAAGTTCCTGTATCACGATGGGTTCACGAGGATGATATTGCATTTACCAACCACATAAAATACCGACATGGAAGGTTAGTCGTGCCAGACAGTGGATTTTACTTCGTTTACAGTCAGATAAACTTTATCGAAGTTTTTGAAGCTACAGCCAGTCACGTCGGAGACTCTAACAGTCTGTCCCATTATCTATACAGATACAATGTTCTGTACACGGAAGGTGGAGAGGAACCGCTTGCCCAAAATTCAATTACAAAAAGTAACCAGAGGAGAGAATTTGGAGAGTACACAAGTTATTTAGGAGGACTGTTTCATTTAAGACAAGGCGATGAAATATTTGTGAAGGTTTCTAATGTTTCACTTATTAATAGACATTCTAAACTAAATTATTTCGGACTTTTCCGTGTTTAGACGGTATTGCCAGCATCTCAAGAAGAGACGGATGAAGTTTCCACCAAGAGACGCTCAATGTATATAGATAAATTAAGGCAATTACTGTTCATCATACAAATTCCCGTTGACCAATTTCCAGATCCTATCCATACTAATTTCAATGGAGTAACATTTACTTTATAAGTTATTGTGGTGAATTGACGGTAACATGGTCTGAGGTTTGCGGTTTGGAGGTTATGTTCAACCGAGACGCTCTGCGTCTCGGTTGAACATACATTCCCAGCCGCAAATCCCTGAACAGGTTACTTTCGATTCATCACAAAAACGTACATGCGCCAATCGCACTATCCGTAGTCCAAAAAAAAAAAGACACATCCTTTAATGAACAAGGCAACTTTTAACGATAAGAAGTTTCAGTAAATAAAACTCCCGTGTTATCCACGACGTCACTGCACAAATAACCAATGAATCAGATAGATAAAGGTCGAGGTCACTCCATCTTATTTCAGATCATGAACTGATTTGTAATTTAAAGAACACGTCATTGGAAACATCGTCTGCTGCCCGTGTGAAAAATCTAGAAAAATGCGAAATGGGCAGCCTCAATTGAAATATTTTGCTTGGTGACGTCAAACGGCAACATATGCTTCTGGAGCCGTAAACATAGAAAAAACTACGCGATCTCTCGTCCAATCAGAAGACGAGGTAGTTAGTCTTATTGGAACATTAGAATACATTTCAGCTTTATGTTTCATCAGAAGTTAACTCGGATTACACAAAGACTATACCTTGTAAAATAATTTTATTTTAATTTATTATAACGCTATAGGACAAGATTTAGTAACAGTTACGCTACGGTCTGAATAGCCAGGCTGTAATATAATATATCTAGATGTGTAGAATCTGCAACGAGTTCTCAATTGATAGTAAAATTAGGAAATAGTTAACTGCTCGGCCCAGCGTTAGTTTACAGAACGCGCTTCTGAAACTCCACAATACACTGGGGACGAGTTGAAGGTATTTTTTATTTCCTGGTCGAGAACCCGATAAAATACGTAAATTTATCGACAATAAACAACGTTTCACACATTACAGAATAGTGTTTGAGAGAGCATCTAGCGGAGTGTGGTGACTCAGTGGTTGAACTAAACCGAAAGGTCGACGGTTCGATCCTGACTAGCGGTAACCGAGTTGTGTCCTTTTGCAAGACACTTAATTCTAATTATCCACGTGGGGATGTGATGGCGCTGTGTACTAAGGCGTACTACGCGTCGTTGGTGTGGTTGTCTTCAACTGTTGTTAATTCTGTAGTGAGGTAGTAAGCTGGGGAACCCCGATAGTTGCTCACCGCTTCTCGGTGGTTCTCTCCGGGTACTCTAGCTTCCTCCATTCGTTACGTACCACTGCCCGACAAGACGTGACCTTGGATGTTGAAAGTATAGTTTAGTCCAAATAAGCAAGCAAACAAAAAAGAAAAACGGTTCTCCATTTGCGCCATTACTGTAGCCGCTCGCCGTCCCATGTCCCTCACAGTCAACCCTTTGAACTGAGCGGCCGCTTTTTCGGCCAGGAACATGATACGCCATAACGTCATTAAATAGGATGACTGTTCAGTAAATGTGTGGGGTAGACCAATCAACATTTTCAACGTGCAGCTTTGAGGCTGCACGTTGAAAATATTGATTGGTCCACCCCAAATAATGAATATGATCTCTTCTAATTGCTGGCATTGAACTGACATGGAAGGTACCACTAGAGTTCAAAGGATTATGTTTCAAGGTGCTACATAAGTAAAGGAAATTAGTTTACTTTGGAATTTCCAAGTCTGATATTCTATAAATATAACTGAAATATACTCAAATGATACATCAAGATGAAGGTAATGATATATAGAACACGAAAAATATATGCATTCAACACACCGAGTTGACATCGTGTATCAGTTGGTCCAAGATGTTTGCTACCGCATTCGTACCAGAACTGATAATCAAATAATAATTTCACAAGAACAATTCTTATCCAAATATGCTTCAGACATCCAAGAACAAAGCTCGGAAATTAAAATTTTTCGAAACGAAATGTAGCGACAAAGCTGCGTGGGGTAAATTCCCATACTCTCGGCTTTGTTTTGTTTTCTATATCTGTACGTTTAAGTCAAGGCCATCGGGGTCGAAAAGGCACGGATATTCAATGCCGTCTTAACCCTTTACCCAACGTAACGGCCAAAACCGGCCAGCGCTATTCTCAAAAATCGCCAATTAATTTTCATGATTTTTCCATTTTTTGTCTCCAAAACATAGGTTATGACCCCTCATTGGAACGAGCTCATCGAGCTCGTTCCAATGAGGGGTCATAACCTATGTTTTGGAGACAAAAAATGAAAACAATTAGTTATTCAGGAAATTTTTTTGCAAGTGTCGTCTGCTTTTCATGTTAGGTAAAGGGTTAAATGAAATAACGAGACTGATCGCCTTCACACTACAGACTGTCGTTATGTGTAGACTGCACAGTTGCCATATTACTTACAAGGTATCATGATACCTCCTTGAACTTCCTAGAATTACGGGATTATTTTCATATATTAAATTTTGCGGTATCACGTGACATATACATGTCCGTCGGTCATGGGTGCCTTCTTGAATAAAAAAATGCAAACAGAATTGGCATTTTCCCAAA
The DNA here is from genome assembly GCA_031216915.1 of Pictodentalium vernedei. Lineage (NCBI taxonomy): Eukaryota > Metazoa > Mollusca > Scaphopoda > Dentaliida > Dentaliidae > Pictodentalium > Pictodentalium vernedei. Next base: position 99,584,491 of record CM062290.1, on the reverse strand, counting down.
CACAATCCTGTTGCTGCATGGTAAAGTGTTTTGAATGCCTAGCCTTTTTTCTTTGACATCTGAAGCACATTCGGCCACGAGGTGTTCTCGTAAAATATTATTTTATTATCAGTTCTGGTACGAATTCGGTAACAGACTTCCAGGAACCATTGGGGTCTGCTGTCAACTGTGTGAGTTGACTGCATATCAGCATATGCTATTCGTGTCCTGTACATCACAACCTTCATTTTGATGTAAAATTTGTGTATAATTAATTTGAATTTATGGAATATTAGAGGTTGGAATTTCAAAGTACGAAAATTTCTCTTACTCATATAGCACCTTTAGGTATTATATAAGTAAGAGAATTTTGTTTATTTTGAAATTCCCACCTCTGATATTCCTTAAATTCAAATAAAATTTACACAAATTATACATCAAAATGAAGGTTGAGATGGATAGAATACGAAACACATATGTAATCAACTCATAGAGTTGATAGCAGGCACAACTGGTTCCTGGAAGTCTGCCACCGTATTTGGACCAGAACCGACAAATACTAATTCACGAGAACAACTTGTGGCGGAATGTGCTTCAGATATCCAAGAACAAAGCGATTCAGATATCCAAGAACAAAGCTAGGCCATCAAAATTCTTCAAAACATAGCGACAGAGCTGCATGGGGGTAAATTCCAAAACTCTCGGTTTTGTTTGCATTGTAAATTACTTTCGATTTCCTGTTAACGTCATCAGATGGAAAAAGCATCGATATACAAAGCCGTCTAAAATCAAATAATGAGAAAGATCGCATTAGTACAGTATACTATTATTATATAGGGACTGTACAGTTGCCATATTCTATAATAATAATAATAATAACACTTCGGCCGGCCGCTGATTTGTCGCGGTTCTCGTATGAGAAGGCCTTGGTTACCCATGTTCTACCAACTGCCTCCCTATTCCCGCGCTTCTTCTCTCCTCCCAACACTCGGAGACGAACTGCTTGATGACATCCCTTGCCTCATTCTTCCCAATCTCTTCGATTAGTATATTAACCCTCTCCTTTGAGTCGCCCCTTAACCACATGTCCTTCATTCTACCATCCCACTTCCCCATTATACTCCCCGTGAATCTTGTTCTTTTAGACTGGTATTTTGGGCATTCTATAAGAAAGTGCTCCAGGGTCTCCACCTCGCCCAAGTTACACATCTGGCATTCCTTTTCACTGTTTTTCCCAATTTTTCCCCTCAGCTCCGGGGACCGCGACCTCAGCTTGAACAACAGTGACCCCCCAAAGGTGCCATCAAGGTACTCTTCAAAAGCAGGCTTCTCTTTATCACACAGGCCACCCTATGCAAGGTATCATGAGACCTGTTGAAACTTCTTAGAAATACTATTTTGTTTTTCGATGAAAATTCGTGGTATCGAGTGATTTGCACATGTCCGTCGAACATGGAAACCATCTTCAATCAAAAAAACAAAATGAAGACAGTGTTGTCCTTTTCCGAAATGCAGTCCTATCGCTGCACTTTAAAGTGTTATGAATGTCCTGCTTTGGTCTTGGATATGTGAAGCACATCTGGCCACAAGTTGTTCTCCGGAAATATTAATGTATTATCAATTCTGGTACGAATACGGTTGCAGACTTCCAGGAATCAGTGGTGCCTGCTGTCAACTCTATGGGTTGATTACATGTGTATGTCGTGTTTTATACATCTCAGCCTTCATTTAGATGTATAATTGGTGGATAATTAATTTGAATTTATGGAATATCAGATGTGCGAATTTCAAAGTTCACACATTTCTCTTAATCATACAGCACCTTAACTGGGCTGGCTATTAATTTGGTAAAGGGTTTAGTGAGTATTATTCCATAAATTAAAGATACAGGAATTAATTAATGCCGTGTTACAGTTACCCAACCGTAATCTTAACCCTTTCAACCCTGGTGGTATCTCCGATGTCAGTTCAATAGCAGCAATTAGACCAATCCACATTCATTATTTGGGGGTAGACCAATTAATATTTTCAACGTGCAGCCTTCGGGCTGCACGTTGAAAATATAAATTAGTCTACCCCACACATTCACTCAGCAGCCATCCATCCTACTTAAGCAACATGCTTCTGGTCCGGAAAAGCGGCCGCTCATGTTCAAGGGGTTAAAAATGAAAAAAAAAATGAAAAAGAAGTGTTGGTCATGTTGAAATTGGATCGTGAAAATTTGTCTTTTGTGAATTAGGCGAGCGGAACAGGCCAAACGGCAATTTGACAGGTGGGAAGAGTGAATTCGATTTATCTAAGTTGTCCATGGTCATCCCAAATCTTTCCACTCGAAAAACAAGATCCGCCACACGTCTTTTATTATTTTTTACCGTTAAAAAAATAGCCTTTAACAGAAAGGCACTTATAAGTCTGAAACGAAATACCGTATGTTGGAAAACAAAATAAATTTTGAGTATCCTCTTCTACCAGTCTTGGTAAAGTTCAACGTTCGCCATAAACCAGAGGCTATTAGTGCAACCAAATTATTTTTCACTCGAAAAATTGGAGCGTAAAGTTCAAATCTATCATGTCTTAATCAAATTTAATTACTTGAGATATGTAATGTTACCTAATTGATGTACCAAGGTATACCTAAAGATTATATTTTATATTTGCTGAATATTGTATTTAATTCAGTTTATGTCTCAATGAAGAAACAGTGTTTTGAAACAGTTGACGCAATAAACTAAAAACTGCCGATCACCAGAATTACATGGCACGCAGCTATAAGATCTCAAAGTCGAGCTAGTGACAACTGACAGAAACTCTGTCACAGGGTGCGCCTCCTCTGGATTTCCAACTGTATTCCCTCCCAGGCTGCTGAACATCCAGCTTTTGAGAAACTATCCCCCGCCATCATGAGAGAGCATTTTTCAACTGCCACCTGTAAATTACCAACCGTTGCATAAATCCTACATACTCAACTTAATTCGTCGTAGGGATGTATTATTCGAAAAGTTATCTCCCCCTGTGAATACTGGAGTCTGACTGTAATGTAATTAGCATTGATCCACTGAAAGGTGTGAATAAAATCTTGTTTGTCGGGAAATCGTTTTCTCAAGCGGCGAGAGAAGTAAGTTGAGAATGAAGGCGTCAGACAGTTTATTGTGCAATCATTTAAGAGAATTGTTAATTTGATTACAATAATCGAGAATTGTGTTTTTACAACAATCAAATTTGTCTTGGTTTTAACATCAAAAGGAAAAAAATGGGCAAATGTCAGATTATATATTTTTATATGATTAGAGAGGACAATATCTATATTATATGCACATATGCGCAGAGCATTGCTAATATGAAGACTAAAAAATATTTTAATCTCTAAAAGTTGACGAAAACGCAATTTTCCATTATTTTACATGGCACTCTACACGAAATAACCGTACCTTTTTAAATGAACAGGGGAAAAAAATTGGTCGAATGAAATGGTTCGATTATATCACCAAGTGAGAGCATATATATTGTTCTTAAATGTCTGATGCGCAGAGCAAATATAACTTTCACGGGTTTTATATAATTTTGAGAAATATAAAAATTCCCCATTCAATTAGTGCTAATTTTTGCAAGCCAATTCCTAGCAATCAGGGGAGATAACTATTTGGTAAATAGATGCGAATAACGAGAATAGTTGAACATGATGACTTCCTCCAACCCCTTCTGTTCGAAATATAAGATCACAGAGGCGGCGGAAGCTAAAAAAGTAGGGAGGTCACACGTTTTTGGGTACCGCAAGGGTGTATGGTGGAAAATAATTTTTCTTCGGGTGGGGGGGGGGGGGGAGGGAGGATGTCAATGGTGGTGGGGCTGTGTAATCATGCAAAATATATAAATTTATATACTATCCTTCACCCTTGAACCCACCCTACTTAAAACACCAAACTCCGCGTATTTCTTTTGTTTTATTTTTACTTAACGCTTGAACCCTCGTGGTATCTTCCACATAAATTCAATGGCAGCAATTGGAAGAGGCCATATTCATTATTTGTGGGTAGACCAATTAATTGTTTCAACGTGCAGCCTCAGGGCTGCACGTTGAAAATATTGATTGGTCTTCCGCACACATTTACCTACCAGCTATCATACTTGATGAATTTATAAAGTATCATGTCCATGGGCCGGAAAAGTGGCCTCTCGGGTTCAAAGGGCTAATCATAACTTTGAAACCGTCCTTTGAAATATTACGTTCCATTTGGAGCTTTCTATTTTTATTCAATAAAATCTTGAATCTTGAAAATCAATGTGGTCATATATGTATAGGTGATGTGTAGTGACCATAGGGGTTTGTGCACGTTATGTTGGGAATGCCGTTCGGGTACCTATAATTAGTGAAAGAAATGCGTGTGTGTGGGGGGGGGGGGGGGGGGGGGGGGGGCTCCACCGCCGCTTTAAGATTATTACCTTTGGTTGTACAATTGGAAATCGTCTCTTGAGTACAAGGATGCTACTTTTCCAGTTATATTATCCCATAAAAATGTGGTTCAAACATTACTAAATGTAAGTTAGAATAATAGGTTAGGACCACAAACAAAATGCCACACAATCTACTACCACAGGGCATGAAATTTGTGACCAAAATTTCTAACTGTTGAACATTTCCTACTGTTGGTGGTTTCAGGCTCAAGATTAGCAATTTGTTTGATATATTTGATGTATTGTTTTTTTCACCAGTATGCAGAAAATAAAACAGAACTTACATGTAATGTACAAATCACAATAAAAGATTACAAACCAATACGTTTGAGGCCAACAAGTTAACTCAAGTATACCAGCAGGGAGAGGCATAACCAGATTGGCTGTCTTCCTATCTTTCCCTAAGTGAGGATGAAAGAAGTAAGAGGTGGGTAGATAGAACAGGTATGCAGAAGAAGAAAGTACAGAAAGAAAAGGAAGGAATATCTAGATTGAAAAAGGAAGGAATTCTTAGATTGAAAAGGGAAAAAATAAAGTAACCTTGTAATGCATCATCATGAAGTGCCATTGTTGTTTTTTAAAATAGATCGACTAAGGCATTTGCAAATTGTGTGTGGTGGAAGCAACCTATTGGGCTGGACCCTTCTGGCTCGGCCCCATCCTGTGCATTTAATACCGTAAGATGCCAGAGCAAGAAGTAGACCGGTCGTGTACAGCACATTCATCAAATGCAAGGACCAGGCGGAACCCGATGGCGCCATCCAGGACGAGAATACCAAAGTTACATTGAAAATTAGTAATCTAAATATGCGAGGCTCGTCAGCAAACTTTGTCAACCTTTGCAATATCATGTTGGTGTTAGCTTTTACGGGACTGTGTAGCTTGACGAAGAGGGGCTATTGGTCTGGAAATGACTTGGAATGGAAGAATACTAGACAGCACAATCCGGGAAGTAAGGATTTGAGCAATGTATGTCATTGTAGTACGATGAAAGGAGCTTTGAAATTAACCTTTTCTTGAACTATTCCCTGTTGCTGATTGATCTCGTGCCCAGTTCTAGTTCATTCCATAGTTTAGAGAATGCAAAGAGGGGAAGATTTTCCAAGATTTTTGTCATGGTTCTGTATCCATGCAAGAAGCCGACTTGGCGTGTTGTTACATTAATTTGATTATTTAAAATTTTGGGTGGGATTGGAGGGGAGGCCACCTTCTTAAACCCCTGTCACCACGCCCCGCTCTGTCTGGGTACCACTTTCATCACTCTCTTCATGGATGATTTCGTTTAACAATAAAACTGAGTGCTGGGGATTGGATCTTTGTTTTGGGTGTTTGGAAAATCAGCAGGAATTTGATCCCGCGACCCTATAGGGTTGTAGAGCTGACCTAATACTGGGGATAATTATTTCAAAAACATTATTCATTCTGTCGCTTTCTCGACAATGTATTTTTCTTTTCCAACACATATAAAAGCATTCCAGAGGTGTCGCCGTGTTTTTGCAGAATGGGTAATAAATTGCTTTTATGGACCCCCGATGACCGAAGGTCAACCGCAGTTGCTATAAACAAAAACCGGGGACAGCACGCGAGGGATGTCCCCTCTTGTTGGCGGGGGTCTGGAATACCTCCCCAGGAAATGTTTTGAAATGTCAAGCCAATGAGACTGAATATGTGGCCCCAATACTCTTTTGGGGGATTTAAATAAGTAAATTTTATTGATTAAAAATCCCCAGTTTGTTTTCTACTGTATTGCTATGAAACCTTAACATATGTTTACCTATTCTAAAGTTGGACCTAAAGGCCGTAACATGATGTGTTCGTGTGGTACGTCCCGTGGACGTACCACACCAAAAAATCATATTACGGCTTTTCTGTACAAGTTTGAACTAATGTTTACCAAAAGTTGACCTTTCCGAAATGTGAGTGTGTGGGGTGGGGTACTTCACCCGGGATCACCCCTATTATTATCCCTGGATAAACCATTGCATTCTGAGTTGGAAAGGGAGGGTTGAATTTTTACAGCTCCTCAAAGAGATGAGAACCACCAGATAATTTTCACGAGGCTACCTCAATGCTTAAAAAATCGTCAAATTCGTCCCAGAGCAAGAAAAACATAATTGAAAATTTGGTTGAAAATTTTCCTGAACATGGCTTTCGACACCTTACACTAACAAGTTCGATAAGCTTATTCCAATGAGGTTTGTGAAGAAAACAATATAAAAACTTCAAGTGAAAATTGTTGATATCGATCTCTGTCCTCGGTAGAGGAGGTGAGGGTGGATGGTTTTGATATCTTTCTCTTTTAGCCTTATCGCGGGAGAACCTTCTGGAGTGATTTATAGCCTTATCGCTGGAGAAACTTCTGGAATGATTTATAGACTTATCGCGGGGGAACCTTCTGGAATGATTTTGATATTGCATTTTTAGATGTTTATTCCAAAAGGAGCCAGCTACCCGTTCTGTCTCCGTGAAATAAAGGCCACGCGGGCTACTACCCCAGTTGTGTCTATGGATCGGACATCCGTGTATCGACCGGTTCCACCCAGTGCTTAAAACCAGGGCTATCTTTCACACTATGTAATGTCTTTTTCGAAACCATAGAATATGTATGCTCGTTGGGAAGAGCTCTTCAATACCATTCCAATGATGGACTATATGCAGTGGTTTTGAAGAATACAGTAATTTATTTGAGATGACTGGGAAAATATGAGCTCCGCGGTCGTCCTCCAGACCTGTGTGGTTTTTAGATGGCTTACACTATAAAATCAGTTGGGTTAAAAATGAACCCAGGTCAACTGGATTGAGTGAATATGAACCCATTTGGGTTCATATTTACTCAACCTAGTTGATTTGGGTTGATTTTTAATCCAAATGATTTTTTATAGTGTATGATCCAATTCCATTCCATCCTGTCCAAATATTCTTAAAAAAAGACGATATAATAATGGAATGAGAAAATAAGGTATTGGCCAAAGTCGAACAATTCAAATGTTATTACATGTATACATTTTTACAAAATTTGAATAAAAACTGTTTCATTGTTAACTTAAAAGTGTTATGCCTCATTTAACATCCCATCAAAAGTAGCAAAAAGAGAGTGTCGAAGTGACTAACTGCTGCAAGAAGAAATCTTGTGTTTGATCCTCCATTCAGGCCAACAGTTTGCCTTATCTCAATCATGCGTGTCAATATTGGAATACGGGAGTCCGATGTGGTGTGGAGCTCTCCAATATATGATGAAGCGTCTAGAGGATATACACTGTGATGCCGCACGAATCGTATCAGGGCTGACGAGATCAGTATCGCGAGGTCTCCTTTTGATTGAAGTTGGGTGGGACAGCCTCGAAACAAGAAGACACATACAAAAGATGTGTACCTTCTACAAAATCGTAAACAACGATGCGCCCGATTATCTGCCGGAATTACTACCACCAAGAGTTCGTGACACATCTGGTTATAACCTTCGAAATTCGGCAGATTTTATGCCTTATTGCACGCGAACAGAGCTGTTCAAAAGATCATTTTTCCTCTCGTGTACAGGAACATGGAATAGTCTACTACCAGTGTCCGTGCGAAACAGCAGTTCACTTAATGAATTCAAAAAACTCATGTCACCGCCTGAAGGGAGACCTCCAGGATACTTCTGTGGTGTCAGAAAATACAACATTATTCATAGTAGAATTCGAACTTGTTGCAGCGATTTGAACAGTGATAAGTTTCTCAATTACATCTCCGAATCTCCATACTGTTCTCATTGTCCAGCTGTTGTTGAGGACGCAGAGCAGTATTTACTCTTTTGTCCCTTTTATTCAGAATCTCGCAACGCTCTCATTGGTAAACGATTGGAAATTAATGTTAATTTGAACTGCGTTGATATTTTACTGTACGGCGATCCCATTCAAGAACATAAAACTTATACCTCCCTTTTTAAATTTGTTTAAAAATTTATTCGTAACACTCGAAGATTCGATAATGAGTTTCCATCCTAGTATTGTTTAACACATGCAGTTCATTGCGACTCCTTAGGCGCGTGATTAGGCGGCTAAAGTGTAACCAATGGATGATTACGGAAATTAATATGTAAATACTATTATTATTATTATTATTATTATTATTATTATTATTATTATTATTATTATTATTATCATTCGCCGCAGGAGTGCTATGTCGGTGGTAAGATTTGAGCGCGATAGTAAAAGTATTATCTATAGTAGTAGCAGTAATGATGGTGGTAGTAGTAGTAGCAACCACTCAGTGCAGCGCCTGGTCGACCCTCGTCATGGAAAATCAAATTGACAGAGACAGACTCAAGGTGCAAAAAGGACATCAATCAATCAAATACTTTTTTTCTCTGTCTCTCACTCTTTTTTATTGCGAAGTTAGATTTTCTTGTATATATATATTTTTTTTTACATTTCTCTCATTTGTTTGTTTCGCCATTATATTGATTTTTGTATCATGTTAAGGGAGCGGAGGGTATACTAAGTGGAAAGCACTTGTCCTCCAATCCCAATTTGCAACTTATTTGTTTGGCATATAAAAATACGTTTAACCTAATCATGCGCGCTAAATTCTCCGAAAAGGTTTTTTGATCACATGACGACTACTATTAATCTCATTAATAATTTTTATCAATCGTCGACCATTATGCGAAAGGTGTCTAATGACGAGTCTACTGTTCACAAAAGCTGCAGATCTTTATGCTCCGTATTCAGAGCGTATTTGTGTCCCATATTCGAGCGTTAGACCAGTATTTCAAACTAAAAACACACCTGTTTCAGACCGTATCCAAACACAATGACCAATTCATAAAAGTATATTTTGCGAGCGGGATTTACAATTAGGCCATGGCATTATTTTCTGTGAAAAAAACACGGAAACGTGAAAAAGCACACTTCGCTGGTGTCTTCCCACTAGACAAATTCCCTTTAGACCAACTCCCACTTGGCCAACTCCCAAAAGACCAATTCCCCTTAGACCAACTATTGACTGTTATTGATTACAGATAATTAGGAAAATATTTATTTATTGAAAAGCACTTTATTTAGTAAAAGAATATTTATATGCATAACATATAACAAATATTGGTTTATAACATTCCAGCACAACTCAATACATATAACATTTTACTTCAATTTCTCAACCCATTTACTTCAATTTCATAATTTCCCAAAAACAAAAATATTTTTCTTAATTTTCTTCAATTTTTACCGTGAGACCAATTCCCCTTAGACCAACTATTTACTGTTATAAACTGGTTGAGGGCTAGAATATTTTGGTGGTCTAATTTTGTTCATGAAATTTGTTTTATTACAAAATTATTGGAGAGTGCCCACAGGCACTCTCCAATAATTTGTAATAAAACATTTATGTAAACAAAATATTATTTGCATTTGACTGAGGGTGAAACAAGAAAAGAAAATGATGGCTTTTGCTCCGGTATCCCTTTGTTTTTGAAAGCACCGATAGTGGTTTCTAGCACTCGATTGAAATTCGGGATACAAATTTATTCTGAAAGCAGAACACATCAGTTGGTCTAAGGGGAATTGGTCTAATGAGAATTGGCCTAGTGGAAGGTGGTCTAAAGGGAATTGGTCCAGTGAGAATGAACCACTTCACTAGTGTCGCGTCGAATGCGGGGGCTATTATTGTGAATCAGTTTAAACCTCTCCGGGATCATTCTCTTTCCGCGTGTGTAAAAGGGATGGGTTACATGTGTGCTCGCATAAGTTGTATACGCACATGCACATTTCAAAGCTTAAAGTTGAATTTGCCATTGGCAGGGTTCTCCTTCACACGCTAAAATCAGTAGATTTGGGGATTTTTAACCGAACTCATTTTAGAGTGCATGTTTCTGGTGCGAACATTTATGGTAGTATGTTGAGATCATGTGGTCATGGTTGCCCTGCACGTGTTCGTGGTGGAGGAAACTGACGCGCAGTTAGGTACTATCAGCCCGTTTATGGTGGTCTATGTACATGTACTGTAAGCAGACTCGTGAGAGAACTTAACTGCGTAGGGAGGGAGTGTCATCCTAATGCTCCACCGGGTCCAGTCCTGCTGATACCGTATTCCACTCCTGTTTGGGGAGTGGGATAATGATGAGGTTAATGTGGGAGGGGGGGGGGAGGTCAGGAGGCTACAAGAACTCTGTCGAGAAGGTCATCTGCCGAGCAGACTGTCACATTTATTGTGGGCTTGTCGGGAATACCCTAGCCGTATAGTCAGGGAGCACAAGTCCTTCCCTTGACAGGGAAATCCTGGCGCCTCAACTGGAGTGGTATATAGAGGGCCCCACTTGTGGACACGTGCGTCCCTTTTACGGGTAGATACATTTTCCCTTCCATTGGCTTGAGGCATTCCACCCGGCGAATGTAGTGAATCAAGGCTATGGATCTGTCGTTAGGGAAGTATAAATTTATGAGCACTACGGGTATGTACCCGATGGGCCGTCACCAGGGTTGGGGTCAATTACATGTAAATGTAATTAATTACAATTAAAATAGCATTTAATTTTTCAATTACAATTACAATTGCAATTACTTTTAATTTCGAAGTAATTAATTACAATTTGTCGCCTGAGTGCTAGAATGTTCTGTATCCCCTATGGGACTATATATTATCTCCCCTATGGGACTATATATTATCTCCCCTATGGGACTATATATTATCTCCCCTATGGGACTATATATTATCTCCCCTATGGGACATAGAACATTCTAGCACTCAAGCGACAAATTGCAATTACTTCATGAAATGCAATTATTTACTTTTCAATTACTTTTAATTACTTTGGCAATATTTCATTAAATGGAAAGATTCATAACCAGTATGTGTACGTATGAACTTTGCTTTTTTGCTATTCTTAGCAGGGAAAATGCATAATAGAATTGAAGAGGTGAAAAATGTTCAAGCCAAACTCCCTATTGTTATGAAATTAAGGGGCTATATAAAAAATGGAATTTTGTTTATTTTGAAATTCTCATCTCTGATATTCCTTAAATTCAGATTAAATATGCGCAAATTATGCATCCAAAATGAAGGTTGGGATGTATAGAACACGAAACACATATGTAATCAATTCATAGAGTCGACAGCAGGCGCCACTGGTTCCTGGAAGTCTGCTATCGTATTCGTACCAGAACTGATAATAAAACAATATTTCGCAAGAACAACTCGTGGCCGAATGTGCTTCAGATATTCAAAAACAAAGCTGGGCATTCAAAATACTTTTGAGTGCAACGTCAGGACTGCATTTTGAAAAAGAACAATGCTGTCTGAATTTTTTTATTAAAGATGGTTTCCATGCTCGACAGACATGCGCAAATCACTCGATACCACGAATTTCATTCGAAAAACAAAATCGTAATTCTAAGAAATTTCAACAGGTATCATGATACCTTGCATTGAATATGGCAACTGTGCAGTCTCTATCTAATAACAGTATACTGTATTAAGGCGATCTTTCTCACTATTTGATTTTTTAGGGCATTGTATATAAATGTTTTTTTTTTTCCGTCCGATGACGTCGACCGGAAATCGAAAGTAAATTGATATGAAAACAAAAAAAGCAAAAGTTTTGGAATTGACCCCATGCAGCTCTGTCGCTGTGTTTTGAAGAATTTTGATACCCTAGCTTTGTTCTTGGATATGTAAAGCACATTTGGTCACAAGTTGGTCACAAGTTGTTCTCGTGAAGTATTATTAATTTATCAGTTCTGGTACGAATACGGTAGCAGACTTCCAGGAACTAGTGGTGCCTACGGTCGACTCTATGAGCGGATTACGCAGAGGTGTTTCGTGTTCTATACATCTCAATCTTCATTTTGATGTACAATTTGTGTATATTTAATTTGAATTGAAGGAATATCAGAGATGAGAATTTTCAAAATAAACAAAATTCCATTTCTAATATTGCCCCTTAAGAATTGTCCGTTCTTAATTTCAGAACATGATTACTGGGATAAATATTGTGGAAATTATGAGGGGTAACACTCCAACATAATCAACTGAAAACAGTTAAGGAAAAAATAGCACACGCATTTTATTCATTTCCCAAAGAACAACTGTAAGAAAAGGAATAGAAACCAAAAATACATATTGCCTATTTCTTGCCATGGCAAGTTGTAAATTATTAAAGATCATACATCCAAATGTACATTGCTTTCACTCTCTCCACTAATAATGGCGTTCATCCAAAAATTCATATAAACCAGTCAAGTGTCCTTTGGTTTTGCGGTCTATTTTTTATTTCTACTTTCTTCAACAAACGTCTGTCTGTCAATATTTCCGAAACGTGAGACGATGCTGTTTGTTTACAGAAGAACGTACGAAGATTAAATAGTCCTGGGCTCAGTAAGTATGCTAAGCCGGTCGTGTGGGCCATGTGAGATAGGTATCTATCTCACATGGCCTTCTCACATGAGACATATTGGGAAGTACGCCGTCGTTGGACACGATCTAGGCATTACTGCCGATAGTGGGTTCTGCACTGATTTAGTTTTGATAGGATGAGGTTGTTTAGGGGTTATAACAGACGTTAGGCATAACTTGTATCGTTCTTCGAATTTATGTGTTCGGGGTCAGGATTGACTGCATGGCCTCATTTCCACCGACACAGTCATCTGTGACAAAGGTACCTACGGCATAGAGGGGGCGGTCATTGTTACCTGTGGACTGCCTCAGGTTCTAGGAAAACAGGCACAAATGTTCCAAGTTTGGAATAAATGAAGGCAGGAAAAGGTGTGGCATATGTGGGTTGTTCTTTTAAGAAGACATCCTGCAGTCTGAGCAGTGATGTACTTGTCTACGCTGTGTTTATTGAAACATTTTGATGTTATGGTTGTCACACTCGTCACCCACTTCAGTGAGAGGATACCTGTGGGTGTATTAAGCTGTTTTTAAGGTGTATACAACAAGTACAGTACAAGTACAGCAACACTCGTGTCAACCAATGCTAAGTTGCTAACCTTACTAGTGCCGGAATATTAAGTTGAAGAGTGCGACAGTAACTCGACGTTTTTGGTGGTTCTCTCTGGTTACGCAGGTTTCCACCCTCTGTAAAAATGGGCGAAACGATATAAGCGTGATGTTAATTCCCAATAAACAAACTGCAAATGAAAGATTCTATCCTACCCTGGCATCGAGGATAAAACTAATTTAATCCTGCAGGCCACGAGCCCCGTAAGACACGCCGTGAATTTAACACCTTTCCGATCCTCCTAAGTGTTTTGTAGTTACCATTCAGTTCTGAGATATCTAAAAAATCGACATGTTCATTCCTGACCTTTCTTGTCATGATGATTGATTTTCGATAAAATTATCTCCCTTGAAATTATTAGATGAGCGCGTTTCCTTTTCTTTTCTTAATAAACGAAAACAACAGGCACCTCTCGGAGCTGTCTGTTGTTTATTAAAAGTAACAAAAGGAAACTAGGTTTTTTTTTTTATCGCAAGCCAATTAGAAGAAACTACTGCACAGATAATCCGTCATTAAGAATATCTTTCAGCGTCACACATATCAGCACCACGTAAGCTTGCACATTGGCTATATGCCTGGGGTATGTGTTCTTATAGTAATTTGCAGGTTTTTATTCTTCGCAGGAAAAAAGTCAGCAAATCTCAGGCTAGCCTTTTATATTGTTGGAATGGACTGGTCAGTGCCTGTATTATATGTGTCGATGCGCACAATGTTGGTATTATGGACAGAAAATAAGTTTGAGAACATCAGAAAAATGGGGGAAATGCCATGTTCTTATTTTTAAATGGGTTTCAACAGTGGGGGGGGGGGGGGGGGGGGGGTGGAAAAAGTTTGCAAAACACTGATGCCGGGGTGCGTGGGTGGTCAAGAAGGACAAAACAAAAATTTTTCCGATGCTTGCAAATTTTTTCCTCAGACACTGTTGGGCAAAATTGTATACCATAATCAGTGAAGTATCATTCAAGAACCAATAAAAAGACACTCAAGTTATCAGGGGGTACCTACCATGGGTTATATACGATTATAAAACTGTTATTGCGGCTGAGCTATGATTCGGCTTGTAGTGATACAATGTATGACATATTGAATAATGCAAGTTAAAATGCATCACTAATTGCAATTATCAAACACTGCACTCTAAGGATAAGTTATCTTGAGGATGTTCCGTTTGATTAAATTTCTAATATGTTCACCCTGGTGAGGTCGGCTGGCTTAGATGATGAGCAAAGACAATTATGTGAAGTCAGGAACAGTTACAGATTTCAGCTGCAGGAACAATTCTGTACAACGATGTATCCAGACCTATTACGAAAACACCAATGACTCTTATTGCCATTGTAGGAAGTATGTAACACGAAAACTACTAAACATTGAACCTGATTGTACTGCTAATTTATTTCAAACACATCTGAGAACACAGGTGTCAACAAAATCATGTACCAGACCTTCTAGGGCCGGACTTAAAATAAGTAATAAATCCCCTCCCCCAACCCAGCCATGCCCCACCCAAACCTTCGACAAAATTAATAAACAAATACATAAATGACTCAAATCATTGCTTTTTGCATACACATACCGTGGAACCTCTCTTGAGAGACCAACATTTTTGCCAGACAAAAGGGGTCTTTCAGACAGGTGGTCTGTCAAGACCACCTGTCTTGAAAGATCACTTTTGTCTGGCCGAAATGGTATGTTGTCCACATAAAACACGCTCTAGCACAAAAGAGGTGGTTCCTCAAAAAGGTGGTCTCTCAAGAGCAGTTCCACTGTATATATGAATGGAGAACGCAATGGGTTCTGATGGGTTGAGTAATTTATGATATTTAACCCTTTACCTAACATTCTTTTCTTAAATACAAAAAAATTAAAAATTCTCATACTACCATTACTGTTCAATAAGGTTACTTGAAATCAACACATGTGTGGCTAACATTAGAACTGGCTTGAAGAGTCAGTTCTAATGTTATCCATATTTGTGTGGCTTTATTGTTGGATATATAATCCACTTTGAATGTTGTTGGTTTATTAGCCTTAAGAGACCACTTTGGTCTGATAAAACGGATGTTCTTTCAAGACCTGTCCTACTGTACAAGGTCAATCACTCAATACTGTATGATAAAATTAGTTATGGTGCAGTATGGTGGGAAGGATGATGCAGAAGCATGTATTTAGTGGGGGTGGGTGGTTCAGATAACCCCGGAAAAAAATTGTAAAAGTGAAAAAAAATTACATGGGGTGGGTGGGTGGGTCCTCCGACCGGTCAAAAACAAAAAATCGCCATCGGTGTCTACACATTTTTTCCTACCCCCCCCCCCCCCCACCCCCCCGGTTTCAACAGAGAATAATAGTCAAACATTCAAAGTCAAAATAATAGGTGAAAAATTGTAAAAAGCCAGCTTCTGTATTTTTATTCTACTTTACAGGAAAAAGGATGAAGTTTGTGAAATGATGCGCACATCGATGATACAAATTCGCCAGCAATTCGAAATTTCAAATTTTATATGAAATGCCCAGATCCTTAGTGTTAAAACTACTGAGAGCTTTAGGAAATTAACCCTTCACCTAACTAATCGCCCGCATCCGCCCGCGTAATATGCAAATTGAGCAGTTGAACAAATTTTATTTTTTAAAATATTTCAACAAAACTATATCATGTGACTCCTCATTGGAACGAGCTCATTGAGCTCGTTCCAATGATGGGTCACATGATATGGTTTTGTTGAAATTTTTTGAAAAATTTAAAAAAAATATATTTAAAATAATAAATTTTGATATCGTCTACGTTGTGTAAAGGGTTAAGAGAGACTAACTTTCCTGTCAATCTTTTCCAATGACGAAAATTGTCATCCATGTCTTTTCCTGACCATCAAGGGGCGCGGTGGCGTTGTGGTAACCGTTTCTCGTCAGATCACCAAAGTTAAACAACGTTGAGCCCGGTTACTCCTTGAACTCCTTGAATGAGTGACCGTCTGAGCGATCCATTCGGACTCCCATGGTGTGTCCTTGGGAAACACAGAAACTGACTTAACCCCGATTGTCCACATGGGGGCACGATGATGCCGTGTACTAAGGCGTACTACACGTCGATGGTGCGCATGTCTTCAACCAATCTAACCCTGCCTGAGCTGCAGTGCGGAGTTACGATGTTGGGGAGCTGGCAGCTGTTCGTCGTTGCTAAGTGATACTCCGGTTTCCTCCACCCGTAAAATTGTCACCGACACGATATGACCTTGGCTGTTAAAGTGTCGTTAAACCCTGGTCAATAAATAAATAACTAACTAAATTACTAAAAGCATACTTGCTTTTTCGAGCTAAATGGGTCAAGTTTTTTATAGCTTCGTTTAATAAATAGTTGATGTCGGAGTAAAGATTACATTCGTAGTTTGTATTGACTTTCAAAAATGCTAAAGCATGCTCGCAAACAAAAAGAAAACAGCAACCAATTACACCTGAACGCACAATACATTTTTATCTTAACACCATTCACGCAATTCAAGCTATTAGCTGTTAACTTTCGTAAATTGTCTGCATTATAAACATTCCACCACAGCTCGGAAATACAACTGGTACTTGAAGGCGTTTTTTCTGTTTACCGAGAAACATGTTAGACGTTTGTATATCTTGCTGCGGTTGGCATTTTTTCTCTTCTGTGGAGAGCCCTGAACATTTCACCACCTCTGGACTTGTTTCTGTAGAACGACTAAAGCAGTGTCAGGTAAGTTTGTAAACATTTAGCTTCATTAATAATATCTGTTTTGGGGAGCGCGACAAGGGTGTAGCCATGGAGGGTCATGAGGTCGTACGACCCCCCCCCCCCCCCACCCCCACACACATTTGATTCACTTTCACTCAACATCAAATCTTTGATCACTGCTGAGATCAAATATTGAAGATTTTTTTCCTGGGGAGCCCCGCCCCACCCCAGGCGGACCACACCGATGGCCAAAGGTCAAGTTGGAGGAGATTATGGGAGGGGGTCACCCCCTCCCATAATCTCCCCCAACTTGACCTTTGGCCAAGGTTTGGTCTCTGGTCAAGTTTCAGTCTTTTTAGTTGCCAGACATTCTCATTCTTAAGTTGCATTGTGGGCGACCCCCCCCCCCCCCCCCCCCAAACAAATTGCTGGCTACACACCTCGCGCGGTAAATCAGTGATTACGACATTCAAATTCAAACCGAAATGTCCACCGTTCGATCCCCACCACGGGGAAACTGCGTCGTGTCCATGGAGAAGGCACTTGATCCCTATTGCCCAACGTGCGGCACGGTGACGCTGTGCACTGAGGCTTTCTGCACGTCGATCGTGCACTTGTCTTCATCCAATGCTAGCCATGCTTGTGTAGAGTTAGTACGTTGGAGAGTCTTACAGTTGCTTACCGTTGCTCCGAGGTTCTCTCCGGCTTCCTCTGCCCGTAAAACAAGGTGAAGCTGGCCGTAGAATGTATAGTTGAACTCCAATAAATGAATTAATAAATAGAGGATATTCACGAAAATTTGATGAATACCGAAAATATCTCGTGAGTGGCTACAAAGAAATATGAGGATCTTCACGAGCGACGCAGTGAATTTTCTTTTTATTTAATGCTCTACGACTACAAACTCTCCAATTTGTGGCCTTTATTTGCCATTAAGGCGCAAAATTTATGTGCCGAACCGGCGTCCATACAAAAATTACAACAACCAAACTCCAACCATTGGAATGTGTGAATATCCGCACAAAAAGTAGTCCCGTCTTATTTCTCCCCTAACTTTACGATTTACCAAGGCTGGCGAATTGAAATAATCGCAATGTGTTTCGAAGAAATAGAACAATAACAAAAAACACCACTTTCTTATTTCCAATAACAAGACACGTCATTTTATTTTTTTTGAACTCAATGCACTGAAGACGTGTGAAGTTGAACTGAAGAAATTTGAAAGTGATTTCGGCTTTTCGCTGGAAGGTGAATGAGAAAGTCAAACTTTGAAACCGCTGATTTAATGAATTGATTTAGTCACTGTCACTATCAATTATTCGAATTCGTTTGTATTTGGGACTCTGGAATTCATTACTGATGTGCTGACTCGTTTAAAGTACATGTGATTCGTCATCCGAACCTACGATGAAATATCGATTTCTAAATATCATTTTGATATTTCGTTTTGCCGACCGACAGGGGAATATGACTTAATTTTTCAGCGTGAATTGATGCCTGAGCATTAAATAAATATGTGTTTTTATTTCCAAACGCCTTATATTAGGAACATTAAAACTTTGTTTTGGATTCCAATCAACAGTTGCAACCAACTGTGTGGTTGAATGAAAGTTTTGTTTGTGCACGCATCACACCATCCGCATGTTTTAACGTTATTGTCTTACTGTTGCCAACTTGGCTGTGGCTGAGACTGTATTTAAAATTAGAATTGAATGGTAATTTTCGACAATGGTCTAAGCGACAGCGCGAGCATGGCTGACAATTTTCGCCATTGGAAGAGATTTTCGGGAAAGTTAGCTTCCCTTAATTTTCTAAAACTGCCAGTAAATTTAACTCTAAGGATATAAGAATATCAGAGAAAAATATAAATTTTGAAAATTTTGAAATGTTAGCGAACTTGTATCATCGACTCGCGCATCATTTAATAAAATTCATGCAGTTTCCTGTAGAATAGGATAAAAATACAGAAGGTAGCTTTTTAGAATTTTTAGCAGCAACTAGCAGCTCTATAAGTGGCAATGTCGGTCTGTCGGTCGGTCTGTCTGTCGGTCTGTCGGTCTGTCTGTGACCAACGAGTTTCAAAACTCAATAAGTTTTGAAATACTTGATGGAATGACTTTAGCATGTAAGTGTATCTTATTGATGTCTTGCCGCTGTTAAATGCATGTGTTGTTCCAAATATTTTTCTTGGAGTTATGGCCCTTGATGAACTTAGAATTTTGTGAGATTGCACCACCAGTAGCAGCTACGGCGTCGATGTCGCGATTTTTTTCTGATCAGTTTGATTGTTTGAGTATAATTCTCTGTTTAAATCCATTTAAAAACAAGAAAGCGGCGTTTTCACCATCTTTTGATGCTCAGTAATATTTTTCTGTCCACTATGTCAACAGTGTGTGCATCGTGACATATAATACAGACACTGTCCTTTCCTTTAATATAAATGTCTGGGAGGTAAGATTTGTTATTTTTTCTGAGAAGAATTAAAACTTGCAAATTACTGTAAAAGACACTTTTTCTAAACAAAGAGCCAAAAGAGAACAATTACTAAGTTACTTCTAATTAGCTTGTCCTAAAAGCCAAGTTTCATTTTGTAATTTTTCATAAACGAAAACAACAGACAGCTCTGAGAGCTGTCTGTTGTTTTCGTTTATTAAAAGTAACAAAAGGAAACTTGGCTTTATTTTTTACTGATGCCATACGTATTTTCTCAACAATTACATTCTTCTTAATTCGAACTTCGTCGCCGGTCTAATACTTTCAGTGAAAATAACTTTATCGAACGTCGATTTTTAGGATAAAATAAGTCAAGGCTGGGAGAAGTGTTTTCTGAAGAACACCTGACATGGTGTGGGGGTACATTTGAAAGTAACATA
Source organism: Pictodentalium vernedei (assembly GCA_031216915.1). Classification (NCBI taxonomy): domain Eukaryota; kingdom Metazoa; phylum Mollusca; class Scaphopoda; order Dentaliida; family Dentaliidae; genus Pictodentalium; species Pictodentalium vernedei. The sequence goes on along the minus strand of CM062290.1, from coordinate 99,564,516 downwards.
TACATTCTGTACAATCAAGGTGAAAACAGGTGCGTGTAATAAAACAAACAGAAAAAGAAAAAAGAAACAAATCTTTTAAATGCTGAAGAATGCATGACACGTCCTGCGTACTTTACTTCACCAGAAGTCACGTTGCACGCCTCATTTTCAAACTCTTCCAGAAAAGTCATCGATAAAATTACAACTGAAATGGCCGGGTTCTCAGCCCTACCCGAGAGAGTTCTTTCCATGTTAATCGACAAACTAAACTACACTTAAACGCATATACCACTCCACTCAGCCACCGGGTCCCCATGTACACCACTCGGACACCGAAGACTGGTGGCCGAATTGTGAACCTGGTTCAGTTCTGTTCCGCTAGTCGATTGATGCCGATGGTAACTCATTCCGATCCTCGCCATACAGTTCTTTGTATTTGTTTCTTTGATAATACCGGCTTTCAATAATACATTTTGGTTGCCTCCATTCAAAAGCTTCCAAATAAGTATTGTCGTACCAGTGTAACTTATGGCGTTAAATTAAGGGTAAATGTGTCTGAGGCTTTCGACTCGGAGCTTATGTTCAACCGAGCGTCTTAAACATACGCTCCAAACCCACGAACCTTAGACTATGTTACTGACAATTCATCAAAATAACGTGTATGTTCCAATAAGACCCTACCCATATCCCCCCCCCCGAAAAAAACAAACACTCCCCCCCCCCCCGAAACCCCAAAAACAAAAAAACGCATCGTGAAATTAACAAAGCAAGTTTTGACTATAACAAGTTTAGTAAATAAACCTCCCGTGTACCCCACGAGGTGACTGGACAAATAATCAGTAAATCAGATAAGGCCGAGGTCAATCCATCTTGTACCAATCGTAAACTGTTTCGGAACATCGTCTGCTGCACGTTTGAAAAATCTAGAAAAATGATTCGGTTTGCACTCCGTTGATGAAATAATTGCGAATTTCAAATATTTTACATGTTGACGTCAAACGGTAACATATCGTTACATATGCTTCTGGAGCCGAAAACAAACAAAAAACTACGCGAGTTGTGGTCCAATCAGATGGCGAGGAGTTTAGTCTTATTTGAACAGAGTATATTCAACGGAGGAAGACATTTTCCTTTGCTATCCGGTCTGCGCGTTATTTCCACTGGTTCTATAACCCAATAATACCCATAGCTAAAATTTTCATGACAAAGACATGTCTTCAAATCGGGGGACCTAGATCCCATTCCTTGCGCTCCAATCGGAAATGCTCCCTTGTAATCATGTATCGGGTGTAGAATGATTAGTAACACTGACAGCAAATCAATCCAAAAGAGAGATAAAACATGTTTCTAAGGCGTCGCAAACAGCCCCCTCTAGCTGGGACAATCTTTGAGTTAGAGAAACTTTTACGGAACACCGCTAGAGACATTTCAAAATATTTTCTTGAATACAAATTTGTCATATTTTGTTCCTAAAACATAACTTATCATCCCGTATTAAAACGAAATATGTAAAAGAAGCTGTTTACCTTCCCGCACAGGTTCCCGTGCGCACCTATCACGTACACCCTACATTTGTATGTAGTACTGAGGGATTGCCATGCGGCATGTCAAAATTTTAACTAAGAAAAGTAGAAAACATTAGGAAATCACGTTGTGTAGGCCTATATTTGTCAACGCTTTGAACCCGTGTGCTCGCTTCCTAGTCTACAATCCTGACACGTCCCGACTTTATAATGTAAACGGATACTCAGTGCTACATTCCTGACACGTCCCGACTTTATAATGTAAATGGTTACTCAGTGCTACAATCCTGAAACGTCCCGACTTTATAATGTAAATGGATACTCGGTGCTACAATACTGACACGTCCCGACTGTTTAATGTAAATGGATACTCAGTGCTACATTCCTGGCACGTCCCGACTTTATAATGTAAATGCATACTCAGTGCAAATGCATCTTACTACACCCCCCGAATGATACATGGAAGTTAGATGATAATCTCAGAACTATAAACAATTAACATATAATACAAGTAGGAAATAATCACAAAGCCAGAACGGACAAATTCTTAGGTGTTGATATAGATGAAAATTTAAATTTCAAGCACCACATCAATAATGTGAGTTCAAAAATAGCTAAGTCTATTTGGGCTATCAATAGGGTAAAAAAAACATTTGCCCCACAATACGCTAAAAATTCTCTATTTTACGTTAGTGCAAAGCCATTTGATGTACGCAATACAGGTATGGGGACACGCACCAGCAGCAAGCAGACCAAGTATCCTACAAAACGTGCTATTCGAATAATAAACAATAAAAAGTACAACACTCACACCGAGCCGTTATTTAAGAAAAACAAAATTCTTAAATTCACGGATCTGGACAACCTAAATATTCTGTTATTTATGCAGGACTGGGCCCATAACAAACAACCACAATCGTTAGATAGGCTCTGTACAATTAACACAACCGAAACAGACAGACTCACGAGAGAAACGGGCCTGATAAAAAGACTTAAGCCTCAAACGCAGTTCACATCAAATCTTCCCCTGCATACGTTTCCAAAATGTGGAATGACATTGACCCAGATGTTCAAAGATATCCAAGAAATTCCTTTAAAAAGGTGATGACTAATATGTTTCTAGACTCATATGAAGCGTCCGTCAGATGCAATAATAGGGCATGTCAGGAATGTGGAGAAGTCGGCCGCACTTCTGCAACAAGAACTGACCCACCGAATTAAGTCCACGACACTTGAATACCTGTACCCACCTACATGTACCATACCTGGGTCCGTGCGTTTTGTGAATTGGCGTGCAGGTGACGTGCTGACCTCGCTGTCGACGTTCTTGAATTTGAACAACTGGCCAGAATGCTGTTAGTCACCACACATTGGCAGATTGTTCAAATTCATGAATGCCTCCAGCTCAGTTAGTAACTATTACGTATCTCTCAATTTATGTAACTGTCTCACTCGCTGTCTTCCGAAGAAAGTTCATGACACATCATTGGGATGAGCCGTCTGAGTACGCTGCCGGAAGGTCGGAATCACTTAATTATTTACAATTATGAATGCAGGTCTCGTTTTCTTTCTTTAACTATGGATTTAACCCAGAATATATACTGTCAACAACGTATTTAAGTATTTAAGCTTCTATATTAAACTGGCTCTGGATAACACCCCCACATCTCCCAATATATCCATTGTACACTGTGCAAGAACCTAATTACAGTTTAACTGACATAATTCATGCGCCACCTATTCTGAGTTTAGCAGAAACTTTTCCGAAATGATTTTAATTAATGAGAATATATACTTTTTAAATTTTTTTCAGTTGCCTCATCCTCCAGCTAACGCTTCTCTCTGCCCCCCCCCCCCCCCCCTCTTTCTCACTTTGTTTCTCACTTCTTACTTCTTGCTACTTTCCTCTCTCATACTTTTTTTTTTCTTTATTAAGGTGGGTGACAATAATACAGCCAGTTGGCTAAGTCATACCCCTGCAGAAAACAAGTTTTTAGTATGACATCATTATTCAAACCTGCGGTATAAAATGTAAAATATATTTAATGTTGTACAATTATATGACCATATACCTGTACTATAATGTTTTTTGCAAATAAAGTTATTCATTCATTCATTCATTCAGTGCTACAAAATGTAAATGGATACTCAGTGCTACAATTTTGAAACGTCCCGACTTTATAATGTAAATGGATAGTCAATGCTACATTCCTGAAACGTCCCGGCTTTATAATGCAAACGGTTAACCCTTTACCTAACATGAAAAGCAGACGACACTTGCAAAAAAAATTCTTGAATAACTAATTTTTTCATTTTTTGTCTCAAAAACATAGGTTATGACCCCTCGTTGGAACGAGCTCGACGAGCTCGTTCCAACGAGGTCTCATAACCTATGTTTTTGAGACAAAAAATGAAAATATTTTGAAAATTAATATGCGATTTTTGAGAATAGCGCTGGCCGGCTTTGGCCGTTACGTTGGGTAAAGGGTTAAACAGTGCTATAATACTGACACATCCCGACTTTATAATGTGAATGGATACTCAGTGCTACATTCCTGGTGGTCTCTTCCCGATGATGTCATTGAACCGACGTAGGAGGTATTTTTATTTAAAGGGCTAATTACTCGATTTCTGTGTTATTATTGAGACTGGAAAAAATACTTCTCACCAGAAGGCCTAAAGACTAGTATAGTAAATTAGATTGCAAACATCACAACCGCAAATCCCCTTTACTTCAACAGTGCGAGTGCGACGCTTTGATCCTTGTTCTGGGGATTAAAATTTGTGTCTCTGGAAACCTATTACCCAGAGAGCCTTTCTAAAGAACTTTCTAACTGACACTCACGAGCATTTCAGGATGTTTCTCTATAAGCAAGATGGCCGCCAAAAAATTAGCACTTTGTGGTATTTTCGGCGATACCTGTAAAAAGTCTTAAAGAATGCCAGCGAATCCCATAAATCACGCTCCAAACTAAATCTGAAAAACAACACTCAACGTTGGTCCAGTACTGAAGGAAATGTTTTCAATACACGTTACATAATTTATTTTAAAAACCGCCAAATATGTACATTTGGTCGAAAAACCAGTTTTATTCCCAACCTTGTTTTCTTTCTGTAGATTCTTTTTTCTTTGGTGGCCAATGTGCCCATGCCTTGAATCAAATCCAAAACTCGCTGCAATCACTGGCAGGATTAAACTATCTTAAGATATTGTACCTGAAACATGGTGGCCTCCAAATAGAACGATCATAATAAGTGCCAACGGGCATGGACCAATTCTCGAAAACCCTCAAAGAATTCCTGATATACACTTAGTGATAACCTCCATCTGTAGAAAATATTTCATATGGCAAGCAGTCTTCACGCCAGGGCCGGATTACGACTTTGTAGACTCCTGGCCTACTGTCTCCTGATACTGTGAGGCCACCAGTCAAAAGCACGTAAGTCGAATTTTGGATTCTTGAAATCAGTTTATTCAACTTCTGCAACATAATGTCAACATGATGGGTGCAAGTGTAACACAACAAAAAGAGAAGAGATATTGTGATATTTTCAAAACTAAAATAAGTTTTTGAAATATTAAATTTATTTGACAACTTGTCAAATAAATTTAATATTTCAAAAACTTATATGACAAGGCTTCGATGGAATGAGCGATTTCCTGTACAGGCCCTAAACGAGTATAAGAACAGAACGGCTCGTTGTAATCAGGGTTGCCAGTACCAGCCAGTTGGAATAATAGGCAAGAAAAAAATTCCAGTATTTTATACAGTATATTAATTGAGCCCTTTTTTAAAGAGATAATTCAGCATACTTATACTTTCATTCTGCATTTACAAATGAAGTAACTTTTCTCAGTAATTTAATTTCACTTAATCTCTGGAGGCCCTCAGCTGGCGGAGGCCCCTGGGCTGCAGCCCATAAAGCCCATGCCTTAAACCGGCACTGCTCCACGCTAACGTGTGCCAGTGGTGCCAATTGCTCTAGGAAATTCGTTTGGCACGAACAATACAGCACTTGGCTCCAAAATTTGGCACCCAAAATGTGAATTTTTGAGAGGTCTTACAGGCTTCGTGTTTTATTGCTGAAGTGCGTCGTCTTCGATAAAATCTCTGTCTTACGACTTAGTCGAGACAGTATTCGCCTGCATAGTAAACTAGAGTCCGCAATTATAACCATGGCTCTTTGTTACAAATCAACTAAATTAACTTTTATCCATTAAATCTGCTTCTTATTGAAACTTTTCTTTGTTACTTAATCTTTTTTATCTTGCCTAATTTTTGTATAATAAATTATTTACTACTAGTTTATTTGGTGTGAATAAGCAGGATGTAAATAATAATCCTCCATTATTCTGTAAACGTTAATAATGTTATTTTACATTATTTATTTATTATTATTTATTTATTTCTTATTTTTATTATTTATTTATTTTTATTCTTATATTTATTGATTTATTATGTATTTATTCATTGATTGATTGTTTTTTTATTTATTTATTTTATTTATTATTTATTTATTTATTATTTATTATTATGATATTTATTATATATTTATATTTATTTATGTATGTTTATTAATTATTTTTATTTGTTTATTCATTTATTTTATCATTTGTGGGGCTTTCGCAACTAAAATACTTGAATGAGCCAGGTGAATACCAAATTAAAATATTGTACTTTGAGTGCACCGGGCGCCATCTGCAATGCTTCAGCATTGCAGATGGCACCATGTTGCACTTAAGGGACAATACATTCGTTCTCGTTTAAAATCAGATTCCATGTGGTACTAAAATCTTTCATTTGGCACCGAACAAAATTTCTATTTGGCACCAAACAATTTTGGGCCAGCAGGGGCACTGATGACAAGCAATTCATCGTCACAAGAGCAGGGTCTTTGAATTGCAGTAAACTATGCAAGTTCAGATCAATGAAAACTATACTATTAAAAAAAAAGTAGGGGATACCCAAACTGATGTAGATATTTTCGCGCCGCGTTAATGTCTGTGGGGTACGTTTTGAAATTTTCATTTGTACTGGACAGGCTTTTTCGGAGGTCTCATCGTTCTTTTCTTGGTATAACATCGTTCATCAATAGTTTCTGGTCGAAGCGTAACTTTTGAGGTATGCGGAGACTGACATGTGACGAACGTTTACGTGCCGTTGACATGTTGGAAGCTGACAACAGACAGATTGCAGTGGCTAAAATTCTCAATGTTACTCAATCGGTGATTAGCAAGTTGTGGTCACGCTACCGTCAGACAGGCAATGCTGATGAATGCTTAAAGAATGCCAGCGAATCCCGTAAATCACGCTTCAAACTAAATTTGACGTCGGTCAGGTCGTCCAATGACGACAATTGCTAACCAGGATCGTTTCATCCGAACCACAGCATTACGTAATCGCCATCAGAGTGCCTCAGAAATTGGACAGCCGCTGCCCGAGCGACAGATGTGCGAATCAGTGGTTGGTTAGACTATCCGAAATCGTCAACACAGCTGGCATTTGTACGTTCGACGACCTCGAATAATTACACATTTGACTGAACGTCTCATCGCAGCAAGGCGTAATTGGTGTGGAGCACAACAGACTGGGACAATCGTCGATGGAGAAAGGTCATGTTTTCCGATGAATCGAGGTTCACTCTCGACTTCCACGACAGGCGAAACAGAGTGTGGCGACAGCGGAACGAACGATACCATGACGTAACCGTTAGGCAAGACGATCGTTTTGGTGGTGGGACGGTTTTGGTATGGGGAGGCATAACCATGACAAGTAGAACAGCATTACATATCATCCAAGAGCGCGTCACGGGGCAGTACCTCCGTGATAACATGTTAGCAGCTCATATGGTTCCATTTGCGCGACGTCACGGCAGTCGATTCATTTTCCAAGATGACAATGTAAGAGTACACAGGGCCCGTGTCGCTACAGTGTTCCTCCAGGAGCAGAACATCACTACACTGCCTTGGCCAGCACTAAGTCCAGAAGTTCACCGCTTGGCATGCGCCTACGACAACGCCAACAGCCCCCATCTAATGTCCAGGAACTCGCTGCTGCGCTGCAGGAAGAATGGAATAACATCAGTCAAGCTGATATTGGACGTTTGGTGAGGAGCATACCACGCCGGATCCGCACTTGTCTCCCGACCCGAGGAGGAATTACAAGATAATGAGGTTTTGGACTGAATGTGATAAATTCCCTGACTGACCGTCCATGTCTTCTATAGCTCAGTGCGTGGAATGTGTGCCTGTCAACAACCAACTATCACTGAAATCATTCACCAGATGTCACAGTGCAATGCCTCAACTGTCTTTGTGGTAAAAATATAAATATATTTCTTCATCTATCTCATTTTTATCAAATATCTCCTACTTGTTTGAATAGTATATATGTATAGTTCCGAAAAAGGCGAGAAACAAACTGATGAGGTTGACAAATAATGCCATCTCACATTGTCAGGATTTCCGCCAATCTCGTTTATTCATTGCATCACTCCACGGTTTCCCCACGAGAGCAAAAACAGTACATGCCAATTTCTCCACATTACATCCACACCGCGAGAATTTCCATGGCGTTTGATTAGATATAAGCACATTGTTAATCTCGTTGGGTGAAAAAGCATCATCGAGTGGGACCGTCAATGGTTGCAAAAATTCTCTCTCTTCCACCTCCTCCTCCTCGAATCCAAACAACGTTGGAACCAATTTTGGTTGATCTTGTTGAGGGCATTTCTCCATATATATGACTGAAAGTGTGCCCACATAACAGTCTCTGCAAATGCTGATGTGGTGGGTGGAAGACAACACAGTTTCGAAGCGGTAATTGCACTCGGTTTTCCGACTTTTCTTTCCGCTTATTGACTCGGACTTCAGACACTGATGTGGAAGATGAATACTCATAACACAAGCCAACGGATTTTGCACCCTCTGCTAAAATATCTGCCAAAGGGGCACCTTCTTCGCTCAAAAAATTCAATGTTGCCGTCTTTTGTAACACTTCAAAACTAGTTCTTTACCAATACAAATAAAACAAAACACCCCACCACCGTATTATACCCTGAAAGAGATGGGTAGAAAGAAACCGAGGTTTGATGTTTTGGTGCTTGTCGATAGTTGATCGGATATTACCAGTACCACCACCCCCAGCCCCCACCCCACCCCCACCCCCTTGTCGATAGGTCCTCGCCGGAGTGCTAGAATGTCCTATGTCCCATACGGGACATAGGACATTCTAGCACTCAGGCGACGAGGTGATTCCAGGTTAAGTGGGGGTTGCAAATCACAACCAAATTAACAGAGTAATCACAAGTTGTAGACATCAATGTCATTAGCACATGTGGCTGTCAATCGTTTAGGGTGGAGGCGATGGCAGGCGAGCTCGCGGTGGCTATGCGGAGACAACTTTTGGGGCAGTGAAATATGTAAAAAAAAATTAATAAAGACATGAAAACCAGATCTCTACATGAATCCACCAACCAAAAACTACATAGCGACGCATGAAGATAGGATGGCTCCTAAGGTTGGCCCTGGGTGGCAATCTTTGCTATCAGTAGTAGTTGTGGGTGCCACAGCAAGGCAAAACACACCCTGTTTGAATTTCTAGGATGAATTTGGCTCTGACTAACACCTCAAACCAGAAAGTCAAGAATATGCACATTTTGTGGATCCGTTTTTCAAATTTCTATCCGTCGGACCGAACTGAGGAAGGACCGGTGGATATTGCATATTTGAGCCAGGGACGTGGCCAGAGGTTTTCGATTGGGGGCAGGGGGGGGGGGGGGTGGGGTGGGGTGAAGGGTAGTGAATATCCACCTAGGGGGCCCTCCTCCTAGTTGGAAATTCACTACCGAGAAAAATTTTGAAAAGGGGCCATAAAATTCTAGTAACTGAAATGCCAACACATTTATGATAGAATTATCAGGTTCCTATTTTTATTTGGCAATATTCTGGGAATTTAATTTGTGCTACATGTACATGATTGTTCCTTGTACATGTATTATATCGTGTATAATACATGTACATAGAGCAATCACATTGACCAAATGTGGTCAATGTGATTGTTCCATGTACATGTATTATACACTAAATAATACATATACATGGAACAATCACATTGACCACATTTGCTCCTAAACATTGACCACATTTGCTTTGGAGCAAATGTGGTCAATGTGATTATTCCATATACATGTATTATTTAGTATGAGTCCTAGGTGTTTATGGTCAGAAACTTCCGATACCTGTGAGCCACCTAAATACAAGGGTGGGTGAGAGTTGGGATTGCTTTTGCGCGATATACACATACTTTCAGTTTTGTTGGGATTGAACTCGACCAACCATGTTTTGGCCTAATGCTCGATTGTAGCCAAATCGTTATTGATTGTGACCGCGGCTTGCTCTGGGTTTTCAATAATTAGATATAACGACGTAGACTTGTTGAGGAGACATAAATTTAACCTCGATCGCAGTGTCCTGGAAAAAACATATTTCGCCTTTATTTGGCCACTTCTTGAATACGCAGACACTGTCTGGGATAATTGTTCTGTGACAAATGTCGCGGAACTCGAAAAAATACAAATTGCAGCAGCAAGAATCATCACCGGAGCAACAGTTAGAGTCAGTAAATCGTTATTATATTCGGAAACCAGGTGGGAATCCTTGCAAGAAAGACGCCACAAACAAAAACTAATTCAGTTCTTCAAAATGTATCATCACATGTCACCTCCATACATTTCCAACAAAGTTCCACCGCTTATCTCCTTGACGAATTCATTAAGCAGTCTCCGACCCAGTGAAAACCACCGAGTTCCTTTTTGCCGAACGCAATTGTATCAGTCTTCTTTCATCCCCAGCGTTACGGACCAGTGGAATAAGTTGCCGTTACCTGTCCTCATCATTGATTAATTTTAAAACGTTTCTCAGTAATGGGAACCAAAGACCACCAAAGTTCTATAGTAATGCGAAATCTCGCTGGGCTCAAATATACCATTGTGGGCTGCGGTTGCACTGTAGCAGTCTTAATTCCCACCTTTTCGATGATCACCTGTCCCCCAGTCCCTTCTGCCAGTGTGGTGAACGTGAAACTACTGATCACTTTTTCTTTCATTGTCCTTTGTTCTCAAACGCTCGTAATTATACGATTAATCTACTCCCATATGTAGCAGAAACATCCACGCTTCTATTTGGCTCTGAATTCTCGAATAACGATAAAAACCGCCTTATTTCCGAAGTTGTACATGAATTCATTTTATCAAGCAAGCGATTCCAATAGTTGAAACCCAACACTACGCTCCCACCCCCATTCCTAGTGGGAAAGTCTAACGCCTGTTGTGGAATGCCCTCTCGCGCCTTCCAACTTCTAGCGCCTTGAAGTTTACTTACACCTAATTCGCTACAAAATGAACTAGAAGTTAATAAGTTGCCTACTTACGATTCTCTTGTGTGTAAATTTTACTTAACATACATTCAACATGTACTTGGTCTGTATTAACTCAGACTTATTCCCAAGATATTGCCTGATAAATACATCATTATCATCTGTTGCATGTGCAAAGTATGCGTCGGAGTCTTGTACCGGCCTCTGGGGATAAATCGCGACTGGTCCTCGACTCGTCGTGTGCTGTCAGTGGAGGTCCCATGCCCCTTTGCATCCGCATAATGGTGATAATCTCTTTGTATCATGTATTCAAGCTGATTGCATCATATTAGTTCCTTTCCTCTTCTTTCTATCTATCAGTGCTTCTGTTCTTTCTTCTGTTTTTCCCTTCATTTCACATTGAAGTTTAAACAATTCCACACGTCATTGCCTGGCAGTCGAGGCGCCTTCCTTTGTTCCGTATCTATTCTGATGTGACGCTTAACCCGCTTGATCTCCAATCGTAGCAACTAACGTTGTAAATTTACAATGAAGGGAGGATATCGGCCTTCATGCAACGACGTTTGGGCTCTTCCGTTCATCTGTACCACCTACAGGAGTAAGTTATACGTTGACAGGGAGACGACCTACATAAGCTTTAGCTTTCTGTCAAATCCCTCTAATACACAACAATATACTTTCTTGTTTGGTGTATACTTTTTGTACCTGGTGTTGTTCATTTTTTGTTAGTCAAATGTTATTGTGAAATGTATACAGATGTCAATTATTGAATAAATACTGTTTAAACTAAATATGCCACTCGGATATTTTATCGCCGCTTGACGTTTTGCAAGAACTTTATAGTTTTAGCACGCGGAGCATATTCAATGACCTTTTTATCAGTGAACTACATTTTTCAATATAAGGTGGGGCTAAGTCTAGTATTACAGTAATTAACACGAAAAAGCGCGTCACCTTGTTATAATTAAATTCCAAATGATAAAAGATTATTCAAATACCGTCATTTTTTTCGAATGACCTATTTTCAACAATATTTTTTGTGTGTGAATAGGGTATATTCATATCATTGAAAGGACCCGACCCAATCGTACCTTCACGAGATATGATGAAATGTGGGACAAAATATTGCGAGTGCATGAGGGCCAAGAATAGTGTCAGAACGAACTAGAACAGCCGTTCTGTTGTCACGCAATCTAGAGTCTTCCAACACACTTACAGCCTTGTAGTATTGTGTGACTACAGTAGAACTTGATCACATGACGGATGATGATGAAGGGCGCGCGGTGGCTCAGTTGGTAAAGGTGCAGACTGCAAGCCGAGAGGTCCTCGGTTCGAATCCCACCTGCGGCAACCGCGTTATGTCCTTGGACAAGTCACTTCAACCCCATTGCCCACGCGGGAGCACGACGACCAGGCGACGTTGTGTACTAAGGTGTACTGTACGTCGATGGCGCACCTGTCCACAACCAATGCTAACCCTGCTTGTGTGGAGTTAGTATGTTGGGGAGTTCACAGTTGCTCGTCGATGTTCGGTGTTTCTCTCCGGGTACTCCGGCTTCATCCATCCGAAAAACTGTTGTGGTGATGATTAGCCATTGTGCATAAATATGTGACCTTAAACACCAATAAATAAATAGATGATGGTGACTGTGGATACATCAGCAGTCGCGTTCTTAGACCTATGAATGTGCGGGAAGTCTAGAAATCAGGAATATCCCCAAATAGATATCCCCCAATAGCTATCCATCTCACGGAATCCCACCATGAGAATCTCTTTTAGAAAAAACGCATGTGTCTATGCACACTAAAAACTAAAGTGTTAAAAACTACACTTGAAGTGCTGTATTTAACACTTCCTAAGTGTTGAACTAGATCTTTGTTCAAGTGTAGATATCCCAGAACTTGACAGGTGTTGACAATAATACCACTTGACAAGTGTAATGTCGCGACACTTAAAAGGAAACAACGCAGATGACGCGGATCAGGCTCGAACTCTCGAGGCTGATCTGCGTCATCTGCATTGTGTCCTTTTAATTATGTACCCACCAAGCGCAAATCAAATTATGGACTATTCTGGAAGAACCACCAATGCTAGACACATGGGAAGTGCCATCCATTCAAGTTTCAGATGTCTGACGATTGTAATGTCTAAGTGCTTAAAGCATTGCACTTTGAGTGTTAAAAGCAAACCCTAAGAGTTAGAATGGGTTTAACACCTTGAAAGTGTCAGTTTTAACACTTTAGTTTTTAGTGTGTGGAATCCCATTTTCCGAGTTGAGCATAAAAGTCGTATGGGTAGTCGCTCGTTCGAGCAATTACTCGATGGCTTATTTGCTCGAGTACATTCAAGTCGTTCGGGCAATCTGAGAAAGTTAGCACGCCTGTAGTGGTGCTACAAATCAATGATAAAGATACAAGACTGCAAAGATAGTAGAACACAATAGTAATGGTGAATACAACAGTGGCCGACCATATAGGAGACCGCTGAAGTTGTGGTAGAAGCCAATGATAAGACTACCACGAGCTGAATAGGAGCTTAGAATCTCGCTTATGGAATTCCACAAATGGAATCCCTTTGCGGGAATTCCTTTTGGGGGAAACGTCTGTAGTTATGGAATCCCTTTTTTCCGAGATGAACACAAATGTCGTAACAGGAGTCACTCGTTCGAGTAATTAATTAGTCGATAGCTTATATGCTCAATTCGAACAATACCTGTTCCTGTTCGATTGTCTTTCGGTGGAGGCGCGGTGGCGTTGCGGTAACCGGTTCTCGTCAGATCACCGAAGTTGAGCCCGGTTAATACTTGCATGGGTGGCCGTCTGAGCGATAGAATTCGAACTCCCGCGTTGCGTCCTTGGGCAAGGCACTTCACTCCGATTGTCCACATGGGGGCACGATGACGCCGTGTACTAAGGTGTACTGCACGTCGATGGTGCGCATGTCTTCAACCAATCTAACCCTGCCTGTGCTGCAGTGCGGAGTTATGATGTTGGGGAGCTAGCAGCTACTCGTCGTTGCTCGGTGGTTCTCTCTGGGTACTCCGGCTTCCTCCACCCGTAAAACTGTCACCGACACGATATGACCTTGGCTGTTAAAGTGTCATTAAACCCTAATAAATAAATAAATTGTCTTTCGGATTTCAGTATCATATTGGACTTTGTTAAACACAAGGGATATAATTCTGTATAGATTGATATAGATTGTGGGAAACGAAGCAGTCTGATCGTTGCACGATAAAGGGTGCCAACAGAGGACTTGTAATACTACTAGTGTAGTCAGAATAGCGTCTGTAACAGTAGGTAGAGACAGACTAGGTTTGAAATGTAAAACTGTTTCCCGTTAACCCTTTGAACACTGACACCCTGGAAGGTATATTCTGTCAACGGCGAAATGGGCGAAACCATCCAGGCTTATTGGGATGTTCAGTAATAATTTAATCCAACAGCTCTGTCGAGCTGCTGGATTAAATTATTACCGTGCCTCGTTCAGAGTTTTTGCTCTTTATATCGTCTGCTCGTCCACCACCATTTTTTTTTCACGCAAAAATTCATGCACACCCGGGTTGAAGAATAAAAGTTTCGTCCTCTATAAGAGAGTATCTTAAAATTACAAAATGATCTATACCATTGTTTGGAACCTGCCAGAACAAAAAATAGCAACACAAAGCTAAAACTGTTTCAACTTAAAGGATCGTCTTCGCTTCTGGGATGTAGTGGGGAACAATCAAACGCACCCTCGGGATACCTCTCGGTCCTATAGCAGTACGTGCTACTTTTATAAATAGGATTCGGGGGAAATCCTACCCGAAATAAACAGGAAGAAACCGAGAATTCTGAAGGAATCCGAGCCAAACAATTAGTTGTCAGGTTGTTTGTGGTAATTGCAGTACCTCCGTTTGTAATAAGTTATACAAAAATAACATTTTAATCCATGCGGGGAAGGGGGTTACGGGGGGCGGGCTCCTCGGGTGACGATGTGCGAGTTTACCTACTAACTGATACCACCTGCCAGAGTGAATTAATAAACTAGCTAGGGAGACGACTTACAAAAGCTGTCAGCTTTTTGTCGAATCCCTTCTTTACATTGTAACCCATCTATCTGTTCATCTTTGTTATCTTGTGTACTACTGTGCATTTTGTGTTGTACCTTTCTTATTATATGCTATGTATACAAGTAACAATCTTTCCAATAAATATTGTTTAAACTAACTAAAAATAACATTATCATTGAGAAATTCACACGAAGAACGAATTTACAATCCTCTGTAAAGACGTGACGTCGATGGACTGATATCCACATTTGCTCTATATACATATTCTTTCAGACCCCATCCGCCTCCCATGTATTGAGCGTTTATATCAAGTCTGGCGTGGAATATCTGGCCAATGTAACAATGGTGTGTTCTCAAAACGTCGAAATACTAAAATTCACACCTAATTAGTGGTCACTCGTGAGATGTTTCTGTGTTCAGAGATCAATCAGATACAGATGGTGGCTTTTATGTATTCGTGAACAGAGTTTACTGAGTTGTGTAAGATAAATACAGAATGTGGAGTGAATTGTGGAGTTGAGTTATCACTCAAAGTATCACTTTCAAATTCTGTACACGTGGATAAAAATACAAGCAATGTTTCAGCCAATGGACCTCCGGGTATGACCCGGAGGTCCATTGACTGGAACTTTGTTTGTGCCTGTTATGCTTTGCAACAAATTTGTAATTAGTGTTTGGGAGGAATCGCCACTCTGCAGGTGATTTGGTAATAATACACTCTCCACGTACTGCACATACGTACAATTCATTGGTATCTATATCAATTTTCTGAAGATAATCAGAGGTAAAAATTGGGGAGCAAACAAAGACGCCCTTCTCAAGCTTTACAAATCATTCAATCGTCAGTGAGAAGTACACTACAGACATCCGTGGTTATTCCCCACGGTTATAGACCCTTCCCGCAAAACACCCCATCCTAATTAGATATAGACTAGAGCATTAAGCCTATTGTTCTCCTGTGTAAACACACCGGTACAGATTTTCATTTTTTCGATGTTTTGAGATACAGCCGTAGAAATAATGGGTTAAATATTCCAATGTAATTTCCGTGGATCAAGTTCAATTAAAAAATGTACTTTAGTATTTCCCTTTGAACCATATTAAATGTTGTTTATGATTTCGTGTATCGCGTAGTTCACCCGTTCTATCTTTTTGTATTCAAGTGTCCCACGTGATACAATTATTAATATAATTATTTTTATTCACCTAAACTTTACAAACGTGACTTGTGGGTTTAGTCTCAAGCACTTCAAAATCAAGATTAGGTGTGTATGCGCTTCCAACTAAACGTGAGGTTGTGTTTCAAGGGATATAACGGAATTTTATGGGTAAGTAAAATTTGATGTTGATGAATTAATAAACTGTTGTTATCAGGACCGGATTAACCCTTTACCTAACATCAAAAGCAGACGAACTTGCAAAACAATTCAGCCAGGACTGGACTTGGCGAAGGACGTCTCGAATATTAACCCATTGAATCTTTATCAGGGTCTGTTTCATTTTAAAGGGGAAAAAAGAGCTTATTAAGCGCCCAAAATTATGCTTGTACTAGGAATAAGTAATTTGATAATAATGTTGGTTATTCTTCTGAGTACTTCTTGGCGAAGGACGTCTCGAATATTAACCCATTGAATCTTTATCAAAGGGTCTGTTTCATTTTAAAGGGGAAAAAAGAGTTTATATAAGCGCCCAAATTATGCTTGTACTAGGAATAAGTAATTTGATAATAATGTTGGTTATTTTTCTGAGTACTTCTTTCAGTGGGTCGAGTCGTGGCTGCTATTAGGCAGCCACGTCTGGATTTGGTGAAAGCCGTCTCGAAATATTAACCCAATGGATGTTATCATATTATTGGGGAAAAATGAATTTATATAAGCGCCCAAATTATGCGTGTATTAGGAATACGGAATTCGGAATACCAGACATCAGCACACTTTCTTGTGAGGGTATTGTTTTATATAAGCGCCCAAATTATGCTTTTATTAGGAACAAGTAATCTGGTAATAACGTTGGTTATTCTGCTGAGTACCTCTTCCACCGGGTCGAGTCGAGGCTGCGATTAGGCAGCCACGACTGGATTTGGTGAAAGCCGTCTCTAAATATTAACCCAATGGATCTCAATAAAAGGTTTGAATTAAACTAATGGGGGAAAAATGAATTTATATAAGCGCCCAAATTATGCTTGTATTAGGAATAAGGAATTTGGTAATTCGGGATATCAGACATCAGCACACCTTCTTGTGAGAGTGTTGTCTAGTCAGGTCCGACCAGGGCTGCTGTGAAGCAGCCGTGGCTGGATTTGACGAGATAACTCACGAAATGTTAACTTATTGAATTAGCGATAAAATTATTGGTTCATTTAAAAAATAATAGCTACAATGCTTCAATCGAAATGGGAAAAATTAGCTCACGTCTGTAACTTAGTAACTGCTGTCAAGCAGCAATGACTGGATTTTATGCTATAATCGAAATAGGAAAAATTAGTTCACGTCTGTAACTTAGTAACTGCTGTCAAGCAGCAATGACTGGATTTTATGGAATATTCCCCAAAATGACAAGTCAGTGAAGCAGTCATGGCTGTGTTCGATGAAAAATATTAACTCAGAGAATTCTTGGAAAAATTGTGGCAATCACTCTCTTTCACACTTGGGGCCCCGGAGGTGTCTTTACTACTAATACAGTGGACTCAGATGGAAGAGTCTATATCTATCATTTTGGGGTGGACCAGTCAGTGTTTCCAACGTTCCGCCTTAGGACGGCACGTTGGAGTCACTGATTGGTCTACATAACATACATACAGTGTACTTGCCAATCATTTATCAAGGAAATTGGGGATCATCATGGGCGTGGCCGGAAAAGGGGCCATTGGGGTTCGGGTGTCACGGTCAATGAATGTTTTCACGATTAATGTGACGCATCATATATGCCGTTGTTTTGAGAATACACCGCGTAGTTCTCCATATTGTAAATAAGTTTTTCATGTCTGTACCTCTCAATATGTATATATGCGTATATGCACTTGAGAATGTTTTGATGTGGTTGTTATTTTTTTTTTAAACTTTCAACTCGTCGACCATTTAATCCACTGTTCTCCTCTCCGTTTTTGTGATGTTTTCATAACGCAATATTTCAATATCGTTCCTGTGATATCCCAGTTATGATACTTGATCTTACAGATGTGTAGTGCACCACGTTCCGATTGTAACATGATCGATAGACATATCTGTCACTGATGATTACAAACATGCACGTGTACCGAGGTGATATCACGAATGCCCCCCGCCCCCATCCCACCATCCAATCCGATCAATTAATATCAATATCCAGAAATGCGGTCGCAAAAACGGACAGAAAGTTTCCATCGGATTCTGATTATTTCGGAATGCGGTTGAGATTTTATTTCCGCTCTTAACCTCGTTGGTCTGTAAAATCTCATCTGCTGGTACCCGACAAGCGGCACACGCTAAAGCTTACAATGCTACTTTGCTTCTAGGTCGTAAAATAATATGTTCCGAGGCGTCGACTAGAACCGCACCCACCCTCTAGTAATGAGATTGCTTTGTGGTAATGATACTATAAATCCTTGACGAATCCCGGGCAACACCCAATCACCATTTCCTGTACCTATCCCACGACATATCCAGCCTGTCAGGGTTGGTAACTACGAACTACCATATTATGATATTTTATGTTTCTGCCACCCTGTGCCAACATTGTGTCAACAAACCAGCAAGTAGTCAAGCTATGAAATTCACCGGTGTACTAACTTTTCCGATCATTTGTCCAAGCCACCACCCCCACCTCGCCCCTACACCAATACACTCTGCCTTGTGATCACACGCCTAGGCATTCGCAGTCGTCTATGAAATTCTTCCTGTTTTACAGATTTGACACATGATGTATTAATTTATTGAAAAACTACATCATTTAAGTGCACCAGCTTCTGGGCTCGTCTAAGCAGACACCACCCTAAACTTATTTATAATCACTTCATAATCATCTTGGATATACTTACCTTAACGTATTTAAGTGTCTCATTGATCCTTTATTCCTCTGTCTATCTATCCTATAGTCTTTATTCTACATCGCAACCTTTTCTTCCAAGCCAGTCTGAATACATTTTTTCCCCAAAAATATAGTACTTCTTTTTCTTTTTTTTTATTTACGTTAATAAGCTGCAAAACAGTTAATAATGTGTTCCACTGAATCATATCGTGCTCGAATAGGCTCTTTCAACCTCAAAGTATATTGTCGTAGCTTGAAGTATTGTTTGCCGAAGAAGAGATCAATGTGTATCCTAATATATCTACTTTTTCGTCTGGGTGGGGTTGGGCTGCATGAAAGCTTTGCTGCTATGTTTGCTTTGTTTTTTAGTCACACGAGCGATTCCATTACCCCCCCCCCCCCCCCCCCCCCCATTCAGCAAATCAACTTGATGAAACTTCATTTCCCTCCAGAGAGGTGGACGTCTCGAATGCTGTGCCTGCATTGAAGGTCCTTGTCACCTCACTGTTCTATCTGGTCTTATGTTTATTATTGTCCGGTGACATTGAAACTAACCCTGGCCCAAATTCTTTAAACTCGGATCACAACCAGAATACTTTAAAAATTGTCCATCTTAACACCCAGAGCCTAAAGCCTAAAATAGATATCGTCCAATGTGAATTCGCATATTTTGACATTGTGACTTTGACTGAGACTTGGCTGAACAGTACCGATCCTACTTCCGATGTACTTCTTCATGGGTTTCATGAACCATTGAGATTCGATCGCTCGACAAGGGGGGGAGGGGGGTGGGGTTGCCATTTACATTAAAGAGGGTATCTCATTTCGATCAAGACCGGACCTTCATACGTTGAATACTGAGTGTCTATGGGCTGAAATATTTACAAAACGAGGTAGACCGTTATTGCTAGGGGTATTCTATCGCCCACCCAACAGTCCCCCTGATACATGGGAAGCCATATCGGCATCCATCGAAAAAGCAAGAGACACGTCAACCGTCGATCTAATTGTCACAGGTGATTTCAATGACAACCAAATGGTCTCCTCCAGAAGCAGCTTTTCTGAAATTCACCATTCTTTTAATCTAAGGCAGGTTGTGAGCGAGCCAACTTGTTTTACTGAGTCCTCGGCTTCATTACTGGATCTCTTTGCTCTCAGTGACACAATCAACTTAAAAACATGTGAGGTCCTTGAACCGATTATTCCAGACATGATCCGCTACCACTGCCCCATTTCAATTGAGGTTGAATTTTTAAAACCGCAATCTCTCTCATTTAAGAGGAGGATATGGCTTTATTCCCAAGGTAATTATGGAGCACTAAATGAGGCCCTCTCTAACGTCGACTGGAGTGCTCTCTTTGATAACCTATGTCTTGATACTATTGTTTCTAACTTCACCGAAAAAATACTCGAAACAGCATCCACCCACATACCCAATAAATTCATTACTACAAGAACAGACCAACCGAAATGGATGCATAACGAAATAAGATTACTGATTAGACAGAGGAAACGTTTATATCGCACTGCTAAACGCACTGATCTCCCACATACCTGGGCTAAGTACAAACTGAAACGAAATGAAGTTGTATCGGCTGTTTGGAAGGCCAAAGCGCTATATTTGTCTAAAATTCAGTCCACTCTAACGAACAACGAAACGCCGCCATCACAGTGGTGGAAGACTCTAAAAACATTAATCGGTAGCAGTAACATAGCAGGAATTCCCACCCTCGTCCACTCAAATAAAATATACTCATCAAGTGCTGAAAAGGCGGAAGTGTTTAACGAATATTTTAGTTCGATCTCAACAGTTGACGATTCAAATGCTTCCCTGCCTGACTCACCAGTTCGTGCATCACAAAGTATTGATAGTATCACCATCCATTGTAGCGAAGTATATACTGCAATGAAGTCGCTAAAAGTGTCCAAGGCGTCTGGCCCTGATCTGATAAGCCCGCGTCTCCTTAAAGAATGTAAAACCTCTTTATGTGAGCCACTTTCGATCTTATTTAATATACTGATGAATAACTCGTATTTTCCGTCACTGTGGAAAAAGGCAAACGTTTCCCCAATCTTGAAAAAGCAACCCTCCAATTCTGTTGTCAATTATCGCCCAATATCATTGATTAGCTGTGTTGGCAAAATTTTCGAAACATGGGTATTCAAACGCTTGTGGGCGTTTCAAATTCACAATAATGTTCTCAGTCAATTTCAGTCAGGTTTTCGTCCTGGCGACTCAACTGTCCTGCAACTGACTGACATATATGATGAATTCTGTCGCGCACTCGATGAAGGTAAGGAAGTTAGGGTAGTGTTCTGTGACGTAAGTAAGGCCTTTGACAAGGTATGGCATGCTGGTCTTATCTACAAGCTGGAGAGCATTGGCGTTTCTGGAGACCTCCTGTTGTTTTTGAGGTCGTATCTTGCAGATAGGTTGCAACGAGTTGTGGTAGCGTCGGAGGCATCTCCATGGAGACCCATCAATGCCGGTGTTCCCCAAGGGTCGATTCTCGGCCCCCTTCTGTTCCTCATCTACATTAATGACATAACCGATGATCTGCTTAGCAGTATACGCCTCTTTGCAGACGATACTTCCTTATATCTAATTATAGAGAACCCTGATCAAGCCTCGACCTTAATCAACCATGATCTGGCCACAATTGAACATTGGTCTAAAACATGGTTGGTTGAGTTCAATCCCAATAAAACAGAGAGTATGCTAATTTCGCGTAAAAGCAGCACCACATCCCACCCACCCTTATTCTTAGGTGATTCTCAGATATCCGAAGTTTCCAACCATAAACATTTAGGAGTCATACTGAATAGTACTTGTACATGGAACGACCACATCGACCATATTTGCTCTAAGGCCTGGTGTCGTTTAGACTTGCTGAGGAGGCACAAATTTAATCTAGATCGTAGTGTTCTAGAAAAAATATACTTTGCCTTTATTAGGCCCCTTCTTGAATATGCTGATACGGTTTGGGATAACTGCTCTGAAACCAAATCGGCGGAACTGGAAAAAATTCAAATTGCAGCAGCTAGGATTATTACGGGGGCAACCGTCAGTGCCAGTAAGACTTTGCTTTATCGTGAAACGCAATGGGAGCCTCTGCAAGAAAGACGTCGCAAACACAAGCTAATTCAGTTTTTTAAAATGTATCATCGCATGTTACCTCATTACCTCTCCAACAAGGTTCCCCCCGCCTGCCTCCTCAACTACTTCGTCACTCAGTCTCAGATCAAGTCAAAACCACCGAGTTCCTTTTTGTCGGACCCAGTTGTAGAAGACTTCATTCATCCCTAGTGTAACAGACATTCATCCCTAGTGTAACATTGGAATAAGTTGCCCATGCCTATCCGCGAGAACCCGTCACTGATTAACTTCAAGACTTTCCTAAACAAGGGAAACCAACGACCTCCAATGTTCTACAGTAAGGCCAAATCTCGTTCAGCTCAGATATATCATTGTAGACTAAGGATACAGTGCAGTAACCTTAATTCCCACCTATATGATAATCATCTATCACAAAACCCCTTATGTCAGTGTGGCGAGCATGAGACTCCCGATCATTTTTTCCTTCAATGCCCAATCTTCTCAGACGCACGTAATTATACGATTAACCTCCTCCCTTTTGAGGCAGACACATCCACACTTCTTTTTGGCTCAGAATTTCTTAACAACGATGACAACCGCCTTATCTTTGAAATGGTACATGACTTTATTTTATCGAGTAAGCGATTCCTATGATTGGCTTGCAAGGCTTGTATCATAACAATGGCCCGTTTCATATTCCCTTCCACATACTGTCCTGTCAAATTTCATAGCAGCCCACCGCCACCTTGTCTGTTTTCGTAGACTGAAATCGTGGACTGTATTTGACGATTGATTTTGAAGACTGTATTCATAACTCTTTACTAAATGAATTGATTGAAATAAGCTACTCACTTTAGTATTTCTCGAGTGTATTTAACACACCATGTATTCAAACTGGCCGACACTTCTTCCTTTTCTTCTATCTTTTATTTGTTTTTTTTTTCTATTTTCTTTTTTCTATCTTTTCAAATCGTTCGTACTCCATTCACGTTGTAGTTTAAACATTCTTGCATGTCGCTGCCCGGTGGCCTGCTCCCGCCCACCCTTACTGCGGGCAATGATCAGCATGGCCAGTGCTATTAACAAAACTCGTCACTCAAATTGTATTCTGTTTTCAGTTTTGGCCTTGGAGACCTGCCTTATGACCCCCTGTTGGATCGAGTTTGTTCCAATGGGGGTGATGGGCTGTGTCTTAATGTCAGAAAATCGTCTAATGCCCCAAAAATTTCTTTTGTAATTGTCATCTTTTCTTTATCAGCACTGGAAAGGAGTCCACGAGGGGCGGGACGGGGACCTTCGGGCGTCGATACGTGAGCTTGTCTACTGACTGATACCACCTGCCTAAGTGTAATGACAAATGAGTTAGGGAGACGACTTACATAAGCTGTCAGCTTTTTGTCGAATCCCGTCCTTACATAGTAATCTATCTATTTGCTCACCTTTGTTATTCAGTGTACTGTTGTATCTTGTGTTGTTCGTGTTTTACCATCTAGCATGTAATGTACACAATTAACAAACTTTCCAATAAATATTGTTTAAACTAAAACAATTCTTGAGTCACTAATTTTTTTCATTTTTTGTCTCAAAAACATAGGTTATGACCCCTCATTGGAACGAGCTCGACGAGCTCGTTCCAATGAGGGGTCATAACCTATGTTTTTGAGACAAAAAATGAAAACATAATGAAAATTAATTGGCGACTTTTGAGAATAGCGCTGGTCGGTTTTGTCCTTACGTTGGATAAAGGGTTAATAAACTGTCGTTATCAGGCCCGGATTAAGCCAATGCGAAGCCTGTGGTATATGTTATAACGGGCCTACGTGGGCCTTAAATTGTTGTGGTATCAACAAAGAATATCGAAGAGTGACAATTTATGTGATTGTTGTGGTTATAAGCACGCTTGGATCACATGCACTCCACAGCCAACAAGTACAGAGTTCTGAAATTCCACTGTTTAGATACTAAATGGAACTCATTTCAGTTGGGGAATTATTTTTCGTAAATTTTAAAACCTTCAAAATAAATTATTATATTTTGTTTTAGTTATAAACGATTTACGGATTTTTGTAATTCGCTTCATAGAAGAGTAATGTCAGCATAGATCTGTGACCATTTCGACCTGAAATTTGTTTGAATGTATTTTTCAAGTCATTAAGAAGAAAACTAAAATAATCGCACCTCCAATTTGGGACGGTAAAGGTTCTTAGATGGCAAACTATTGTCTATTTAGGCGCGAACATGATATCGATATCGTTGGATTCCTTCTACAAGACCGGGGGGGGGGGGGGGGGGTGGGGGGACGTCGAAAATTTGCAGACGTCATATCCCATTTTTCGGTTTATCCCTTTTTACACCCACTCATCACCTTGTGCATTTTTTCTACTGCTATTTTCAGACACCCACCTCCGCTTTCCCATTGAAATTACGAATTGCTTTGACAAACATCGTGGGCGCGGTGGCGTTGCGGTAACCGATTCTCGTCAGATCACGAAGTTAAGCAACGTCGAGCCCGGTTAGTCCTCTGATGGGTGACCGTCTGAGCGCTTGATTCGGACTCTCGCGTCGTGTCCTTAGGCAAGGCAGATAGCCCCGAATGTCCACATGGGGGCACGATGACGCCGTGTATTACATGTCGATGGTGCGCATGTCTTTAACCAATCTAACCCTGCCTGTGCTGTAATGCGGAGTTACGATGTTGGGGAGCTGACAGTTGCTAGTCGTTGCTAGGTGGTTCTCTCCGGGTACTCCGGCTTCCTCCACCCGTAAAAACTGTCACCGACAAGATATAACCCTGGTTGTTAAAGTGTCGTTAAACCTTAATAAATAAATAAATTTGACAAACATCATAATAGGTATGGAAAGAAGTATAGTTCGCTGATTAGTTTAATTCCACCAGTGATTCCATGTACTTGTTAACAACTTTTTGTAACCCAGAAAGGTTAGTTTCCCTTCCTGTTTGTAAAATAGGGCTTCAGAAATCTTAAAAACTCATCCAAAACAGCTCGGTGTCCATGAAAGTATGAATGATGGCCTAAGATATGCTCAACCCCATTTTCCCCTGATTTGACGTAAATAAAATATGTTTAAATTATTTCCCTGATTTGTACTATAGAAGTAAGTTAAAAATGACCAAAAATTTAGTCCATTCTGATTCATGTATTTGATTCTGGCTGGAGTGTGCGTGATTGATTCCATAAGTGACTCCAAGTATTAACCTTGTTCATTCTTGCTATTTCTCAATTAAAAATCAGTTGAAAATGATATTTGTCAATTTTTCAAAATATCAAGTTACCGATGACACGTGGTAAAATCTTAAATTAAACAAAATATTTCGTACGTAATAAAACCTACAAAGGGTTAAATTAACCCTTTCAGACTTTAATTATCCTGACGTTCAAACGTCACTGGGAATTCAGTTTCTTCAACGTTTTTCAAAATGCGACGTCAAACGTCGGAAAATACAAACAACGAGATATTTTTTACATCAGTGATTAACTGGTTGAGGGCCAGATTATTTTTGGTGGTCTAAATTTGTGATTCAAAACTTGTTCTATTACAAATTATTGGAGAGTGCCCAGGCACTCTCCAATAATTTGTAATAAAACTAGTTTATATAGAAAAGATATTATTTGTGTTTGACTGAATATGAAATATAAACAAGAAAAGTGTTGGCTTTTGCTCCGGTATCCTCATTTTTTGAAAGCCCTGATAGTGGCCTCAACCAGTTAAGAAGTTTTGACAGCAGGATTATAATAGCATTTTAAGCTGTGATTACATTTGGCTCAACGGTTGTCACTGAGTACTATTCGGGATAAAATAGGAATTGACGTTAACACTTTAAAAAATCGAAAAATAATAACAAAACAGATGTCCACAGAATATCAACGCGCTGTTTTGTTTCGTACGTCATAATACGTACAGAAGTATCAAAGGGTTAAACAAAAGAGTTCGTACGTAATAAAACGTAATACACAATAATAGCAAGTTAAACTATACAGAATATTATATTGTGATTAGGTCATGCAACAAGATTTGAAATTTTAAAGCGGGTTGGAACTATTAACCTAGTTGAAAAATGCAGTTGTTTCAATCAGTTCACTGGCACTCCTTGACCGACATATTACTAAAGAAATGACAACGAGTAAACAACAGAACATATTCTCAAATATCCTTTTAACATTTGAGTGAATAAGTGAAGCACTTGAAGTGAATAAAATATTAGTTAATACCAGCACATTTTACATTAATTCTTGTTGTATCTGGAGCATAGTAAAGCATTTTTCGCAAACCATGTCTGGAAGATTTTCTACACTTAGAACCAGACACCCACTCCTCCACCAACATGTATTATTTGTGACATTTGCAGAGATTTTTTACCTCGTATATTAACGTTAACTAATAAAGGATCCTCGTGTTGCAGTTAACCTTTTAGGGTTGATTTACAGCATTACCTCAGCGGTTTGGAATATAAATAATGATATAATCTGATATATTGCAGACAATTATAAAAAATGCATTATTTGAGAACGTACGTTTTTAGCGCACCCATGAGACCTACACGCCCCACACATAAAAATTTGGCGTCGCCCCCCCCCCCCGACAAGAAGAACAAAATGGTATCATCGTATTGGTGCATCACGTGACGTATCCGCACAAAACGCTGAAAAAAATCACATCTCCTCAATCCTTCATACTTTAACCCTTTACCCAAGGCAGACGATATCAAAATTTATTATTTTAAATATAATTTTTTAAAATGTTTCAAAAAATTTCAACAAAACCATATCATGTGAAACCTCGTTGGAACGAGCTCGACGAGCTCGTTCCAACGAGGGGTCACAAGATATCGTTTTGTTGAATATTTTGGAAAAATAATATTTTTCAACTGCTGAATTTGCATATTACGCGGGCGGATGAGGGCGATTCGTTGGGTAAAGGGTTAATGCTGAGGTGTGTTATCTCAATTTTCAACCAATCCAATTTGCTTCTTGGTGCATGCGATCAGCTCATTCTGCGTGTTTAATTATTGTATCTGAGTGTCTTCAGTTATGAGCCATGATGGATGGAGTTTGGTAATAATAATATAAAAACACTTCGTCCGGTTGCTGATTTGTCGCGGTTCTCGTATGAGAAGGCCTTGGTTACCCATGTTCTACCAACTGCCTCCCTATTCCCTCCCAACACTCGGAGACGAACTGCATGATGACATCCCTTGCCCCATTCTTCCCAATCTCTCCGATTGGTATATTAACCCTCTCCTTTGAGTCGCCCCCTAACCACATGTCCTTCATTCTCCCATCCCACTTCCCCATTATACTCCCTGTGAATCTTGTTCTTTAAGACGTTTAGACTGGTATTTTGGGCATTCTAGAAGAAAGTGTTCCAGGGTCTCCACCACGCCCAAGTTACACATGTGACACTCCTTTTCACTGTTTTTCCCAACTTTTCCCCTCAGCTCCAGGGACCGCGACCCCTGCTTGAACAACAGTGAGCCCCCCCCCCCCCCCCCCAAAGGTCCCATCAAGGTGCTCATCAAAACCAGGCTTCTCTTTATCACGCAGGCCACCCAAAGATCTCTTTGATTTGACCCCCTCTCGCCAATTACGGTGGGAGTCTGAAAATACAAGGTTTGATCATTGTCCTGATAAACATCGTATGATAGCGATATCAATTCTATTCGAATGTTTATTCGGATATAATGTCGAAATCAGCACTTTAATTCAATTATTCCGGTTAATCAACTATTATGGCGGTTTTCCATTTGAGCACTGAACAAAAAGGGATGATGTTTATAAAAATGTTGTATCTCAAAACAAACTTTCCCATTTTCTCGAGACATTTATGGATCGAAAGACAAAAAAACTTGGTGATTTATCAGATTTTATCTCTGCCAACTCAAAATTAGCCTAAACATACCGATAGTATACTTATGTGTACAAATTCAATCCCAAGTTCAGAGTCCGTTTTCTCCGGAAAGCAAAACAAGTTAGAACACTTAACCCTATGAACACTGTTGGTATCTTCCAATGTCAGTTCATATGAAGCAATTAGACGAGTCCAAATTCATTATTTGGGGGTAGACCAATCAATATTTTCAACGTGCAGCATTAGGGTTGCACGTTGAAAATATTGATTGGTCTACCCCAATTTTAATTTAGCAGGCATCCTACTTAATGAAAGTATGACGTACCATGTCCCTGGAAAGGTAAAGCGGTCTCTGGTTTTCAAAGGGTTAAGCACCCAAGAGACGATCGGAGTTTAGTATTATTCGATGTACAATGCACCAATGAATGGTATTATATGTGATGTGAAAAATACCGATCAACAGATGCTCCGGAAATCTAAAAAAATAGAAACGTTCATGGAGTGGTCAGTATCTGCGGATATACTTTAAAATCAATTGGGTTAGAAATCAACCCAAATCAACTAGGTTGATTGAATATGAATCCAACTGGGTTCATATTCAGTCAACCTAGTTGATTTGGGTTAATTTTTAACCCAACTGAATTTAGGATGTTGCCATCCCCAGAAATATCGAAAATGGAGTGGTGAGAGTTATACTCTTATAGTTCTACAATTAATTCTATCCAAAATAAAGATACAGGATAAAATTAAAGGAATGAGTAAAAGGTACTTTTCATGTGATAATCCGGGTGCCAAGAAGGGTACCCTACTAAAAGACGTGTAAAGCTAATATATTATTACCGTTCCTATATGAACTCTTCTCACTGATTCCGAATCCAATTGGTGCAACTCTGTAAACCATGGACATTTTCATACATTCAAGATGGCGGCCAAGATGGCCGCCAGGAATAGTTATTTTTCCTGTCACCTTGATATGTAACAAAACTTGTATTTATTTCTATACACACGACACCACAATGACACTCATATACTCTAACGTAGAAAATAGAAAATGGCTGTCATTTAGTTGTCAAAATCCCGCGAAATTGGGAAAGAGCTAACATCAATTGCCCAAGTTTGTTAATTCGTGGTTCCCAACTTAAATAAGGAGAAAAACTTCTGATTAACGTTTCTTAATGAACTTTTTTCATTGATTCCATATTTGCCTGG
This sequence comes from Pictodentalium vernedei, assembly GCA_031216915.1. Classification (NCBI taxonomy): domain Eukaryota; kingdom Metazoa; phylum Mollusca; class Scaphopoda; order Dentaliida; family Dentaliidae; genus Pictodentalium; species Pictodentalium vernedei. Next base: position 99,535,409 of record CM062290.1, on the reverse strand, counting down.
AGCTAAAACAAATCATTCACTTTTATTATTCTATCTTTGGAAAACAAAGGGTCTGTGTGGGCATTATATCTTTTATTATTTATAATTCTAAGAGAACGTTTCTACATTATTAGCAGTTTCCTGATAGCTTTAGAATTACCCCATATATGGATTCCATATGCCAGGTGGCTGTGAACAAGTGAGTAGTATAGGGTTTTCATTGCTGAATGCGGCAGTATATTCTTTACTTTATTTAAGGCGTAATTGGCTCGTCCTATTTTGGAGCATATTTTTGTGATGTGGGTCTGGTAGGACAAGTTTTCATCAATTGTAATCCCAAGAAATTTCAAAGATTTTTCGGGTTGTGTAGCTCCTATTCTGCTTATTTCCTGGTCATTTATAGAGATGTGTATGTCGTTGGGGCATATATTGCGACGGGTAGGATTAATAATCATGTATTCAGTTTTTGCAGAACACCACTCGGATATATTGGCTAGTTCATTATTTGTGTGTAGAGCCAGTCCGGCAGTGTCCGTTTTTCGTTCTTCATACCTTACGTTTATCCCACTTTTTGAGTAATTTATTTCGACGGATATTGGATTGGATACCGAAGATGGAATTAATTCGCACATATAGAAAAACAGCTATCTGATTGGTTGATGTTTGTGTTGACAGACATTATTTTGGTTTTCTACAGAGGCTGTTTATGGGATCCTTTCTCACTGACATTTGGGCATTTCCCAATTCTTAACCCAAAATTTCCCTGTCTCAGTTCCCATTCAATCACGCACTTAATGCACAATTGATGCCCTGAACTGGTTAGTTATAAGGCCTCAGAAAACTATTGACTTTCTGGGGCCTTTTGACCACCCAATTCAGGACACTAGTTGTACATTAAATTTAAATTGCTTGCCTAACGAAGTCTCTTAATTCGAAGGCAAAGTTCTTCTTTAATGGTATAAACATAGTTTAATAGAGACTACAGAGACTGTGTGAACATGATTCAATTCCATGTGACTGTTTGTTACAAAACTTACTTTTAGTATACATGCAGTTGCTCAGGTATCGGTTTTAATGTTCTCTGCTCAATTCCAATGAAAATTTTTTTTTATGTTTTTTCCTCCAAAACAAATTCCCGATTGGAGCCCGCATGTTGCAAATTTTCCAAAATGGCATGGGAACCGGACCCTTTCCCGAAGAAGGCAGAGGAATACCTGGTTGAATATTAACCTGTCAATTACACAAAAAAACCACATCGCATCGATATAATTTGACTGCAAATGAACTATATTATTTATATTACCGGAAGAATTGTCCCAGACCATTTTCATTGTCGGATATCGACGCCTGTTGGCTATGTCATGCTAAATGACCTCTTTACAATGGCACGATGGCGCACACTCCAGCCTTCAATAAAGTCTGGAAATTCAGAGATGTGCCCACTCACAACCACATTTCGTGTCATGAATGACTTGATTAGGTGCTACACCTTGAACAATGTTGGGTAGGTCTCTGGATGGTCACTCAGTGGTGCTGTACGCCATAAAAATGCTTATAAATGTGTTCCGTGAGTCTTGCAAACGATTCGGAGGCTTTCTAATTTCGGTGCCCTTCTTTGTACCCTGGTAGTTGTGATTGACTAAGTTTCAAATCTGGCGTCGGGGATATGAGCTGACTGATAGTCATTAGTAGCAGGAGATGAGGTAAACGACCCTCATTGGATGGATGTCATGCTGGATCTCATGGGACGTCATAGTCACGTGACCTGATGGCGCCATGTTTGGTTGTGACGTCATCTCCATAGTGATACATGGTCTGAGTGCGCATGCGCAGCGCGTGTTGTTAGGGTGATACGTGTTTCCGTCGGCCATTTTGTATACTGGAGACCGCCATCTTGGTTTCTATGGTAGCACGTGGTTGCTATGCGACCCAATGGCTTCTAACAAGACAGAGGAATGTTCGGAGGGCATCTTCCTTTGTAGAAGAGTAATTTCCCGATTCGAAGAAATACTACAAACAACCCGACAATCTCTCCAAATCACAAAAACGACATTATTTCCCCAATTTATCGGTGTAGCACGTAGTGCTATAGTACCAAGGGGGTACCGGGGTGCGTTCGATTAAACAAGAGTAATTTCTCGAGTCGTAGAATTACCACAAATAAACCAACAATCCCTTCAAATCACCAAAAACGACTTTATTTGATATGAATTCTTCAAGAATCCTATTTAGGACCTCGAAACCGTAGATTTTAATAGTAGCACGTAGTGCTATAGTACCGAGGGGGCCCCGTGTGTGTGTTCTATTGAATAGGGGTATAGGACCTGATTTTCCTAGAATCCCATTTTTAATGCCTAATGCATATGCTACTCTATCACAACAGTCTATCCAGTCCAAACTATCTCTGGTTCTCTCGTCCAAGTCTTATAATCACCAGTGCTTAATTTCCCATAATCTGTATGCAGAGTTATCTCCCCTGTGTACAACAAAACCCCATATCACTCCCAAAGCCAATACGCTATCGAACAGTTACTAGTAAGTCATTGCGCGAACGACTCGAAACAGATCGAGCAAATGAGCTTTTGAGCAATTGCTCGATCGAGTGACTCGCACATATTGCTCGAATGACTCGAATTCCATCGAGCAAATGAGCTAACGAGCAATTGCTCGTTCGAGTGACTCGCACATATTGCTCGTCGACTCATTTCAGTATTTGAGGATACCTATGGCCCGGTATTGTATTATTTGAGGGTCCCTATCGAGGATACCTTTTATAGGATACTTATCTGAGGATGCTATTATCTGTACCACAAGACTTACGTATCCCAAATATCCCTTATAAGCTAAGGAGCAGTTACTGATAAGGCATTGCTCGAACGACTCGAATCCCATCGAGCAAATGAGCTATCGAGCAATTGCTCGTTGGAGTGACTCGCACATATTGTTCGTCGACTCATTTCAGTATTTGAGGATACCTATGGCCCGGTATTGTATTATTTGAGGATACCTATCGAGGATACCTTTTATAGGGTACTTATCTGAGGATACTATTACCTGTACCACAAGACATACCTATCCCAAATATCCCTTATAAGCTATCGAGCAATTACTGGTAAGTCATTGATCGAAGGACGCGAACCTCATCGAGCAAATGAGCTATCGAGCAATTGGTCGTTCGAGTGACTCGCACATATTGCTTGTCGACTCATTTCAGTATTTCGGGATACCTATGGCCTGGTATTGTATTATTTGAGGATACCTATCGAAGATACCTTTTGGAGAATCCCTTTTTGTCGTATGAGGTCATGAGAAAGCCTCCAATGAGGTCTAATGTAGTCTTACCAACCACTTCCATCTTGTCGCAAAATCTCCAAGGCCTCTACTTATCTATGGTCTATCTGTCCTATCATTAGCTCCTTGTTCCGTTGCGGCCTTGTACCAGTACTATTGACTAAACTACCATCCATTAATATTGACTTGTACCACTACTTTTTAGCTTTACGCTTTCAAAATGTTCAATCAGATTTCCCCTGTATATATATAAGGCATTCTGTAATTGAGATTCATAGCCGAATCCGTAAAACTTGGATTCCGGAATTTGACATCAACACTCGAGGGTATTGCCTTCCCCTATTGAAAGAATTTAGTTTAATGGGTTGTAGTTAAAAAAGTTCACTCAGTTAAAATTCAGATCACCTTTGGTATATTTTCATTAAGTTAAAAAATTTATTGAGTTAAACATTGTTCATTTCAAAGGGTATTTATTTATATAAGGTATAAAAAGTTCATTCAAGCAGTTCAAAGGGGATATAGTTAAAAACTTTCTTGACTTCAAAGGGGTTCACGCTATTATATTTCCATTACCCAGGACAAAGGAACATGGTCAGGTAGACGAAAACTATTGCATATATAGATAGAAGCAGAGAATTCTGAAAGAATTCGAAACAGTAAAACTTTTCGGGTTTATTTGGGTAATTTTGCGAATTGAGAAATTACTCTTCTACAAAGGAATATACCCTCCGAACATACCCCCATCTTGCTGTAGGCCTTTGGGTCACATAGCAACCACGTGCTACCATAGAAACCAAGATGGCGGCCTCCAGTATACAAAATGGACGACGGAAACACGCATCACCCTAACAACACGCGCTGCGCATGAGCACTCACACCATGCGTCACTATGGAGATGACGTCACATGATGGCCGCTCACGCGGGTTACCATAACAACACAACATGGCTCCACCAGGTCACGTGACTATGACGTCACATGAGATCCAGCATGAGGTCCATCCAACCGGGCACGTTTCATCGCTCTCCTACTACTGTCATTGCATCCGTTACCAGAGCAGTGGCCTGTGCATCCACTCATTCGTACCTGTGTCCTGTTTTCCGGTATCATCAAGTAGAACATCATCCCTATATCTAAGCACTTAAGTATTTCCGATGCCATACATTAGGCAACATTGTAGCAGAACAGATAACCTTACTTCCAGAGTTTTAAACTGTTTTCGCAGACACTTCCTCATTATATACGGGACCATGTGCAATCCATAGAGTTCGCTAATTGCCCGCAGGTAAGTCTGAAAGGGGTCAGATATCCTGACAATATCAAGGTTGACAGTGACGCCGAATACGTAATTAGCGAAAACAAGTTCGCATAGAAACGTTGATTAGAAGCTTTTCCCTCCGTTTCAGTAGAGACCAAGAGTCAACTAATTTGGGCAGTTTATTCTGAATCTTCCCCACTTCCAAGGTATTTTGCCAACAAACTGATGGCCATTTCAGAGTTTCGAGGCAAACGTATATAGGTCGCCCACAGAGATCTCCTCTTCATAGAAATATGTACACGTTCCGTTAACCCTTTATCCAACGTAACGTTCAGAAATGGCCAGCGCTATTCACAAAAATTGCTATTCAAGTTTCATTATTTTTTCATGTTTTGCGTCGAAAACATAGCTTATAACCACTCATTGGAACGAGAAAGTGAAAAAGTAAATACTCAATAATTTTGTTTGCAGGTGTCGTCTGCTTTTCATATTAGGTAAAGGGTTAAACAATATGGCGTCTGTAAGGATATTAATGTAATACGTTGAGAAAAGAACCTATGTCGGGCGACCATCTTGGCCGCCATCCTGAATATTTGAAACTGCTCAACGTTTCCAGAGTTTCAGCAATTGGATTCGGAATCAGTGGGAAACGTTCATTTTGGAACGGCACTAGAATGTTAGTTTTACACGCCTTTTACCAGAGTATTTAAATTGGCGCTCAAATTACATGAGAAGAACACACCTTAGTCATTCCTTTCACCGCTCTCTTGTGTATATTTTGAATATAATTAATTGTAGAATCAATGAACATCACTTGACAAGTCTATTTTCAATCTTTCTGGGGATTAAAATCCGGCAGGTTGTCATAAACTGAGAACAGACGTACTGGTAAACACAAAAATCTATATGCAGTTTTTTTTAAATATCCGGGGCAGCAGTTGATCCTTATTTTACATAATACTATCAATTGGAAAATACTGCGTCGAAAATTACCAAACTTTGACAATGTAGATGTTCTTAAACAGTTATTATAGTTTGAAATTTATTTTTCTTCGAACAACAGGCGGCCATCTTGGAATTTACCCCCTAAAAATTGGACCGTTCCACATTGGAGGTGCAGTCATTTTTGTTTTCTTTTAAATACCTCAACCCTTTCAACTCTAGCGCACTGGAATATTTCAAATCGGAGAATACTGTCCACACCGAAATAGGCTATACTATCATGGCTTGTTAGGAGGTTCAGTAATAATTTAATCCAACAACTCCGTCGAGCTGTTGGATTAAATTATTACCAAGCCTTGCTTCCGATATTTTGCTCTTTATATCATCTGCTCGGGCACAAGCAATTTTTCAATTTTTTCTTCACGCAAAAATTTAGGCACAACGTTTTGAAAGGGTTAAAATCAAGAAAATACATTTAACCAAATGCCAGGCCGAACTTGTAAGGGATCTGTGTGTCGGTATTCTGCTGTAAAGTGCGTAACGAAATGAACAATCTATTTTTATCAACATGGAATTTGTGAATGGCCGAACCATAATCAAAGTTTGGAAGCATTTAGCGCTGGACCCTTAAAAGTGCGGGCCCTGTAGCATATGCTACTTTTGCTACTCGGATAATGCAGCACTGATGTTAATGTAATTATGTCATCCAAAGTAGCTGGAATAACATATTGAAATCATAAGCCATTTTTAAAGGGCAATGACGACAAAGGCTCCCGAGTAAGTCGTCGGCGAAAGCGGACATCGAGCGAGATCAACCTTTGTATTGTTTTCACTTTTTTATCGTCAGAAATTTTTCACGTGATGTGATTCGCCGAGACTTCACATTAAATCAAGGATTATGCAAAGAAACTAGCTTTTTAAACGATCTCTTGGAAACTATGACCCCCTGTATGTTCAGGACGTAAATAATATGAGAGATAACCTCCTCCCCAACCCACCCCTCCAATAAGAATTATTCTCGTATTAAGGAGCAAGGATTGCACGTGACTACATACCAAAGAGGGTGCTTCCTCAACAACAAGCTTAATGGACGAAATGTGGTGCAATTTTACACATATGTCGACTCATTAGTCTGGAACTAAACTAAGAAGTTGAAAACCAAATCACGTGACCACTATAGTAATCAGGTTGCTTGCTTAGCAACGGGCTAAGTATTGAGATGTTTCGATGAAATTTAATATGTAGGCTCACTACTTTGCCAGAAACTAAATAAACTACTTGACAACAGAATCATGCGATCTCCTTAGCAACCAGAATGGATCCTTAGCAAAGGGTTAACTACTGGGTCGATCTTGGTTTAATTGAACCCTATGAAAGCGCAAGACCGATTTTTCGGTCCAAGGTATCATTTCATCCCATTTTTGTCTTATCATAAGAGGCGTAAACACGGGACATTGATCATAAAATAACTGCAGTCTGGAGCCAGGCGGCTTCAGACTGCACTTATAAATTTATCCTCCCCGTATATTGATATTGTACTAACCCATCTGACTGTAAGTGTACACAAAGGCGATGCCATTCCAGGAAACGAGAGCTCAAAAGGTTAATACACAGACACACACTGGGGCTATAAAGAAAATGATAGATATGATAGATATCCCAATCAGCTAACTTGGTCTCCATACCAACTAGAGTGCTTTCTTCGCAACGCAGTAACTAAGAGATAACTATTGAAGATTTTAAGCCTATTTGGACTAAAAATGAAGAGGACATTAACCTAATGGTTTAACAACAATGCCATGTGAGCCCCGTGGTGACCGGGTATGTGTCCTTACTAAAGGGCTAATTACCGAGTCGTGAAAATTCGATATATGGACTCACAACTTAAGCCAGAAACCAGATAAACAAAATGACAACCGACTCGTGCGATCTCCATATCAACTGGAGTGCTCCATTAGCAACAGCTTCACTACTGGTGCGATATTGGTGTCATTTAATACACAGGTTTACATTAGGACCAGAATTAACAGATCAATATCGTGATCTGCTTACATGGTCTCCATGGTAACAAGCGTACTTCTTTAGCAACGCGCAATAACTAATAGGTAGATTTTGATGTTATTGTACATTTTGTACAGAAAGCCATCAAGAAATAAAACTAATAGTTTAACAGTGTCAGAGCGCTATGGCAACCGGGGTGTGTCCTTATCAATTGGCTAATTACTGGGTTGATTTCGGCGACGTTTAATATATAGCCCGGCAACTTAGCCGAAAACTAAATAAACTTTATTCTAATCGACTCGCATGGTCGGCATATCAACCAGAGTGTTTCCTTAACAATGGCTTAACTACTGGCGCGACCTTACTGTAATTTAAACCACAGGCCCAATTTGGGGCCAGAAAAAATCCTCAATATACAAAAAAATCTACAATGTTATTTTACATTTTGGAATATTGATCAATCAGCATTGAAACTAATAGTGTAACAAGAATGTCGCGTAATTTTATTGCAAGCGGGCGCTTCCTTAACCCTTTACCCAACGCCGACGATATCAAAATTTATTATTTTAAATCATAATTTTTTTTAATTTTTCAAAACATTTCAACAAAACCATATCATGTGACCCCCTCATTGGAACGAGCTCAATGAGCTCGTTCCAATGAGGGGTCACATGATATGGTTTTGTTGAAATATTTTGAAAAATTAATTTTTTTCAAGTGCTCAATTTGCATATTGAGCGGGCGGATGCGGGCGGATGCGGGCGATTCGTTAGGTAAAGGGTTAACAACGGGCTAACTACTGGATTCATTCGATTTTCATATGTGCCTTGGGCAGAAACTAAGTTGTAACTAACATATCATGTGGTCCCCATAGTAACTTGTGTGCCTATGTGCCTTGGGCAGAAACTAATTAGTGGCAAACATACCATAGCAACCGGTGTGCTTTCGTGGCAACAGCTTAGAAACTGGGGCGACCTTCCTGTAATTTGACAAACATTTTCACGTTTGGTAGAACGTTTGGCACGTCACATTTTCGCGTACCGCGTTTTTTTCGGTCTCTTTTGCTAAATTTTTGGTGCTGATTTTGGGGTTACATTTAAAACTAGAAGTCCTGTCACGAACAGTGTGCTTATCTCGGCTTATCTGGGCTTAACTGAGCGTAGGAATTGCGCGCAATTGCCATATCGAATGACATCCAAAGCATGACAGGTTCTCCTGGTTACTCATAGCAAACACAGGCAATGTTTCTGCCAATGGACCTCCGGGTTACCCGGTGGTCCATTGACTGAAACATTGCTTGCGCACAGGCCATATGTACATAATTTGATAGCCTTACTATGGTCATAACGCGTAGATTAAGGCGCAGATCGACATGCTATTTGTGCGCATTTCATGACAGGACTTCTAGTTTTAACTGTAGGTGTTAGCGGGCTGCTGTTGTGGCAAAATTTTTTCCCGTTCTTTCTTTCTACCCATTTTGCCTGTTGGGATTCGCATGTGTCCCTTTCGGGTCACAGTTTTCCGCCACCTTCTTTTTGTAGCTGGGGGTGTCCTTTTTGCATATTTAAGAATTTAATCATCACACTGTTCAACTGGCGGGCGGATTCTGGATATAATTTGGGGACTCTGGGTTTGGCACGTCACATTCTCAGTATAAAAGAAGCAAAATAAGAACCTGCGGACAAGAATTTTGAGAATTTATACCAAAGAGGAAAATAATGCACAGGTAATATATTATGGAATTATATTTATTAGTTAGAAGAACCTCTCCTCCGCATATACTCAATCTGTCACCAATGCCCCGTTTGTCTTAGTAGAAGAACAACTCAACACAAAATAGTACGTGAGCACCCGATTTTCGCACCACATCTCCAATCGAGAGCTATAAATTATCTACAGGCAATAAATGTATATGCTTTGGGTGTATAAATGTGGGGGAATACCGCCGGTGCCAGTATGATTAGAAAGTTGAGCCATCTGGATGTTGAAAACGAGAAAATTGTCACCGATCGTGGGGGTACCCAAACAAAAAATAAAACGGCATGGCGGACTCTGTTTCTCTGACAAAGCGGACTCTAGGATATCTCCTAGTATTAAATCAATTGTATTTGCATGTACCTCGCCTTTTTGATACTCAGAGAAGATATATTTGCATAAAACTTTTAAAACTTACTCTTTTTGACAGATGTTCAACTTTTTCTGGGCTATGCGTTCAAACACGCTAGACTATTTACAAAATTAAATATTTTGGCCTATTTGGATTGGCTATCGTTAATTATACTTTTGTTTACCATTGGTCGCAGCACATAACATCTTTTTCAAGAACGAGATTTGATGTGGTTTCCAGAAAACTAGTAAAATGACAAGGTGATTGCAGTTTTCTTACTTCTTAATGGACTCTTGTAGAACTTTTCTTCTCTCTATTTTTTTTTTAACCCTTTACCTAACATGAAAAGCAGACGACACTTGCAAAAAAAATTCTTGAATAACTAATTTTTTTCATTTTTTGTCTCAAAAACATAGGTTATGACCCCTCGTTGGAACGAGCTCAACGAGCTCGTT